>JAWNLV010000010.1:7600000-8308236 GCA_035042125.1 Drosophila longiperda | reverse complement strand
TGACAACAAGAAAAAATACAACTCTGGCAGTTGCAAACTTTTTGTATATACCCATCCAAAATGAGTAAGAGGCTGTATATGGGTTTTGTGCAAGAGTATGTAACGAGCAGAAGGAAGCAATTCGATCCCATAAGGCATATTAATTATTGATCAACATCGAGTGATGTTCGTCTGTACATTAAAAATAAATAAATATTATTTATATATATTATGCAAAGATTTTTTTTTTTTACTTTTAAATATAAAACAAATAAATGCGCTGCCCTGCCTGTGCTTGCCGCCTGTCGTAAGAAATGAAATATTTAACAACTTGTTGCAGGGTATCGGAAAGTCGATCCCAGTCGACTGCAGCATTTTTAGTTGGTTTAGTTTTCGCTTTTGTTTTGCTCTCACTTGACTTCTATTTGAACTTGCATAGATATGTGTACCAAAGAAGACATGTGTTAGGAGAGAGGGGTAAAATGCAGCTCTGCAGATGCCTCTGTCTCCGTCTCCGTCACCGTCTGTCTGTCTGTCTCTGTCTGCCATCTATTTTGGGGAGACGCTTTTCGGTTACCTTTGTGCAATTTTTTTATATTTGTGTCCGCTTTTTTCATGCATTTGTGTGAGTTTTTTTTATTTGACAGGGCAAACTGCCAAATTGGCCTAATGGCGTTAATGCGAATACGAGTCAGGACTAAAACAGCCACAGTCAGCAGTCATTTTTGACAGTTAAAGGTCAACTTGCCAAGTAATTTCTCTAAAAATGAGCAGCATGTAATATGCACTTTAAAATATTGTATTTAAAGGAATTCTTATAAATCTTATAAAAATATCTTATTTTTCTTTTTTGTTATTTAATGTAAAATTTACATTCACTTTAAACCATTTGAATTTTTGCTTCTCAGTTAACATTAAATAACTAATGAAATGTTTCTATTAAAAATACTTATTGCTGCGTTTAACAACACTACAACATAAATTGCAGCCCTGTTTACCCACACACTTTACAAATGTTTTTGCAAGTTTTTTGTTGAGTCAGGCGGAAGATGGCTGCATATTCCGAATGTTTGATCTGTAATGCAAGAACTCGTAAAGTTGTACAAGATCCGAAAACTTTAAAGAGAATTTATCTATGTCAAGTAAGCTGAATATAAATATTGCAAAGACTGTTAAAATATAAAATAATTGTTTTATTTATTCATAGACTTGTCTTGCGGATAAGGAAAAAGCGCACCAAAAAGTAAAGCATAAGGGAGGAAAAAAAAAGACCTGAGAAATAAAAAAAAGTCATCAAAAGAGGAGACTGTGAAAAAAACGAAATCATCCATCAGAAAAGAGACTACAATGACTACAATTAACAGTGTCTTTACTGAAGAGGTGACCCCACCAGAAACAGTTGACAATATCACTGGAAATGTTACCCAGCCGGATAAAGCTACCAATACCAGCGGTGTTCCCACTAGAAAATTTACCTCACCGGAAATCGATTCCAATATGTACAGAAAGCTGATATTTACTCAAGCACTTGGACTGATCCCAACGGAATCCGTTGCCAACATCAGCAGTGTCTCCACTAGGAAACTGAACTCTGCGGATACCGTTGGCATTACCACAAGCAATCCCACCGGAGAAGGGATCCTGCCGGGAACTGTCAGCATTACCAATGTCGCCACTACAAGGCTGACTGCTCCAGAACCAAATGCCAATGTTACTGCAGTCACCACTAGAAAGCTGACTCCGCCACTTATGCAGAATGTGACAATCTGTGGACGTAAATATATAGCGGTCAGTGCAACAGCTTCGCAAAAATAGTAGTATGTAGTATGATCTATCTACAACGCACAACAGATTCTCAAATATTCCTGCAGCGAGGATCTTGACAAAAAAAAAAAAAACCCTTCTTTTTTTTACGGTTGTGAATTTTTTTAAACTGATTTACAATAAACTAAAAACGAAGCAAAAAAGCAAAACATAAATGTTATTATTTATTTTCAACCAGATGTATACATATTTATATATATATAATTGAATTTCTGGTTACGCTATTTGATTTAAAAAAATAGAATTCTTTATTTATCAAAACACGTCTGTCCAGTTTGGTGTACAAAATAACTCTGTTTATGCTACTGGCTTAATCAATAATGAAACCTCGCATTTGCGTCTTATTTCATTATTTACAGTTAGGTAAAATTTTTTAGAATAGAATATACAGTTAGGTTTGCTTATGCTGAGGCGCTGGCGCCGTCGCAGTGAGTGCGGACATGAGAGATCTGCATGATGTTACAGTTAGGTTTGCTTATGCTGAGGCGCAGGCGCCGTCGCAGTGAGTGCGGACATGAGAGATCTGCATGATGTTACAGTTAGGTTTGCTTATGCTGAGGCGCTGGCGCCGTCGCAGTGAGTGCGGGATCCGCGCGTGGCACCGGCATTGTCGCCGTGGCTGTGGACATGCATGATGTCATGGTCTGGATATGTCACTATATACATATGTTTGAGCTTCTAAACAAAATGTATATCATTTTATTCAATTTGAATAAAAACTGTTTAAAAAATTTTCTGCATTATCTGCCCATATATTTTCCATCCAACTGGAATGGTGATTCTAAATGAACAATATAACTTGCAAAAAGAAAATGAATTATAAACATTTGCATGTGTTTGCATGTAACTACATAAAATATATTACAATTTTACAATGTGAAAAATAGTGTAAACACGTAAATTTTTTCTACTAAACCATTTGCACACATTATATAAAACGCAATGCGTTTTGCTGTAATGTAATTTTCAGTGTTGCAGCAAAATGTGTTGCTGTTGCATATGCAACTTGTTGTTGCTCTTGTTTTTGTTGCAAGTGCAGCATTTATTTACGTCACATTTACGCTTCCATTCTTGACCCCGTTACCCCGCAGCTTACACGATTTCCCGCTCACTTTCCAAGGTGCGTGATTTTCAAACATTTTGCCAAGCTCATAAAACTTTTAATGGAATTTTCATAATCAGATTTCTCAGCAAAAAAAAAAAAAGGAAAACCTAATCGACTTGCAACGCCTACGAAAATATTATTTTTCAATACGTATTTCAGTTATTTTTCGAGTACAATTCGTTACTCGATTAATTTAGTAAATTAAGTTTAAGTAAATCAATCCAGATTGGAAATTGATTACAAATAAAAAAAAGGATTTTATAATTCTTAGATATTTTTAAAATAGCAGTAAACCAATTTATACAAACTAGAAATATTTAAATTAAAAAAAAAAGTTGTTAGTTAGGATTGAGGAAAATTTGTAGGTTGGCTCGGCATTTATTTTTTTCCTGAGCGTAAATTTTGCACGCTAAAGCTAATGAAAACTGTATCTTTCCAGTATCTACTATTTAAAAAAAAAAATACGTTGCAACAGCAACGAAAATGTTTTTTAAGTCCTTCAAAGTTGAAATGCCAGTGCCACATGTGGCATTTACATGCAAACGCATATTGTCGAAATCAAAATCAATGTTAAGACCTTGCAACCTTCATCGAACATTTTTTTCCATTTTCCTTTTGCTTTTTGCATTTAGTTTTCTCTTTTTTTTTTTGCTTTTGCGATATGACATTCGATTTTCGACTCTCGACGACCTACCAAGATGAACGAACAATGCTAAAGTGCAACTGGCAACCGACAAATAAGTCAGTCAGGCAAGTCAACCAACATGCAAGCCGGGACTACCTACACTTAGAGAACAATTTACCATGCTTTTAAGAAAACTGCCGTGAAACTCAACAAAATTAGTTTTCTTTGTTTTTGTGTTAATTTTTTATTTTTAATATTTCAGAAATATTTATTTTTTTTATATTTTTTATATATATTTCTATTATTAAGAAAAGAGTTTCTAAAAATATATAATAATAATAATAATATTTAAAATATTTTATAATTTATACAAAACATGAAATTTTAAAATTATCTAACATGCTTTGTATATGTGAAAGCTAAAAATAAAAATTAGATATAGTACCTAAAATGTTTAAAACAAAAACCCTTCTGTCACTTACTTTATTAAGATAGTAAGTGGCAAAAATTTCTCTAAAATTCTATAAAAATAAATCGAATTTTCAGAGTGTTTTTTCTTTTGTGCTACACAATAGATGATTTATTAAGTTACTATTTTTATATTTTGTACATTATGTATTAGACTTCACATATTATTGATTGTATCTGAATTTTAGAAAGTATTTTTCCTGAAAATATGGTTTGAGATTATCTATTATATTTATACTTATATTTATACCAATATTTATATAATATTTCTAGGGCGATTTATTTTATAAGTGTAGCGAAAATTAAGGTCATGCCAAGCCGACAATGTATGTTTGAGTTTCGGCTGGTTTTGGCTGGTTTTTGGCTCAGCTGTTGGTCGATGTCATTGTCATTGTTTGTCCATGTTTTGACTGCTTTATTAAATTTGAGGCACGCGATTTGAATGGATTGCAATGAATATCATATTTAAGGCCTAAATCGAAGTGACCCATACTCAAACACACAGCAATTTTCACAACAGATTAAACTCGACTAAATGCAAATGTTCACGTGTCAACTTTATAAGCATTTTAAAGCCATTTGCCATAATTGAAAAGCTTCACGCGATTTGTTTGGTTGACTAACTGACTGATTGACTGACCCACTAGTCAGTCTTATCCCACTTTATTTATGTACTCAGCCAGTTTCAACTACTCAGATCCAATCCCAATCCACAAGTCCCGTCTGAGTCCCAATGTCAGCTGTTCAAACATCAAACATTCTGCATTAGGCTGCTCATTAACGCCAGCATTTCATATTTCTTATATAAATATATGTGTACACCATTATTCATACAGTTGCCAACAAAATAATAGAAACACTTTCACAAGAAATGTTTTCAAAGAATTGTTTTAATAAGTAATAAGTATAATGAACTTGTGAATAGGGGTTTTAGAAGTCAAAGAAGGCTTTTACAAAAAGCTAGAGAAAAAAGCAATACTTTTATTCACCATTTTCATTTTTATTATAGATTTATTTTTTCATTTTATTGCTATACAAACTAAAAATAGCAATGCTGTAAATGTAGTTCCTGAGGCCAATGAAATCCAAGAGGACAACGCCAATAACCTCAGTGATGACTCGTTAAGATGAATTTATGAATTTATGCCAGCATCCATGAAAAAATTTTGCCTAAAGGACCTAAAAAATATATAATATAAACAAATGACTAAATAATACAACAATTAAGCCATAATTCAAATAACAGATATAATAACAATTTTAAATTTATTAACCGAGATCTTAATATAGATATTTTGTTCCAACTTATGAATCCAAATTTAAATAACCATTTTTGTGTCATTCTTTTTTTTTGCTCATACACAGAGAATCAAACTTTTGTTTTTCATATTTAGTTGCAGTTGCTATTGTGCTCCTATCTGCGTCTATGCTTTGTGCTTTTATTCTGTCGGCTATTTTTTTTCGCTATGCATGATAATGACTGAGGCATCCCCTTTGGCACGCCTGCCAAGCCTGCCCGCATGTCTGCCTGAAAAGCAACAGTAAATAGACAACACCAGCAACACCATCCGCTGTCACACTAGCCATATGTTCTATTACCCCCCGCCAAAGTCCATAACTCAGGGTGACCTCAAATAATAATTTCGTCTAATTGCTTCGTAATTATGGCCACCGCACATGTTTTTCTCGATTTGCTTTTTCTCTGTGTGTAGTTAATTATTCTTCTTCTTCTTGTTATGTATATTCCAGTATATGCTGATCTCTCGCTTGCACGCACTCGCACAGCCCATAATCGCCATTGTCGACAATTTTGCTATGTTATTTTTATTATTTTTGTTTTTTTTTTTTTGTTATTTCGCCATTTTCCGTCATTTGCTTCATTTGGTGTCATTAGAAGCATTTAACTTTTTGCTGTTGGTCGATTTGCTTACATTATTCATGTGCCTGCACATTCGCTATTTAAGGCCAAACCAGCAAAATTGGCCACTAAAAAAACCGAAAGACAGGCAAAACATCCTTTGACTATGCAATTTTTCGAAAGGCAAACTGTAAAAGCCACAAGGCTTATGGCAATTGTTATGCGCTGTTGCCTTCCCTCAAGTAAGAGTTCTTTTCTTATAAAAAGGCTTACTATAGCAATAATACTTAAATTACTTCTTGCTATAGGAACAGGGCTCGTTTAAATATGACCACCTTAATGTTAATTACTAAATGTTATATTTGCATGTTCAACAATTCTGTTCAACAATATTATCTGTACATGTTGTACAGAAGTAATTCGAGCAACTCTGATGATCTGTTATTAATTATTTAGTGTAATATATCTGATTATGTTAGGCAACTCTGTCAATCGAACAACTCTGCTGCTCTGCTGTTAATTACTCATTGTTATATTTGCATGTATTACCATATAAGAAGTAAGCTTTCAGTTAGGCATGTCTGTTATTCAATATTAACTAACAATTCTGCTTTTCTATTGTTAATTGTTAATTATTTATGTTATGTAATATATTTAATTAAGTTAAGCAACTGTGTTAATCGAGCAACTTTGCTGATCGAGTTATAATATATATCGATAACAGTGAAAATAGGCAAAGTGAATGTGAATATTTTGCCAAATATTAAAGTATTTAAAATAAACATGGTTGTAATACCTTATATAACAGTATTTAATATCTACTGTATTTGAAATAAACATACATTTAGTTACAGTCTCAAACCGCAACGAATTGAGATTTCATTCCGTAAATTCCAATCAGTAAACATGCAACTCCGGTTTCTGTTTGACACTCTACGTTTAATCCTTTAGCACTCCAGTGTTCTTCCATGTCAGTATGTGTCCATATATATTTATCTTCAAGTTTCTCAAACGGGCTTGAGTAATTTCTTTCCAAGGAGTAGCTAAAAAGCGTATCAATTTGTGTCAATGGGTTGCTGCCTTCAATTGAAGAAACTGCTTTGCTCTGCTCGTTGGCCTGAGGTCCTCAACATGTGGCACACAGGATGAGTTGGATAGAGAGGGAGATGGACGACACTTAGAAAATATTGCACTGAATAGAAAATCGCTATGAAAACAAGAAAGATTTTCCAAACATAAGCAAAACAATTTTTTTAAATCATTTATTGTTTGGTTTCTTTTAATCTAAGTCATTGATAAGGTTAATGTTAAATTTACTCTGATTTTTAACCATATACTTTTTGGATAATAAGCTGAGTTAACTCTGGGGAATTTCAAATTGGAGTGTTCTTTTTTTGTGAGTGTAGAGAGGGGTAGACTATCTCACGGTCGATGTTGGAGTTTCGTGTGTCAACTCAAAGTCATTTATATGAATAAATCGCGCACATTTTTAATGACAACTAAATTCGAATGTCATTTAGGTTTTGCAAATGGCAAGTGCCCGAACCACAAACACGCCCTCTTGCCCATTGGAAGTTGGCGTGGTTGTGTCACAACGTGCCACAAGTTTGTCTAATACACAAACTTTTAATTGAGTTTAAATTTGTATGAGACAAGCATATGAAGAATACAGGGGTGGAAAAACCCCTCAAGATATGAAGAATGAATAAATTTCAGTGTGTGTGCGTGTGTGCGTTTGGTATACGCAATTTTTGAAGTGTGTCGGTTTCAATCCGAGCAAATTGCCCATGAAATATTAAATTTACCATAATGAGATGCCATTTTTATACCTCGTAATTTGCCAAACTTTATGCGTGTGTGTGATTTTGTGCTATTAACGCCTCTTTTTTGCTCCTTTCTAATGAATCCGTGGAACAACTCACGGAAAAGTGCACAATAATGTGATGGATTCGACTTCTATACACTCATAAAAAAACGATCCCAAAGCAAAATTTCCAAAAATTTAGAAAGCAAATACAAAAGTTTATTAAATAATATATTAGAAAATAAAATTTATATCAGAATTCTTTCAAAGGTAAACACATAGGAAAAAGCAAACTGAACTGAACTTTAAAAATTCATCGTTATATTAAGAAACATATATACTGTTTTTTAGAAATCCACATTTATTTGAAATTTACTTTCTGAATAATATATTGACCAAGAAAAAAAAAGATTTTTCTGAGTGTCCTCATTGTACTGAGCACGTAGTCGAGGGTCGACTGTGGCTGATTTACATTTCGCTTGCCATTATGAATACACGATGGACTTTATGGTCATGGCAGCTCGTTTTATGATATTAGTGCAACCTTTATATGATATGTTCTTATTTTTTTTACCAAAAATAAAGGATAACCATAACGTCCGACGCAAAGAGCATATTTAACAAGTAGAAGTGCTGTCAGCAAGTTAGTCTTACTAAATAATACTCTGCAAGCACATACAGTTAAAAAATACCTTAAAATTAAAGAAAATCGGCCAAAAATTAGAACGTTTTTAATTTAATTGGGAATAACTAAAAAAATTAATAAATGTTTTTCCTAAAATTGGATAGGATGACTCTAGCAAGAATTGGCTGTATTTCCAATATTTTAGAAAAATTTCCTTTTATTACAAAATTTAAATGAAATTTATGTCTTATTTAAAAAAAAAACAGTTACTAAATCTCAGACTGAATTCATAAAATAATTATGTTTATTAGCGAAATATCAGTAAAAATGTAATAAAACAATATAAAAAAATGTTTGCTTAATTAAGTAATATATTTGCTGAATAATAAGCTGATTTACCCGTCGCGAAAAAATATGTTGATTTTCTAAGATCTATACATTATTTTTCGAGTGTACCTGTTAAATATATTGTAGTTTTATGGTCAAATTGCACTGTAAAAAGTTTTGCACTCTTAAATGTAAGCGGCGCGTAAGTGCTTCCATTTTTTATAGCAGTTTCGAACTCTAAAGAGCAAAAAATCATTAAAACAACGCTTTATTTGGTTATCATGCCATCCCTTTCATGCTCGCTCATATTTATATAGACAGGAAATGATTTTGCCTTCTGGTTGAAATTAGATTAATGAGAATATAGATTTTACTATAACTTCGGTGTTCTTATTTTATATTAAATGTTTATCTTATGGAATTGTAGAAGCTTTCTTCTGCCTGTTACAAAATCTTGCCCAAAACTATTATATCCTCTTTCCCTATTTTCAATATGAAAATGACAAACTTCCTTTATTCTGATAGCAATTTTTCGCGTAGTAATGCAAATGGTTAATTTGCAATTTATAATTATGTACATCTACTTACAGAAACTGAAACTTAATATTTCGAATAATATTGTTAAGTTGATTTGCCTCGGGCCACACTCAAGTTGACTGACAACAAGTTTGCCACGAAACTGTTATTTTTGCAAAGTTTTTAAATTTGAAATATTTATTCGCTTTGCTTATCTGCGATGCAATTGACACTATATTTCTACACAAATTTGAGTGACCTAGTAGTTGAAATGTAGAATTTTCTTGGGTATTCCAACAAATTCAATGGTTAAGGTTTTCCTAACTGTGCCCGAACCGCTTATGTATTATCATTTATTATATCATTTAATTGTGTTTTTGCTAACTTTTTTTTATCGTGTCTAGGGATTATTTAAATATTCTTTTCATTTATTCTTTAATTGCTAAAAATGGTTATATATTAAAGAAAGGGAGAAAGTTGGTTTTTTTGCCACCTCTCCTTATTTGTATGCACTTAACTTGTATAATTAATGAGGCAGAGAAGCTAGGGAAGAGTCCTACACTGTGAAAAAAGATCGACCTATATTTTAAAAATCGTATCTGAATAGAAAAAAGTTGTAAAGATGTCTAAAAATTTATAAGTTTTTCTATACTTACAAATATATTCTATTAATTCAAAATGCTTTTCTGTTAGTTTGAATTAATTCTTTCTGTAAATTATTAATTTTTATAAATTTATTTATATGAACTGTCAGGTCTTAAAAACATTTAATTTTAATAATTATTTCAAAAAAGAAAATAGAAATTTAAACAAGTTTTTCTCTGTTTAAAACTATCCATGTATATATTCTTCAATTTATATAAAAAAATAAAAAAAAACTGTGACGTATCTAGGGTAAAAAAACAGCTTTATCTTATGGGTTATTTGTTCATGAAATGAAAAATGAGTCAATTTGCAATCGCTTTGCTGGCTGTTTTTACCTGCCTTTGCTCAGCTTTTAATAAGAAATTATTTGCTGTCTCTCGAATAGTTACTGAAAGTCTCTTTTGCTTATAGAAAATGTCTTGCAATTCCGCATCGACAAATGAGTCTCGGCTTTGTGGCACGTACGGTGCTGATGCCCACAACAACAACAACAATGTGCCACCGTTGAAAAATGCGCTTCACAAAGGCTCCTCTACACTCAGAGCAAAAAATGGTTCTGAGCTTTGGAAAAAAAATAGTAACAAATTAAATTCCACTTTTTTTCTTATATTGTTAAGATTTTATAAATTATTATTTTATTGCATATTTTGAATATTTAAAAAAAAAAAATCAATTTTTAGAGCAATTTATACGATAGATAAACTTTTTCGAGTGCACAATAAAAATATGTAGTAATGAGAACCGTATCAAAAGGAAATAAAGGAAGCGGCAAATACATAAATAAATAAAAGAGAAATATATAAACTGCACGAGGCGTGCTAAATGCCATTTAAAGCTGCAATTACTCAGCATGGTTTCCCCACTTCTGACACTTTTCCAACACTACGAGACTCTGACTCTGACTCCGACTCCGATTCCGACTTGGCTTTAATGTCATTGTGTGACCGCAATTATTCTGAATGTGACCGGCTCTGCATGCAATTCCTATGCAAATGCAAATGCAGCTGGCAACACTGGCATGATGGCGACTCCTTCCGGAGCAATAAATCGCCGGCCTCGTCCGGGCCCTTTATTTTATAATTAAGTGCCAGACGCAAGGAAAGTGCTCAAGCACGTACGGGACCGTAAAATGACGTGTAAGAGGGTTCTGGTTGTGCCAAAACTAAACATTTGTTGTAGTGTTATTTATAAATAAACTTAATTGTTAGTAAAATGCACACATTCGATAAATTTTAGACTAAAAAAATATATAGCGGGCTCAACCGGGATTTGAACCCGGGACCTCTCGCACCCAAAGCGAGAATCATACCCCTAGACCATTGAGCCATCTGTCGTGAACTGTCGCAATATCGGTGTTGAGTTTAGCGCTCATGCGAAGTACTTGTTTTAAATGACATAGCTGTTAGCTTTCAAGCATTAACAATAAAAGTAATCGAACTGCAATTTAATTTAATTTTCGCCTAAAATACTTTTTGTGTTGCACATTTAGTGTAATTATTATTTTCTGAAATACATCTCGTACTTAATTTTGTGTGTTTGACTTATTAAATATTCTTGATGTTAAGCGAATTGCTTGTTGTCTTATAAATGTTTGTTACTGCTGCCATAGGATTCAGTCATGAATTATTATTATCGAATACAATATATCTCGTTTTGCTATCGATATACATTATGTGCGATTTCTCCCGCCAAAATTGCACGCCAACAATTTACACAGCTGAAGAACTGATGAACTGAGCATAAGCAAACGGGAGGCGCGTAAAAATATTGCAGATATTTGTTTATATTAAATACAGAAGAAAACACACAAAATGGTATGTAGTGTCATGCATTTTATATATATTTTACTAAGTCAACACAATTTAGGACAATCCGAGTTCACCGCCACCAAATACGCCCAGTGATGCCGGCGAGCGACGAGATTTGCGGGCTGCGATGACTTCGCCGGTTGGCGATTTTGAGCCCTTCGAGAACGAGGATGAAATACTCGGTGATCAAACGGTACGTGACGAAGAGGAGGAGGATGGCGAGGAACTCTTCGGCGACAACATGGAGAACGGTGAGCATCCATACTCAAACTAAAACTAGGCCTAATATACAGTTGGCCAAAATAGTAGCACCACTCGCACAAAGGTCTTAGGGAATAAATATGAATAAGTTTTTACATATGCAATACAGCTCCTAAACAAATTTCAATATTTCATTCAACGCTTGGAACTTATTTAAATCTAATAGATTTATAAAAAAAAAAAAAAATTATGAAAAACATAAAATGATAAGAAAATGAATAGCACAATTTTTCAAGTGTGATATTTTAGTTATAGAAAGAAGCAGCACTACTATTATATATGTTACGTACTCATATCAGAAAGTTATAAAAAAATATCAATTTTATATTATTAGACTATCGTGAGATGCCCGAGCTGGATCATTATGATCCGGCCATGCTCGACGACGAGGAGGACTTCTCGGAGATGTCGCAGGGCGAACGCTTCGCCGCCGAAACGGAAATGCGTCGACGAGATCGAGCCGCTGGCGTGCATCGAGATGATCGCGATCTGGTCTTTGGCCAGTCCGATGAGGATGATGAAGATGAGGATGCAATGGGTCCACGTGCTAAGCGACGTGCTGGCGAAAAAGCAGCCATTGGCGAAATGGAAGACACCGAAATGATTGAATCGATTGAGAATCTGGAGGATACCAAAGGCCATTCGACCAAGGAGTGGGTTAGCATGCTCGGACCACGCACAGAGATTGCCAATCGTTTTCAGTCCTTTCTGCGCACCTTCGTGGACGAGCGTGGCTCTTACACGTATCGGGACAGAATACGCCGGATGTGCGAACAGAATAAGTCCTCTTTTGTGGTAGCCTACACGGATTTGGCTAACAAGGAGCATGTGTTGGCTTACTTTCTTCCAGAGGCGCCTTTCCAGATGCTGGAGATCTTTGACAAGGTGGCCAAGGAGATGGTGTTGTCCATATTCCCGACTTATGAGCGTGTTACGACGGAGATTCATGTGCGCATCTCGGAGTTGCCCTTGATCGAGGAACTGCGCACCTTCCGCAAGCTGCATCTCAATCAACTTGTACGCACCTTGGGAGTGGTCACGGCCACAACTGGAGTACTGCCCCAACTATCCGTCATTAAATACGATTGTGTCAAGTGTGGATACGTCCTGGGACCCTTTGTACAGTCCCAGAACACGGAAGTGAAGCCCGGTTCTTGTCCGGAATGCCAGAGCATGGGTCCCTTCTCGATTAACATGGAGCAAACATTGTATCGCAATTATCAGAAGATTACGCTGCAGGAGTCGCCGGGACGCATTCCAGCTGGTCGCATACCACGCAGCAAGGATGTCATTTTGCTCGCCGATCTCTGCGATCAGAGCAAACCGGGCGATGAACTGGAAGTCACTGGCATCTACACAAATAATTACGATGGCTCCTTGAATACGGATCAAGGGTTTCCCGTCTTTGCCACGGTTATCATAGCGAATCACATTGTTGTCAAGGACTCCAAGCAGGTGGTGCAATCCCTGACCGATGAGGACATAGCCACCATCCAGAAACTGAGCAAAGATCCCCGAATTGCCGAGCGTGTTGTGGCCTCCATGGCGCCCTCGATTTATGGACATGATTATATCAAGCGTGCCTTGGCCTTGGCGCTCTTTGGCGGAGAGTCCAAGAATCCTGGCGATAAGCATAAGGTGCGTGGCGACATCAATATGTTGATCTGTGGTGATCCCGGCACAGCCAAATCACAATTCCTCAAGTACACGGAAAAAATTGCACCCAGAGCGGTGTTCACAACCGGACAGGGAGCAAGTGCTGTGGGCTTAACGGCTTATGTGCGCAGGAATCCCGATTCCAAGGAGTGGACACTCGAGGCTGGAGCACTCGTCTTGGCCGATCAGGGAGTCTGTTTGATTGATGAGTTCGATAAGATGAACGATCAGGATCGCACCTCCATCCACGAGGCCATGGAACAGCAATCGATATCTATTTCCAAGGCAGGCATTGTTACCTCCTTGCAGGCCAGGTGCACAGTGATCGCTGCCTCCAATCCGATTGGAGGTCGTTATGATCCCTCCATGACCTTCTCGGAGAACGTAAATCTCTCAGAGCCCATCTTATCCCGTTTTGATATCCTGTGTGTGGTTAAGGACGAATTTGATCCTATGCAGGATCAACAGTTGGCTAAATTTGTGGTCCATTCACACATAAAGCATCATCCCAGCGAGGAGCAGCAACCAGAATTGGAGGAACCACAACTCAAGACGGTCGATGAGATACCACAGGATCTGCTGCGACAGTATATCGTCTATGCCAAGGAGAATATACGTCCCAAACTCACGGTAAATTGAACAGAATTTAAATTCATATTTAGACATTCAAAACCGAAAGGTTTTTTCTAAATTAAAAAAAAGTTATATAATATTTTTAAAACCATTTCGAAAGCATAAAAAAAACTTAAATTTTTTAAGCGATTAACTTAATAGTTTTTTTTTTTATTTGCCTTGCAGAACATTGACGAGGATAAGATTGCAAAGATGTATGCGCAGTTGCGTCAGGAATCCTTTGCAACGGGCTCATTGCCGATCACAGTGCGTCATATTGAGAGCGTTATTCGGATGGCGGAGGCACATTCTCGACTGCATCTGCGTGAGAACGTCCTGGAGGCGGATGTGAGCATGGCGATAAGGATGATGCTGGAGAGTTTCATCGAGGCGCAAAAATTCAGTGTAATGAAGAAGATGCGCAACACATTCCAAAAGTATTTAGCCTTCCAGAAGGATCACTCCGAGCTGCTGTTCTTCATCTTGCGGCAGCTCACCTTGGATCAGTTGGCTTACATCCGTTGCAAGGATGGACCCGGTGCCACACATGTGGAGATCATGGAAAGGGATTTGCTTGAGCGTGCCAAACAGCTGGATATTGGCAATCTGAAGTCTTTCTACGAATCGGAACTGTTTCGCAGCAATGGCTTCTCCTACGATCCCAAGCGACGCACCATTTTACAGATTGTCGTCGATGGCACTGCTTAAAATTAATAACTCAAATAGATTCATGTTTTTTCAGCTCATATATTGTTAGTCTCGCCAGCCATTGTTTCCATTTTTTTATATATGTCAAATAAAAAACAGATTTTTCGGTAAATATAGAAAAATTGTTATCTTCATTCGGGGTTACGCAGATTATGTTTACCGATATAAACTAGCTATTGGTATACATTTTTAATATACATTTTTCGCAAGCAAAATTAACGAATCTTTCCAATTAAAGCTTAAAATAATAAATTTACCATTAATGTTTCATATATAGTTAACTTGATTACTTCTCCTGACTACCAAAATGAGTTTGTGCACACAAAAGGAATATTCCTTTTATTGAATTCCGCTATAAAGCCTTTTTCCAGAGTGGCCTTAACCGCATCAGGACAATCTTGATCGTTCATGAGCCCATCGTAGGCCACTTCAATTTGCTTATCGGTGAATTCTAGTATTTTAGCCACTGATCGACAACCATTTAGATCCCCACAAGCAATATAGGGCACCAATCGCTGATTAACCTCCGATCCGGTCTTCATTGCAATCTCTCTAATATTATCTCGAACTGGATTTATAATTTGTGGAATATAACCGGCAGGTAACTGGAAATCGGAGCAGACAACAAACGCTTCATAGCTGGAGGGGCGTGAACTGGGTGGTTTATAAATGTGAAAATGTTTGAAAAATGTTCGCATTTGCGTTTCGAGCAAATCGTTTTCAGTCACATTGAATATTTTCGCCACAAACTTGCCGCCCGGTTCTAGCACACACGTTGCCAGACTCAGGGCGGAGACAATCAGCTGATTCTGCATATACTCATCCATTTCATGGAAACCTGTCACATCGGGTGCCCCATCGCAGACGACCAATTGCGCTTTTTGGCCGTCGCCGCTGCCAAAATGAGCGATTATCGCCTCCGCTGTGCTCTCTTGGGTGATGTCACCCTGTATCTGCACAACACCCGGAATGGGTGCCATCGCCTGCAAATCGACTGCTATGATTTTCACAGCCAATTTCTCATCATCTGTTTGGCATGGTTCGAAGAGTTTACGTGAAAGCACCTGGGACCAACTGCCGGGTGCGGCGCACAGATCAACTGCTCGTTGCACACCTGCGAAACAAGTCACCCTGTGTAACACACATAAAACGCAAAATTTAAAAACACTTACCATCGAAGATGGAGAACTGTTCGTCTATGTGCAATAGTTTAAATGCACTTCGTGCACGCCAACCTTCCTCTTTGGCCTGTCGATAATAAACATCCCGCTTGTCCTTTGACGTTTTTCCCATTTTTCTGCACCTCCCCTAATCGGTCAGTTCTTAGTTGCGTACAATATACATATTAACAACATGCCGCTACAGCGTGTCACGCGTGCGTAACATCTGTTTTTGCCAGGCTATTTTTACAGATCTAAAAAAACTATTGAAAATGAAAACTCAATATTAAATGAATAGATTTGAATTAGTTTAACAATTAACTATTAAATTGATGCTACATATCCAACAAAGTAATAAAAACAATCTTCGCTAACAGTCATATTCGATTGGAGTATCGTATAGTATAACTATCGATACTTTGTGTAAGCAATAAAATCATATGGGCAAAAATTAAATGACTTGGTAAAGAAAATCAACGTAAGTAATTAAAGCCTGAAAAATAGTATTTTAAATAAAAAACGATTCGATTTTGCAGCAGACCAACACAAAATATAAACGAAAATGTTTTTAAAAACGAGCTATCTGGCAATTGTGCTGTTCAGCATGCTAGCAACTAGTTGGAGTTTCTTGGAGCACGATAGCTGGATAACAATTGATTTGCATCATTCCCTGTCCGGTTCAAAGCCTGATCATTTTTCGCATCGTGGAAATATCTCCATACCAAGCTTAAATGCTGGCCTGTCCACTATTGTGCAGAATCCATTAACTGCAGCTGAACTGGATAACATCAAGCTGCTAGCGCAACAAAATGGTTTCTATCGCTTGCGGGCAACTGTCTCGTATCCCAATGGCAACATTCAACGCTTTTTGACCTCCAGCAAGGCGTGCAGTTTGCTGATGGCTCAATTCAATGATGTGCTCTGGATATCCCTGGATCCATATGGCTATGTAACGGGTGTCACTGCCTCACAGGATCTGGCTCTAAAGAGTTTGGAATGTTCCGCTGAAGACATTCAGCAGGTCAACGAAAACAATTTCAGTTCCGATGTCATCATTCGTCACGCGGAAGTGGCTCCAGTTCCGGACACGGGCAGCTTTATACAGAAATTCGAACGTGAGCGCGAAGCAAGGGAGAGGGGCGAGGTGCGCGACACTCGCGGCTTTTTCGCCAAATACTGGATGTACATTGTGCCCGTAGTGCTCCTAGTCTTCATTTCGGGCGCAACCAATCAGGATGCAGCCAAATAAACATAGACAATTTATATTTGTATTTTAATTGCTAATAAAAGAAGCACGATATGTGTTCGACTCTCAAGTCTGCAAAGAAATGGGGTCTAAATTTAAAATCATTCTTGTTTTTATACAGAATATAAATGTTATGAAGCAATTGCAATTAAGTAATCGGTAATATATATATAAATACAAATGAATATATATAGCCAATTTATCTATTACAAATAAAATATGAATGACATCCCAAAGCACAAGTCAGCTTCGGACAGGTTGGGCCGTAAAAATCCCTGTAATCCGTTGTCATTTGAGGATTTTACAGTTCTCTGTGATCACCCTGTGCTCTTATTTTCTCTGAAACCAGTCATTCGTTAGATGACCCCCAAATCCTTGAATGCAGTTCGATAGAATAAGTCCTTGAGAGTCTAACGTAGCAAACTTCTTTAATATGTACATAAATAAAAAAATAGCAAAAATTTCTCAGTTATCATCGCTATCGATTCCCATTGCCTTCTCGTAGTCCTCCTCGGTGATCTTCTTCTTTTTAAGTCGCTTGAAGAGCCTTATATCGCTGGCCAGCTCATCCAGTTCATCTTGTGTATATTGCTGTTTCCGCTTGCGCTTGGAACCCGTCTCCCCTCCACCCTCCGTCTCTTCCTTCTCCCTCATTCGTTTGCGTTCCTTTTTGGCCTTGCGCAACTCCTTCTTGGACTTGGCATCCAGCTTGGCCCGCTTGGTCTGATCCCAGGACTCGGTGCGTTTCATGTGTTTGTGTTTGCCCGGCCAGATGCCTGTCTGCTCCAGAATCAACTGCTTTTCTTGACGCACTTGCTCCTTCTGCGCATTCTTATAACTCAGCTTAGCAAGATTGACCTCGCTCTTGGGTGCAATGAATCCGGTTCCCTTGTAGTTCTTTAGCTCTGGCATGCGTGGCAGTTGTAGCAACCCATAGGCAGTAGCCATTTTGCCCAAATCGAGATCCTTAAGCCGAAGTATGGCGCTGCATTCGTGCTTGGTGTAGGCTCTCACATGGGAGACAAAGGCTCGCATCCCCTTGTCATAGATACCCCTGTCCGCCAGTTGCATCTGATGCATACGTTCCAGGGTGGAGTGGAAAAGAGTTGCTTTATCCTTATGCTCCTCCTCCTGCTTTAGCTCTTTCTTCTGATTATCCGCGTCCTCTTGATTACCCTCTTCTTGCTCCTTCTTGTCAAGCTGCTCGGCCTCGTCCCCCTCTTGCTCATCCTCCTGATCCTCTAGTTCCTCCTCCTTCTTTAGATCATCCTCCTCCTCCTGCTCTTTCTCCTCCCCATCCAACAGACTTAACTCACTCAACTCCACCTTCTGGTTAAGCTTAAGAAACTGCACATAGGCATCCTCGCTGGGAACGAGCAAGACTAACGCATTGCCCACAACACCCTGACGAGCCGTTCTTCCCACTCTATGCACAAAACTCGAAGCATTCGCAGGTGGATCCCACTGGACCACCCACTCAATCTCGGGCACATCCAATCCTCGAGCAAGAACATCCGTGCACAGCAGGACGGCAAGTGGTTCACGACGGAATCTCTCCACAACCTGGGCACGCTTCGTCTTCATCTTGCCATGGATGCCGAGGACAAGACGCTCTGGCAGCAGGCGAGGAATGACTTCCGCCCAATACTCCACACAAGCGCAGGTGGGAAAGAAGATCAAAACTTTTCCAGAGCTAGATCTGGGCGAACGTAAAAACTGCAACAGTTCCAGGAACTTGCGCTCCGGCTTAACAATCCTGTAGAAATTTTGAAGCAATGCTGGCGTATTGAGGGAAGCTTTCTCCTTGACCGAAACCAGGACAGGATTACGCAAGCCAGCGCGTATCAAGTCGGTGACCTCCGTGGTCTGCGTGGCGGAGAAAAGACCCGTACGACGCTGACGTGGTAGATAAGCCAAGATGTGGCTGATGCTCTGTTTGAAGCCCAGGTCGAGCAAGCGATCCGCCTCGTCCAACACTAGGAACTCCAAACTCTTCACACGCGATGCCAACTGGAGATCATCCGCCTTGCGCTGAAACAAATCCTCCAGGCGACCAGGTGTGCAGACGAGTATGCAGGGTGTTTCCCGTCTCAGGGCCACAATATCCTCTTCGATGTGATTGCCACCAACAAGAAGCTGTTGCCTGAGGTGCTCCAGCTGCGAATGCGCCAAAAACTTAGCCAACACTTCGTGAATTTGACGTGCTAACTCCCGCGTGGGTGATATGATGATGGCACCGATTTCTTTGGGCGTCCACGGCGACTCCTTGTGACGTCGCTGGAGTATCTCCAGTAGGGGAACAAGAAATGCCAGCGTTTTGCCACTGCCTGTGACTGCCTCAGCGGAGACATCTTTGCGAGCCAGCAGCAGTGGAATGGCTGCTGTTTGCACTGGCGTCATTAGTGGGAAGCCCATGTCCTGTAGCACCTCCAGCACGGGCGTGGAAAGCGCCGGTTTGTCCAGCGATCGCCATGTTTTGCGGGACATCGTTTTTAGTATTGTATTATTTTTGTAAACAAATACACGCGGCAGCGTCGTTGCCACCTGGCATAAAGTGAGTGCAGGGGCAAAATATTTGTTATCGATACTTTTTGCTTATCGGAAAACAGCGCCAAATTGAAAAGGCAATTTGAATATTATTTTGCGTATAGTGTGAACTAAAGTCAGTTAAGACCAAAATAATTTAATGCAAAAAAATGTCATTCAGGAGATAGAATTTTAAATTAAGTTTTTCAAACAGATGTTTGAAAGTGATAAGCGGCATCGGGAGAAAAATTATTTTAATCTCTAAGAGAAAGTTTGCTAATAAATTGTTTTTTGTATCCTAAAGATATATAATGAAATTTCCTACACATCTTTTTCAATCTGTAAACAAGATTTTAGACAAAATATTTGTATGTTCTTCAATAAAAGCAAAGCAATCCACATTTCGAGCATTTTATTTTTAATTTAAAATACTGTAAAATATATATATATATATATGCAATTTATGTAAATACACACACATTTAAATATAAGTTTCATAAACACTAAATACAACTTGCCGTTTCCTTTTTTCTTTTTAAATATCGTAATGCACACTTAATTAATGGAAAAGAAATTTATATATAAATATATGTAATACATTTGTTTTACATATATAAATATATATGTAGGCGTGGCCCCTTAAACAGCTGGCGCTTGATGGGCGATTAAACGAAATCCAGATGCAATTTAAATATATATATATATGTAAATATATATAAAAGAAAACTTGACATTTATAAATGTAAATTAGAGCTTTTATAACCATTTAATTTTGGACGTGGATATTTGTTGTTGTTGTTATCAAAAAGTTATCTTTTGCAAAAATATTATGGAATTTTCGTAAGGACTGCTAATTTTGATTATATAGTTTTTTTTTGTTGCTTATCGTCTAGTTGATTGTTGAAAGTGATTTCTTTTAAATGCCCGCACCATTTGGCCTGGCTCCGAGGGTCTTATAGGGTCTGCCACCATTTCTTTCCCATTCCCGATTGAATTCGTGATCGAGAATTTCGGCACCTCGTTTGCGGGTCAGACCCGTCTCCTCCAGGCTCAGTTCGCACATTTGCATATCATCTGTGCCGGCAACCAGTAAAATTGGCGGCTTATCCGCATGCAGCTCCATTTGCCGGGCAATCCATTGTCCATCAAAGTGCGCATACCACAAGCCGCGCTTAGCTAAAGATTAATTTTGTATTAAAACAAGTTCAGTTCAATATATTTATATACTTACTATTATCTGGCGCATTGGCACGCATGAAGGGTATGCGGAAATAGCGATGCTGAGCCAGCACAATTTCCTGTATGGGTTGCTTAATTGGCGGCTGTTTGAAAGCTGCAACATACAGAATAAATAATAAATAGAAAATAATAAATATTCAATAAAAATTTAATACAATTAAATTGTTTACTTGATATAAAAACCAATGTAAGAAATATATTTACAAGCAGAAAAAAATAGCGTTGATTTTTACAAAATTAGTTAAGGATAACTCAGCTCATTCTGGAAAATGTTCTAAACATCTGGGGGATATTTTGTGTTTTTTTGACAATTGAACTTTGATAATTGCTTGATATTCGGTTCGTTCTGATGGCGTTATTTATTTTCTTCTTAATTTTTTGATTTAAATATTTAAATTTACGTTAAGCAGTAATATTTCAGTCAAAATCTGGCTACTTCATTTATTACAAATTTTCACTCAAATGTTAATCTGGCACAAAACTTGTCATTCAAATCTAAGACAGAATCTCGCAAACTAATTGTCACTGAATCTGTTCCACAGATATCCCGTAATTAATATTTGTATGTAAGAGATCTGTCTGTACTATGTTTTGTGTTTATTTTGGACCAGTTTTTGCCAGTAGCAATCTTACCGGCCTCCATGATGCTGCGTGGTGCACGCTCATTCTCATCCATAGTGGTGCGTTTGCGATTCTTTGCCTTCCACGCGTGATAAACCTTCAAGCGGCGATGGAACTCCTGGCGACAGGCCTGACAAAAGAATAAGGGATTATTTTAAGAGTGAACAAACTTTAAAATAAAATACAATACTCACCTCAAGCAGTTCAATATCACAGGACGTGTTGATAGCATCGCGCAGTTCGGAGTACTTCCATTTGGACAAATCGTACTTCTGTTTTTCCAGCGCTTGTTGCTGGGCGCGCACATTCTCCGATCTAAGCCAGAATACACCATTAATATAATATATATAATAAATAAAAATAAACAGAGCAAAATGTGCGCATTTCAAATGCGTACGCAAAAGTGAGTTATTGATGGATTTAAATACTTGTTATGAGTTAAAAATTATGATGTTGAATAGATTTCAAACTAAGAGCCAATCTACGAGATTACAGATGGTTTTCTATTTGATTAGTTTCAAGTGACAACTGCATGTGTTATTTATATAATTAGATCAATAATTTGGGTGTTATAAAAAGAATTTCAAAACCAGCACCAACTCACTTATTTAAATATCGCGAAGCAATGTTTGACACAACTTGTGAAAAACTTGTACAAAGAAAAGTAAAGTAGAAGTAAAAGTATTGTTTGTTTTTTTTTTGTAAAGATTTTCATATATATAAATAGTCCAATTAGTTAAAGCATATTAGGAGAAAGCAAGAAAGCAATTTGAATTTGGTACAAGTACAATAAAAATGTATTATAAAGCGTGCTATACCTGATCAGTTTGTTGGAACCCATGGGAGACGCGTCACTGAGACCACCACTGTGTTCGTTGGTTTTGTTTTTGTTGTGTGTGTGTGTGTGTGGTGTGTGTGTTCGGTGTGTGTTTGGTTGTGGTGATTGTGTTTAAGAGAAGGTGTGTAAGGGAGGGGAAAAGTTCAGGTGAGTTTTGGTTCGTTTTTTTTTTTTTTAAGATATAGTACAAATACATTGAATAATTATTGACTAGCTAAACTCGGCGGATATTTACACTGGAAATAATAATAATAATTTGAAAAAACTCCTACTTTGAACACCTATTAAACAATTATGCTCTCTAAGTATTAAAGTATATAAGTTTAGAATTTTGACTTTAGAAATATTAGAAAACAGTTGTAAATTATAGAAAAAATTTAAAAAAAAAAAAGGCTTAAAGGCTCTTTATAATTCTTAGCGGAATATTTCCTTCTATTACTCTATCATCTCTAAAAACAAAGAAAATCTTTCTTGTTTTTCAGGCGACTGACTTAAATTCAGATCGATTGTTTTTTGCTGAGTGTAGTTTGTTCTAATCTGTGGGAGGAAAAGTCGAACATACTTGCGTATAACTGGTGGACTGTCCTCCACCTGACCATTGGATTCGCTGGCCAGTCGCATGGCCAGTTCGTGATCACGACGCTCCTGTTCCAGTTGCTGGCGATACTTGGCATCGTCCTTTGCTTCCTTCTCGAGTTGGGCCTGTAGGACGAGAGCAGCTCGTCGATCCTCCTCCTCTTGTCGCAGTCGCTGCAATTCGGCCATCTTGCGTCTCGTTTCCATTTCGACTTTGCTGTGGGGCAGGAAGTAATGTGGTTAATATTGAGAAATAATCTTTGACCGATCTCAACTGACAGTCGCTTGTTTTCCGCATCCTCGCGCAGACGCTGCTCCTCGGCCTCCTTTGCCCGGCGTTCTTCCTCGAGTGCTTCCTGAATTTTGCGCAGACGTTCCTGTTCCTCGGCCTGCTGTTGCTCCTTCAGTTTACCATTCAAGTCGACGGTTAGCTTATTCATGTTCGCCATGACCACAGTGTACATCGAGTCGATTTCACGTTGCGTAATCCGTGGATTAAGCTGCGGGCGAATCGTGTGCAATTAAGTGTTTAAAAGTTAAAATAATAATCAAAATTAAAAATAATTAACTGAAAATAATAAATTGTTGGTTTGGGCGTAAGAGACGCCGAAATACTCTGGATACCAGTAAGTAATACCAGCTGAGAACAGGTTCAGCTGGCAAGAAATACCAAGCAAGCGTTTCTACTTTCAAGACATTTTTTTTCAGTGTAGTCACTAACTCTATCAGAGTTAAAGGTAGCCATTCAATTTATTTTACTAAACTTTAAAAGAAATGATCAGGAACAACCTTTAAAGTCGATGGACATATCTATCTTTAAAATAATAAAAGAGTATTGGAACAAACCTTTATCTTTTTGATGGACTCATCGATCTGATTGTAAATATCCTGCACACCGCCAACAATTTCATCACGGCCCATTTTCAGGCCATTGGCAATTTCGATGGTCTTCAAAGTATTGGTGCGAATCTTGTTGATCTTGGCAATGCCCTGGTAACGTGGACGATGTTGCTTCCGGGCCAGAAAACCTCGAGCGATCCGCTGAGCGTGCAACACACACTTGTTTCGATAAATGATGCGATTCCGTACTGAAGAAATAAGAATGGATAAAATATTATTAAATAATTTAGAAATCCACAATTATTAGAAATTATTTCGAAAACAAGAACAAATTTATAATTTGATTTCTTTCCCGAACTTTGACCACAACGTTGAGATTTTTTCTTTTCTATATATATATATATATGATTTACTTACGCTTTATGACGCATAGGGCGCCAAGTGCCGACTTGACCCAACGCGAGCGTATTAGCCACTTTTTGACCTTGGCTACAATGGCGAGCATATTTTCGGGATCGGAACGCATGATGCGATCAAATTCGACAAATTTGCCGGGTCGAAAGAAGACCTTGGTGATGCCAAACTTAAAATCCTTGGCGCTCAGATTGAGCGATTGAAACATGGCCTCGCAAAAGGTGCGAGCGGGCAGCGAGACGAGCTCTGGCGGCAAGACCGACTTGTACATGCTGTAAAGATCAGCGAAGAGCACCCGGGATGGATAACCGTGCTCCATAAGCTCAAGCACCGATATTGTGCCGGAGCACTTGAGTTGCGCCAGCGCCAAACTGCCCTCAAATTGACGATCAATCATTTTGCTGTTCGGTTTGATGCAACGTATAAAATTAGTGCCCTGTAAATTAATAATATAATTTATTTATTTATTAAATGTCAAATATAAAAAAAACATGTTAAAAAATTCGGAAAAACCTGATAAAAAAATAATTGGTATGATGAAGAAGTTAATAATTGGTATAAATAAGTGAAGATGTAAGATGAAAAATGTAATTTAACAAAAAAAGAAAATAAATAATAAAAAAAAAATAAACTCATAAAGCTATAAATATTCATACAAATAAATAAATAATAATAACTAAATAATAAAAATTAAGAAATAGTTTATAAAAAATGTTGTACAGCAATTAAATCTGACTCACATTGTGCTCTAGTTTTTCCATTAGCTCGCCGAGCTGCGTCTTGAATTTGGAGCCAACGGATATAAAAGTTAGCTTGCCACGGACCGAAGTGTTGCTGCCCGAGGGAAATAGGAGTTTCAGCAATGGATTATCGCATTCCTGCACCAGACACTCCAGCGAGGCATGCAACGCATCGTTGTTCTTTTCAATAAACTGTTCGGTGTTGTAGCAAACGGCGCCGGCAAAATGACGCACCAAGAAGCCCTCCTCATCCCGAAGAGTGCGATGCGCCTTGAGGCGCGAGGAACGCGGCAAGCCAAGACGATAATGATTCGCCCAAGATTTATGCACCTCGGCGGTGAAATGTGCCGGCGACGATTTTGGCAACTTGGATTCCTCATCGAGCAGCGTAAAAATGCCATTCGACTTCGCCTCGATCAGCTCAATAATATCCTGATTATCCGTGAATGTTATCTCGGGCACATTGAGACCCTCTCGCTTATACAGCTCCTGTTCATTCTTCAGGATATTATCGTTGAAGAATTTTTGCAACTTCTCATTGCAATAGTTGATGCAAAACTGTTCAAATGAATTAACCGTGAAGTATTCAAATCCGGCTATGTCCAGCACACCAATATAGAAATTGGATGCCTGAAAAGGAATGCTCTGATTGATCAACGCCACAATCCGATCAAAGAGGCGACTGTAGATGGCCTTGGCAAGAGCATCGCGCGCATGACTCGCCTCATAAATCTTCAGTGGAACCCTAAATTGAAAACAGATATCTTAGTCAATTGCTCATGTATATAAGAAAAAAAAATGAAGAAATGCAAGTGATGCTGCCACAGACCAGTGTAAATATTCAAGGCATACCTTCTACGGCAGAGTATAAAAATCAATGGAAGATCGTTCCTTCCGTAAACTTACATTATTACGGTGCCCTTGAAGCCACCGCCCTTGCTCTGCATTACCCGCGAAACGAGAGCTGTGCGCAGCTCGGTTTGATCCACACCCAGCAGTCCACTTGTAATGGTCAAGGATTGCTCCGACGCCTCGGAAACCTGGCAACCGCCACGGACATCGTCGGGTATCTCCTCAAAGGTAATGTTGCCCAAATGCAAGACGGCTGCAACCAAAGTATAAATGCCCATCTTATCCGAGGCAGATAAGCCTAGGCGAGACAACGCCTCGTCCAGATTGAGAAAATGCTGATAGTCATCGATAATAGGGTCTTTGAGGGGACCCTTCTTCTGATGACTCGCCGATTTCTGGCTGTTCGGTATTAACTTTTCAGTCTTGGCATTAGAAAAATACTGCGTACAGCCGGAAAGGTACTGCAAATTGGAAGGCAAATAAATTAATAAATAATAAATTGTAGAGATTCGATCCTTACCCGATAATCATCCGGTTTGCCCAGGTTGAGTTTGTCGCGCAGCTGCTGAGGAGCGCCGGAGAGCAGCATGTAGAACACATGATAATTACGCTCCTCAGCGCTCTGGGTGCAAATGCGACTCTTCTCCAGCAGATAATGGGAAATGTAGCCACCGACAACCTGACACTTGGCATCGTAGTGCACCTCAATGAATTTGCCAAAACGCGATGAGTTATTGTTCCGTGTCGTCTTCGCATTGCCAAAGGCCTCCAGCACGGGATTGGCTACGGACGGAAAGCAAATATTAATTAATAATTAAATATAGTACATATGATAAATATGTATAAGTACATAAGGAGAACTCGACTAGAAGAGATACACTGATCAGAATGATATCAATTACAAATCTTACCATCCAATATTTTGGTCTCTATGGGCCCGGCGCTATCATGCGAATAGCACAAATATTTGAGCAAATATTTGGTTGACTCAGTTTTGCCGGCACCCGATTCGCCCGATACAATTATGGATTGCGATAATTTATAGACGCGCATATCGCGAATAGCCTTGTCCGCTGTAAATAGTTGTGAATTAGAAAATTGGGACGTTAAAATTCCGAGTTTTACATACCAATGGCAAAAACATGCGGTGGCAATTCCCCCAACGAGCGTCCGTTGTATTTCTGGATCGTGTCGGGCGCGTAGAGTTCCTTAATCTCACGATAAGGATTAACGGCAATGAGTATATTCGCCACATAGGTCTAGAAAGAGTTAATTTATATTTTAATTGATTTAGTTATTCTATTATTTTGTGCAACTCACATAGATTTTGTCCTTGTAGTAGCGTGTCTTTAGATTGTCCAGAAATGTGGCCTCGTTGAGCAGCATAAGCTCACCTGAAAATTGAAGTAAAGTAAATAAGTAAGTCGTATATTTTATACTTGTTTCCAAAGTTAACTTTCCCCCTGGGGTTCGCTTGGGGATCAGTGGTCGGGGTTCAGGCTTAAGTGCCTTACCGCTCAACTGTTTCACGCAGCAGCGTAGCTAACGATCCCAAACCAGATTTTGTATTTAGGTTTATGATGTATTTAACTAGAGAAATGGAGCATCAAACAGCACGTGAGATTCTCCAGCTACACTCAAACAAACAAAAATATCAAACCAGAAATGTTTTCTTCTTTTAAGAAATAATTTCTAACCATACAAAAATAAATATTTTTTCAAAAACAAATCCCAAAAATATGTTTTTTTTTTACTTCTTAAAAATATTTTCTGTAATTCAGCAATGCATATCTAAAAAAAATATAAATGCATTTTTAAAAATCTTTCTAAAATCCAGGAACAAGTGATAAAATGTACTTTTTTGGAATTGTAGTTGTAGTTCAATTTGAAGCACCGTAAAATGTTCAGTTTATTCATTTAAATTTCCGTTTTTTTTTAAGTGTATTGAGATTTATGATGTGTTCAGGTAGAGTAGAAGTGGAGCATCAAAGAGCACGTGATATTCTTTCCAGCTCTAGCGGAAAGTTGCATAATTACCTGGAACAGTTTTGAACTGATCTGGCAATGAATTTTAAGTTTTCACTGGAAACCATATGGTTTAACTCTTTACGCTTCGTTTAGCCATAAGAGTGAATTCTACTTAAACAATCTTAGCGGCAATTTTATAGATAACAAAATTGACCAAGTTGCAATTTTGTGTTTATTATTTTGTGATATTATCTATTCAAACATTTTATTCGTTCTGTTCCGATAAGATTTTAGTCACATATTTGCGGTTTAAGAGTAAAATGAAATGAATAAGCGTTTTTTTCGTTCTTATTAAGGAAATATTTACACTCAGAAAATTGGCCTAAGTTTCAATAAATCGCACTAATTTTGAGGTAAAGAGTTCCTGACCTTATTATTCAATAATATATTAGAATAGAATTTTTTAATAAGGGAACTCATTTATTACTTTTTGTAATTATTAATTTTACCAGGACAATTTTTTTCAATTGTAAATACGAAATTCACATTTACACTAAGTAGCTGAAATTTTGAATAATTTAGATGATTCAAATATTTAGTCGATCTGCCCTGATAAGATTCTAGTTACACATTTGCGGCTTAAGAGAATAAACGGAAATAACAAAAATGTTGTTTCTCTTTCTCATATAGGAAATACCAATTGTTTTTCACATTCTTTATGTAACCACGTTCAAAGCACACACACAAAGACAAAGTAAGGCAAGCAAAACAAAAGATAAAGCCAAAAAAGAACAAAAACACACACACACATACTATAACTAGATTTATATTTGTATTAATGTCTGGTTATACTTACAGTTATCATCGTGATCCTGGGGTCCATCACAGGAGGAGTGGATGTCATCGCAGTGGCAGGTGCGCTTGGGATACTTGCGATCGGTGGGCGTTACTTCGAATTCCTTTGCGCCGATTTCGGTGATGCGTCCCTGAATGTAACCATCGATCGGATCTCGCACCCAAACCAACTGGGTGTCCTCCAACATTTTGCGCACTAAAATAAAGAAATGTAATTCACTATTAGTAATGATTTTAGTTGAGTATTTTTTATAACTAATAATCATCAAGAAAAGTCTTATCAGACAACGGTCGAAACTAACATGGTTAAAAAAAATACACACAGAGCGACTATCAGCCGCCTCGGCAGAGTTCACAATGGCAACTGGACAACTGGGCAAGTTAGCAAAGCAAGCAAAGCGGGCGACGAACGCCACCTGGTGAGTTAGAGCTGCGTTCGCAAGAGAGGAGAGCGTGCTTCTTGCCGTGTCACGAGCACTTGCTTACAATAATTGGTCATTTTTTGTTATAACAATATATATTATAATGATAAAAATGCATATGAAAATTTATAACAATGACAAATATATGAATTAATTTAAATAAAATTAGCCAATACATTAAATTTACCAAATCGCTTGCATTAGATTAAGTTATCTATGCCTACTTGTTTATTATGTCTATTAATCTATGTTATTTCATAAGATGATAAAATACATAAATTAAAATAGTTTGCATTTCTATATGAGGTCTAAAAATATAACATTTAATTTTTTAAACTATTCATTCCAAAACACCTTAATTACTAACTCTCATTCGATCATTGTTATGTTTACACACATCACTAAGCAGCAGCGATCGCGGCTCCCTCGTTCTATTTAACTCTCTCTATCTATCTCTTCGCTATTTTCTCTCTTCCACTTTCCCACACATTCTCTTCTGACTCTGAACACCTTTGGCAATGTGCGTAACACAGTCATTAAGAACGTTTTGCCGCTCTGCCGGTTCAGGTCGAGAGCCGGTGTTTTATGGCACTTCTTCTTCTTGAGCATTTCTCAACACTTTAACTTTACCTGCGAGAAAGGCAGAGAGTGAGAACGAGATAGCCTGTGCTCAACTCTTTGCCTACAGTTGTCTATTGTTCTTTGCCTTTTACGCTGACGTTGTCTAATTTTTGTTGTTGCTTTTTCATTCCTTTTT
Organism: Drosophila longiperda; assembly: GCA_035042125.1. Taxonomy (NCBI): domain Eukaryota; kingdom Metazoa; phylum Arthropoda; class Insecta; order Diptera; family Drosophilidae; genus Drosophila; species Drosophila longiperda. The sequence continues at coordinate 8,278,361 of JAWNLV010000010.1, read as the reverse complement.
CTCTATATGTTGCCTGGTTACCTTTATTGGTCATATTGTGTTTGACTGACTCACGGGCGTTTCTGCTGTTGATAAGGTGTTGACAATCGAAAATATAACCGACCCTTTTTTTTGTTATTTTTTTGTTCTGTTGTGTAAAGAAAATCTAATTCATTTAAATACTAGATACGTATTTACACATCTGTGTATGAATTAATGTCATATGCACAAACCGCAAAAGTTCTTATTTACAGCAAAAACTCTGACTTGCTCCCCTCTTTCTCTAACTCACTGTTTCTCTCTCTCTCTTTATCTCTCTCTCAATCTATCTATCTCTATTCCAATGAGAGGGGTGGCAGAGAGGATGTAACAAAGACAATGACGTTTAGCATTAAATCAAGGTGAAATTCATTTATTTAGTTCGCTGGGTTAATGGTGCAGTTCGACTGACTTCGGCTAGGTTCGGATTTTTAGCTCGGCTCAATTAAAGCCCGCTTTTTGTGTGTTTCGCATTTCCCATTCTCATTCGGCATTCGGCACAGAAACAAAAAAAAAAACAATGAGAGATCATTCTCTGTTTTTTAGTTGACATTTGCAAAAAGTGCTAAATTTTTAAATGATTGTTAAGCGAGTTTGCGCGAGGGGGAGTGGGATAGAGAGAGAGGAATGGGTGATGACAATGATCAAGTTGAGTTTTACGTGGGATTTTTGAGTATTTGTTGATTTGCGTTAGACAAAATAATTTATTTAACTGCTAGATTTATTTTTTTGCTGATTTAATCAGCCATTTACCGTTAAGTCTTTTAACATTAAGACAAGGCGTTCAAGAGGGTTTTACAAGTTATTTTATATTTACAAATAGAACAAATGCTAGTAATTTGAATATTTTTAGCATACCCTACACTTTAATTTAGGTTCCGATAAAAACTAAAACACCGAGAAAGGAAGGTGAATGTCAAACTATTGCGATATATCGTAAATCGCAACATCAGACTTGTTATTGTGATTAAATAAACTTTTTTTTTATTTTTTTACCTTTAGTTTGATTTTTTAGTTTTTATGGTAACAATTCATATTTTTTTTAAGCCACTAAGCATAGGTATTGAGATGTCAGCAGATCGAATGTGATTTCTTTTATTTAGTTAACTTTTTTAAATGCTGATATCTGCAATTAATCGAGTCGAGTCATTAACTGTAATGCATCCATCGCAATTAGCCCCGATTGTGAGTAGAAAGTGGAACTTTAACTATGCATATGCTTCAAAAAATTGCTTTATAATGTGCAGGCCATGTCAAGGCAAATTAACAACAATTTTTCCAACAATTTAACATAATCTTGATAACGCAGAGAGACAGAAGAATGGAAAACAGATACAAGTGCAACCATATGCAATTTTAGATACCCTGTATATAGTGTAAAATCAGTGGAGTTTACTCGATCAATGCTGTGTGCATTTAAAGTTATTCAGAAACCTCGAAAGCTGTGCAGTTTCAGATTTATTATATGTATTGATTTTACTGTAGATTTTAATTTCATAAATATACTGAAAGCCACTTTTCTGATTTGTAAAAACAAAGTTTTAGTGGTGCTAGTATAGAGCGTAATAGAGCGTATCTTTTATTATTTTATTTTAAAACTGAGCATATGTAGATCATATTTACAGGGTATGCTAACAGCACTTATAACTATTCCGACCTGTTTTGCATGCATTTCAGCATGCCCACAATTTGTCTGACACTTGGAATAATGAAACTTTAGCGTTCTTTTTTTTGTTTGCACGAGAGACGTCCGCATAAATTACAAAAGACAACAGCAAAAAAAAAAAAATTCAAATACAAATGAAGTTTGAAAATAAAAAGCAAGCACAATGCTTTAGATAGGGAAGAGCATGAGTGTGTGCGTGTCTGTGTGTGTGTATGTATATGAGTTGAATGCCATATTTGATGGACCGTTTACGTAAAGATGAGAAAAAAGAAGTTGCCCAGCTGCATTTCTGGCTGAGATTGCAATACAAACGTCTCAAAGCAACCCTGTCTGCCTCAAAATAGGCAGCCAAGTGTGGCAAGAAAAAGAAACATAAATGACTTGATGACGTAGCAAGTGCTTCAAAGCGACATTGACAATGGACAAAGGCAGCAAAGCCAGCAAAGGCGGCAAATGCAGTCAAGGTGTGCAAAATCAACAGAACAAACGCAAACACAGACTGAGGCAACGAAACGTTTTTATAAAATGTATAAAAAAGAGTATATTGGTTCTGTGCAAATGAATGTAACAATGCAATAGCAAGTAAAAATTAGCATGTTAACAAAAAGGAACTAAAGACTTCAAATTTATTATAATTCAGGCTGCAGAGTATATCGTAGTTGAGCATTTTGACTTGTCTCTTTTTCTCCTTCTGTTCGGGGGGGGGGGGGGGAGAAACAAACATGACAGTGCATGTCAAGTCGAAGGGCTTATGAAATGTGAGAAGCTCCGCGAATGGAAGTCACCTGCTGCAACTGACTGCTGACTGCTGACTGGAAAGCGGCTTATTTTGGAATGCGTTGACCAGGTCTCGACAATAACCGTAACCCGAGCAAGCAAAAAGCCACCAATTAGCCCAAGGCGCTCCCGGAAGAAGCAGACGCGACTGCTTCTCTGTGATTTTGTATGTTTTTAGCTAGTTAGTTGGCTAGTTACGTGGACGTGGCTTGGCTATCATCGGGTGGTGATATCATCGAGTACATCAGCTGCTCATCAGCACACTCTGCTTATCGCCTTCCGCCCACTTTGCAGTTACACTAGCAAAAAGTTTTTGTTTTATCTGGGGCCTTCTAAAATTCAGTGTTTTTATTTTCTAAAATTTAAACAATTAATTATGTCGTGTGTATTTTTAATTTGGAAGTTAATTCAAAAAATAAAACCGGCTTCTTATTTCCAATGTGAAGTTTTTTGTAAGTGTAATGAATTAGCTTGGCCAGGTTGCGTGCGTGCTTAGTTTGACTTGCCGTGCCAGTCACTTATTACTGTAATTGAGGAGCAGGCAATTTGCTTACGCATAAGCAAAAGTGATGCGTAGAAATTTCAACGATTTATCTTTTACTTTGTTGTCTGTTCTTTTGTTCATATCTTCATTTTTGGTGTAAGCACCAATAAAATACAGATATTATTTGACTCTTTATCAAAATGCACCTTAAATCGGTTATTATTTCACCGTTTATCAAAATGCATTGTTCTTAGTATGGAGATATTTCGTATTTAACATATTTATGTGAAGCAGACACTATAGCAGGTTAATAACCTAGATAATTTATAAGTAACCTTTAAATGCAAAATTTAAAAAAAAATGTATGTGAACAACAGTTAAATGAATTGAAATCATATACTGCACACATATTATTATAAGTCGACTAAAATACTGCTTATTGAAAAATGTATCAATTTGATGAACTAACCTAGTGAAATAAAAATATGTTTTCTAAGAAGTCTTATCTTTCAGCGTATCAGGTGTGTTGGCCTGGGCATTTTTAGTTCTGAGAATATTACTAAATAAAATAAATAACAAGAGTTCAAATTTATTCAAAATATGTGTTAAAATAATTTTCTGTTCAGCTATTCAGTTTACTAATAAATAAATTATAAATCATATCTCAGATATAATGGCTAGTCAAGCTGATTTTTACTAGCTCAGTGTATTTTCCGGTTAGTTTTTTCTATCAACTATTAAAAATGGCAACAAACAACGTTTTTTATACTTATTTATTTTTATGGTTTTACTTGTGCTGCATACACCACACCCTCAGCAAAAAACGTAGTCAGTTTTTCAATCATCGTAAAATTAAAATCACCCTGAATTTATTTAGAAATATTTGCTAAATATAAGATACCACTTTTGTAAAAATTGGAAGTTTTCCCTAAAATGTAGTGCTATTTTTTTTCTGAGTGTTCAAGGGCCAGACAAGCACATATTACGACCAAATTGACCGGAAGATAAGATTATGATTTGTTATTTCTTCACACCATTTTCTATATTGAACTCACCCGAATTGTGACTATGGCCCCCATTGTTATTATTGTAGAAATCCATATCGATGTGTGTGTGTGTGTGTCCTAATGAGTTAATTGCAGTGAAATGCACAAAGGGAAAAATGGGCGAAGGGAGAAGTTAAAGAGTTGCTAAAAGATTTGGTGTCAGTTGATTGCACTTTGACCCGAGTCTGAGAAACCGTTAAGTATATGTGTGTGTGTGTGTGTGTGTGTGTTGATTGGGCTTGGCAACAGCTGCTGTAATTTCCTGGTTTGATTTTCACTATCGATTAAACACACTTTTCACTTCACATTGAATCATTTGCTAATCGTTAGAAATTCACTTTTTCGATTTTCGCTTTTTTTTTTACCACAACAAAATTGAATTTTTTATATTGCACAATTTGAAGCAGCAACAAAAGCAATTCTGCTGACCTACATTAAGCTGTAAACAAATATCTCATATTTATCTCATTTATCCATCAACATCAACAATTGCAGTTTGAGAAAATGAAAATTTTGCCAGATGCGAAATTTGTATTTGTATGTGTGTCTGTGAATGATTGTGTGCGTGTGTTTAATCTGCGAACGTGTTGAGTGTGCATTCGTTCGGTTTTTTTATGTTGCTTTTGCTTTTGCCGCTTTCACCCAGTAACCGAGTTCTGTTTTTTGACAACAACCCCCCATGGAAACTGTTATCCGAAACACGAAATGAAACACGTGCGACTGCAATCGGCGGGCTCACAAATTGCACTGATGCGTTTTTTTGCTGTGTGTGTTTGTGGATTCTGTGCACAGGATATGCTCGGTTACGATATTTGCTGCAGCTACTTCGTATATCGTGTACCGATATACAGAGCCGCAGCAGCACTAACTGTGCACGGAAGTGTTCGTTATACAATATCGTATAACAATATACAGCAGCTTAACTGCGCCGAATCGTCTCTCCCTGCCTGTGTGTGTGGAATAGTAATAATTCTATTTGCATGGCCATTGCTACACTCAGAAAATAAAAAGTTAAAATGCCGTCCTTAATTTTTGATAAAAATAGTTTCTAAAATTTAGACCCAAGTAAAAATATTACTTGCTTGGTTTTTATATTTGATTTGAAAATGTACTAATAAAGTACAAGTAACAAAAAAGCTTATATATGAATTATTTAATAAAAAAAACCTCGTGCAAATAAGTTCTACTTTTTCTAAATTTTAGGTAAATCGAGTAGTCACTGGTTTTTAGAAAGTCACAGCCATAAATTTTAAAAACGTACTTTCTAATTAATAAAGCGAGTAAATCCTTCAGCCAAAATTATGGAAGTTTTCAAATATTTAGCAATTATTTCTAGAAACAAGAAAAGCATTATATTTTTTAGGGAAACTTGCATTTTACTGCTATCATTTTTAATAATTATTTTTTCGAGTGTGTTTATGCTCCAACAACACAAAACAATGGTAAAAATTGTAACACTTCGCTGAAGTGCTGCTGCTGAGGAGTCAACACCAGGAAGTGTAGCAGAAACCCACAATGGAACACGCAGATATACAAATACATATGCATTGGAACTGAGCTTGGCTTTACAACATAACAACTTCCGGTTAATTAATTGCCGGCACCCACTGTGTGTTATTCTTTTATTACATTTGAAGTGTTCAAATTAAGCAGCTGCTTTGAAAGAGATGCTTTAGGTAAGCTCTCTATACGAGCTTTCACTGCCATTGCAAATTTGTATGATAAATTTGCATTTGAGCAAAAACTATGCAAAAAAGCTCATTTTACAAAGCTTTCTCAATTAATAAACAGCGATAGAACAAAGCACAGCAGGAGGAAACAAGAAAGAGAGGAAGAGGTGGAAACGACGTTACGCGCTGTTCCATAACAAACATTATCGGAGAGAGAGTAAGGGGGAGGCTCTGATATATGAGGCCCTCGTCAGCTGTCTAGCCAAAAGCATTGTGTGCTTTTTTTAACAAAACAAAATTTTAAAGCTCGTGGTGTAAGAGAGCGAAATATAAAAATAGCCAATGGCTGATGGCAAAGAAATAATAATACAAAAATATATATACTAATAATAATACTAAATAAATAACAAATAAATAATAATTGTAAAAAAAAATAATTAAAAATACTTCAATCACAAACATTTATGCAAAAACCAAAAAAGAAAACCACCCGCATACTAGCTATCTAAGCAACAACCACAAAGCGAAGTGTACTCTCTTTCGCTCTCTTACTTATTACACAAATACAAAAAAACACGCACCCTCTGCGAGCGGCATATGTGCAACTACCTGAAAAAAAGTATCAGAAGCAATGTTTGGCATCTAGTGTTGCTTATGTAGCACATTTGAACAGACTCGGTCAACAAGTCAGGTTGGCCGAGCGGTCTAAGGCGCCAGATTTAAGCTCTGGTTCTCGAGAGAGAGCGTGGGTTCGAACCCCACACCTGACAAGTCGGTGTGTGTTTTTTTTTTTTATTCTTAACAATATTATAAAATATTTTTTTAAGCAGACAAAACTATTTTTGGGTAGATTAGCGATTGTACATATATATCTATTAATGCAAATATGAACAATGACAACATATATTTTACATACAAGTATTTCTAATTACTTTGCTGTGTATTTTAAATGTTAATGCGGTAAATACTTTTTAGAAGTGTTTTAAAAATGTCAGTCTGGGTAAACCAGAATTACATTGCAGTTTATTCATATATGTTTGTTTATGGCTTATGGTCTGCTACAGCAGTTCGAACTGTTAACTGATAAAAGCAAAAAAGGGGGCTATTTAATGACGACTCTTCTATACTATAAATCGCCGTACATTTTAGTAAATATTCTGCAAGTTGATTTTTAAATTTTGTGGAGGATTTTTTGAATTAAAAAGCTGAGTTATTAAATATGATTATTTGTATCTGAATTTTAAAAGGAATTTTTTAATAAAAATGGGTGAACATTTCGAAAACAATATCTGTAAAATATATAAAAACCACCATATACCTGGTTTTATCGAATTAGGGCAAACCTTTATAGTTTATAGTTTTTTCGTGGTGATTTTTTCTTTAAGTGTGTCTGGTGTAAAAAACACCTTCCGGTTGACCAGACCAGCTTCAAGCTAAAGTGCCGTTGACTCTGAATAATTAATAACAACCAAGTTTGTTCGTTATGTGTCTATTGTGTTTTGAGACCTGTGCTTTGTTATGTATTCTGTTGCATTGCGCAACATTGAAAGAAAAAAGAGACAAATACAATAAAAACCTGGTTAACGGTTCAACAGGAAAATAAATGAAAACTGGGGGGAAATCAATTTGTCAAACTTTTTTGTCTATAGTCATAATTGTTGTGTTTCAGTATTGAAATTTGGTTAAAGAGATTTTGGATTTTTCGATGGGACAATCTTTCTTGAAATATTCATCAATTTGATATAATGACAGATTCATTATTATTATTTTTCGATTAAACGTTTGGTTGTTGATATGGAAATCAATTTCAATTTGAAATGCTCAGCAATCTGCATTAAGCAATAAGCGTTAATCGATTTTCTGCAACACGTGACACAAGTTGCAAAACTGGCATTTTTGTTATTACCTATTTGGCATTGCTTTAACCCATTTCTTTCAGTTGCACTTCCCTATAAACATATATATATACAATTGCGGAAGAAATAATAGCAACACACTGCAATTTTGTTCCTTACTAACGAAAAAAATAAATCATTCATTTTGGAATATTTTCACATATTTTTTTAGTTATATTTTTTAAGTCTCATCCTATTTAAATTAAAGTTGGTACAACTCCTGGAATTATTTTTTTTAGCACATATACATTTTTTATAGAACTGTTTTATTTGTTTATAATTACAGATTATAAATAAAGTTTAAGCTTCGTAACTTAAAATAGATATCTTTGAATGGTACTATTATTTTTATCTTAACTGTATATAGATATATATAAATATACATATGTATACATCAGATTGCATGCAAAAGCACAACAGAAAGCCAAACAATTGCAATAATTTCATAACCCAGAGCTATGTAAGTCTCGGTTGCCATTCTTCAACCAATTTCAATTGCTTGTGGCCAATAAAAAAGAGACGAAAACCGAGTTGAGACAACGAAAATTGTGTAATAATTGCGACAGTTTCTGTAGTTAAAAGACATTAAAAAATTAAATAGCTGAGAAGTGTGACGGCCAAAAGTTAAACAAAAGAAAAAGATTACATCAAAAACAAGAACAAAAAAAAAATAAATAAAACCGGTGAGGAGAGCTGCTAACTTGTTTGTTATAATTTAACATAAAAAGAAGAGAAAAAACTGGGTTTTAAAGAAATTATTAAAATAAGTATAATGAAACAACAGAGCGAGAAACCCAGCTAAATTAAATATTAATATTAATAAATATAAATTATTAACACAAGAACGTGTTATTAAAACAAATTATGGAACAACAAGAAGATGCATTTAATTTGCACTGTTTTTAAACTGTATTCCAGAACAGGAATGTTGAAGAGTTCCTTTATTTAATTCATTCATTCATTCATATTAAAATACTAAAAACAAACTGAGATGAAACCAGCTAAAACATATTTATAATTCTTAAGCTTGCCTCTAAAAAAGCAAACACAAATAAAAAATAAATAATATAAAATAAAAAAAAAACCAGTAATGATATTAGTTTAAAGAACTTAAATTTCTTAGGAATTTTGAAGCGCGTCAGATTCAGATTCTTTTAACAAAAAACAGAATAAAATGAAATAAAACCCGTTTGGCAATGGGGCAAAAAGGCTTTTCAATTGGTGGCCAAGTTGCTCAATATCAAGTTCAACCAGTCAACAGGCTCAGGGACGCTAACGGTGCACAACAAGTGGCTGCATATGGCATGTGGCAGGTACGCGAGTGCCACATGCAACTGCAACCGTGCATATATATATATATATATATATGTATATCAGTTGCACGGATTTCCAACTCGGCTGGTGGCAAGTGAATGTGCCGCCAACAACCAGTTCAACTTGTTTTTCCAAACACACATTTTTTGCAGCTGCCCGGTTCTGCTCTGAACCACAAAGGAAGTAGAGAAAAATTAAAAAAAAAAAAAGAAAACATTCAAAAAATATATATTTTAAAAGTCTAAAATCACTGTCAGTTTGGATGAGTCAGCCAGCAAAACTAGCCTAAAATTTTCAATTGGCAAAAAACATGACAGAAAAGCAATTCGAAACAAATACAAATGCTGTAATTGAAGTGAGGTCGACTTAAATATACCCTGCAGTCAGCTTTTTGGACGATAATTTGGGACTATATTATTCAATCCCGATAAATTCATCCTGTTGATGTATACAACTGGTAAAATAGGCGTAAAGGTGAAAATACAAATTATTAATTTATAAATATGGAAAGTTTTCTTTTTAATGCGAATCAGATGTTTCTAACTATTTTTCTTCAATCTTCATATTTGCTCTTCTACGCAACTGCCCAGTTATGTACTATATATTCCTATATATGATAAATATACCTTTCTGGTTTGGCTGTGACATACACTGTCAGCAGGCCAATCTACCCAGCTGACACGTTTCAAAGTGGGTAGCTAAAGCAGAGGAAATGCTCGCATAGCAATTACGTTTGCAACAATAGATACACAGTTACAAAGATACTCTGGACTGCACACAGCTGCAGACAGGAACATGATTTCGGAAACGGGGGGAGTAGTTTCAGGGGTTGGGGTTACGGTTTAGGGTTATGGTTCAGTGTACCGTAAAATGCGGCTAACAAAACGCGGCGCAGGCGCAAAACGAACTCGTTTTTAGTTTTTGTTTTGTTTTGTTTTAATTTTTTTTTTTTGGCTACAATGCAGGTCGCATTATTAGCAACAACAACAAAATATATGATTTTGAGCTGCACTTTCGGCGTGTTTTTTGTTGGGTTCAATGACTGGCAATAAAAATTGCTACGTTTTTTTTGGTCGATAGTTGAACAAGTTGCGCAAGTGGAACCAATTAATGCCGACACTAAGTGCATGAAAAGTGAAGAAAAATGAAGAAAATAGAGAAAAACAGGAAAAGCGGAAAAACAGTCAGTCAACAAAACACAAAAACAATTTTAAGGGGAATAAACAAGAAAAGAAACAAAAAAACAGGAGAGGAAGTCCCTCTATAAAATGTTGATGAATTTCACTGGGGGTAAGATTATTTATATAAGCATTTCTTTACACATGTTTACACAGACTCTGGTTTTCCATATGGTATCTCAGAGGGAGGGGATTCCCTCTTCGCTTCCTCTTCCCCACATATCCCCTGGAGTGTGAAAAATGTGACGCATTGGTCTGGCGAGTGTTCAGATATCATCAATTGTACTTTTGGACACTCTTTTCAAGAAATATTCACAATTGCTCTTCAAGAGTTTATTTTTTATTCACCATTTAAAAAAAATTAATCAATTAAGGGATAAAGATCGTTATCCGAAATGGGTTATGGGTAGCTTAGTTTGTATTACAAGCTTGCCGAGAAAGAGATAAAATATTTCGCCAGATTTTTATAGATTTCAACATAAAAATAGGGAATTTACGTAAGTTTATCGAAAACACCATCTCGATGCAAATTGAAATCGAAATTAAATAAATCGATTTTTACAAGCAATAACTAAATATTATATATATATTTTTATATTCCATTATATTGACATAACAATAACAAAAATAAAGCAAAACAAGAGACAATTGGAAAGATTTTTTATCAACAATGGTTACAGGGTATATCTTAGTTGTGCCTAGTCTCGCATTTCAACATGTTTCATATAGAACATTGTGTTTCAATTTATGTTTACTCTTGTACATATACAATACATACAAATTGTACATTTCTCATATCAATTCCAGCAATCACAATTAATCTTTTCCGCTTATCTCACTCACCCTAGCTAACAACGTCATATATATATATATATATATTCTAAATATGAAAATACAGCTGACTAAAAAAAATCTTTTAATCTTTTTATCAACTAAATTGATTGTTTAATAAATTTATTGATCACAAAATAACAACAAGTGCCTAAAAATAGCACGCCATTGATAATGTAAGAAATGTATAAAAAAAAAAACTTTAAAAAAAGGGAGATAAATCCATTTCGGAAGTGTGTGTCTGAATTTGTTTTTGAATCTCTTCAAGCAAAAACTTTTTTATGCTAATCTAATGGAAAACAAAGGCAGCAATTAATCCATGAACTTTCACTTTAGCGCTTTTTCCACTTTGATTATATGCAAATTATTTCCCAATTAAAAGTGGGCCTGGCTGGAATAAAGCTGGGTTAACGAGCAGCTCACGCATATCAACAAAAAAAAAACCCTTGAGTGTCGATGCAAGAAGTGGAAGTTGGGCAGCTGTCCACTGGCTGGCGTATGACAAAGGACAAAGGAAAAAGCGAAAAGAGAGAGACAGAAGAGAGCGAACAATTGATCGGCTTGATGTCAGCTGTGGCGCGTGCAGAAGCACTCCCTCCCGCATTCCCACCAACCCTCTCTCAAACAGAGCAGTACTCAAACAGAGGGCGGCCGTCAACAAAATAAAAGATGTTTTTTTTTTCTTTGCTGCATAAATTGCCTTGCGAATCTATCCAAAATAACTGTGTGTGTATTTGTGTTGGTAAATGTGAGTGTAATCATTTATTGCCTCATGCTGAGCAACTGTGTAAGCAATGGCCAATAGTGTTGTCAGTTTAAATTTTTCGCGATCAATTTTTAGAGAATTTTCCTTACCTATCTAAATTTCGGCTAACTTGAATTATAAGAAACAGTTAATTGACTACATTTTTCGTTGAATTTGTTGTTGAATATTTTAAAGCTATTAGTTAAACTCTGAAAATCTTATTTTATTTACTACCAAATAAATGCCGCTAAAAACTAGCTTTCTGTTCACCTGCCAACACAGTTGTTCGCAGTTGCAGCTAGACTCGTTCCATAAAAGGCATACGCCAAGTGGAAGGAGTGGGTCTTTTTCCACTTCCATTGAACGATGGATATAATTAATGAAAATGTGACTGGCATATCAATAAGTAGCGATTACTCCTTGTGATGCCCTTCAATACTTCTGCTTTTGCTGCACACAAATTTAAATTGAGCATGGAACGCGTTTAATGCTCAAAGCGCCTGCGTCGAGGCAGAAAACATAAGAAAAAAAGTATCTCTGAACTTCGATCTTCTTCTTGCCTGGCATTACTCGGCTAAATATAGCCCATTTGTGTGTGCGTGTGTGGGTGAGAGACAGCTGCTGCCTGGAGGGGTTGGGGTAAAGAGAAGGAAGCATCGAGGATGCCGCGACTGCGCGTAATTCTCCTCGCAGCGCTCTCTCTCTCTCTCTCTCTCTCTTATTGCTCTATTACTGTTGACATACGCCAACGCAGCAGCAGCGGAAAATAGGAAGACAAAACGGAGCAAATGAAAAAAAATCACCACAGCTTAAAAAACAGGCATATATCGAATTGTTGTTATTGGTTTTGCTTTAGTTGTTGCTGGAATTACGTTGCGCTTACCTGTTGATGTTGTTGTTACTGATGCTTCCGCTGGAGCAATTTGCCGCCGGCTTTTTATGCTTAAGTTTCACGGTCACTTTTATGTATTGTTTTTTTTTTGGTTTCCAAATTTGCAGTTGAATGTGCTGCAGCAGGCGAAAATGCGCAGCCTTTTTTATAAACACGAGTTTTTTTTGCCTGACTTGTTTAGAGTCGACTGTTTTGTTAATAAACTGAAACTTTGATTTATGATCTCTTTTTTTGTTAATAAGCTGCGCTGCGTGCACGCGCCAAACCGACGCGTTCAATGAATTTAATACGACTGCGCGCGATGTCCAATTCGACATTATATCGCAAACTCAAAATGGCATGCCAAGCGTATATCGATATATTAATATCGGTTAGCGCAGTCAAATTTGAAACATGTTGAGCAACATTTCAGTTGGCTTGCCAAATTGCTGCGCTCTTAAAGGCAAATGTTTATAGAAGTGTGTTGCTGAACTTGGCATGCTGCAGTGAATTGACAATTCGATTAATTGCAGCGATAGCGTTAAAAAACACTATTAAGAATATAACTGTGTGCGGTTAATCGAAAGCTAAAATGTTGAGGCAAATTAGATTTCGATTTAATATTACAGATTTGTATATTAAAAAACAATAAACTTAATTTTCAGTATTTTTACAATCCCTAAAAGTCGGTAATGTTTCAGTAATTCCACAATCCCTAAAAGACGGCAATAAAAATCAAACAGAAAATACTTTATTTTTGTGTCGGCAATTGAAAATTTGCTATTACCGATTTATACAACATTTTGCCTATGATCTCATTTTTTTTGGGTCACACATGCAAATGAATATAATTATGAATATAAATAGAATTTCTTCAGCACAATTTGCGTTCAAATTTCAATTTGAGCACATATTCAATATTAAGTTATATATTTTCATTGTTATGCTTTTAATAAATTGTAAAATAAACAATATTTTTTTGTATATATGAAATTTTAAATATTTTGGATAACAGAGCTATATACACTCTTTTGGCATTTCCATTTTTTACTTATAACAAATAAAACATTCAAGTTGCAATCAAATTAAAAAAGCACTTCAATAAAACGGTTAACTGCACTTCCAGAATCGTCTAGGTTTTATAACGTTTCGACACACACACACACATACTACCTTACGTAAACCATATTTGGCTTCCTCAACCAATCGTTACAGCAACGAAGAAAAAATGGAATTGGGATACGCTGATTAATTGTGTCCAATTGAACGCTGCTTGGAACTATAAATGTATGTGTGAACATGTGTATATATATACAGTTGCTGTTAAGATAATAGCACCACTTGTACAAGAAATGTTTCAAAATGTGTCTTTTATGCTTTTTAAGTGTAACAAATATTTATTAATACTTTTTAAGATGTGAAAAAAGCTTTCAAGAAATAGTACGAAAAAATGTTATTTTTATTTTATTATTTATTATTATGAAAATTTAAAATGAATAAGCTATTTTTATTTTTTCGTCACTATTTCCATAAAAAATACACATTAAATAAATGCAGGAGTAGTGTTCACTCATAACTTGAATTCATTGGGAAAATACTTAATCATTTGTTAATAGTTATTAAAAATGACAAAAATAATGTTGTTTTCTTCGTGGAACCGCTAAAATTTAGTAGTGGTGCTTTTTTTTTGATAGGAGCTGTGTGTGTTTTTGTGTGTGCATCTAGTATTGCAGTTATCGTATGATAGACTGATATTTCTATATTTCTCGACTCAATTGCCTTCTACAGCGAATCGCAGCCATAATTGCCATTGACAATTGAAATTCGAACTTTAATGAACTCCAATCAGACAACTGCTCCAATAAATCCAGTTCGAGTTCGATTTGGAATCCTGTCTTGCAAATGAGTCGAAAACGATTAGCATTAATTAGTTGAGTGTATAATAAAATGATATATTTTTTATTTATTTAATTACTATTGTCAACAAAAATCAAGTTTAAATAAGCTAAAATATCATATGCTATTTTTATATATAATAAAAAAATAATTTAGTTTTTTTGTTTTGGTTTTATTACGAATTTAATTTAGCACAAGTTTGATTTGATATTTTGAAAAATTATACTTAAAGACAGTAATTGTAAATATTAAACTACTTTCAATACATTTTAGATAAAAATATTTTTGCTATTTTTAATATTCATTCGTTTTTTAAAAGAAACTAAATTAAATCGCATAATTTTATAAATTCAAATTTTTAAATATTAAACAACTTTTAATATGTTTAAGTTTTAGATGTATATTTTTGTTTAATTTCAATATTTATTTAATACATTGGATTTTTTTTATAATGTAAATTCTCCCATCAAAAATGTGTTTTCAAATGTTGTTTATTTAAAATAAACTGTGTTATTATAAATAAGTAAGAAAATAACAAATGATACTTCAACCAAAACGAAATAATTACATAATAAATTATTCAGTACTCTTCCAGTTCTCTTCACACACTTATATGCCTGCGTCTGTGTGTGTTTACTTTAGTTATGCGTCATCAGTTGGCCAGCCCAAAAAGTAAGCTGAAGACCCGCTGGAAACCCTCTTTTAATAATGTTAATACTCACTTTTTGTGGGGTTGCTCTGTTTCCTCTCTGTCTCTACTCGTTCTTTAAATTATCACAATGAAAATAAAACAGACCCAGCGGGAATCTTTCCTGAATTAATCATTGCTGTATGGATATTACAAAGAACCTGCTGCTTTGCCGGAAAATACGCTCAGCTGTTGCTTCTTTATCGGCTTTTTTTTACCGGCAACATATTGCAACTGTTCGAAAATAACAATTTCACACGGGGTGTGGCGAGAGAGAGCGAAACAGTTTGAAAGTGCAAAGTGAGAAACTTGGCAATATGCATGATGGCAACTTGTTGGCTCTTGGAGCATATGTTTATGCGTACACTCAAAAAGAGAAACGACCTAAAAATTTAAAAATTTTAAAAGTTAATATATTGCATTTAAGGTTAATTCCTAAACCTTTTTTTTTACATTTATAAGTTATTTTTAAAAGGAAAAAAAAAATGTAAATAGTTAGTTTTCTTGTAGTGTATATATATTAATATGTGTGAGTGCTTGTTCATGTGGGATATGTTATTGGTGGTTGTATTGTCAGCACTTGTTGCCACAGAAGTTATTGCGTGGCTTTCAATCGGTTAATCGAAGAGCTTTTTTAGGTTTCAGTTCCATTCCGCTTCCCAAAGCAGACGCAAGTGTCGAATAACTGTATAATTTGGTGGTTCAAAGAACACTTCTTCTGCTTGACGACTACTTGGAAAACGGATCCGCAATCGCAACACGTGTTGCGCATCATTCTGAACATAAATACGCTCTCGTGCACTCTCTCGCTCTCATTATCTCTCTCTGGCTCTCTGCGTGTTGCTAAGGTACACGTCATTATCTGGCAACAAATCACGAGATACGCGCTACTTAAAAAAAGCTGTATTCGTAGAAAAGCTTTCAGTGATTAATACGACGCGCTCGCGGCAAGTGTTCGAGCCGCATGGTTAGCGAATAAATATTTGTTTTGTTTGTGTTTGCGCTCAAAACAAAATACGACTAAAACAATAGCAATTTCAACTGTTTAAAAAAGAACAAAAAAATGGGATACGATGAGGTTATTGTGCAATTAGGGGAATTTGGACGGTATCAGTGTATAATCTATGTGCTGATATGCTTGACATCAATGCCGGTTGCATTTCACAAACTTGCCGGCGTTTTTTTACTAGCCAAGCCAAAATTTCGGTGTGCGTTGTCGAATGAGACGAATCAAAGCTTTGAGCTACCGGAGGAGCTTAAAGAGCTTGCTTATCCGGACACAGAAAAAATGTGCGAGTTCTACGAACTGGAATACGACGAAGAAAAGGAAAGCTTTCACAGGCTCAGCAATGATACGCAAAGTTGCAATCGATTCATCTACGATCGTTCCATATACGCGAATAGTGCCGTTACCGAATTCGATTTGGTTTGTGGCCGAGAATTTCTTGCGGCCACAAGTGATTCAATGTTCATGCTGGGCATCCTGCTGGGCAGCATTATTTTTGGCCACCTCAGCGACAAATTTGGCAGGAAACCGATCTTTTTTGCCTCACTCGTTATTCAGCTTGTTTTTGGAATTACGGCTGGCTTGGCACCGGATTACTTTAGCTATACTTTGGCCAGATTAGCTGTGGGTGCCACAACATCGGGCGTCTTTTTAGTTGCCTATGTGATTGCCATGGAAATGGTTGGTCCCTCGAAGCGCCTCTACGCCGGCATCTTTGTCATGATGTTCTTCTCGCTGGGCTATATGCTTACGGCGGCATTTGCTTACTATGTGCATGACTGGCGCTGGTTGCAGATTGCGCTGACTCTGCCTGGTTTGATTTTTATGGGCTACTATTGGATTATACCCGAATCGGTGCGATGGCTGCTGTCGAAAGGCAAAAGGGAGGAGGCCTTGGATGTGATGCAGAAAGCGGCAAAATTTAACAATGTAGAGATTAGCAGGGAGGCATTGGGGCGACTACTGGATGGGGAGGAGCAGAAGGAGGATGAGCGCGATAAGGAGCAGGAGAAGCTAAAGCTGAACAGCGAGCTGGATAAGGAGAAGAAGGAGGCTGAGGTGGTGACTGCTCCAGCCAAACAAGCCTCCGTTTGGGATCTCTTTCACTATCCGAACTTGCGCCGCAAAACGCTCGTCATTTTCTTCGATTGGCTCGTCTGTACCGGCGTCTACTATGGCCTCTCCTGGAGCACCAACAATCTGGGTGGCAATGTCCTGCTCAACTTCATCATCTCTGGTGCTGTGGAAATACCCGCCTATATTTTTCTAATTGTGACCTTGAATCGTTGGGGTCGTCGCTCGATACTCTGTGGGTGCATGTTGCTGGCGGGGATTAGTCTGCTGGCGACCATCTTGGTGCCAGCTAAGTTGCATTGGCTCATGCTCACCTTTGCCATGCTGGGTAAACTGGCCATCACCGGTTCCTACGGCACCATTTACCTGTTTTCCAGCGAACAATTTCCGACTGTGGTGCGCACGGTTGGAATGGGCGCCGCTTCCATGGTTTCCCGTTTGACTGGTATGCTAGCTCCATACCTGAATGCCATGGCCACCATTTGGCCTCCTCTGCCAATGGTCATCTACGGCATACTCGCTTTATCCGCCGGATTTGTATCCCTTCTCCTGCCGGAGACGCATAATCAACCAACACTGGAAACAATTGAGGATGGCGAGCGATTTGGAAGGAAGGAGCAGAGCAACAGAAGGGATCTGGAGGGGGGCAGGGAACTGGAAACGCTCCCACTTAACGTACCCAATGGCCACAAAGCGTAACTTTTCGACAATAATTAATAATGATAGAAATTAATTAACTAAGATTAAATCCTTCTTCTCCGAAGTCATTCACTTTTCAACTCCAGTCGAGCCCAACTTTTTTCCATGCAGAATGAGAGAAAGAAGAAGAGAAAGAATCAAACAAAGATAGGAAAACTAAAAGTATTAAATTACTGGAAATCTCAGTTGCAGGCAAAAAAAATAAAAAAA
Organism: Drosophila longiperda; assembly: GCA_035042125.1. Taxonomy (NCBI): domain Eukaryota; kingdom Metazoa; phylum Arthropoda; class Insecta; order Diptera; family Drosophilidae; genus Drosophila; species Drosophila longiperda. The sequence goes on along the minus strand of JAWNLV010000010.1, from coordinate 8,260,293 downwards.
AATAGTTAAGGAAATAGAGACGAAAGAATAATAAGAAAACAAACAATTTATAACTGCGCTTCGAAAAATATATGCGCCTTAAGCATTTAGCTCTGAAGGGGAAATAATTTAAATGGTTATTATTTGACCTAACTGTGCAAGTCCGTTTCAAGTGCTTCCCAAAGCAAAGATGCTTATCTGTTCCCACTCTAAAATAAAATACTTAGAAAAAAAACAACAAGGAACATTGCATACACTCAAAAAAAAAAGTCGCTTGAATTTTATTAAAATTTATGTGGATTTCTAAAATTAATCGAATTGCATTTCTAAATTTCTTTGAGCATTTTACTAAAAAACAAATGTTTTTCAGTGTGTTTATTTTTATTTGTGTATTTTGTAAGAATTCTTATATTAGATTTTTTTTTACTTATATAAATATTAAATATTTGTATTTTAAATTAAGCATTTACAATATTTTTAATTAGTTAAATAAATTCATTTTACTCAAGTATTTAGTTACAGTGTTTTAGATAAACCTCCCATTAAAATATTCGGCCTTTTCAAGTGTAGTAGAATATTTTCTCTTTTTGCATATAGATCTGAGAGGGTTTTTAGTTATTTCATTTGAAACGCATTATTAAGAGAGGCAGACCTAAATGAGTTCTCTTCCCAACCTAAGCTGTTTCCCTTCATTTGCATGCCAAAAACAAAAGATAGCAAAAATAAGAAAACAAAAATATGAGAAGAAACCGAGCTTTGAAAAAGATGTTCTTCTTAAGGGGGCTTGTTTATTCGAATTAGCTCAGACGTGCTCTCTTTCGAGAGCTGTTGCCAGTTTAAATATGAAATGCATGTCGAAGAGAGTCACATCCAGTTGTGTTCTCTTCCCTTAACTGTTCCCGCTTTTGATATAAATGCTCTCTTCTGTTTCTAAGCTTTGTAGGTATGTATATCAGACTAAACTGTTCCCCTTTAAATAATTGAAATGCCTACTTAAGAGAGCGAAAAATAGAGCTGTGCTCTCTTCTTAGCCTAAGCTCAACTGTTCCCATAATCTAAGCCACTTTTCCCCTAATATGTATTAAGTATGTATATATATATATATACAATCATTTTACTTACTGAAACTGTACTTACTATTTACTTATTATACTTATCGAATATTTAGACAATGTTCTCTTTATCGGCACGTGCTTATTTTGGCATACAAATATTGTATTTTGCATGAGTAGCAAAAGTAAATAAATGCTGAACAACTCTGTACTTACTTAATTTCAATCTAATTTCGAAAAGAGCAAAAATGTGTTAAAAAACATTTCCGCATATTTTGTTTTTGAGTTGTAAAAATTATCATTTGTAGCAGGCTTTTTCGTTATCTGCCACTAAACACGAGACGCTGATTTCCAACAAATGTTGAAATAAATTCAAAGCAAGCATTTTGCTGTGGGAAATACTCAGCTGCTGGATACTCTTGGAAACGATTGGAACTATCTGTAACTGGAAATATTTACTACCTTGATTGGTAATATAAAAAAATATAAGATGAGTATAAGAGTTTACTTCTGAGCGCTTGGAAACGATTGGAAATATTTTTCGCCTTACATTTGAATATATTGACGAAATATTAGAAAAGTTGTGCAAGCTCAACTTTAAATGGACTATGGACTAATGGAAACAGTTTTAATATGTAAAAGATATAATTAAAATAACAGTTATACTCGAACTGTTAAGAAAATTAAAAACATTGAAGCAAAAAAAAAAAAACGATAGTAATAATAGATACAAGAACACTCAAGCAAAAAATCAAAATGATTTGTAAACAAAAACGCATAAATACACATTTATATATATTAGAATTTTTAATGATGCACTGCGGCGCATTTAAATGCAAGGTCAACTGACACAAGAAATTATGTGACGTCTCTTTATAGAATATGCAAATGAATTGTAAACTTTGTTTATATGCAAATCTTAAATTAGCTAATAAAGTGTCGCGAGTTGTTTAACTTGCTACAATGCTCACACAAAGATTGTGTTGAGAAACAGCAGCCAATAATAAAGAGAGCGCGAGAGAAAGATTGTAAGAGTGTAGAGCATGAGAGAGTTTATGGAATATTGCCAATTGAGCAGCAATTATACTTTAAATATTTTCAGTCAATGATCAAACTTTGCATCCCACACACATGCGCACACTTACATAAAGCGGCTCTCTTTGACCTTGAAGCAGCTGTATAAGCATCCTTAGCTCCCTAAACACAAATCAATGTGCATTGGGAAGCGACTCTCTTTAACCTTGAATTGCTGAAACTCTGCCAAGCAGCTGTCTGAGCATCCTTGACTCTATTTGTGAAAGAGAACAGCGCTGGCACATAAGTGTAAGTTTTAATATGTGTATGTGAGTGTAAATGGGGAATTTTTTTTTTTTTTTTTGGTAATTATAGTTAATAAAATAATTAGGACTAGGAGATAATATTAAATAATCAAATGTTGTAAGTAGCGTAGCGGACTCATGCGTAATTCTCAAATGTAGGTAGTTGAGTCTATTTTGAGATATCAAAAAAGATCACAATAGAAATTTTTATATACAGTTTTGGCAACAAAACTAAGATATAAAGAAACAAATTTTAAAGAGAAAATATATTCAAATTAAAAGTAGAATATATATTACAATTTCAAAGAAAATTGTCCAGGATATACTCTAGTCGAGCTGATCATTCCCAATTGTCGGTTACAAATGTTGAGTGACGTAAGAGCGTCAGCAGAGAAGTCGCTGCTGCGTCGCCATTGTTGTCGTTGAGAGTCAATGTTGAACGCGTTCTTGACACTTTCGTTGAGTAGCAGCAAGTCGACGGCGCCGTCGCCGTCGTCGTTGCCATCGTCTGCGTTGTAATCTGTCAGTCGCCAACTGGCAGAGATCGCGTGTGGTTGTCTCCCGCGTGCACTTATCGACTTTTGACCGAAAGAGCACACGCGGCGTATACGCAATATTGATATATATGTAAATCATATTAGATTTAATATTGAAACAAATACAAAGGCAGCTTATGAATTCATTAATTAATTAAAATGGGCTACGATGATGTTATAACCCACTTGGGCGAATTCGGACGTTATCAGAGACGGATTTATTTGCTTCTCTGTTTGCCGGCCATCGTCTGTGCCTTCCACAAGTTGGCGGGGGTTTTTCTGCTCGCTCGCCCCGAGTACCGTTGCCGCCTGCCACACGAAGTGGGTGTTGCCACTGCCTATCAATCCCTGCCCCCAGCTCACTGGTTGCTCGCCTATCCGCCGGATGGGGTTACGGGTAAACTGAATACCTGTGAATATTACAATGTGGCCTACGACGAGTCCTATTTGAGTGGCAATGAGAGTGCCACAACAAGTGGCACGCTCACCTGCAGCAGCTACCTCTACGACCAGTCAAAGTTTCGGAATAGCGCCGTTACGGAGTGGAATATGGTTTGCGGACGCAGTCTGCTGAGTGCCACAAGTGATTCCATGTTTATGCTGGGCGTCCTTTTGGGCAGCTTCATCTTTGGCCACCTCAGCGATAAATGGGGCAGGAAACCCACGTTCTTTGCCTCGCTCGTGATCCAGCTGGTCTTTGGCTTTACGGCGGGATTGGCACCGGATTACTTTACCTACACCATTGCACGGCTGATTGTTGGAGCGACCACGTCGGGTGTCTTCCTGGTGGCCTACGTGATTGCCATGGAAATGGTGGGTGCCTCCTATCGACTCTTTGCCGGAGTCACTGTGCAGATGTTCTTTTCCGTCGGGTTCATGCTTACGGCGGGATTCGCTTATCTTATCAGAGATTGGCGCTGGCTGCAGATTGCGCTGACTTTGCCGGGCTTCGTTTTTATGGGCTATCATTGGCTGATTCCGGAGTCAGCGCGTTGGCTACTCTCGAAGGGGCGCAGCGAGGAGGCGTTTGTCATCATTAGGAAGGCGGCTCGGGTGAATCGCGTCCAAATACCCAGCGAGATCTACGAGCAGCTTGTCCAGGAGGAGACGGAGAAGAAGGAGCAGGAGCAGTCTGCCCCCAAGCAAACCTCCGCATCCGTTTGGGATTTGATGCGTTATCCGAACTTGCGGCGCAAAACGTTGCTCATCTTCTTCGACTGGTTTGTCAACAGTGGCGTCTACTATGGCCTCTCCTGGAACACAAACAATCTGGGTGGCAATCAGCTGCTCAACTTTGTCTTCTCCGGAGCAGTTGAGATCCCCGGCTATTCCCTGCTGCTGTTCACCCTGAATCGCTGGGGTCGTCGCTCGACGCTGTGTGGAGCCATGTTGGTGGCCGGGATTAGCTTGTTGGCAACTGTCCTGGTGCCCAGCGACATGGACTGGCTGCTCATCACGTGCGCCATGGTCGGCAAACTGGCCATCACCTCGTCGTATGGCACTGTCTACATTTTCACAGCCGAGCAGTTTCCGACTGTGGTGCGCAACGTGGGATTGGGCGCCTCCTCGATGGTCGCTCGCATTGGTGGCATTCTGGCGCCGTATCTGAATCTTCTCGGCGAGATCTGGCGACCCCTACCATTGGTCATTTGTGGCGCCTTGTCACTGACGGCGGGTCTCTTGTCGCTGCTCCTGCCGGAGACCTTGAACAGACCCATGCCGGAGACCATTGAGGATGCCGAGAACTTTGGCAAGAAGAAGCAACGGAGCAGGCGGCAATCTGTGCAGGATGAGGAGCTGACGACGATGCTCAATGGCAACTATGGCGATAAGGCGTAGAGCTTATACAGGGAGTGGGAGAGGGAGGGAGAGAGGAGATGGAGATGGTGAGAGAAAGATGCAGAGGGAGTCAGAGAGAGAGAAGAGAGAAGAAGGAAGGTGAAGGAAAGAAAAAGAGAGAGAGAGAGAGAGAAAGAGAGAGGTATAGGGATAGTAAGAAGAAGAATCCTCTGATGATGTGGGGAAAGAGCCAGCAGAGGGGGGGCAGTTGATGATTTAAGCAATTTGCATTTATTGTTCACAATTATTAATAGAATTTATTAATTCCACGCAGAAAGTATTCCAATTTATATTTTTAGGCACACAAAGTGACGCAAGAAACTCAATTTCAATTTATTTATATTTATTTGTTAAACAAATAACAAGTAATAAAAAAAGAAAATTCAATATTAACTCAGCATTGGTTCGGTTTTGAAAGTATTGAAATTCAAATTCAGTACTGGAAACGGATTCAGAAAAAGATTACCAAAAATTCTGGGATGCTCAAACAGCGGAAATAATTTTATATATGAATAAATTTAACTGATCGATCGATGTTATAATTCAAACTGGAATACTGAAGAACTTATAATCCAAATTTGAGGTTTGTAGAGTTTGTTCCTTTTGGAGTCACAAAAAACTGTAATTTCTTTCTTATGTTTCTATGTCAAAAAGTAGTAAAAAGAATCAGAAACAGAATTTGAAAGGTCCAATTTGGTCTCGGTTCAACAGAATAATTTGATTGCAATTTATACATGTCGCAAAAAAAACATTATTTTTTTATGTTATTTTTCTATTTGCAATTATTGTTTAATTAATAATATTAACACAACTGTCGCCGGCAAGCAATAAAATTTACAGATTCTGTTTTTTAAAATACATTCGTAGAGGCCATAATATATATATATATATATATATATATGTGTATATATATCAGCATTATCTGTGCTACTTTATTAAGTAAATTATGAAATATGCAAATTATGAAATAGTTTTACTCCAACTAATTGCTGCACTCTAAAAAAAAACCCACTAAATTTATGTATATAACCCTTAAATGAAAGTTCCACTAATAATAAGAAAGTTTTGTTTTGTTTTTGAAATAATTTAGAAACAATAGAAAAACATTTTTTTTTTAAATTAGAAAGTTTTGCCTTAATATAAATATTTAATTTTTCTATTAATAAGAAATGTTTTCAAATTAATTCAAATTCATTTTTTATAAATTAACTGCAAATGCTTTTCTAATTAAGTAACATTATAGCTAATATAAGAATTATAACAATATTTCAGATATAGAAATAATAAATTTTTAATATTTTACGTAAGTTTTAGGAAAAATATACTGAAATTTTGAAAAGTAATCCCTGGTTTTAGAAAGCCAAAATCAACAATTTTTAAAATGTACTCTCTGAAAAACAAGTAAGTGAAGTTTCTAATATTAAGTGCAATTTTTTCTGAGTGTAGGGTATTTAATCTTCGTTGAGCCTAAGCAATTCCAACTTTGTTGCTTTGTTTGATTTGCGTTGCTAAACATTTTGACCGATTAGCCTGGAAATTGGTACTCAAATGGAAGGTGCAGAAATGGAACAAAGACATCCGCAAGACGGAATAGCTGATAACGATAAGAGAATATAGTATTATATTTAATTATATATACATACATCTATTTGTGAAGTACTTAAGTGCTAAATATTGCTATCAGTTCAATGTTTATATTATTCTATTATTGTCAACGATTTTTTAATTGCTTTACTTAGTATATTCAAACGTAAACTAATAAAAAATATGTCAGTGCTTGATTTATATATATATATATATATATATATATATATATAAATAATAAATCACTTTAATGAATACTTATGTGATATAAATAAATGATTAATAAATTATTCATTTTTGTCATTGTAGTGAAAATTCAGAATATATTGAAAACCCCTTATAAATTCGATAGAGAATACCTTTTTTTTTTGTTGTTGTAAATAATTCTAATATTATTTATTTTACTTTAGTGTTAATATTAAGCAGCCGTCTGTCTGCTTTTTTTTCCACTTCTAATCTGCAAAAGAATTCCATATCGAAACAATAAAATCTTGGGTATCAAATCTTGGGTATTCTTGTTCGTGCTTTTTTCTGTTTACTTCAATCATCAGCGGAAATGTGCCTTACACTTATTTTAAGATAACATGGCTTGAATTGAATGAAATTTTGCTGTGCTTAAGTAGAGTGCCATGTGACGGCTTACTTGCATTATTTTTTCTTTCTAATATTTCGATAAAACTATGATTTCGTCTCTTTTGTGGTTGTTTTATCATTAACTTTGAATCCCATGCCGACGGTTTAAATAAGTTTTAGTTAAATTGCAGCATACTTTTAGGGACATGCAGAATTTGAGCACTCGATTAGCTTGAGTCAGATTTAACCAGCATGCGGGGTATACTTTTAGGGGCACACTCAGATATGATCTTAGCACTGCAGGTTGTTGTATAGGAAACATAGCATATGCACACACCATTGAAACCCATATGCAGTAATTTGCTCCCTAATCGTTTTAATTGCAGGTTGTTGTGTAGAATAAGATAGCGTGTGCATACACCTATGAAAGTAATGATAGCAACTTCATGAACATGGAAATTATTAATGTGCAGATTGATTCCTGTGTTTTTCTTTATCATTACTAGCTTTCTAAGAAAAGTATAATTTGAAGGATCGTCTCTGCTTGCCAAGCACTTTTAATCCGCCTTTATATTATTGCAGCATACTTTTAGGGATGCTCGCAAATATGGTCACTCTAAATTATTTGCTACACAGGTTGGAGTATAGAATACAATAGCATATGCATACACCAGTAAAACAAAACTAAGTTTTAAACTGTTTGCAGCATACTCTTAAGGGCTTACAAAAATGTGATCGCTTACATGCCTTTCAGGTTCGTGTATAGGTTACACTAAACTGCATGGAAAAAATTCATTTAAGAGCTGTGCGGAAAATTTCCGATTTAGAATTGTTTTATTTTACTTTTACAGGCATTTAATATTTATTTCATTTCATATTTAGAGAAGCTCACTTTGCAATTTCTTTCAAATTAGTATGATTTTTTTTATTTTAAATTAAATATGTCAAAACTATTTATATGGATTTACCTTTTGGCAACAAATTACCTGATCTTGATATACTCATTGTGGGAGCCGGCTTATCCGGTTTAACATCGGCCGTAAGAATCCTATCCAAAGACAGTTCGCTCAATATACGTATTATAGATGAGAATCGGAAACCCGGCGGACAATTGGGCAGCAATGGCTATCGCATTGTGAACAAGGAGCAAACCGAACTCATCACCTTCCTCAGCCAGCTGAAAGTGCCCTTGAGACAGCGCAATCTGAACACTGATCAGTCTAATCGCTGCTGGGAACTGGATCGGGGATTAACCTCAACGCCGGCCAGCTTTGAGCTATGGCGCTATATCGATATGCTCGATCTGCGCATGAAGAAATTTAACAATCTGCAATTTCAGTGAGTGACAAATTGAGATTATACACTAAGGAAAAAATCACTCGTAATATTAGAAAATTGACAAATTAGAAATGCGAGTGTGGATGAAAAACTTGCATTTCCTGCTAATAGAATATATTTTGAAGAAAAAGAAATTTCCAAATTTGTAGAAAAATGTTTTCTTATATATACAGATTATTTCTATACAATAGAAAAACAATCTTATTTTATTTAGTTTCGATTTATTATAATTTATGATCGAAAGGTTTCGCAAACGAGTACCAACAATGGAACGACATATTTGCACGAATCTCTTCTTCAACAAATCCCGTCAATTCATGTTCAATTTGGTGCTGTTGACTTCGGGTTTGCCGGCGAGCGAAGTCAACTACGATGAGTTCATGTGCCTGTGCAGCAGCTCGGGAGGATTGGGTATCCTGGTAGATCTGTAGGTGAACTGGGGAAAGTGTATTCGTCCATCTATCTCATTCCTCATTACAGCTTTATGCGCCTGCCGACTACTGTGATGGAGGTGTCCTGCAAGGATCTGCTTGAAACGCTGCTCGGGGAATTGAAGCACACAGAAATTCTGAACGATGTAAGAGCTGTCGAACTGGAACACTTTAAGAACTATGTGCAGGTGACGGACTCCAATGGGGATCGACATATAGCACAAGCGGTAATCCTGGCCATACCCTGGAACAACGTGAATCAGTTGAGATTCAAGCCACAGTTGCCTAAGGAGTTTCGGGATTCCTCGAGAATTAGCCGGCAATCCAGATTTGTCATCACTCAATTTACAATCAAATACGATAAATCCCCTTGGTTATCGAAGGGTTATTCCGGTAGTTTTATGAATATGCAACCGTTAGTCGTGGGCTATGAGCAAAATCAAAATGAATATGGCGGATATATGCTGCACGATATCAATGAAAAGACGACGGATGTTCAAGACACAATCCTCGCTCTGCTTGCAGAGCAATTTGGTGTGGAGATGCTTGATCCGTTGGAGTACAACGAGGATATCTGTGAACTGAATACGGCAGTGAATAGACCACAAACTAGTCCCTGGCATCGCATCGTTTGGTCCAGTTCGGCGGCAGCTGCTACCAACAATCGGAATCTTATGGGTGGCGCCGTGGAGAGTGGAATCAGGGCGGCAATCAACGCTCTGTTTGTCATCAGGCCTCAGGTTGTGGGTTGGCGAGACCTGCTCGATGTCCAGCAGAAGAATCGTTATACCGACATCAGTCCCAGCTATTATACCAGCCTGCTCAGTCGCCTCAATCTGTACAACATCACCTTCTACGGCATCTTTGTCTTGGGTCTCATCTGTTTGCTCAACTTTGGCTACAGCTAATCAGGCTGCAAAATTGGCAAAGTGTCTTTAAGTCAATAAATGGTTTAAATTTTTCATTAATATTGGTATTCAAAATAAGTCATTTTCTAATCATACAATGGGCAAAAAATCATGCTTATTTTGTTAATTTTATATTAATATTTTGGCTACTTAAACATTTGTGAGTTTTCACATATACAAAGTTAAGGGATCATTTATTATATATACAGACTTAAGAAAAGTTAAGATAAATATTTCTTCCTTTAAGGCCGATTTCTATTTCTGCTACACATAATTCTTACAAATGAAATCTCATCATGTACATCTACTTTTTTTAATCTAAAGAAAAGTATAATAATTCTAGCTTAAAAATGACTTTCACTCAAGGTCGTTTTTCAAAATCACTCGGCACAGCCTCTCAATTATTTTTTTTTTTTAAGCTAGATACTGTTACGTTCTCATTTAATTGACTCAGTTTAGTCCACATCTGGGTCGTTTAATTTGCATTCCATATAAATGTGCTAATATATATATTAAAAGCTCCCGTTTTGAGGGCAATCATTCACTTAAGCAAGCTGACAAGTCGAGACACGATTCCTCAACAGAGTCACTAGTGGCAAAGCCACCCTCGTCTACCCCCACCAAATTTGATATTATAAATCTCAATTATTTACTGAGTATATCTCGTTTTTGCATAGCGATGAACAAATCGCCTTTTAAATATATGTGTAGCTCTTCACCCTTATCAAATTAGAACAGAAAGTGATTAAATACAAATGTTGCACTACAGTTATTTTTTTAAAATGATTTGAAAATCTCAACATATAACAAAATACAACTTCAATTATTTTAAATTTAAAATTGGATATAAATAAACTAAATAGAGATCTATATGCATAATAAAAACTTAACTTTCAAATCAAAACTCTCATCTCTAATGATAATTTACTTAAATTTTGAGCCTCAACATTTCTACAATCCAGGCAATTGTCGTATATATATAAATATCTATGGTATAGAAGTATGTATACATTTTTACTGTTTATTTATCATGATAGTTTAGTTTTATTTAGCACAAAGTCTAATTCTATCCGAACGTAATTTGCAAATTAAATAATAAAATATAATTATATTTCGGCAATTTTCGTTTTGATTGAATCAGATCAAATTTATTAGGTTAGCGCCAAGTAAATAAGATGATGGGCACACTGCTGATCTGATAAATGGGCACACTACAAACTGTAGCACTGTGAGTGAATTTGAGGGGCGTGGCAATTGGGCGCTAAGGCTTCGTACTTGCATTGGATTAACGAATGTTTTAACTGTGTTTTAACAGCAATAACTAATGCTGAAGACCAACCCACCCACACACACACACACACTCACACTAACAAACACGCCCATGTGCATTTGTAAAATTATAAATAGAAAAGAAAACAAAAGAAACAAAAAACTCAGTCCCAATGAAAGCTGCTGAGGATCGTCGATTGTAGAAGCGCCGTTAGACGCGCTTTTGCTTTGTGCTTGTTCGCAGTTGAATAGATTCCGAACATGAGAATAAACTATATATAATTAAAGCGATGCATTAAAACGACAAAATTTACAAACAAGAGTGCGAGAGAGAGAAAACGAAATCTAGATTATAAAATACCCTGTACTTAATCTCTGAGAAAACGTTATTTATTTTATATAATAAAAAACATACAGAAATATTAATGCACTGTTTTTACTTATTATATTACAAAATAGATATTTGATATTGTGTTTCCTTATTTAAAGTTAAATTTATTTATAGATATTTACATATTAAACCAATATATTGATTATCATACAAACATATTGCTCCCCGGTTAAACAAACAAATAATAAACTTGAACGGCATATCATTAGATTAGAATGGTATATGTTTTAAATTATTTGAATTTTATTTTAAGTCTCTTGACTTTAAATACTAAAAGAGAGACAGATTATCAGACGTGCAGATTTGATATACACTCTATATTTGATCAATAATATCTTTAATTTATGTGCTAGGAAATACATTACTCGGCCTTTTTTATTACACCCTTTCTTCCCCTTTTAAGTGCATACAGCGCTTATAAATGTTGCCTAAATACAATGTCGAACATTGGACACCCTGCACCCGCTCAGAACATAAAAATCCCATGGCTGTTGCTTACGTATTCCATTTGCTTGACGTAGTTGAAATCGATCAATTGAGAGCTTTATATAAAAATATAAACCTTTTAATACCGCCAACCTCAATACTTAATTGGTATCCTTCAATAAGGTCATTTATAGAAATCGGGTTCAAGTTTGAGATATCTGATGGTTGTCAATCTCAACAAACCAATTGAAGATATAGGCTTAAGAGCCCCCCTCATTGTAGATAACGAACAACGAACAGAATCGCTCAAGCGAAAAAAATTTCTCACAGATAAACATGCTTACACTCAGAAAAAATCAACTTACATTTTATTATTCTTTTCGCCAAGGATTAATCACCATATAGTTCAGTTTCGGGAATTCGAATGAGAGCTTTAAATTATTTTCCTAAAAACTTTCTCAAATATAGGAAAATCACAATATTTTTAGATTTTGGCGATTTAGGGAAACCCTCTCCATTTTTCGCTTTTTTTTTTTTCTTTCTAATTTTTAAAAATGATTTCAAGGAACTATTTTTCTTGTTTTGACTGATTTAATAAAATTTAGATACTTTTTTTTTTATTGATATAAATATAACTATTCAAAAGCAACAATGTTTACAGAACAAAGAGACTTAAAGGCAATGTAAATTCCAATTTCTTCCGCTTTCATGGACGAACATACCATAACAATAAACATTGCATATAAACACAGCATTTATTCACTTTTTTTTTTACACTTTTAGATAGCATGGCTCTGATTCATCTATATTATCCGCATAACGGATAATGCAATTCAAACGTAAGTGTAAACAGAGTCCAGCGCTTAAATATCGCCCATAATGTTAATTGTAATTGTAACAGAGACAAAAATGTTTATTATATACAACGCCAATGTAAATGAATATTTGAGTGCACACTCACACACATTTACATATAAGTATTGTAGGTACTAATTAGGCAGAGAGAGTCAGAGAGAAAAAGCAGGTGTGCATAGATTTATTGCATGTGTGAATGGATAAGGGTCGCCTAGACAAGAAGAAGCATAAATAGATATTTAAGCCAGGTACTCTTAAGGGATGAGAATGTGTGTGTTTTAAGTAGAGTTTTGAGCTACGATCTTGATAGACACATATTTTCAGATTTTTTTAATGTTAGATATATTAACAGACTAATATCTTGATTTATATAAGAACATCCTTTTTTACTTTGCTTAGAAATTCTCTTTACGAAAAGTTCTGCAATTGTCATTGCAAATTCAACTCTCTTAAATGGAAATGTACTGCAGCACACACACCACACACATATAGACTGCATAGCACCACTCACACACACACAGATACAAACTCAAATACCAAGCATAAGTAAATAGAACGGGAAGAGCCGAAGCCGAACGCAGACAAAACCGAGTACGACAAAGGCGACGCGACGCCAACGATTCGTGTTTTGTAATGCGAGTGCGTAAGTATGTGTGTGTGCGATCGCATACAAAATATTGAGATCGACCTCCCGTGGGCTTAGTTTGTGGGACGCCTTCGAAGCGGCAAGTAGTTGTTAGCGGACAGTTACAAGCAATACCGACAACTGCATCGTCGTGCATCGGTCGATATTTCATTCAAAATTAGAAACAACAGCAAAAACACAAATTCTGTTCAACTTTTTTCATGTTGATTTTACCACAAATGAAAAAAAATTTGACAAGCAAAGAGGAAAACTGAAGCAAAAACGTGTCAACAATAAACATAAAGCGTAAAGCAAATTTAAAAAAATAGGGCAAATAGATAAAAAAAAAATTTTAAAAGTGAAGACAAAAAAATAATATAAAGATATAAATAAATAGAATAAAGACACATTTACAGTTGCTTTCACAATCTCAATTGCTATATTGCATTTGTTGATCTGTATTTTTTTGTATTGCTTTTGTGGTCCTTACATTCCGTATTATCAGCGATTCTGGATTGCCGTTGATTATATATATATATATATTCAATATATACATAATTAGACACAAATCGAGTGAACGACCCACTGAACTTGTCTACACATAAAAATATACAAATATTTTGAAATATATGTACAAATATTTAACTTTGTAAATTTAATGTGGTATTAAAAATAGCCTCTGCTGTTTTATATATTATTTTGTTATCCTGTTGTGTAAAATACAAAGAAACTGTGATATGTCCAAGTGCAAGGATAATGTGGAGAAATCACGAGAGTTAATAACGGATCAGGGCATGAAAGATTTGCTCACCAAGCAGCTGGAAATTGTTGGCAGTGGCGGCGCCTTTGTTTGGTAAGTCCCTTTAGAGGGGAGTATTTTTGACAGAGTTGCCAAACCAATCGGTATCGATATGAATATTAGATTTGCATGCTATTCCGATGGATATTCAGCATCGGAATCTTTACTTTTAAAACCAAAAGCATAGGATAAAAAACATAAATTAAATATATTAATAAAAACACTTAAACACTCAGCATTTGAGTTGGCCCGAAAATACTAATTCGCAATTAAAGTATTGTAGCGGAACATTATAACGAACGATCACGTATTTAGCTGTATACAAATCTATATCATTTTTGTTTTGATGGGTTCAATGTATAAAAACAACGTTCGTTTATTTTAGGGACACAGAAGCTAAAATGCTCTTACAGATCTAAGTTTACCTGCTGATTATAATCATAATTATTATTATTTTTTATTTATCAATTTTATTTCTATATTTCTTGTGATAAATATTCTGGGATTTAATTTCAATGAAAACAATATTGGAATACCCTCTGCAAGGGTAAAAAATCAGTTAATCAGTTGTAATAAACATGACCTATGCACACAACAAGTAAATGCAATAAATCAGAATAGTTCAAGTTCGATGCCAATCTAAATCTAGATAACTAGAACAAGTTCAATTTATTCTGGCTTAGTTACGTGTAACTGAACAGTGAGAAATCGAATCCATTTTAAACACATGGATTATGTCAAACTACATCTACCTAGAATAACCGATTTAATAAAAACTTAAGTGTTTCCGGATGCCATTTTCAGTGAAGCGATTGACATACATATATTAACATATATTATTGTTTTTATTTATATATTTATTTACATGTTCTCCTATTTGCCAAACTTTGACAGTAAAGTAAGACAGAAAGTCAATTTCTAAAATTTATTGTTGTGACTTTCTAAAAATCAGGATTTATATTTCCAAATATAATGGAGAATTTTGATATTGTTTCCTGTAAATTTTTTTTCAGAGTGTAGATAGCAATACTTATTTTTAGCACGGTCAATTTTTAATGAAATCAAGTTCAGTGTCTATATACTACCGGAAACTGAAGCCCTGATAACAACACATAATGTGAATCATGTCTCAAATCTACATAATCGTGTTTTAAATTTATTTTAAGCTTTGCTTTAGCTGGCAGTATTTGGGGAAAGAGAACACTTAAAAAAAAATATATGCTGGTGATATGTTATAGTGCTAATAAAATATAAGCATATATTAATAAAAAATTTCCTTCAATGTATACACTGAAAGTTTATAATTATTTATTATTTATAATTATTATTTACTTAAATTATATTTGTTCTACATTTTAGAAACACTTAAGCTGCAATTTAGAAAAGCAAATTATAGTATTTAGAAACTCAACTATACATATTAGAAATTTACTTTTTGAACGATTAGGTGAAAAACACTAAGCGCCTAAAGTTTTACTAAAATGTAGAGTAATATTTTTGAGTGCAAACGTTGAACAGAGGTTACATTTCGCCGTAAAACTAGCATTATGCGCAGCACGTGCAAAAATTGAACACAAAAAAAGAGTGCTGTGAATTTTGACGATCTCTGCTCTTCAATATATATATTTGTTGTCTTCTTCAGATATGTAAATATTGCGCATTCTGTTCCGGTTTCCCGGTACGATTAACGATCGTCGACTGTCGTTTACATTGAGCTCCCTTTTAAATTATATATTTTGTACCATATTGTCTCAAATCACGTGTTGAAATTTTCAATAAGCAACCCCCTCGGGGGGAATTGCAATTCTCCATGCTTGCGTTGTTTTTGGAATGTGTCACTAACCTTCACAACATTTGTGTTTTCGCAATTATCGGTTGGCGCTCATATTTTTATCGCTGTTGATCTTATTATTCTCACTTAATAACAGTAAAAAAATCTAGTTGAATGTTTTAGCTGAGACAGCTCGACTGAGAGAAAACTGATTGTAGTTTATTCAATATGAAAAATTTACTCACTCAGAGAATATATATATATATATAGATATATATATACATATACATATTTATATTTATATATATATGTATATATACAATTTAAAATTTGAAATTACAGCACGAAAATGAAAAATATAGAGAATGGTAAATAGACAATAAATGTTAAGAGGGGAGAAGAAAAGAGAAAGATATAGAGTGCAAAAAGTAAGAACATAAAATATAAACGTTAACTAAAGACATAAAATAAAGGAAATTCTCTGACTCGAACGAGTAAGATAAATTTAGGTTTTAAAAAATTAAATTATTTCTATTGCCTGTTTCACGCTTTTGCATAACTTCAGACCACGATTTTCCATTTTAAATAGTTTAGCTAAAATCAAATATCGTTAAAAGTTAACAAACAACAAACGTAATTCTCAATTACCACATCGTGAAAGATTAATTTGGCGTGTCGAAAACAAGCGCCTGATTCTCTTAATTATAGTTATAATTTCATTTAAATTGAATGTCGAATTATTTATAATTTGCGTCAACTGAAACTTTTTCCGTATTTAGCTAATTTTATGTAGCTCAAATAAAAACATATAATTAATCTTTGCTTTTCATTACTGATTGATTACTTATATTTCCAAATATATCTAAAGTAACCAACCAATTTTTATGTTCTTATTGTTTATTTTTTAAAATCATAATATTAAATGCAGAATTAAATATTTTGTTTAATTTTTAACTACATTTGCATTTCTAGGGCCTTGTTCTTCCTGTGCGTCACTCCTAACATATTGAATGGCTTCCATGTGTCCTCGTATACGTTGCTGGGGCATTTGCCGGACGATCAGTGGTGTGGCATCGAGGAACTGCAGCTGACCAACTGGACACTATCACAGCAGCGTAGCATCAGTGAGCGGCAGCTCAACACGGGTGGTTGCACCATCTGGGATTGGGACTACCGAAAACTGAGTGGCATGTCCTATGAGGATGCTCTCAACTACACCAGTCACATGGCGGAGATCAATCAGCCTGCCGCAGTGTCCTGCAAAGCGAGGGGCAACTACGAATATGCCCAGCCAGAGAGCACCTTCGTCGCCGAATGGGAGCTGACCTGTGACCGGAGCATTCAACGTACCTCAGCACAGGTTTCTATTTCCCTGGGCAAGTTTTGCGGTTCCTTCACATTCGGCATACTGGCCGACAAGTAAGTTTTAGACCTCAAGAGAAAGGAAAATCTCGGCAAAAAAAAAAAATGGCCTTGAATCATTAAAAATCGACAAGGATAACTTTCCATATTATTCACATATTTTATTTTTATATAATTTACGATACGAACCGACGAATAGAAACAATCGCTATATTTTAGGATTTCACATATACAAAATATTTTGAAAGCATTTAAAATTTATTTATTATTTGCATTTGATATTAAAATAAAAGCGGAGCCAGTGAACTTCATTCTTGAAACTTATTTTATTAAAGAATAAGCTTAAGCATTTATATAATTGAATGATAGAAAATATTTAAATATCGGAATTCATTTAATTTCTAATGTTTTTTTTTCAGATTTGGTCGGAAGACTTCGTTTACTTTGGGCGCCGCTTTTTTCATAGTGGGCAGCATCTTTTGCAGCTTCTCGCCGTGGTACAGTTTATTCCTAATTGGTCGCTTCGCTTTAGGAGCAGCCTCCTCGGGTCTCTTTTATCCGGCATTTACAATGAGTAGGTCAAAATTTGTATTATGCTCTCAAATTTATTGTAAAATTTTATTATTACAATTGGTTAAGATTTTATCAATCTCAAAACTCTCTTTAATGTTTTTTAGTTGTTGAGAACATTTGCTTGAAGCATCGCTCCTGGATGTCCATTGCCTTTTCCGCCTCATATCCTGTGGGCATGATCCTGCTCGCAATAACGGGTTATCTGATACAGCCCTGGCGTCATTTGCAACTCGCACTCACAATACCCTCACTGCTGCTCATACTCAACTGCTAGTAGGTTTCAATAAATTATATTTGTCCTCACCTCAAATAATACTCGAATCCATTGCTAGTCTGATGCATGAATCTCCGAGATGGCTTATAACTCAGCAGCGCTACGATCGCGTCTATCGCATACTCTTCAAGCAGCCCAGTCATTATGATGTCCAGACAACAATTGCCGCCCCATCCACCGAAATTGTCAGCGATAAGAAAACGGTCAGTCCAAAGATCTACACTCTATCTATATACATAAAGAGTTGTTATATATATATGAATATAGTTGTCGAGCGCCAAGAAAATCTCATTTAAATCGTTTTGCAGTTGGAGCCAATCACAAGTGTATCGCTAAGTCAGAAGTTGAAGAACGGTCCGTTGAAATCCCTAATTGAGCTCTATGCAAATCCCAATATACGCAAACTGATCTTCACATCATACTTTATGTTCTGTGTCACCTCTTTGAGTTACTATGTCACGGGTAAGATATTAAAACCAGTCTGAACTAGACTAGATATTAGTCCCTAGATATATATAAATTAACAGATAATCGGAGGTGTCAAGGATACCTTTAATTGACTATTTGTTCATTTATTAATTAATTAATTTATTTTAACGAAAGATTAAATGTCTATAAATTTCTAAGACTACCCAATATATTTATGAAATGAAAGTAGTTTCTTCAGAGTTTGTTAAGAATTTATTGATGTTTATTTATTATATTATATATTTATTTATTGATATTAATCTTTTATACATTTCATTAATCATTATAATCCATTAATTTTAGCTCTCAATGCCGCCAATTTGTCAGTTAGTCGCTATTTGTATATAATAGCGACTGGCGTTGTGGATATTCCGTCGTATTTGGTTCCGGTGATAATGCTGCGTTTTACGGGTCGTCGCATAACGACAATGTTCCTATTCATATGGACGGGAGTGTCATTGTTGCTGGTGCTCTCCGTGCCTGCTGGCAGCACCACGTGGATCGTTTCATTTGCCATGCTGGGCCGTTTTGGCATCAGTGCCACCTACTCCGTGGTCACCCTGTACACGGCGGAACTTTATCCTACAGAGATACGCAACTCGGCGCTGGGCACCTGTTCGACGTGGGCGCATGTCGGTTCGATATCGGCGCCATATGTCGTCGATGTCCTGGGCGCCCTTGGCTGGTACATTCCAACAACAATTTGTGGCTGCTGCGTTCTAGTAGCAGGTCTCCTAACCCTCACCCTGCCTGAAACGGGCAAGGGAAACCTCTCTGACAAGCTGAACGATGCCCAGGCCAACGATGTAGCCGATGACGAGAAGACGTCGACTTGCAAGTCGGATAAGTAGTTAAATTGTACCCTGACTATAATCTTTAAGTATAGTATTAATTTATGCATGCTACACTCGGAGAAAAAATTATTAGAAAATTGCTCCTAATATTTTTAAAGTTTTCTTCAAATTAGAAATCCTTGTCCTAAGTCCACAAACCCAAAAACATTGATTTTTTTCTGCTTATTAGGAATATTTTCTATTATTAAGAAAAGCATTTCTAAAAAGTAGAAATGTAAATTATAATTCTTTGTAACAAATCATTTCTAAAATTGCGCAAATAATAATCATATTTCAACTGCTATATTATCCAGGTCAAGTTTTATGAAACTGCAAACTTTGTCAAACCTGTTTGTTTATGTGAAATCTTTTATTAGTTAATGTGCGTTAATTTCTAGATTCTGCATAGTAAGGTTTCTAAAATTCATTATTTTTTTCCGAGTGTATACCTACTTAGTATGCTGTATACCGTATAGGGTATGTTTATTGAACCTTTACGATTGTAAAACTACTTTTAGTGAACTAGGCCTATTTGTTATTTTTAGCTTGCACATTTGTATTTTCGTATCAATGTTTTCTGTTTTTCACAAATACATATTTATATATATATTTAATAAATAAATTATATATACACATATATATATATTTAGAGAGAGAAAATATCCATTAGGACTTTTGCATGTGTAACTGGATCCAGTCGTTGTAGGGACTAGTTAATGTATAAATGCTCGGCATACCTCTGATGCCGCAGGTCAATCCATGAGATACTAATCCGTAGATGCGCATCTGATTTTCCGAGCCGTAGCGACACATCAATGGACCACCGGAATCGCCCTGACACGAGTCCTCGCAGTTGTCGCCCAGGGCACAGACCGTATTATCCCCGTTTTTCGGAGCCCAAACATGTCCAATAATATTCCGACATTGTTTATTGTCAATTATACTTAACTCGGCTTCCGAGAGTCGCTTTTGGGAAGATCCTGCGTGTTTGGTGGCTCCATATCCAATAATCCGACAAGTTGCTACCATAATAAATAAAATAATTATAAATAAAAAAATAAATAAATCATAAAAATAAGAATAAGTAGTATATAATAAAAATTAAACTAAATAAATAGTAATCAATAATTTATAGTTTATATATGGGGTTGTACAAACCATTCATGTTGAGTTTCATGCCTGGCGGTGGCAGTTGAGCAAATTGCAGATCCTTTGCGAGATAGCTCTTAACAGGACGACTTAAATAAAGCAGTGCAATATCGTTGCGATAGTTGCATCTGTATTATACAATATAAATACTAAGTACTGAATCTTCCCAATTTTTTTTATAGAGAATTTACTTACGGACGAAAGTAAATAAATTTGACACTTTCCACATGATATCGCTCGAGGCTTTCAACATTCTCAATGTTATCTTTCCCAATAAAGGCCACAATTTTATTTAACTTTCTGTTGGTAAAAATTATATTATAGTTAGAAATTATACATTTGCGGTCAAAATAATAGCACCACTACGGCATTTTTTCTAGCGTATGAAAAAATAAACAATTATTTTCGCAATTTGAATATATTGTTTTGTGTTACACCTGTAAATTAAAAATAATAGTGCTAATGGAAATCTTTCCAATATATACATACATATATACTATATATACTCACTTTCGCCAAACACAATGGGCAGCAGTCAGAATCCAGCGTTCACTTATCAAAGATCCGCCGCAAAAGTGTTGAAAAGAATATTTTGTTGTGTGGTTATTTCCATTTTCACTCGTGAAATCCTGCAATGATACCATAAATGGATATTTTGTGTGACCATCTGCCACGATGACAATATTATTTATAAATTTGTTTTTTAATTTTTAATTTCTTTTAAATACTGCCCTCGGTGAAAACGAAACGACCGCCAACAATAGGAACCGCCTGAGATTTTCGATTATCAAGGATTATTGTGATTAGCACAAATGATAGAATGCCTATTTGATGGTAACTAAAACTAGCCTTCATGATGGAAGATTAACAATATACTAAATTGCTGAGTAGAAAAACAGCTTATAAATATTAAATACACAAAACAGCTTGAGCGCAAACAAATACACAAGCTGTGCAAATATTTCAATAATGTGCATGTTTTGAAATCTCTACTGCTTGGGCATAAGCAAACTTTTCAATAGACTAAGGTATGTATAACAAAAAACATAGTAAGCCATTATAAGCTAATAATAATGGTAACATATTTGGGTAAATCACAAAAACAGTTTTGTTTAATGCAGCACCTTTTTAAATTGCAAGCAGTTGAAATTTGTATGGTCACACAGCAATGTGCAATGAAGTATCTGGCATCATCTTATGTGTTTAAGCCGCACTTCTCCTACTACGGCTATCACTTAGATATGCATAACAAAAGCAAATCAAACAATATATATGAAATGTTTAATTAATCGCATTTGATAAAAGCACACATATCAGTTTTATTAAAAGCTACACTTACCCAATGTGTAGCAAATCAACAAACAAAATGCATAGATCTCCAATCTGGCAGCGCTAAGACGGTAACGTCACAATACTCCCATTTACGACAGCTACTACGTCACTGACCAAAAACCAATTTAACAGTATATATTAATATTAACTGCAAAGCATGTATTAATATAAATAAAGTAATAAAAGCTCATAACAGTTTTTCAAAAAGAAAACCATTAAAATGTAACAGTCTGGCAGCATTAGTATACGTTGTTATGGCTACCATACATTGGTCACACTGGCTAACTATGCAAAACAGCTGCTTAGTTGTGGGTGAGTTGTGTGAATAGTCAGACGCCATTGTGTACACGTGCGTTGCGAATTGTAAGTGCAAGTTGTCCACTAATTTTAACAAATATGCCAATTTTAATACTATTTCAATTGCGTATTGATGACAAACATTGCAACGTTGAACTTGGCAGCAAAGTGCCTTATAGTAAAAGAGTCCCATAACGTTTAAATTGTGCAGTGTTGTTTTTGTTCTTACTATTTATGTTATCCGTAGAGTGGAAAAGTGATATAGATTTAATAATTTGGCCGAAATTGGAAATTTAATAAAAATTATCAGTTAGTAAGCAAACTGGCCACGCCCCTTAAACACTAATCGCTTCGGCCTCTTTTTTTCTTTCTAACGAACGTCAAAATTAATATGAGTGTACAATTTGGTTTGTTTTCTGTTTATTGTTTATTTATATTTTATTTTGGTTTTTGCAATATGATTACAATCCATCAAATGTTTCGCGTGCTGCAAGTTGAACTATTTAATGGCATTTGGCATTTTTACAGTAGACGACGAACAATGTCCCAAGGCGGTGGCACTCCATCAGCGGCATCGGGTAGCAATCCAACCAACATCTTGCAACATGGTGGCAAGGTCTTCATTCAGCGCGATTACAGCGACGGCACCTCCGTCAAATTCCACACACGGTTGCCTGCCGAACTGGATGGCATGGTGAGTGAATTGGTTATAAAATAATTATATTAGTAACACAACAAGCAGCCATCATCGGTAATTTATAAATTACTGCATTCGTTGTGGTTTTTTTCCTCATGTTGTTGCTGAAATATTTTGCGGCCCAGGACTAATTACATATATTGGCATTTACAGCGAAAATGTAA
Source organism: Drosophila longiperda (assembly GCA_035042125.1). Lineage (NCBI taxonomy): Eukaryota > Metazoa > Arthropoda > Insecta > Diptera > Drosophilidae > Drosophila > Drosophila longiperda. The sequence goes on along the minus strand of JAWNLV010000010.1, from coordinate 8,237,449 downwards.
ACAAAGCCACTGAATTGAATTTTCAATTTTAAAAGTAATTTAATAAAATATCTACATTTTCTATTTTCTCTAGGTGCATAATTTATAATTTATATTACTCCTATTTCTGCCATTAAAATATATTTTCTTCCTTTCCTTTAATATATAAGTAAGAAATTTCAAACCCAAAAATATGCCCTCATTTCTCATTTAAAGATTGAACGTCATGTTTTCGAGGCAACGATTAATCGGCTCAACGAATTCTATGCAGAGGCAGAGGAGGGCTCCTGCGGCACCTACTGCGAGGGCTGCATTGGCTGCATTACCGCATACTTGATCTACATGTGCTCCGAGACACATTACGAAAAGGTAAGCAAATCAAATACACGCACAATAAATATGGTTACTTATTTTATATTTTTCTATTGCAGACACTGCGCAAGATATCAAAATTTGTTGCTTCTCAGAATGAGCGCATTTACAATCCAAAGGGTCTGCAATTGATTGATCCAACATTTCGTGGTCTTCGCGTCATAGAAATTACCATATTCGATCGTCCTGGGCGAACGTGACTTCCGCTTTCCCATTCTGCCAATGAGTTTTTTATGTGAGACGTCGATGGACGGACGGTCGACGGACGACAACAACTTAATGCTGCTGTTAATAACCAGTCAAAGCCATTTTTCCCAAGAAAAGCTATTCCCCATAAATTACGCAGCTCAAGCTTTAAAAACGTATAAAAAAAAGAGAAAGATTTATAAAATAATCAAGAATTTGTGGAGCACGTGAATTAGTCGATAAGTTTAAAGCATGTGTTGTGGTTGTTGGCCAAGGCCCAAGTTTTATGGTAACAAGTATTTATGCGTTAAGTGAAAAGCTACTGAAACTGCATTTGAGCTAAAATTAAACATAGTTACTTATACACACGCAAACACACTACACAAACACACAACACACACACATTTTCAAATGTTATTTTGTTTTTACTAATCTAATAATTTGTTTATAGAGTATCTTAGGTTTAAAAACTTGTCTAAAATCATTCTGCTTCAGTGCAAATACAAAGTGTATAACTATAGTAGCACATAAAAACTAAAACAAAACAACAATAACTACAAATAGCAAAAACCACTTTAATTGTTAAAGTACATATATATGCGTAAACTTATATAAATTAAATTATATATATACATATATACACCAAGTCTTCAACGATTTCAAATAGCGCCAAATGAACTTACATACATATATATACAACACATACGCATATATATATATATAGAACATATATGTAACCAAGTGAAGAACTGTTCATTTTTAATAAAAAAATATATACAAAATTCAAATTCTCGTTGATTTTCATTAGTTTTTTATATTACCTAAAATAACAATTGCAGGGCAGGGAAGCTCAACATATGCTTACGTAAATATTTTCGAATGCTGCAAAATATATCAAAACGTCATCTTTTTGGAACATTTTACATTTAAAATTCATTGATAAAAAAAATATAAATATATATATCTGTATATCACTTTGGAGATTTTAATATTCAAATTTATTGATAAGTGTCACTCTGTTTTCTAAATGCAATCAAGATAAGTTAAAAGCAAAAAAACATTAAGAATAAAGTGTCGTGTTTTTGTTATACACATTTCATTTAATATATATTTTCAATATATGTTACTTCTAAAGCTATATATATATGTATGTACTTTTTTTCTTCCTCTAAATAGTGTCTTTCTTCTCTTAGTCATAATTAATCGGTATTATTCGCACCCCAATTTTAATCCAATATCCACACAGCTCGTCATTTGCCCACCTCGTTCAAGTTTTTGGGAAAACTGAGCAGATTGTTGATTAGCTCCGAGTTCCTTTTTGGCAAACGCATTTTACTGGCTAACGCGTTGGCCAAATAGTATGGATATTTATTCTGCCCGGCCGCAGCAGTTAGCCGTCGTGCAGTTATCCAATCATACAGATCCCGATTGTAATCATTGACCACAAAGTTCTCCTCTTCTGGTGCGCCGAGAACCAAGGAGCAACTGGCCACCGCCAGCAGCAGCGATAAGGCCTGAGCGTAATGAACCATCATTTTTCAGAGATAGCGGAAAACTGGACTAATCCGCTGAAAATCCGCGAATGAGCAAATCTAAGCAATGCATCCTTGTTTTATATTCGACTGGAGGCAGTGGAATCGTTGGGTAAATCACAGCTGGAAACCGCATTACGTGTTACACGGCATATCCGTGTCGGTTTCAGCACAAATATGTCAAGCGCAGGCAAATAAAAAAGGTGACTGTTCTTTATACACTCGAAAAAAATTGTTTTGAAAATAGGTAAAATTTTGTTGGTTTTCGAAGGACTCACAAAATAAGAGAAACATTTTTCTTAAGTCTAATAAAGATTGCCCTAAATCGATAATCCCCCAAATATGATGTTATTTCCAATTATTTCTTTAATTGTTTTTAATTTTAAAAAATATTTTTCTAAAAGTGAAAAGAAAGTTTTTTTTTAGAAATTCATAAAGAAGTAAGTAAAGAAAGTTGAAATAAAAATTCTTCAGAAATTAAATCCAAAAATCACAATTTAAGAAATTTGCTTAGGGGATAATAGGGATTTTTTCAAGTGCAGCCAATATTTGATTATGCACCATTTTATGTGCGGGAAAACCAACAGCAACAGCATCGTCATCATCAACATCATCATCAGCCAGACAGACAAACAGGCAGAGAGGCAGTCAATCGAGTTGCGCTATTTTATTAGGTTTAGCATTCTGGGTTTGGTTTGACGACATATGTATGCATTTATATATATATATATATATATCCTTTCTGTGCGACCTCGACAAATTAATTTTAGACTAAGGGCCAATAAAAATAAATACGTTCGATTTAATGTCTGCTACGAAAGTTCCTCCAGCCAACAGACATATTATGCAAACAAACGTATTTCCATTGTAGGCTCTCCGAAAGCATATCTCGAATATTTGCACAACCATAATTTTGGCCTTTCCGACGCCTGTGTGAAAGTTTGGAGGCGCCTCAAATAGCAAATGATAAAAATTTTGATAAGTGCTAAGTTGACTGTTTAATTTGCCAAAATAATTAAACTAACAAACTTTGCCAATATTCAGAAAAATGTTTTCTTCAATTTAGAAAGTTTATCGAAAAACACGAATTATCTGCTTTGTTTATTGGTCTTACTTAGTTGTAGTCAATTGAACATTGAATTACTTTGGTTGAAATTGTAAAGTTAGATAATATTGATTTAAGCCAAGATAACAAATAAAAAAAAATCAATATGCATATTTGCACAAAAAAAGATATACAAAAAAGAATGGTGAACATTGTCTATTGAAAGACTGTTTTTAAGCAAGTGTTCAAATTGGAAAAAAAACCAAAACAAAATTGACAAAACAAATACTAAAAATCCCCTTGCAATTTGTATAAAAGCAGAATTATTGGCATAATTTCAGCAGAAGAACCAATAAAATTAAGATTGCTAAAAACAAGAATGAGAATTTTCGCATTATTCTTTGGCTGTGCCATTTTGGCCATTTGATTAAAGGAAGCGAGGCAGTTGCCTGTGTCGCTCCAGAGGATCCCGTGGGTTGTACGAATTGCGACGATGCGGCAAATGTGGATCATGCTGACTGTGTAAAAAAAGAAACTACAACAGAAGTGACAACAGTAGCAACATCCCAAACAGGAGACGGCTGGGCGTCTTTTTTTCTTTTTAGAACTATTTTGTAAAATTTTAAATGCTGTAGTAAATAAAAATGAAATTCTTCTGTTATCAGTCACAGCATATATCATGTTGCATGTTGTCAAATGTTTGCAAGCATTCGGTTACTAATAGTCCTTGAATGCACTTTGAAAGAGGTTATCCTTACGATTCCAGCTCAAAGTACCCTAAAATGTGGATGCCTAAAAGAATATCGTTTTTCGGCTGAGGGAAATATAGCCAATTCACCAACAAAATAATGGTGTGTGAACTGGCTATACTTTACAGCAAAGACAAAGACCAAAAGTGAATAAATTTCATAGGCCCCAGAAAATTTGACTTTTATTCGCTTTTTAATAAAACGATTTCACTTTATTTTGCTAAACTTTCCATTAATAGACATCCATCTTTAAAATGCAGGATTTTTCAAGATTTGTTGCTCTTGTTGAACAAAAAGCAGAGCCCTCAAAAATTTATGATTTAAGCAGAAATTTGGGATTATTAAATTTATAGAAAATATTGTGGAATTCCATTATTTAAACACAGAGAGTATAATTTTCAATGGTGTGATTTATTTTTGATTCAATTGCATTCTCTTACATAATGATACAAAATATTAAAAATTGGTTATTAATTGCAGCCAAGTTATAATATTGATATAGGGGCCAACAAAAATAAATCAGTACTAGTAACAGTTTATTTCTTGTCTTGTGAATAACATATATAAATATTGTTTCGAAATTAAATAAAATTGGGTATTTGAGTTACAACATTGAGATAAGGGACAGCTTTGAAGTCGATGTCAATTGCAAAACACTCAAAAAGAACTCGTTAATTACGTTTGTAAAGTTGTCTGGATTTTGATTCTCAATGGCCCGACAGAAAAGCTAGAAAAATAGATAATTTCATATTTTGTTTTTGCAATTTGAGAAATGAGGTGCTTATAATTTACATCGAAGCTTTAGCAATTAGTTATATGTATGTTTATATAATACGCTAGATACTTAACCGCTTTATACACACATTTGATTTTATCGTTTTCTTGTTCTGCTCAACATTTAGAGAAATGAGAATTTAGTTATTATATTAAGAGCTAATCAATTTGTAGGTGCTAATATAGTATTTGCTAGATATTTGCTTATTTGCCATTTAGATTTGAGTTGAATTCAAAAATTGACAAAATACATTCATTTTTAAAAACATTAGATTTAGTTTTTTTTGCATAGTTTAGAATATTTTTGATTTGCTGTTTAATTAATTTTTCATTGCCATTTTGTGCGTTTAATAATTATATATATATATATATATATATATATATCTATCCTGTGCGGTGCTCACAAATGTTTTTGTTAGTGTCTTTTTGAAGTTTATAAAATTATTTTGTATTTTATCTATTCTATAAATATCATTTAATATTGCTATAGTTTTTATTCTTCACAAGTTCTGGTTAAACTAAATAGCTACTAAAAAGTTACACATATTTATTAAGTATTTGGAAATTTGTTTAGTATTTAATTATGGCAACTAGTTAATATGATCTTTAACCACAAGTACAACACGTGTGTTTGGAGTTATCACATGCGGACTAGTTGTATTAATTTGTATTTTTGGTTACATCAACCTCGAAAGCAATTATAGCCTCAGAATATTTGTTAGTTTTGTTTCTTTTTCTTTTGCTGCTTAAACATGTACAAAGTTATATATATATATATATATATTTATATGTATTTGTTTGTTTGGTATATAGTTGGTATTTTATACGTTTGACTAGCACGATTTGGTTTACAAAAGGAAAACTACTTAAAACAAAAATGCATTGATAATTTAACTAGATATTAGTTGTTTTCATTATTTATTTTTATTTTATTTTTTTTTTATTTGCTGCAAGTGAGTACAAGCTCCTAGGAGTTTAAGACTGAGAGTGGGAGAGAGACAGAGAGAGAGAGAGAGCGGAGATAGTGAGAGAGAACATACCAAAAGGTTTGATGCGCATGCGCTTTGACCTTTAGGACCTTAAATAGATCACATGATTTGACATTCACTTAGGCATAATATTGCAATTATATTTGCTGTATGTATTTGTGTGTGTTGTGTGTGCGTGTGTTGGTGCGTGTGTGTTTTCTCTCTACTTACAGGACATATACACGTAGAGCAGGCAACCAAAATTGTTTGGTAACCAAAAATTATTTAATTTCAAAGGATTTCAATTAGTTAGTAGACATAAACTAGTTTCTGTATTAGTTACACTCAGTTCAAGAAATCACACTGAATTTTAGAAAATCTCCTTGAAAACTAAAAACTTTTCTTGTTTTTAGAATTAATTGAAAAATATATGAAAACATTTGTCTTAAGAATAACAACGCTTTCTAAATCAACAATTCCAAAAATGTGAACATTTTTTGTATTTTTCAGAAATTTTTTATATTCAAAAATCTGTTTTTAAAATTTAGAAAATAGTAATAAAATTTACTAAGTCGACTTTTGTATTAGAATTTAGCGAACTCGTAAAATTTTAAACAACGCTAAGAATTAAACTTATTAAAACTTATTCCTATATATATATACTTTCTGAATAAAAAGTAAGTAAGGCGACTTTCTAAAATTCAGTTTGATCTTCTAAGGCAAGTGTAGACAATTTACTCTTAGTTAGTTAGTTCAATTCTTGACCGTTTTTTATGTGTTTCTTTTTACTTGGATTGTTCGGCTGGCATTTTGTTGCTAAGCACACTGTCCAGCCCGGTTTCGGATTCGGTTTTTGGATTCGGGTTTGGATTCGGATTCGGATTCGGTTGTGGGGTGTAAAATTAGAAATCGGTCAGCCCCCCTCCTGCTGGGCTTTTGTCAGTCTCACTGGCAGCCGCAGCAGATGTGGAGGGGGTCACCAAATTCTAATTGGATGGCTTTCGTCATAAAAGAGCGCACAGCTTGGAACGCTTCTTGGTCTTGTCGACGGTGCCCGCCGAGGATGTGGACGAGGAGGCAGACATGCGACCAACACTGCCCGAATTGGGCTGAGATGGACTGGTCGGACTCTTGTCGTCCATATCCTCGCTGACATGAGATTCGAGCAGTTTGAGCGATGTCTTCGGCTTGGAGCCGTCCATGCTGTTGTACAGCGTCTTCGACAGCTTGGAACGGACCACTTTGCCCAATGCACCGGTCTTCTTCATGCTCAGCCGAGAACCACTGCTCCGCTGATGTTCCGGCGTGTGGCTATCGTCGCCGCCATGCTGGGACTGCGACTGCGAGTGGGACTGTAACTGCGATTGCTGATTGCAATTGAGCGTTGTCACCGTGAACTCAATGTCTTTGATCTCCTCATCTGCACAGCCGGCAAACTCCTCCACCGGCTTATCAATCGTGTCGTGATCGATCCATGTCAGACCCATCTCCACTTTCTCCGCCAAATCCTGCCAATTGCGTCTATTCTCCAGCGTGCCCTCGTAAAGCGGTGTAATCCACGGGAAAGTGTCGCACAGCACTCGATAAAGCGGCAAACAGATGACATCGATGAAGCCCACCTGCATTTTGGGCAGCTCATCCTTGCGTTCCCTGCGTAATTATTTTATAGTTGAGTATTCATTATAGTACTCTGCTGCGGAACATAAATGAGTATATTGGTGGTCCGACAAGCTGTCGGTTTGTCTGTCGGCCTGTCCTTAAAGCTAGCTCCTTTAAACTTTGAACAGATAATGGTCTGTTGGACAAGGTTGGGGGAGTCTAGCAAATCGTTATAAATCTCCCACAATTTTAAAGAAAAGTCAACAAACTTGGCAGAAAGCTTGCTTGCTGGTAACCAAAAATCACAAAAATCAATTTATAAAACAAACTTGGAGTATAGATTAGTAGGAGCCTCCTCAAAGATCGGTCTTACTAGTCTGTTATCAAATGGTAATACTTCTTGGTATCCGGAATATTTCGCACTTGGTATTTTTAAGCTAACATCGACTTACCTATCCATCATGGCCACTGGCTGTGTGTTCAGTTGGAGTTTCTCAAGATCGCCCTGATCGAAGAACTCATCGGCAACCAGTTTGGCAACACGATGTTGCACCTCCCATGGCTTTGCTATGGCGCTTACATCGCACGCTGTCATCATCATGCCACAAAGCACTTTGTAGAGAGAACGAGAGAGATTTATAAATATTAAGCATACGCAGTGTTTGCCACTCCAGGCAGGTACTCACAATCCTTCTTCTCCTCGCCCTGCCAATCGAATTCGCCGTTTTCGACCAGCTCGAGAAAAGCGTTCCGCTTCTTAAAATACATTGCCAAATCGGTGGAAAGTATAGCGCTCTCAACAGTCTTCATTACAGATCGGTAGTCCTCGGGCGAAAGTGCCTAACAAAAATGTTGTATATTCAAAGATCATTTCATAACAGTTCGATACTCTTTGAGCCTAGCACAAATATAAAATTCATATTTTAAATAAATTCTTATTAAAAAAAAGTATTTTAAAAGTAAATAATACAGCTGATTGCCTAATTTTTTATTTGTCACTCCTAAATGAAATAATAAAACAGCTTATTAAAACAGTTTAATATGTAATAGAAAACCAAAATTAAAAAAAATATTGTAGATAATTTAATCTGGTGAATATAAAATACTGCTGTATTAAATTTGATATGTGTATTTAAGTTTCAGCTTGAGATATCAGGAAATTAAGAGAAATCGTGTAAAAAGCTTAGCTATATAATTGGTAATGTTTCTAAACAAAAGAAATAAATTAAAACTATTTTCTGTGCTCTATAAAAATTTAATAGTATTAGTATATTAAAAAAAAAACAACTTTTATAGTTAGTGTTGTTTCTCTGTAACTATTTTATAATATGATATATGCAATTCCTATAAATATGCATTTGACTGTCTTGATTACAAAAGAAATTTGCTCAAGAAAAGTAAAAGTAAATAATGAAAAAGAATTAAATATAAAAGAAAAATGATCAAAATAAACAATTTTGAAGAATTAATTATTATGTTCTAAGATGGTCTAACTTTCTTGTTGGTGTTGTTTATCCTTAATTCCTACTACTTAGGGAACTCGCTCACCTGGAATATATTGTTGCCCTCGGAGTTCAGAATCATGACACACTGATCGAAGTGATGATGCTCCATGGTGCTGGTCGTGTACAAAATAGCTAAGGGTGATTCAGTTTTGGTCTGGAAGGCATTGTTGGTGCCGCGGTGATCCAGATCGTGGCACAAACAGGCCACCAACAGACCCAATATCTCCAGATCTGTCATAAATCGTTCCATTTTGCCGGTCTTCAACATGGCAAACATGGTTTGAGCTACATTCAGAGCATGCCGCCAATTGTGATACTTGACGGGTCGATAATTCTTGCGAACACTCAACACCCAGCGACAGAGCACCTGGAGTGGAATTGGGTAGGATTTGATGAGAACTCAGATTGTGTTTTGCCCTGCTTAGATTGACCCAACTTACATCGTAGGGTATATGAAATTGTGAGACCAGATTGCATTGCATAAACATGCGCAGCACAGCACGGCAAGTGTCATCATCAACCAGATCAAAATCTAGGGGGGGAATAATGGAAGGGAGTTTGACATTTTTCAATGGGTTTTGTTTGATATTCATCGACGTACCCGTAAAGGTGAAGCTGTACAAGTTGTAGGACTCGGCCTCGGCAATGGGATCCTGGGTGAGTTTCTCTGTCTGCTCCTGGCCGGCCGTCGCATGATAGCTGAGACACTCCAGCGCCACCTTCTGCTTGGCCATCAGCTTGCAGGCGTTTTCGTACATCTGCGTGTTGTGGATGCCCAGTCCGCAGAATATAGCAAATGCTTCGAATATCGACACATCCGATTCGGAGAAGGGTAATCCGTTGGCCTGCACACAAACAGAAATTGACTACTTTTTATACTCTGTCAGCGAAGGTAAAAGAGTTGGTTGGCTTTAATCTGATCAAATAATTGGTGAACAATAAACTCGATAAAAGTAAACCGATAAAGTCACAACATCTTTCAAATTTCATTGATAAGTTGTTGGTACTATTAAATCTTTTGTATATATTCTATGTCTTCCACAACATGTAACACTTTTTGTTCAGCTGGTATTATTTATTAGTATCAGAATATTATCGATTATCGATAAGAATCGACTGCAATTGGTTCTCTTGTTTATTTTGTACCCACCTTGTTAATCAGCTGGGCAACGCCAATAACCGTCTTCTGGGCATTCACAATCGGCATACAAAGTATGGCATGGGTGCTATCGATTTCGCTATCCCGTATCTGATTGTGATCCCTCACCCACTCGTGGACATCGCATATGTTCACCGTCTGCTCGGTGGTGGACACAAATTGGGCGATCTGCGCCAGAGTCGAGTGGCTCAGATCTGTGATGGAGGGCCGGGAGACATTCGCCGCCTGGTATTCCCCTCCCAGCTCAAAGAGGACGGTGAAACGATTCCGCATCTTTTGCTGTGCGATTTAAGACGATTTAAAAAATTTAAATTAAAATTAAAAATTTTTTTGCATGTGTGGGAAAAACAATTTGTTTGCCCTTACCTGCTCCTCGAAACTATCGCCACCTTTGATGGCGCGCATGGTGCGCTGCTCCTGCTGATGGGGCTTCTCGATTATCTTCTCCAAGTGGCTCTGGAAAATGCAAAGTACATAGACATTAAGTGGCTGCCACAAATGGCGCATCAACAGCTCCCAGAGCAGCTGTGCCGGTGGTGCCGCTGATAAATTGCCCTGGCTGCCGCTCGAATCACTTATCATATTTTTTTGTTGCTTTTCCTGCACATAATTAAATGGATAAATGCTGCACATAACTTGGCATTTTTTTTGTCAATAGCTTTGTCATATATATATATATGTATATAAATATATATGTAGACCATATATATTTCCATTATCGCACACCAGCTAATTGGCAATTTAAAAGGTAATCGAAGAGCAATGAATAAATTATCAACAACAATCAGCAATTATCAAAAACAATATTTATATATAAATATATATATAATAAATGTATTTAAGTATTTTACTTTTTAATTAATAAGCATAATATTTGCATAGTTTACACGCGTGACCCAATTAAATATTTCAATATTAAAATTTTTCACTGCATGCTTTTTATTATTATATGAAAACTATAATTGCATAAAACAAAATGTTCACTTCAGTAAAATATAAATTTGAGTGGCGGCATTAAAATGACGTTTAATGTAATTAAAAATGCAATGTGATTAATGGATCATATTAACTTGATAAAATGTATCATTTGGGAATTAAATTCTTAATGTTTAAAAGTTGGTTTATTTATTGATGTGCCGGTTTCATATTTCGTTGATTTAAATTATTAATTATCTATGTAAGCTCAGTTTTTATCCATTGTTAATTTTTTTGATTTTGTTATTGTATTTTGTAATATAAATGTGAGGTAAACAACCTCATGTTAAGAATACTTTTCTCATCTGATTACAATTTTAATGCGCAACTAATGTTTTTCAAATGATTTTCATTTGTACAATTGTTTTTTTATTGACGCATAAGTTGAGCATGTAGTTTATTTGACACACACAAAAAACCCACTAAACACACATTAATTAAGTTAAATACGCTTTAAGATTACGCATTTTTAACAATGAGAAGAATGGAATTAAAGTTGTGGCAACGGAACACGTTTATTCGTGTGAATGAATGGTATTGTAACTTTACAATTCTATCATTGTACCAGAATAGAAAAAGATAAATAAAAAATTAAACTTTTATCAAAGGGATTTTTTTAAGAGCTCTATCAAATAAACTTAATTATTATTTTAACTGCACGTTTTTATTTATATTTATTGTATACTTAAATAAAAAAGGAATTATGTTTTTTTACTCATTTTTTTTATACGAGTTTTATTACTCTAATATATATATAGATATATAGATGGGAGCTAAGCTGAAGTTTTTATGGCCAACATTACACTGTAAAAATATACAATCAATTTTTTACAAGCTAGAAAGTTTTTTTAAAGTGATATTTAAGTGTAAGAAAACATTTAACTTTAGTTTAGAAAGGCTTGTCTAAATTGATATTCACTCAATTAAGGAGTTTTTATTTTAAATATTCTCTATTATTATAAAATATTATATTTGTAAGAAAAATCAATTTTTATAACTCAGAAAGAGAAAAATTAATTTAAGTTAGAGATAGAGTAACTCATAAGGAATTCAAATAATTTTATAAATTATGTAAAATATTAAAATAACAATTTTTAACTATAGTCAAAAAAAAAATATCAGAATTTTTATGTAAACACATATGGAAATCAAAACAAACTTAAGATTAGACATATTTTTCTAAAGTTTAGAGACATTCAATTCCAAACTAAGATATGAAAGCCCTGGATTTTAGAAAGCGGCATTCTTAAATTTTAGAAATTTAGGAAAAAGGCCAATAATTTTATAATATTTTATTAATTTTTTTTTTTTGAGGGTAGACATTAATAATTACGAAATGTAAACTCACCTCCTCACAGCAATCCAGATCCACAAGAAACACCGAGCAGCGTTCACATTTGAGCAGCTCTCGTGCCTCAGTCATGATTTTGGTGACGAGACACTCGAGATTGTTTTGCTCCTCGAAAATACTGCGCGCCAGATTCAAGAGGATTTGATTGCGTCTATATTCCTGGACGGACATTTCAAAGAGCTGGGCATTCTGTATGCCAATGCCACAGAATGTCAAATATCTGCGAAAGATTTCCACGTCGTGCTCATCGAACTCCATGCAACCTGAACCAAATAACAAAAGTGGCTTAATTTCGCATTATGTTTATATTTGTGATTCCTTGTCATTGTCGACTTGCCATTGGTCTTATTGATGATTTGTGCGACGCCAATGATGTCTCCTTCGTAGTTGCAAATGGGCATGCAGAGGATGGCGTTGGTCTTGTAGCCCGTCTTCTGGTCGATTTCACAATTGAAGCGCACATCTTGGTAGGCCTCCTTGATGTTAATCATCTCCTTTGTCTGGGCAACCATTCCAGCGATGCCGATGCCAAACGGTATGATTATCTCCTCGGCTCGTGCACGAGTCACCGCATCCTTGAGTGCTGCAAGCAGGCAGCAAAAATCATTTAATAAATATTTAATTTATTGACTAAATATTCAGTCTGCCACGCATAACGTGCCCAAAAACCAAAATAAATAGATACCAGTTGAAAAACGAGGCCAAAAGTCAAATGGGTTGCCGAGGAATTTGCATGGCCAATTTTTGTGTATATGTGTGTAATTGAACGTATGTGTGGGGGTGTGTTGGCGTGTGTGCGTACCAATTTACACTTAATCTACACTCTTTGTTTTCTCATACCCACCAACAAACACACGAAAAGCATTTGCCAACTGAATTATGTAGCGGAAAAGGCAAATTTACGCACAAAACCACACGCCGAGATTCATTGTGCATTATATATACATATATATATATATATATATATATTTAAATATATTTATATATATATAAATATGTGTGTGCCTGCGAGAATACGTTTTAGACAGCATCTATTTTTCATGCAATACCAAAAACCTTTTTGAACTGAGTTTTATGGCCAAAAAACTTTTAATATGCCGCTTCCGAATCGGCTTAATTTCCTAATGCGTTTCCCGCTCGGTGGGTCAAAGGGCACCAAGTGGTTGCCCGAGCCGCTAATTAACGCCAATTTGTTGGGGTTAACGAGTCGAGAAAGTCTACTAACAGATACAAAAAAATATTAAGAAAATGTGTAGTTTATTTCTGATATTTTCAAATATATTTTACGATATTTTTAGTCGTTTAATCCAATAAATGGAAATATCAATACTAAGCTATTTGTGAACATAAATTATTTTTTATATATAAATACACACAATTGTGAGTAGTTCAAATTAAATTATAATTTGATGAGTTTTTTTGTTAATAGTGGTTGTAATAGTCTTTTAGTATTATTTGGTTTAAATAGAATAAAATAATATTCAATAAATAAAAAATACACATAAGTGAAAATATAGCAATTATGCATGATTTGAAAAGAATCTTGGCTCAATTTCTCAAAAACTATTGAAAGTGAAGCAATTAAAGAATTGGCAATTTATATTTATATTCTGATTTCAAAAGAATCGCTATAGAAAACAGTTTATAATTACTATTATTGAAAATACATTTTTGATTAAAAGTTGGCTTAGAGAAACATTTATTCATTTTAGCACTCAGCATTCAATTGTTAATTGATTGGTTTTTTTCTTTTTTTTTTTGTGTTGCTGTCAGTTTTGCAGTTTTTGCTTGTTTTTTCCTGGCAACATTTGAACAATAAATGTAAATCAAAAAGGAAAACAAAATGAATGTGCTTTTCCATTGCTCACCTGTCTTTTGGGTGACGTCAAAGAGTTTGGCCACCAGATACTTGTTGTTGGATGTGCCCTTGGCAAGGAAGAGGGAGCCGCGATCCGCATGGGTTAGCAGGCCAACGTTGACCAATATCTTGTGGCAGAGCACATCGATGTCCAGCTCATTGGCCACGTCCCGTATCAGCTCCATGAACAGATCACCCTCATCCAAATCCATTAAATGCCGCCGGCCCTCGGGCAGTGCCTGCACCGATGAACTGGACAGTCGGCGCGGTGACTTCTGCAAAATACCAATACAAATAGCAAAAGGATAATAAATGAAATGCAAAGCACACTGAAAACGGCTCACATTGTTTGCAGGACGATGGTCGAAGCCAGTGCAAACCCTAAGGAAATAATTGAATTTTTCCCAAGAATGGGCACATTTAATTAACTAGTATAATTGCTATGCCAGTCAGCATTGATATTAATAGAATGATAAGCTGCCGTTATTAGAGGCGTCTCCAAATAAATACAAAAAAATTACACTCACAAAACGTACATACATTATTAATAATTGAATTAGTATATATATATATTGTGGCATTCACATACGTGTTTTTTCAGGCACAATTGCGATTCCACTGACCACCAATATTTAGCCCATGCGACCTGCCATGTAACCTGGGCTCCAGTTCCAAATAAAACTGAGTTCGCCCCGTTCAAAGGTGCCCATTAGCAGTCTGCTTTAAGCGGCTGTATCCGCCAAAATACACTCAAAAAAACACAATCGCCTCGATACTCCAAGAATAACTTATATTATAATTTAAAAAGTACAATTCTTATAATCAGGATTTTGCTTTAGTTTTCCTAATTGGATATTTAAAATTTTTTCGAAATTTATGTCTAATTTTCAGAATGTTATTATCTGTATGTATATCCATTATATAAACTCTAACTTCTTACAGTTCTTGCTATTTATAGTTATAATTAAATATTAGTATTCTAATTTATAAAATTTATATAAATAGAAAAAATTGTAAATATTAATCATAAAACTTTATCTGAAAAACCCGATTTTTGATTCCTTTAAAGCCAAACTTTAGGAAGTAGTCAACGCAGCAAATATCAATACTATATTCTGAATGTAAAAAAAGGATTTTTATAGAAATCAAGATTTGCATATCTATCTGTTTCGAAATGCATTTCCTTGTGTAAGAACTGCTTTACATAAACTATAAAAAATACCATATTTTAGGGATTTGTTGATTTAGGATAAACCTTCTAAGTTGCAAGAAAAATGTTTTAGTATATTTAGTAAATTTTCTAAAAATAAGAAGAAAACTGTTAATGTTCAGTTCTTTTTTTTCTGAGTGTGGTAATTGAATATAAAATGCCGTCAGGCTGCGTGCGAGGCTCCAATTATATCGAGGCAGCCACGGCCCGGATATATGTACTATATATATTTATATATATATGTATATATATATATATATCTTTAGATTGCGTGCTGCGCAAATATGCACGAGCTGGACTTGAGCTTCGTTTAAGTCTTTATCACTGCCTCTGCCTCGACCTATCTCTATCTCCCTTCCTTACCCGCTCTCTGCCTCTCCTTGCCCCTTCTACAATAACCATGTTCTGGCACAATTTCGCCAAGTGAAGGCAATTTGTTATTGTTTTTAGCTGTTGTAGTTGTTATTGGTATTATTATTGTTATTGTCCTTTGGCCTTGTAATTATTTTATTTTGTACCGCACATAAACAAAGTTTTGTGTCGTGCTCCAAATATCGATAATTATTTTCAAAAATGTCCCCTTTAATATTATGTTATGTAATGTTTGAGGCTTATATTTGTCTTCATATTGGAAATTTAATTCTTCACTTAGAACAAGTGAATTTTAAGCAATTAAATTAAAAACAAATAGCGAAAATATTTCTCAATTAAAGTTTCGTCGTGTTTTAAAAACTTAAACTTTAAATAGTAGTTATTTATTTATTACAAATAAAAAAGAACAAACTCAACAAACTTGTTTTTAACTATCGGCTGTAAATAAGTAAAGCCTCTAAAAAGCTGCAATAATGTTGTAAGCTGAATAATCCATTGTTATTTTAGTTAATAAAATGCAAAGTTGGCAGAATCAACAAAAATAAAAGAGAGAGAGAGAGAGAGAAGTGTACAAATGACTACCTTTTACACTTTTAAGTACCCTTTCAAATAATCAAAGAGTCGATTTTCACTTTTACCATGGCAACAAAAAACAATAACTGAATTCGAAAATACTCGAAAAGCCTGTAAAAGCTTTTTATCTACATAAAGGCAAATGAAAAAAAGCAGCAGTAAAACGGATTTTAATGGGATTTTGTTTGACTGCAACTCTGATGAAATGGTGGCAAAAAGCCACGTTTAAGCCAGTCAATTAGATACCGTCAACATCAGCATCAACGACAACAGCTGTCGATTGTCAACAGTCGCTTGCATTATGCAACATGTACTTTAACAAATTTGTTGGGCGGCACAGTTAAGTTTGGGGTATGCAACAGATTTTTTTTTAACACTAACTGATGAAAGACTCTAGTGAAATTGTGGACTAATTCGAGACCTGTAGTTGACTGAGCTCGACATTGATGTACTCAGCAGCTAGCTGTTAAATATATTCTAGTTATATTGTTAATATACACTCAAAGAAAAGCATGCTTAGAAGTACATAAAGGACATACACCTGCGCCTGCTGCTACTTATGAGTTAAATATGAGCATATTTATATATTGAGTATTATTTAAAGAAACTTAAGCTGTACGAGAACTAATATTTCACTCGTCTCAGAAATCCGCATAATTTAGAGTCACTGTACCAATTTCTAGGGAGTTCAGGGCAGCATTTAACACTTGCCTGAGTCAAGAGAAAAAACATGTTTTAAAACGCAGTCACAATCTTAATTCCATCAAAGTTTAAATATTGACATTCTTAACTTATCACGCACGCGTTGTCGATTCTATTTACTTTATAAACAACACACTTAAGTTTTCATTCGTTTTTGGGCAAACAATGAACATATGACAGCAATTTCTTACCAATTTCTTAGTAAATGAGAACAATAAGATTGCTACTAAATTTGATAATATGGAATAGTAAAAGCATCTGTTTTGGATTTCATCTATTGACACTTTTTAACTTTTTTTTTTTTATCTTCACTTGTTAAATCGTGTTGTGCAATTGTTTAAATATTAAATACAACATTTTTTTCTTAATGAATCTTTGACGCAGTGGCAAATCTAAAAGTATATTTTGAATACCCTTGCTTAGCCAGACTTGATTGTCTATTACAAATACTTATTTTATATAATAGCATTATTATGAATATTTATTATAAAATACCAATTATTATAAATAATGCCATACATTTGGAAAAAACATTTTTAATTTTTGGTAATTTTTATTGGCACAAGCCAATAAAATTATCAAACTATTAATGGAAACAAAAATATCTACCTTTAGTCGATATATATATTTATTTATAGTGTCTCAGTTTATAGTCAAATGATAAATACTTTTTTTTGTAAAAGTATACGAATTTGGCTGATATTCAAGTTAAACCTAAACAAAAAAAAGCCTTCGATTGCTTCTTGCTTGCTTGCACAGTTGAACAAATTTAATTAATTTTATAATATTATTAAAATAGAGCTAAAGTAACAGATGAATATGCAAAATTTCGCTATAAAAGGAGCTGCCACAGAGACAGTTAAACATTCAATCCAAACCATTGGCATCGAGATGAGAATCCAAACTGTGATCCTTTTTTGTGCCTTTTTTGCGATCTGCCTTATTCGAAGCAGTAATGCGGCATGCGCAGCGGCCCAGTGTACTGCTGAGGAGTGCGCAGAAGCGGCAAATGCCGCAGATCCATCTTGCGCTACAACAACTGTGGCTCCAACAACTGTGGCTCCAACAACTGAGGCTGCAGGCGCTGCAACCGAAGCAACAACGGCCGCAGGAGTCGATGCAAGCGAAACAACCGCTGCTGCTGAAACCGAAGCAAGTGAGACAACAACGGAGTCGAGCGATGATGATGCGGATACAACGACAAGTGCCGCTGAAGCTCAAGTGGTTCGCTTGAGGCGGAGAATCAGACGTATGAAAAGACGGCAGAGGAGGGCAGCTCGCAGGAGGAGACGCGCTAACAGACGAAGAAGAAGACAAGCGAACAACAGGCGAAACCGAAACCGGAATAATAACAGGAACAGGAATAATAATAGGAATAGAGGAAACTCTCGTTTTAACAACCGGAGAACGAACAGGAACAGCAACAGGAGGAGGGGAGGTTAGGCAAAGTGAAAGTGCAACACCCTTCAAATAAATTCAATAAAATTTTATACTGCATTCCAATACCATTATCGCTATATTTTTTTTCCTTAGCTGACTAAAATAAATTTTTATTTTTGAGATACGCAGAATTGTTGGGTTAAATAATACCTTCTGCTCTTTAAGATCGCACAACAAGATATTTATTGAAGCTAGGAATTAAATGTTTGCTTTCCACATTACAACAAGCAATGGAAACCATTTAGGAATGAATTTCAGGACAAATATCTTGAATTAAAAAGTGAATAGGACACTTATCTAAGGTACTCCTATTTAACATAGTTTTTTTCTTTTCGGATTACTCCTTGGTTTCTCAATCTTGCAATATTTTTTATTTCTTTATGTAACCAATGTGACTTTAGTTTACTTTAGTTACTTTAGTTACTATTTCTGGCCTGCTATAATATTATTTTGGTCTACCAAACTGGCTGCATCTAATTAGACTTGAATATCAATATTCGCTAAAGCGCACAAATATTCATAATATGTTTCTCCTATTTTCTAAAAACGTTGAGTCAATCTGTGATGTACTTAAGGAGATGAAATCTTGATGGCAAATTCAATCATTCGATTAATTCTAGCTTTTCGCCGTACTGCTCAACATCTGGTTTGTTCGTTTCCGAAATATTGGATAATAGCTGTAGAAGACTCAACAAGTTGAATCCTGTTGACGATATTTCCAACCTAAAAAAGTCTTGTTTTTTCGCTGCTCCGGGCTGCCAACTCGATCGTAGCGCTATCGCACTGCTTGCTGCCAAACTGAGTCACTGATCTGCTTCGTACTGCTTGGCAAAAGATTCATACAAAAACGGTCACTCTGAAATTATGCGCAGCGAGTCTGCATTTTGATGTCTCATTACTCACACACACACACATTTGAATTTGGCTCCCTGCGAGTTACCATTTTTCAATTGTAATTCATTTATTCGAGTCAAGAGAATTTCGTAGGAGCCAAAGAACTCTGCCACTTCTTACTCAATCAAATGTCAAATATTAACTTTGTTAACTAAATATGAACATGGCTTTAAGTCAATTGTGCAAGTTAATAAACAAATTCACCATTTAAGCAAGCCATTTTTGAAAAGCAAACAGTTACCAGATGGCAGCAATTTTTGGCCAAAAATAATTAAACTTATCGGGTATATGGGGCATAATGATTTCTAAAATCTTGCCTTAAGATATACATCCGAACCCTATAATAAAAATTACAGCATTTTCCCGGTTAGCTTCAGATCAGTACAGCTTAAATGAATTATTAATTATGGATAGATGTAATACAAATACACATAGCATAAAATTCGAAAACTAGTTATACAATTTAAGGGTCATATTTTGTATTTAATCAATTTTGTTTTAAAAATCTTAATATGTAAAAGAGTTATCAACTCGGCTGTTGATGCTGATCAAGAGGAGATATCTCCTTAAATACACTAAGATTCTAAGAATCAAAATGGAGGCGTGTTCAAGTCTTATCGATAAGTTTTAAATGGAATATTTTGTTTTGTTTCTATCACTGAAATTCGAATACCTTTGTTTGGCAATTGTTTAAATAAAAATAAATAAAAACTTTCCTTTCAATGTTATACGCAGTTTCAAAACAGAAACCCCGTCAAATCTAGAAGCAAGCCTTAGCTTTCCCACACCTGTATAAATAAACTAGAAGCGTCTTTTGCAGAAATTCGCTATAAAAGGAGTTGTCTCAGAGTCTGTAAGACATTTAATCCAAACCATTGGCATCGAGATGAGTATCCAAACTGCAATCCTCTTCTGGGCCTTTTTGGCCATTTGCCTTATCCCAAGGATCAATGCGGTATGCGCAGATCCAGCCCAGTGTACTCTCGCGGAGTGCGCAGATGCGGCAAATGCCGCAGATCCATCATGCGAGGCAACAACAACTGAGGCTGCAACAACGGAGGGTGCAAGCGCTACAAACGCCAAAATTGCTGCCAGGTGCCCTGCCAGGGGCATGTGGCACGCTTCCTCAAGAGAAACAACAGTAGAAACACGATCTTAACAAAGCTGCTTACAAATTTTCAAATTTTAAATCTTAAATCGATCGAAATATGTACAACATGTATTGAATCACTTTGTGATCGCTTAAGTCGTACAAATAATTAAACTTAGAGTAGATTGATTGTAGGTGTTGGAGCGAAATCCTTTCCCCGCGTCAGGGAATGTCTAGATAAGATAATAAAACTGAGTCCCACAAGCGTTGTGTACTCAATCAAAGTTTATTCAAGACTGTCCATTAACATTATAACTATCGATAATAAGAGACTTAACATACATATGTTACTGATGCACGGTTGCATTGAATGTAAAATAACATTATTTTCTGTAGTAGGTTTATAAATGAGTCCCTGCTCGAGTTCAAGCATTTCAATCTTATTGTCTTTATTGGTGCACAGGATAAATTTTCAACTTAATTTCCCATAAATCAATTATTTTGTATTTTATACAAAGTTCTGGATTTTGTGAGCAGTAGTTTGACGATGGCAACACTATAAGCAATGATATATTTTGCCGGCGGTTATCGGCAAACCACCACAAAAGTGAGAACTAATTTAAATCTTTAAGAAACAATTAAGCCGTATACGTGAGAAAATTAATTCATTAAATTTCTGCCTGTCAGCAAAAGTTTTATTTGGTCCCACAAGCGAAATATTATACAAATTGCGGTTGCAAAAGTGTTCGTCCATCTGCAAAGCAGGCTGACTTTAAGGCTGAATTTGTTACTTTTAAGCAACTGTTAACATAAATACCAAATGTTTTTGGAACGCAATATACAATTTTATTCAAATTATTTGAATGGGGTTGCACTTTAGCTTTGCCTAACCTCTCCTGTTCTGGTTGTTGTTCCTGTTACGGTTGTTACCACGAAATGCTCCGTTATTCCTATTCCTGTTATTAAACCGGTTTCGGTTTCGCCGGTTGTTCTGGTTGCGTCTTCTACGGTTGGCATTGCGTTGCCTCCTGCGAGCTGCCCTCCTCTGCTGTCTCCTCATACGTTGGATCCTCCGCCTCAAGCGAGTCACTTGAGCTTCAGCGGCACTTGTCGTTTCATCCACATCCTCGCTCGACTCCGTTGTTGTCTCAATTGGTTCGGTTCCAGCAGCAGCAGGTGAAGCAGCAGGTGCAGCAGCAGGTGCAGCAGGAGGTGCAGCAGCAGGAGCATGAGCAGGAGCAGTTGTGGTTCCGCTTGCACCGCCTCCTGCGGCTGTTGTTGCTTTGGTTGTAGCTTTCTCCGTTGTTGGAGCCACAGTTGTTGGAGCGCAAGATGGATCTGCGGCATTTGCCGCCATTGCGCACTCCGCGGGAGTACACTGGGCCACTGCGCATGCCGCATTACTGCTTCGAATAAGGCAGATGGCCAAAAAGGCACAGGAAAGGATCACAGCTTGGATTCTCATCTTGATGGCAATGGTTTGGATTGAATGTTTAACTGTCTCTGTGGCAGCTCCATTTATAGCGAAATTCTGAAAAAACAGCTGCTACTTCTGCTGTTTTCCATTATATCTGTATTTATACAGTTGTGGAAAAACTAAGGCTTGCTTCTAGATTTGACGTCATTTGAGCTTTGAAACTACGTCAACAATTTTTTAAAAGAAAAGCTTTTATTTTATAGTTAAACAATTGCTTAAACAATTTCAACCTAAAGGTATCAAACTTCCGAGACAGAAACATAACCAAACCTGGCTGTACGAGATTAAGAATGACTCGGAACATTACACTTAAATTAGCATAATAAAGTACATCATTAATTTCGCATGTGTCTTGTTTGCGATAGAATCGATCGCAGGCGATTAAATTTGATTAAGTTTCATTGCAACCAGCTTTGAGACGACCTCACAAGAAATGTCGCAGAGCTTGTTTCGTGGTTATATTCAGAGAAGTCATAATCCTCCACGTCGGTGAGCTAAACGTGTGAGGTTAAGTCCCCTCGTCAATACCAAGGTGTAAAAATTGTCCACAAGTGCGAGCAAAACTACTGAAAAATCAATTCTATCCGCGCCGGCATTAGAAATTTCAAATAAACAAATTTCATAATTAAAGCGCCACCAAAGTCTCCCGCACCAAAATGAATCCAAAGGGATCCACCTTTTGAGGCCCATCGCGGATAAGGTATGTGCCGCAAAAAATATTTTACGAATTTTACCGATCAACCGAAGCAACAACGACCGCTGGAGGCAATGCAAGCGGAACAACCGCTGCTGCTGGAAACGATGCAACAACGGCGGCAAGCAACGACGGTTCGGGTTCGGTTGCCTCCAACGCTCAGCTGAGGCGCATGAGACGCCGGCTGCTTCGTTTAAGGATACGCCAGAGAGCGCTTCTCAGGAGACAAAGGGCTTTAAGAAGACGTAACCAACAGCTACGACAGAACAGAATCAGAGAACAGAACTGGAGAAGGATAGTTAATGGAATCATGATCAGGAGAGTTTAAGCAAAAAGAAAGCGATTCCCCATTCAAATTATTTGAAACAAATTAAAAAATTGCATACCAAAATCATTATGAATTTATTTTTTTGTTAGCTTATTAAAAATGTATTAGTATGTGTCTGGCAATACTTAGAAATTCACCAGGATCAGTATATCATTTTAAATGGTCGGTTTAGGCACCCTGGCAAAATTGCCGACTATACGCCAAAATTGCTGCCAGGTGCCCTGCCAGAGGCACGTGGCACGCTTCCTCAAGAGAAACAACACCCTTCTACACCCTTCCACAATGCAATCATGCTTACAATTCAATTCATATTTCGCCTTTTTTTAGCAGCAACACTTCCGCCTAATTTCCTTCAGAATATTTTTGCGGTTGATTCATTAAAACAGTATCCGCTTCAAGCTGTAGACCCATTTGCAACCAATTGCACGATGACCTTTCGGAAAATCTGCCAGCTTCCAGGTTTGATTCGTAATAAAAGCCTCATACTCCTTTTGCATCGCTTCTTGCCAAAACGAAGAATGTGGACCGCGCATAGCATCCTCGTAGGTTGCTGGAATGGGTACCTCACTTGTAACCATAGCGCTGAGTATATTATATTGCTTCCTTGGGCGTCTAGATCTGCCCGTCCTAAGCAATTTCGGTCTACCAGGTCCAACTCGTGGGATCTGCTCTTCCTCCAGCTTTTCGTCATCTTTAGCACTTTCAAAGGTTTCATCTGCATTACTTTGATCCGTAGCATCTGACCGAGATGTGATGTCTTCGCCCTGGAGTCAACCTCATCATCATCATCCTCTTCGCCAGCTTGCTCTACTCGATGCCCTACATTTGCCATATCATATTATATTACATCGCCCTTTGCCTTCTCCAGATAGCTGGCCTTATCAAAGAGAACATCTCTTTTGTCGACAACTGTCTTGGATTCAGCATCGTAGAGCCGATAGCCTTTTGCCTGCACTGAGTAGCCAACCATGCGGTATTCTTTCCCTTTGGGCTTAATTTTGCTCTTATGACCCTTGTCCAGTGCCACTGCAATGAAACCAAAAACTTTTAGGTGACTAATCGATGGTTTCTTGCCAGTCCACGCTTCCATTGGAGTCATCCCGATCAGTGCCTTTGTACACCGCTGTGCTTACTGCCTCTGCCCACAGTGACTGATTCATGCCTGATTGATCCAATAAGCATCTAGCCATCTCAAGAAGCGTACGATTAGCTCGTTCAGCAACACCATTTTGTTGCGGATTGTACGGCATCGTCAATTGGGGTGCAATTCCATTGGTTTTCAGAAACCCGTTGAACGTTTTGTTCACATATTCGCGTCCATTGTCGCTGCGAATACTCTTGATCATCCTTCCTGTTTGACGCTCTACCAGATTTTTGTACTCCACGAATTTTCGAAAAACTTCGTCCTTTCCTTTTAGAAAATATACAAAAATCCGTCTTGACTTGTCATCAATAAATGTGAGGAAGTACTTAGAGCCGCCAAGAGACTTCGTTTCGAAAGGGCCACACACATCAGTGTGCATTTGATCCCGGAAATGGCTGCACGTGAACCTTGTTCAGCATGCACGTCTTGCACGACACCCGTTGCAACACGTCAACATTTTCCATTCCTCGCACCAGCGTCTTGTTTGCCATTTCACGCAAACTATCATAATTGAGATGACCATATCTGTTATGCCACAACTCGCCGTCCGACTTAACAGCTGCATAACATCTGTTACGATGACTTTCAAACGTATACAGATTACCTACTCGCGTGGCCTCGAGTATACCTTCGCCGCCTTGGAATACTCGTGCACTGCTTGCATCGAAATATAACGTGCACTGCTTGCATCAAAATATACCTTGCACTTCTTTGCTACGGCCTGTCCCACAGACATGAAATTGTTCCAACTCCGGCAAGCTGATAAACGATTTCGTTAAATGTGATCAAATAGCTAGCAATGCTTTTCCCCTCCTCCATGCGAGAATTGAGCAACTTTTTGTAAAGCGAGACTTTACGAACCGGCCCGTTTGGCTGATGGACTTCGCGCAACTTAATCCATGTCTCCTGCGACGTTGTGCAATTCTTGATGTATCCCAACTGCGATGTCTTAACACTTAGCGCGATCATTGCCAATGCCTTACGATCCAACGCACTCCAGTTAATATTTTCGCCCACATCAGACTTCTGGTGGTTTTCGGCAAACCACCATAAAAGCGCCAAGTGAGAACTAATTTAAATCTTTAAGAAACAATTAAGCCTTATACGTGAGAAAATTAATTCATTAAATTTCTGCCTGTCAGCAAAAGTTTTATTTGGTCCCACAAGCGAAATATTATACAAATTGCGGTTGCAAAAGTGTTCGTCCATCTACAAAGCAGGCTGACTTTAAGGCTGAATTTGTTACTTTTAAGCAACTGTTAACATAAATACCAAATGTTTTTGGAACGCAATATACAATTTTATTCATATTATTTGAATGGGGTTGCACTTTAGCTTCGCCTAACCCCTCCTGTTCTGGTTGTTGTTCCTGTTACGGTTGTTACCACGAAATGCTCCGTTATTCCTATTCCTGTTTCGGTTTCGCCGGTTGTTCTGGTTGCGTCTTCTACGGTTGGCATTGCGTCGCCTCCTGCGAGCTGCCCTCCTCTGCTGTCTCCTCATACGTTGGATCCTCCGCCTCAAGCGAGTCACTTGAGCTTCAGCGGCACTTGTCGTTTCATCCACATCCTCGCTCGACTCCGTTGTTGTCTCAATTGGTTCGGTTCCAGCAGCAGCAGGTGCAGCAGCAGGTGCAGCAGCAGGTGCAGCAGCAGGTGCAGCAGCAGGAGCATGAGCAGGAGCAGTTGTGGTTCCGCTTGCACCGCCTCCTGCGGCTGTTGTTGCTTTGGTTGTAGCTTTCTCCGTTGTTGGAGCCACAGTTGTTGGAGCGCAAGATGGATCTGCGGCATTTGCCGCCATTGCGCACTCCGCGGGAGTACACTGGGCCACTGCGCATGCCGCATTACTGCTTCGAATAAGGCAGATGGCCAAAAAGGCACAGGAAAGGATCACAGCTTGGATTCTCATCTTGATGGCAATGGTTTGGATTGAATGTTTAACTGTCTCTGTGGCAGCTCCATTTATAGCGAAATTCTGAAAAAACAGCTGCTACTTCTGCTGTTTTCCATTATATCTGTATTTATACAGTTGTGGAAAAACTAAGGCTTGCTTCTAGATTTGACGTCATTTGAGCTTTGAAACTACGTCAACAATTTTTTAAAAGAAAAGCTTTTATTTTATAGTTAAACAATTGCCTAAAAAATTTCAACCTAAAGGTATCAAACTTCCGAGACAGAAACATAACCAAACCTGGCTGTACGAGATTAAGAATGACTCGGAACATTACACTTAAATTAGCATAATAAAGTACATCATTAATTTCGCATTTGTCTTGTTTGCGATAGAATCGATCGCAGGCGATTAAATTTGGTTAAGTTTCATTGCAACCAGCTTTGAGACGACCTCACAAGAAATGTCGCAGAGCTTGTTTCGTGGTTATATTCAGAGAAGTCATAATCCTCCACGTCGGTGAGCTAAACGTGTGAGGTTAAGTCCCCTCGTCAATACCAAGGTGTAAAAATTGTGCATAGGTGCGAGCAAAACTTCTTAAAAATCAATTCTTTCCGAAATATTAGATATTACAGTACATATTTTTTCATAGTGCACATTGGATTAAAGTCAACATTATGCAATTCGGTTAAGTTGCATAGCAGCCAGCTTGGAGACGACTATTGGCAGACCTTGTTTCCTCTTGGATATCAAAAGTCAAGAAGCATAATTTACATTTTTGCCTCGTGATTATAGTCAGAGAATCCTCCATGTCGGTAAGTTTGCCGAGTGAGGTTAAATCCGCTCGTATTAAGCGCCAAATACCAAAGTTCTGAAAATTGTGAACAAGTGCGAGCAGAACGTATGGAAAAAGATGCGTTCATACAGACGGACAGACAAATAGAAGGACAGACAGCACGACGGACATTGCACTAAATCAATATACTGTGATAAATTTGGTGTCAAAGTATTATATTTCTCGGCGGAATCTTGTCGTCCGACTTAAATACCTCAATGTTAACTCACTGTTAAAAATTGTGGATTTTGTGAGCAATAGTTTGACGGTGGCAACATAATAAACAATGATATGTTTTGACAGCGGTTATCGGCAAACCACCATAAAAACGGCAAGTAAGAACTAATTTGAAGTGCGGAAATTAATTCATAATATTTGTACATATATGCAAACGTAATATTTTTTTGGTCCCACCACCGAATTATTATAAATCCAAAATGTTTTTGAAATGCAATATACAATTTTATTAAAATTATTTGAATGGGGTTGCACTTTAGCTTCGCCTAACCTCTCCTGTTCCGGTTGTTGTTGTTTCTGTTACGGTTGTTACCACGAAATGCTCCGTTATTCCTATTCCTGTTTCGGTTTCGCCGGTTGTTCTGGTTGCGTCTTCTACGGTTGGCATTGCGTCGCCTCCTGCGAGCTGCCCTCCTCTGCTGTCTCCTCATACGTTGGATCCTCCGCCTCAAGCGAGTCACTTGAGCTTCAGCGGCACTTGTTGTTTCATCCACATCCCCACTCGACTCCGTTTCTGTCTCATTTGGTTCGGTTTCAGCATCAAAAGGAGCAGCAGTAGGAGCAGCAGCAGGAGCAGCAGCAGGAGCAGCAGCAGGAGCAGCAGCAGTTGTGGCTCCGCTTGCACCGCCTCCTGCGGCTGTTGTTGCTGTAGTTGTAGCTTTCTCCGTTGTTGGAGCCACAGTTGTTGGAGCGCAAGATGGATCTGCGGCATTTGCCGCCATTGCGCACTCCGCGGGAGTACACTGGGCCACTGCGCATGCCGCATTACTGCTTCGGATAAGGCAGATGGCCAAAAAGGCACAGGAAAGGATCACAGTTTGGATTCTCATCTCGTTGCCAATGGTTTGGATTGAATGTCTTACTGTCTCTATAACAGCTCCTTTTATAGCGAAATTCTGAAAAAAAAAGCTGCTACTTCTGCTGTTTTCCATTATATCTATATTTATACAGTTGCGGAAAAACCAAAGCTTGCTTCAAGATTTGACGTCATTTGAGCTTTGAAACTACGTCAAAAAATCATTAAAAGGAAAGCTTTTATTTTATAGTTAAACAATTGCTTAAACAATTTCAACCTAAAGGTATCAAACTTCCAAGACAGAAACATAACCAAACCTGGCTGTACTAGATTAAGAATGACTCGGAACATTACACTTAAATTGGCATAATAAAGTACGTGTGTATTATACACAGTATATGGTATGTGCCGCAAAAAAATATTGTGAAATTGTAAGATATTAAGGTAAAAAAATTGTTCATATTCCACCTTGGATTATAGTCAACATTACGCAATTCGGTTAAGTTGCATAGCAACCAGCTTTGAGACGACCTCATAAGAGATTGTGGAGAGCTTGTTCCCTCTTGGGTCTCAAAAAGCAAGAAGCAGAAATTACAATTTTTGCCTCGTGACTATGGTCAGAGAAGTTATAATCCTTCACGTCGGTTTCAAATGTGAGCTTAAGTGCGAGGAACAATTTCTAAAAAATCAATTCTTTCCGCGCCGTGCATGTTATTTAAATTGTTATTAAAATATTGCTTAATTAATGTCCGACCATGATCTGCCGCACCAAAATGAATCCAAATCCAATCCTTTTGTGGTCCATCGCGGACAGTAATACTTGAATTTTTGCATTATGTAGGTATGTGCCGCTAGTATTCCGAAATACTAAAATTAACATCGGTAAAATAATTCCATTTACATTTTGCGCCCTTCCCTCGACGTGCCATCCCTGGGCATTCAGAAGTGGGACATAATTGCCAGTGGATTCCATCTAAGGTGCGGTCGCAACTCTCTGCGAAAGTTCGGTCGCCCAGTGCTTTTGCTCAAACGATCAGCAGAAGCTACAAGCTGGCCTCAGTGCATCGTAGCGCGCCGCCAAGATTAGCTTAAGCTAATTGTGCATAAAAAACTTAATTTGAATATTCAAATAACAATAAGTGACTAACCATCCCCATATTCCCAACCAGAACTTAAATCAATTAAAATCCCTGCAGCAAAAACTCAGCTTAAAGTGTGTGCTGTTGTTGTGTTGTTGTGTACAAAAATACAATTAAATAAAAAAATAAAAATTCAAAGGAAATAAACGAATAAGTAAAAAATTTAAAGGCATATAAAAATATTATATGCATATTCAAATTACAATTAGTGACTAACCATCCCCATATTCCCAACCAGAACTTGTGGTGTGTGTTGCAGTTGTTGTTGTAAATAAAAATAAAATTAAATAAAAAAATAAAAATTCAAAGGAAATAATCGAATAAGTTAAAAATGAAAAGGCTTATAAAAATATTATGTGACTAATATAAATGATTAACCAAACAATTAAGCGATATTTTTATCTACCGTTTGTTGCCACGCTATAAATGGTGCTGTCGCACAGACAGTAAAACATTCAATCAAAATCATTAGCATGGAGATGAGAAACGGTGATCTTTTCTTTTGTGCCTTTTTGGCCATTTGCCTTGTTATTATATATTTTATATATTCGCAAGAATCAGTATCAATATATGATGTGGTTAAACAGTTGGATCTTAAGAGCCATTCAAAGCAGCCTGTAATTATGCAACAATGCTTTTTAAATATGCACATAAAATATAATAAATTTGCACACCTAAAGTTAGGCAACGAGAAAAGGGTTTTACTTAAAACATTTTGGCAATTTTTCCCTATACAAGTTTTGCACCCAAATGTGAGCAGGTCTTCAAATGCGCTGAATAGCACTAAAACTCGAATGCAGCGCATGTGTTTATTTCGCAACCAAAATGATCCCTAACTAACTGGCTAGAAACACGTGCATATATCTATCTACATACATCCATACATACTTACATACATGTATACAAACATACATACAAGCATACATACAAGCATACATACATAAATTAAAGATTTTGCATTTAAAATTTATTGCTATTGGATATCGAAATGTATCGATAATCGAGAAATGGTGGCAGTTATCTATAAAATAAAGTAAACTTGATATGATATGGCCCACATGTAAATTCTCTAGCTTATATAGTCTCTGAGATCCACGTGTTAATACAGATAGACGAACATGGCTATATCGACTCGGCTGTTGATTTGATCAAGAATATTGATATATTTCTTCTGGTTATATACATTTGCTTAAAACCATTATACCCTTTTCTCCCATTTTTAATGGGTTTTGGGTATAAAAGTAATCAATAAAATTATCGAAAGAACTTGTGGGATGGATCGGATACTGTCAATAATTAGAATATGTATTAAAATTCACAAATTTAATGGGGAAAAGTCGCAAATTCAACTTATGTTCAACAGTGTCAATAATTGTCAAATATGGTCGAAGATACACAAACAACACATGTATGAATATATAATATTTTTCTTGATCTATGTTCATCTATTTTCATGAACAGGTGATTAAATATTGCATACAGAATAAAGAAAACTGCAATCAAAAACACAACATCAACATTATAAGAGAAAATCTGATCCGATGAGATTATACTTGAAAATATGTATATGAAAAATATATCCTATTTTTTTTATTATGTGACCTTTTTTGATTCAGACCTTAATAGTAGAGGCTGCATATTAGACGTACTCATCTTGTCGATCTCTTTATCAGAGTTGCATGTTGCGATAAGAAGTGTAAATACCTTCTAAATATGGCAATGCTATTTGATTATTATTTTTGTTTTCCGATCTATCAAAGGAATTAGACAATTGAGTTGTTTAATTGTTTCTATTACCCATTTATTGGCACAGCTGTGCAAAATTTAATTCTGAAAAAAAGACGAGTAAAAAAAGGTGTTGGTGCAACCACAGTAAGACATTAAATCCATGGAGTTGTTAACGGAAACTTTGTTAATTCTAATAGGAACCAAATCAACATGTTCCGCAGATTTTGAGCAAAGATAAAGCGAAACACCATTCTAATAATTTGATTAAAATTTTATATTGCATTCCAAAAGCATTATAGATTAATTGGTTTGGGCTATAAGTAAATAAATTTTGAAGTGTTAGTATTAGTATAGGTATTAGGATAAGTGTATTTTGTGGTTTTACAGTTTGATCTTAAATATAATATTAATATGCTACAATTCTTTGACTATATCTTTGAATGTTTAATATAGTTTTGCATATGGAAACAATTTGAAGTTACAACCATTGCAGCAAACAGTAAACAGTTGTACAATGGGTAACATTCTAAAAAAAAAGAGAATTGATTTATGTTTACAGCCTTTAAAATAAACTAGATAAGCATTTAAGTAAACATATTGATTTTTTTGTAATTTTAAGAATTTATATGATTTTTTCAAGCAATTAAACGATATATTGATCTGCCACAGTGAAAAATTCAATCAAATTCATTCGCATCGAGATGAGAATCTAACCGGTGAAGCAGCAATGCGACATGTGTCTCGCTATATTTAGATTTGCACAGGAATCAGTATCAGTATCATTATCAATATGAGTTGTGGCTTAACAGTTGAATCTCAATGTGATTAGATTTGCTTAGCAGTTTTAAAAAATGCTACAAGGTTTTTTTTTACATAAATTTGCACACCTAAAATTGTGCAACAAAAAACAGATTTTAAGAAAAAAACTTAAAAGTTCTCTATAGTTTTTTAGAGGTATAATAAAAATCGGAAATGTTTTGAGATTTTTACGATTGCAATGGATACAGTCTAAAACAACGAAAAGTAAAGCAAATGGTAATCAATCCTAATACAGAAATTATAATTTAAATCAAGTCAGAATTCTTTTGTAGAGTCTCACACTCCTCATTAAGAATTCCCATGCTAAGGTAACTCACAATCTTTATTATTTAGAACGTATAAAAGTATAAATTAAAAATTTTGCTCTTTTCAATTGATAATAAAATTGATTTTTTTTTAAAATCACTTGTCCTATAAAGCGAGGATAAATTAATTCAAATTTTCAACTGTTTCTTATCCGATCTTGCTGACGTTTTTACGTAGAATAGAAGGTTTAATAGAAGTTAAATTTATTTATTTGGAAAACAGGTCCAGGAGCAGCTGATTAAATATGCAACAAAATTAGGAGAAACTGCCAACTCTGTTGTACCGGTTATTTAATGCGCTTCCCAAATATTCTCAAACCTTAACTGTAAAGGCAATATATTAGATCGCGTCGATCTCTTTGTCTGAGTGGCATGTTGCGATAAGAAGTGCTAATACCTTCATCAAATTTGGCAATTCTATTTGATTATTATTATTGTTTCCCGATCTATCAAAGGAATTAGACAATTGAGTTGTTTAGTTGTTTCTATTACCCGTTTATTGGCACAGCTGTGCAAAATTGAATTCTGAAAAAAGACGAGTAAAATTGGCAACGCCAGAATCGCTATAAAAGGTGTTGGCACAACCACAGTAAGACATTAAATCCAAACCATTGGCATCAAGATGAGATTCCAAACGGTGATCCTTGGCTGTGCCTTTTTGGCCATTTGCCTTCTTAGAGGCAGCGATTGCCAAGATCCCCCAGCCCCAGCTCCTGCCGACGGAGCTCCTGCAGCCGGCGGAACTCCTGCAGCCGGCGGAACTCCTGCAGCCGGCGGAACACCTGCAGCCGGCGATACACCTGCAGCCGGCGGAACACCTGCAGCCGGCGGAACTCCTGCAGCCGGCGGAACACCTGCAGCCGGCGATACACCTGCAGCCGGCGGAACACCTGCAGCCGGCGGAACACCTCCCGCCGCCGGAACACCTCCAGCTGCCGCAGCACCTCCTGATGCCGGAACCACACCACCTGCTGCACCAGCACCCAGCGCACCACCTGCAGCAGGCGGAGCAACAAACAACAACAATACGATAAGGAATTTGAGGCGCAGAGTAAGGCGTTTGCAAAGACAACTTAGGAGGGCGAACAGGCGATACAGAAATAGGTGTGGAAACGGCAATAGGAACAATTTCGGAAACGGATATGGAAACAATTTCAGAAACCCCAATAGGAATAATTTCGGAAGACGAAAGGTACTCTTAGTAAGGAACGGAAAATGAGTAAGCAACGGACACGGAACAATACACAACTTTGGAAGTGGTATTAGATTTACATAGCAAATGCCAAACCCCATTCTAAAAATTGAATAAAAATCTATATTGCATTATAAAACGTGGTGGATTTATGTTGAGGATTATGTTTATAATTATGTGTCGGGCTATATGTGTAGTCGTATCAGTATCAGTAAAATACAGGTATAAATCAGATCAATATATGAATAAATTTTTGACCAAAACTTGGATATTTTTCATCCGAACTTGATGAAATTTAAAATGTATCGATAATCGAGCAATGTCATCTATAAAATAAATCAAAAAATCTGCACCGGAAAAACGAGAACTTTTGGCCAAATTTCTAATTCTCTTTTATAGTCTGTGAGATCCGCGTGTTCATAAAGACAGACGGATTGACGGACATGGCTATATCGACTCGGCTGTTGATCCTGATCTAGAATATTTATATATATGCCCATTACATACATTCGCATAAAATCATTAAAACTCTTTTACCCACTTTTAATGGGTTCGAGGTATGTACATTTGAAAAAGACCTTTCTAGTATTCAAAATTAATTCGGATTTTTATATGTTATTTTTAAAAGTATATGTATGTATATATAAATTTTCAAACCACAACTTGCACTTTCTTTTAATAAAAGTTAAATTTGTTTATTAGCAAAACAATATATTTTTAGGAGCAGCTGATTAAATATTCAACAGAAATATGAGAAACTGCCATCTTTTCTGTGCCGGTTATTTAATGCCCTTGCCAAAATTAGTTTGCACAAAAACACAACATCAAAATTATAAGAGAAAAATCGAATCAGATCTGTGGCATCAAAATATACTATTAACATAAATATACTTGAAAATATGTATATGAAAAATATATCCTATTTTTTTTATTATGTGAACTTTTTTGATCTATTCGCCTCATACTGAGACATTAATTGTAAAGGCAGCATATTAGATGTACTCATCGCGTCGATCTCTTTATCTGAGTGGCATGTTGCGATAAGAAGTGCTAATACCCTCTAAATTTGGCAATGCTATTTGATTATTATTATTGTTTCCCGATCTATCAAAGGAATTAGAAAACTGAGTTATTTAATTGTTTCCATGTCCCATTTGTTGGAACAGCTGTCTAAATTTGAATGAAAGACAAAAAGACATGTAAATTTGGCAACCCCAGAATCGCTATAAAAGGTGTTGGCACAACCACAGTAAGACATTAACACCAACCCATTGGCACCGAGATGAGATTCCAAACTTTGATCCTTGGCTGTGCCTTTTTGGCCATTTGCCTTCTTAGAGGCACCGATTGCCAAGCAGCCCCAGCTCCTGCCGCCGGAACTCCTGCAGCCGGCGGAACTCCTGCAGCCGGCGGAACTCCTGCAGCTCCAGCCGCCGGAACACCTGCAGCTCCAGCCGCCGGAACACCTGCAGCTCCAGCCGCCGGAACACCTGCAGCTCCAGCCGCCGGAACACCTGCAGCTCCAGCCGCCGGAACACCTGCAGCTCCAGCCGCCGGAACACCTCCAGCCGCCGCAACCCCTCCGGCCGCGGCAACACCTCCTGCTGCACCTGCAGCTACACCGACGACGAACACCGATGATGATTATAACGACAGCGGCACCGACAACAACAACAACAACAATACGATAAGGAATTTGAGGCGCAGAGTAAGGCGTTTGCAAAGACAAGTTAGGAGGGCAAACAGGCGAAACAGAAATAGGTGTGGAAACGGCAATAGGAACAACAGGAATAGGTTCGGAAACGGAAACGGAGGAAGGAATAGGTTCGGAAACGGAAGAAGGAATCGGTTCGAAAACGGAAACGGAAGAAGGAACGGAATCGTCAGAAATGGCAACTTGAGGAACAGGAGAATTAGTGGTTAAAGCATACCTAATGCGAAACCAGATTTTAAAAATTTAAATAAAACTTTATATAACATTATAAAAACGTGATGGACTTATATTGAGGATTATGTTTAGAATTATGTGTCGGGCTATATGTAAAGATATGTTTAATGTGCTTATCAGACTTCACACAAATTCGTTTAAGTTGAAACTTGGAAGTTGTTGCTAATCTTATGGGTCAGTCTCAAACATAAACTGTATTTTTGAATGGCCTAACTCGAGCAATATATATATATTTACCTATTATCATAGGTATAACTGTTTTATGGTCTTTGCTTGTCTGTTTTAACTTACATTCCTAGTGTGCGTATATGAAATCCTAACAAAAACAGCTGCTTAAGAACTCCATCTTAGTGGACATTCCTGGTGTGTGAACTTCAAAACAGATTAGACACTCAACTTATAATATATATATATATATATACATATATATAATTATTTTTATAATCAATTGTTTTTATTTTTTTAAATCTAATAGGAGTTCTCAAACATTCTGAATTAGCAAATTTAGGCTAATAATCGCAGCTCAGATAAGAAATAATCGCCCGTTTATGCGAATTGATTAATAATAATTTTTTACAACGCACTAAAAGTTAACATAATTTTATTGAGTGTTGCTTTTTTCAGCCACCATTAAATTATGGTCGCCGAGGACCAAGGCGCAAACGTACTTTGCACTGTTCCAATTATTTATTTATTTCGATTAATTTAAAATTATTGAGATCTGCAAATTTTCATTGACAAATTGAAAATAGGAAATGGGAATAGGGTAAATTTCAGAAAAGCACTTTTAAAAATAATATTACTTTTTTTAAATTGTTAATTTTTTAAAGTTAAATAGAAGAGATAATTTGTATGGATCCCTTTACCCATTAAATAATATTGCCAAATTATACCAACTAATTGATAGACATTGCAACAACTGCATCTGCTATATCGACGACAATTATTGAACCATTTAATGAGTACTCTGTATATAACATACGATATCGAAATCGATATCGATCGATACCAATGGTGGTGGAAAATGCATTAAATCAGTCAGATATGAATATGGAAAGTGGGTGATCTTAGAGAAGTTATAAGACTAAAATGTATATGTGAAATACTAAAATAAATATCTTTAATAATTATACGGCAATAAAAAGACTAACGTTTGAGATACATTTTAGAAAAACAACCAGGAGAAACCTTGAGAAAAATCCAACCTGGAATAAAAAACTCTGGTTTTAGAAGTAGTTTATTATCTAAAATTATCTAAAAACTTGAAGTAATGTTGAATATGCCCGTCATGTTTATTTTCAAAACAGGTCCAACATATTTTTAGCAACAGCTGTTTAAATATTCAACAAAAATAGGAGAAACTGCCATCTTTTCTGTGCCGGTTATTTAATGCCCTTGCCAAAATTAGTTTGCACAAAAACACAACATCAAAATTATAAGAGAAAAATCGAATCAGATCTGTGGCATCAAAATATACTATTAACATAAATATACTTGAAAATATGTATATGAAAAATATATCCTATTTTTTTTATTATGTGAACTTTTTTGATCTATTCGCCTCATACTGAGACATTAATTGTAAAGGCAGCATATTAGATGTACTCATCGCGTCGATCTCTTTATCTGAGTGGCATGTTGCGATAAGAAGTGCTAATACCCTCTAAATTTGGCAATGCTATTTGATTATTATTATTGTTTCCCGATCTATCAAAGGAATTAGAAAACTGAGTTATTTAATTGTTTCCATGTCCCATTTGTTGGAACAGCTGTCTAAATTTGAATGAAAGACAAAAAGACATGTAAATTTGGCAACCCCAGAATCGCTATAAAAGGTGTTGGCACAACCACAGTAAGACATTAAATCCAACCCATTGGCACCGAGATGAGATTCCAAACTTTGATCCTTGGCTGTGCCTTTTTGGCCATTTGCCTTCTTAGAGGCACCGATTGCCAAGCAGCCCCAGCTCCTGCCGCCGGAACTCCTGCAGCCGGCGGAACTCCTGCAGCCGGCGGAACTCCTGCAGCTCCAGCCGCCGGAACACCTGCAGCTCCAGCCGCCGGAACACCTGCAGCTCCAGCCGCCGGAACACCTGCAGCTCCAGCCGCCGGAACACCTGCAGCTCCAGCCGCCGGAACACCTGCAGCTCCAGCCGCCGGAACACCTCCAGCCGCCGCAACCCCTCCGGCCGCGGCAACACCTCCTGCTGCACCTGCAGCTACACCGACGACGAACACCGATGATGATTATAACGACAGCGGCACCGACAACAACAACAACAACAATACGATAAGGAATTTGAGGCGCAGAGTAAGGCGTTTGCAAAGACAACTTAGGAGGGCAAACAGGCGAAACAGAAATAGGTGTGGAAACGGCAATAGGAACAACAGGAATAGGTTCGGAAACGGAAACGGAGGAAGGAATAGGTTCGGAAACGGAAGAAGGAATCGGTTCGAAAACGGAAACGGAAGAAGGAACGGAATCGTCAGAAATGGCAACTTGAGGAACAGGAGAATTAGTGGTTAAAGCATACCTAATGCGAAACCAGATTTTAAAAATTTAAATAAAACTTTATATAACATTATAAAAACGTGATGGACTTATATTGAGGATTATGTTTAGAATTATGTGTCGGGCTATATGTAAAGATATGTTTAATGTGCTTATCAGACTTCACACAAATTCGTTTAAGTTGAAACTTGGAAGTTGTTGCTAATCTTATGGGTCAGTCTCAAACATAAACTGTATTTTTGAATGGCCTAACTCGAGCAATATATATATATTTACCTATTATCATAGGTATAACTGTTTTATGGTCTTTGCTTGTCTGTTTTAACTTACATTCCTAGTGTGCGTATATGAAATCCTAACAAAAACAGCTGCTTAAGAACTCCATCTTAGTGGACATTCCTGGTGTGTGAACTTCAAAACAGATTAGACACTCAACTTATAATATATATATATATATATACATATATATAATTATTTTTATAATCAATTGTTTTTATTTTTTTAAATCTAATAGGAGTTCTCAAACATTCTGAATTAGCAAATTTAGGCTAATAATCGCAGCTCAGATAAGAAATAATCGCCCGTTTATGCGAATTGATTAATAATAATTTTTTACAACGCACTAAAAGTTAACATAATTTTATTGAGTGTTGCTTTTTTCAGCCACCATTAAATTATGGTCGCCGAGGACCAAGGCGCAAACGTACTTTGCACTGTTCCAATTATTTATTTATTTCGATTAATTTAAAATTATTGAGATCTGCAAATTTTCATTGACAAATTGAAAATAGGAAATGGGAATAGGGTAAATTTCAGAAAAGCACTTTTAAAAATAATATCACTTTTTTTAAATTGTTAATTTCCTTAAGTTAAATAGAAGAGATAATTTGTATGGATCCCTTTACCCATTAAATAATATTGCCAAATTATACCAACTAATTGATAGACATTGCAACAACTGCATCTGCTATATCGACGACAATTATTGAACCATTTAATGAGTACTCTGTATATAACATACGATATCGAAATCGATATCGATCGATACCAATGGTGGTGGAAAATGCATTAAATCAGTCAGATATGAATATGGAAGGTGGGTGATCTTAGAGAAGTTATAAGACTAAAATGTTTGGATATGTGAAATACTAAAATAAATATCTTTAATAATTATACGGCAACAAAAAGACTAACGTTTGAGATACATTTTAGAAAAACAACCAGGAGAAACCTTGAGAAAAATCCAACCTGGAATAAAAAACTCTGGTTTTAGAAGTAGTTTATTATCTAAAATTATCTAAAAACTTGAAGTAATGTTGAATATGCCCGTCATGTTTATTTTCAAAACAGGTCCAACATATTTTTAGCAACAGCTGTTTAAATATTCAACAAAAATAGGAGAAACTGCCATCTTTTCTGTGCCGGTTATTTAATGCCCTTGCCAAAATTAGTTTGCACAAAAACACAACATCAAAATTATAAGAGAAAAATCTAATCAGATCTGTGGCATTAAAATATACTATTAACATAAACATACTTGAAAATATGTATATGAAAAATATATCCTATTTTTTTTATTATGTGAACTTTTTTGATCTATTCGCCTCATACTGAGACATTAATTGTAAAGGCAGCATATTAGATGTACTCATCGCGTCGATCTCTTTATCTGAGTGGCATGTTGCGATAAGAAGTGCTAATACCCTCTAAATTTGGCAATGCTATTTGATTATTATTATTGTTTCCCGATCTATCAAAGGAATTAGAAAACTGAGTTATTTAATTGTTTCCATGTCCCATTTGTTGGAACAGCTGTCTAAATTTGAATGAAAGACAAAAAGACATGTAAATTTGGCAACCCCAGAATCGCTATAAAAGGTGTTGGCACAACCACAGTAAGACATTAAATCCAACCCATTGGCACCGAGATGAGATTCCAAACTTTGATCCTTGGCTGTGCCTTTTTGGCCATTTGCCTTCTTAGAGGCACCGATTGCCAAGCAGCCCCAGCTCCTGCCGCCGGAACTCCTGCAGCCGGCGGAACTCCTGCAGCCGGCGGAACTCCTGCAGCTCCAGCCGCCGGAACACCTGCAGCTCCAGCCGCCGGAACACCTGCAGCTCCAGCCGCCGGAACACCTGCAGCTCCAGCCGCCGGAACACCTGCAGCTCCAGCCGCCGGAACACCTGCAGCTCCAGCCGCCGGAACACCTCCAGCCGCCGCAACCCCTCCGGCCGCGGCAACACCTCCTGCTGCACCTGCAGCTACACCGACGACGAACACCGATGATGATTATAACGACAGCGGCACCGACAACAACAACAACAACAATACGATAAGGAATTTGAGGCGCAGAGTAAGGCGTTTGCAAAGACAAGTTAGGAGGGCAAACAGGCGAAACAGAAATAGGTGTGGAAACGGCAATAGGAACAACAGGAATAGGTTCGGAAACGGAAACGGAGGAAGGAATAGGTTCGGAAACGGAAGAAGGAATCGGTTCGAAAACGGAAACGGAAGAAGGAACGGAATCGTCAGAAATGGCAACTTGAGGAACAGGAGAATTAGTGGTTAAAGCATACCTAATGCGAAACCAGATTTTAAAAATTTAAATAAAACTTTATATAACATTATAAAAACGTGATGGACTTATATTGAGGATTATGTTTAGAATTATGTGTCGGGCTATATGTAAAGATATGTTTAATGTGCTTATCAGACTTCACACAAATTCGTTTAAGTTGAAACTTGGAAGTTGTTGCTAATCTTATGGGTCAGTCTCAAACATAAACTGTATTTTTGAATGGCCTAACTCGAGCAATATATATATATTTACCTATTATCATAGGTATAACTGTTTTATGGTCTTTGCTTGTCTGTTTTAACTTACATTCCTAGTGTGCGTATATGAAATCCTAACAAAAACAGCTGCTTAAGAACTCCATCTTAGTGGACATTCCTGGTGTGTGAACTTCAAAACAGATTAGACACTCAACTTATAATATATATATATATATATACATATATATAATTATTTTTATAATCAATTGTTTTTATTTTTTTAAATCTAATAGGAGTTCTCAAACATTCTGAATTAGCAAATTTAGGCTAATAATCGCAGCTCAGATAAGAAATAATCGCCCGTTTATGCGAATTGATTAATAATAATTTTTTACAACGCACTAAAAGTTAACATAATTTTATTGAGTGTTGCTTTTTTCAGCCACCATTAAATTATGGTCGCCGAGGACCAAGGCGCAAACGTACTTTGCACTGTTCCAGTTATTTATTTATTTCGATTAATTTAAAATTATTGAGATCTGCAAAATTTCATTTTTTTTAAATTGTCAAAAATAGCTCTAATGGATATTAATGGGTGATTTACCCATTGAATTTGAATCGACGAGCATTATTGAACAATTTAATGAGTACGATATCGAAATCAATAACGATCGATAACAATAGTTGTGGAAAATGCATTTCATCAGTCAGTGATGAATAAGGGAAATGGGCTAATATTAGAGGAGTTATAAAATTAAGTTTCTAACTAAAATGTTATGTGAATAACTAAAATACTAAAATAAATATGATTAATAATCATACGGCAACAAAAAAGCTTACGTTTGAGATACATGTTGCTACCATCCTGGTATTCCTTTCTGAACATAATTTTATTTTATTTAGAGTCCCTTTTTATTTGGAGTCCAACTCCGAAGCAAGCAATTTCTGGTTATTAAATACCTAACTTAAGATGCGAGAGGCGAGACAGCTTCGTTGGTGTTGGTTAATGGTATTGGGGTGCTAGCTATTATTTGCACCGATAAAGCGCTCTGTATCCACCCATCCAATTGAAAAAAAATTGGTTAATTTGGAAAGTCCCCAAAAGCAAGTCTGAAGCTCACTTAAGATAACATTTCGGCCAGTTGGAACTAAGAACTCAAATTACGTGAGTGATGATGGTGCTCCATTGGCCACGTGCGGATCCTCTCACAAATGCGGTCTTGGTTGGCTCTTTTTTTTTTTGCTATTTATCTGTTTTCTCTTTTCGTTGGTGGTTATTTTAATATTTTGGGTTATTTAACTTATTATTGGTTTTTCAGTTTTTTATCCACGCGCTGGAGCTAGGACATCTTTTACGCCGAATTTGCTACCATCAACGATGTGGTTTGTTGCGGAATTATTATTTTTTTTCTGGTTAAAAAAAACAAGGGTAAGTGTTTTTATTCTTTAAATTGTTTAACGTTATTTATTTTTTCCCAATTGTTAACTCGGATGATATTAAAACGTCCGCGATGGATTTATGGTTTTTTTTTTTTTTTTTTGTAGCCGCAATGAGGCTTATAGGTTATTTTGCTTTATTTTGGTTATCATTGCCTACCCTATATCTACTTTTACATCGCACCCAAAAGTCTGCGATGTAAACATAACCAAAGCTTCAGAGCACCGACCATTACATAATGAAAAACCCTTGTTTTTAGAAATATACTTTCAGGCGGATATTTGATGAATTGAAATTATTTCTGCTTATCTAAAAACATAAAGTAATGTTAAATATGTCAGTCATATTGCTTAAGCCACAAATTAATTCATCACGTGGTTTATTCATGTCACGAAGAACGTCCATTGCAAATAAACAAAAGTTGGCTTAATGGTTGTTTTGGGACGTATAATGTGTATGTAGAATATGATTCCGCATGTGATCCATGAAGTTGACTATGTTTGTGTGCATAGCTGTTCCCGAATATTTTCAAGAACAGTTGATTAAATATTTGAAAAGAACCATATAATGGAATCAGACGTCTGTCGTTTGCCGTAGATTCAATCAAAATCTGATCAGATCAGTGGCATCAAAATGCTATTAACATAATTATACTTGAAAATATATGAAAAATATATCCGTTTTTGTATTATGTGACCTTTTTTTTTAACCTATTCGCCTCATTTACAGACCTTAAATGAAGAGGCAGCATATTATATGTTCTCATATCGTCGATCTCTTTATCGAAGTGGCATGTTGCGATAAGAAGTGCTAAAACCCTCTCAACTTGGCAATGCTATTTTATTAATATTATGGTGTTTCCCGATCTATGAAAAGAATTAGAAAACTGAGTTACTTAATTCTTTCCATGTCCCATTTGTTGGCACAGCTGTTTAAATTTGAATGAAAGACAAAAATACATGTAAAATTGGCAACCCCAGAATCGCTATAAAAGGTGTTGGCACAACCACAGTAAGACATTAAATCCAACTCATTGGCACCGAGATGAGATTACAAA
Source organism: Drosophila longiperda (assembly GCA_035042125.1). Taxonomy (NCBI): domain Eukaryota; kingdom Metazoa; phylum Arthropoda; class Insecta; order Diptera; family Drosophilidae; genus Drosophila; species Drosophila longiperda. Next base: position 8,194,801 of record JAWNLV010000010.1, on the reverse strand, counting down.
CTTTGATCCTTGGCTGTCCCTTTTTGGCCATTTGCCTTCTTAGAGGCAGCGGTTGCGATACACCTCCGACCACCGCAACACCTCCAGACACCGTAAAACCTACGGGCGCCGGAACACCTCCGACCACCGAAACACCTCCAGCCGCCGGAACACATACTGCTGCACCTGCAACCAGCGCACCACCTGCATCAGGCGGAGCAACAACAATAATAACAACAACAATACTGAGTTGAGGAACTTGGGGCGCAGAATAAGGCGTTCGCGAAGACAACTAAGGACGGCTCGTCGGCGGGCGATCAGGCAACAAAGAAACAGGAATAGGTGCGGAAACAGGAATAGGATCGAAATCGGCACAAGGAAATTTTTTTGAGAAATGGCTACTTGAGAAACAGGAGATTTAGAAACCCCATTCTAACATGAACAGGAATATATTCAGAAATGGAAACGGAATAAGGAACTTTATCGGACATGGTATAAGGAATAGGAACGGAATCGGCAGAAGGAACATTATCAAAAATAGCAACATAAGCAACAGGAGATTAAGAGTTCAAAGCATAGCTTGAAGAGAAGATGCCGGTGTTAATCTGTTGCAATGCCAATGCTCACCTTACGATATGGGGCAGCAGTGACATCAATTTGAGTGGTGAGTACCTAATTGACACCATTTTTAGATATAACTTGGAACTTGGCAATGTCGGATCCACACCGACATTTGTAAATAGAATCAGGGAAGAGGTCTTAGACATCATCTTGATTAGTCTGTCCCTAAAACGTCACCTGACAGACTTGCACGTCTCATCAGAGGAATCTATTTCGGACCACAAAATCATTCGGTTAAGTTTACAACTAAAAACGATTCGTCGCAACTCTTGGAAAACGAACTGGGAAAGATTCAAGAGGTCTCTAGAGCTCAATTTACCAAGGTAAACATCTGTTATACCCAAAATTTAAAAATTTTTTTTGAAAAAAAAAAAACTCTGTGACATAGTCCAGTTAGGATTAAAAATTAAGGAGTGACTGATGTACGGAATTTAGACTTAACCTAAAGCCAACTAAAACGGTCTTCGTTCCCTTTACTAGGCGATATAAGTTACAGAAAATGAAGCAAATACGGCTTTTAGGAAGCCTATTATAAGCAAGGAAGAAGGTGAAATACGTCGGAGTCACATTTGACAGTAGGGTAAACTTTGGCATCCATGTACAAAATACGATATTGAAGTGCTCCAGAGTGCTTCACACATCTCGTAGCATAGCCGAGTTGTCACAAAGGATAATCAGATGACTATACCTAATGGTTGTAAGACCTATGCCGACTTATGAAGTGATAGCATGGGATGATAGAGCTCGGTTGACCTCCGTCAAGAAGCAAATGAAAGTAGTCCATGAAGTGCGATCGGACCTTGACCAATTCGGGGCTCACAATCGGCCAATAGACCCAAGAAAGATTCTGGCATTCGTGCAGGAACTAGTGTTGGTGGAGGATCTAATAGGTCGCAGTGCAGAACCCCCAATTTATATATTATTATATAATACCGCAGTGAAGATATTTTGACAGATTGTTTTCTGGTTACAGCTCGTCAATAAAAAAATAAAATATATGGCAGCATTGCCAGCTTACCCAACGGACTACGGCTTAAAATCGGCACGCCTAAATTCATGCTTTTAAAATTTTTACTTTGAACACAAAAACAGAAGAGATCTATATCCGTGTTATGGCAGTCAGCAATTGCAAGCGGTTATGTTAGTTTTGTGGCAGCAAGCAATTGCCAACCATTTGTTACCATTTTTAACCATTATTTTGGAAGCAGTTGTTTAAACGGATAAAAATATAATGGGATATAAATCAGTAGTGTGAAATAATACTGACAACTATGCAGCAAATGACTTTCTAAATTTATGAATATCAAACTGATTAGTTTCTTTGCAATAAAGTAAAAAATGTTTTACAGTCCAAAGTCAAATTGAAGACATAAATTGCAATAGTTAAATTCATTTTAAATATGAATAAGCATTAGGCATAAGTTATATAAATATATATAAAATATATATGTATAAATATATATATTGTAGGAACGGCATGATAGTCCAACCGATTAACATCTGTGTGAATATTCTTTTCTCCTTAAAGATAAATAAATGCAAGAATATTGCAGACACTCGTTTATCGCCTGCAAATAAAACTTGTGCATGCTGGTTTTTTCTTCAGTAAAGTCAAATACGTTTGTATGCATAACTGGTCCAAATAATTTTAAAGAACAGCTGTTTACATATTTAATATTAAAAAGTGAAAGAAATTGTAATGCAGTGCTGTGCCGCCTTTTTGAATGCCCTTGCCAAAATGTACTATGCCCAAAATTAGCTTAGCTACATTTCAGACCAGTGACAATAAAATACTATTCATTTTAATTTTAAAATTTAGTTTTCTATTTTATTAATTTTTTTTTTTTAATTTCTTTGATGACTTTTGGTTTGATCTTAGCACTCGATGAACCCATCTGGTTAATTTGACCGTTTGCGATATGAAGGTCGGTTAATAAATACAAATTCGATTATTTGCATTGTGCTGCGGATCTATCAGAAGTATTAGAAAAGTGAATTGTTTAATTGTTGTCATACCACATATGTTGGCAAAGCTGTGCAAATTTAAATGCTACAACAAGAAACTCAAATAAAATTGGTAAATTCGAGATTGCTATAAAAGGCGTTGCAGCAAAGGCAGAAAGACATTGAAACCAAACCATTGGCATCGAGATGAAAATCCAAACGGTGTTCCTTTTCTGGACCTTTTTGGCCAGTTGTTTTATTGGAAGCAGCAATGCGGCATGCGTAAATCCAGCTCAGTGCACTGCAGCGGAGTGCGCAGATCCGGCAAATGCCGCAGAGCCGAGTTGCGTAACAACCGTTGCTCCGACCACTGCGGCAACAACAGAAGCAGCAACAGAGGCGGCGACAGAGGCGACAACGACGACAGAAACGATGGCGACAACGACGATTTCAGGAGAAACAACCACCGTTGCAGATCCCCAAAAGACGCAATTGAGAAAACAAAATAGGAAAATGCGAAGAAAGCTCAGGAAAAAAAACAAGAGGATCAAAAAATTGCACAAAAAATTACGCAAATTGCGTAGGTTGCGAAACAGGAGAAACAGACGTAAAAACAGGCACGGCAACAGAGGTGGAAACGGGAGCCGAAACAGACGCAGAAGCGCAATCTGGAACAATCGCAGAGGAAACTGGAGATTGACCAATACAGATGGATAAAAAAATAAATAATGCAAATTAACGGTAATTGTTCACTTTTAAATTGCAATAAAGATATAAAATAATTTGAGTGATTATTTCTTTTGATTTGTTCTAATTAAAATTCATTTGCTTTAATAAGTTCCATAGCAATCAGCTTTTTGCCTGGCAAACCAAATTAAAGAGCGATAAAAGACAGGTTGCGAAAACTGACATTTTGAAATTTAAATAAATAAAAATAAAATACATGAATATGCATATGTATACTTATGGGTTAAAATTGACAAGCGTGGAATAACATTGACATTTATGCGGAAAATGCAACTCTCCATTAATGAATGGGAAACAGATTTGCAATAATCCAATCTTCCTTTTCTTGTAGAAATATTTTCTTTGATTAAAAATCCATTCGAATTCCATAAAAAATTCTAATATTCATCAGATTTAATTTATATAAATTTATAAGCTATTTTAAATGCGATTTTAAAATACAAAAAAAAAAAAAATAATAATATTATAAGCAACAAGAAGACAATTTTTGGAGTTGCTTATATGTAGAACATGTGAAAAAAAACCTCATAAAAATTAGAAAAATAATTGGTTTTTAAAATTGAGATAAATTTACGCTGAAGTTAGGAAAAGAAAAGCCGCAAATATTTATATATATACACTTAGAATTATAAACTGAGTTACGCTTGGGGTCTGAGTGTAGTAGGCACAATGGAGACTCACCTGTTGCAATGTGGGCGTGGCCATCCACTGTTGAAATAAATCGGATGTGACAGATGGACGCTTGTGTAACGTCTTGCGGCTCTCGATGTAGTCGTGGAGGCGACTCAGTGCCTCGGGCGGTGCACGTTCCGTTAGCCATTTCTCAAAGGCCTCGGGTTTCTCCTCAAACAGGCGAGCAACCTCATCCACATCGGACTTGCTGCAACTGGCACTGGAACTTGCCACGGGACTCGAAGCGCAGGTTGCCGAAGGTGGCGTCGTCTCCGTCGAGGAGACCCTTGGCAACAATTCTGCGGCTACATGTTGATTGTTGTTGCTGGGTAAGTGTCGCTCCAATTTGGGTTGACTGCTTGTGGTTGCTGCCGTTGTTGCAGCTATTGTTGCATTTGTTGCTGTTGCAGCCACTGTTGCTGTTTGTGGCTTGTTGGCTCCGTTGGTTAGTGGTTTTGTTGACGACATAGCTGAGACTGCTGCTGTTGCTGCTGCTTCTGTTGGTGTTGCTGTTGCTGTTGTTGTTGTTTTTGTTGTTGTTATGGACGCCTGCTCAAGTGGCGCCTCAGTATTTAGTGTTCTGCCGGCGCCGTCTGTTGCAGCTGACACATCGGTCATGCTTTTTTATTTCGCTCAATGCACTTGAATATTTGTTTTTGCTAAATTTCGAGAAAGCTTTACGCACATCGCAAGTGTCTGGCAAGCTGGTTGTTGCTACTATTTTTGCTACTTTGCTACTGTTCTTTGCTTCTTTTGCTCCTTCTGCTGGCCTTGCTACTCCAGTTACTCTTACTGCTTCTGATAGAGCTACAGTGAAAGCTTCAGCTCCAGCTGCTATTCCTGCTCTGGCTACTGTTGCTGCTTTTGTGCTCTGCTCCTCTTAGTGCTACTGCTTTTGCTTCCACTTTTGAGCCAGCGGATTGTACTGATTAAGTCACGTAGTTGGCCACTTATGTGGTTTTTGCTCGCCAAACTTCTGGCTACCTGTTGCTCTCCTCTGTTCTTTGACTTACGACTCTTACTGCACTGTCTCAGCAGGGGTAATTGATGAGACTGGGCCCAGCTCCATGTTGGATTCAAGATGTATCTTCTGCAGCAGTTGTAGCTGTCGCTGTCACTGTCGCCGTTGCTTTTGACTCGTTACATTTGTGCCTAGATTTGAGTTGAGGCACGTTTACTCCAGTTGGATGGACGGCTTTAAATAACCACTTGTCCTAATCCTTGACATTCGTTTAACGGCAAACGCTTCTGTTTGATTTGTCGCCTCGTCCTGTTATCCTAGTAGAATTTAAGCTTGCTACAAGTCTGCAACGTAAAAGAGAGAAAATAAAACGTTTGTATTTCTTGGCCGCTTAAATAGCTACTTGAATGCAACAAATTATATATGTTCCGACATTCGATTTCAAGTGAATGGGATTTGCATGTGCCTGATAAAAGCTACAGTTATTTAAGTTTGATTTATGTAGCATATATATATGTATAAATTGATGGCTACCTCCGAATATCTTTAATAGCAATATAAGACACATTAATCATTTCAACTGGAAAGGGAGCTTAAATTTTGTTATGCTAAGCTTAAGATGAATATATTATATTATATATATATTCATCAGCATCTCTGGTAGCAGCACTGATAGCAAATACAAATGCTGTCGACAGTAGTAGCTCAGACTGAAATCCTTTAGCTCTGCTCCCCCAGCGAAAAAACTTTGGAGATTTATTTGTTTCTTTTTACTGTTCTCCTGCAGAGCAAACATTTAATTCAGTTGTCTGCTGTTGGCTCTTCTATTGCTCTAATAAATTTTTTAATTGCTCTTGCTTCAACTGAATAGCTAATTCAAACACTGGTCACGATATATTATTATGTATATATCTAACACAAAATATAACATTCAGTTAAAAGCGCGACAAATATTTATTTAAAATAAAAATATGGTTACTAAAGTAAAAAAACAATATTCAAGCAATAATTTAAATACAATATAAATAAAAATATGTTTATAACTTACAAAGACCTAATATTTCGAACTAAAAACAAAAAATTTAGTAGTCTACAAAATAAGTCTAGCATTCATTACTCCATATGCATTTGAACTGAAATGAATTTCATTGTTCATATTTTGAAAATCTGGAATATATATTTAAATTCCTTTATTAAAAAAAAAAAAAAAAAAATGTATGACCACAAACATAATTTTCCAATAAGGCACAAGTTACACTTAAAAAGATAAACTACACAAAAACGCTTAGAAAATAATGATTTAAATACTAAAGCTTAGGAAAATTATAAATTATGCAGAAGCTAATGTAAAAATATATAGAAAACATCTGAAGGAAATTAAATAAATTTTTTTTTTTAATTTTGGTAAACTCAATTCCGAAATTACCAAATGCAAAACTTTTTTATTCTCAAAATCCTTGACTTCGAAAGTATTTCTACAATTCAGGGCTATTATTTTTCTGAGTGTAGAGAGTGTTCGATAGAGAGAGACAGAGAGAGATACAGAGAGAGAGAAAGCGCTGCTACTTTAACGTCCAATGTAAATGGCAAATGAAATTGGCCAGCGCTGCAGCAAAACTCATAGGATGGAGGGGGTGTGTGTGCGCGGGGGATGAGGGTTAGGGCAACAGTTGCCACTTATGCACATTTGCATTAAAATGGCTGTGGCATTTACATATAAAGGCTTTGGGGCACTTGCTGCACTTACCTCAACTTGAACTTTGACTAACATTCTTTGCTTTATCGCCTATTTTGGCCAATTTCTCCTTTGCATACCCCCCCCCCCCCCATGTTTCAATCGCATTGATTTTTCACTTTTTTTGTAACCAGTTTCAGCAGTTTGCAGTGTACGCTCGAAATGTATGACTTGCATTTGCATGCGATTCACCCCCTGCTGCCCTGCTTTCCGTTTGTCATAAACAATGTTGTTTTGCATCAAGCACAATGGGCAAACTTCAACTTAAAGTTGCAACTTTATGGCCATTGCTCGATTAATGTATACCCTGTAGAGAATGTTGTTCAGTTAAAGCCCTCCACTCACAAAATTATTCCTTATTATTCAGAAAGTAAATTAAATAATTTAAGTTTGTGGCTTCCCAAAAAAATTGATTTTGCATTTTTCAATTTCAGAATGAATTTTTAAGAATTTAAGAAAAAATATATGCATTTCCCAGTATATTTGTTTTTTCTAGTTTGAAATATGATTTTAGCTTAAATATAATATCTCTATATGTATTTATTTAAGTTTTTATTTTTAATATTTTTTACATTTGTAATTTAAATTAGTTATTTTTAATTGAATGAAAATAAACTATTTGAATTTTACGGTGATTTGAACCCGAAACATTTATTAAAACCGCATGTTTTTCGAATTATCGAATTACTCCAAGCCTTTTTAATTTTACGAAAAATGTTCGCTTATATTTACAAATTACTTCTCCAAATAAAAAATACTCTACAATTTGATGGTCCCATTTTTTTTTTTGAGTGTATAGTGCACAGGGTATATATGACATTAAGAACTACCTCGAGGTTTATCACGCACTCGTTTGCAATTTCAAATTGGGTAATAAATTCCTGAACTCTAGTTGGCTGTATCCTCTCTCCCTCTCTCTATATTTCTCATATATTGTGTGTGTACGTGTGTGTGTGTGTGTGTGTGTTTGCCCGCTTCACTTTACCATTCATGAGCGTGTGAAATTGCTTTGTTCTCGCCGAAGTTTTATGAGCTACTCTGTGGGGTGTGGCAATGTGCTCCCTTCGACCATTTTGCTTGTAGATTTAATGCCCACATTGAAGATTAAGATTTTAATGCGCTTTTTGACTAAAAAATTTTACTCTACAGCCAGCATATACTATGCTGAAAGCAGAGGCGTGGATTGCTGAATGACCACGAAATTGCAAAAATAATATTGTTGCACAAATTACTTAAAATGGTTGCTTTCGAAATTGCAATGCGCAGCTCTGGTTTTTTTATAGCCAACGAGTCTCTTTTTGTAAGTAATGAAATACTTTGTCAGATAATCGATCTAACTATAGAATAAGTTAAATAAATCAAAGGGCTTTAAATAATGTGTTTCTTTAATGCATCTATTTATTTAATTTAACACTTTATAGTTATTTTCGCTCCCTCATTTAATTAAATATATATAAAAAAAAAAACATTAAGTTTAGATTACGCCATTCTTCATTGATTATCTTTTTATTAAATTTCCTTTGAAATCAATAAAAAAAAAATATATATATAAACCAATTTTTAATCCACAGAGTATATACAAGAAACTCCACTGAGATTATATTTTTTTTTTATTAGACTAAAACTTAATTTACCATTTCAATGCTTTACTTAACAACTTTAATCTACTCTCGTTTTTAATTTTAAAATATTAACAAAATTAAATAAATATAAGATTTATTGAAAAATTGGGAATTTTTCCATTTATTTATTTAACCTTTTTCGTTACGCTCTTTCTCAATATAAACCACATATGAAATACATATAGGAAACAATTAATTGAATAAAGAAATCAAGATTTACGTTTTCTTTATTACTTCTAAGCTTCCTTCGACAATTTTCGAATTTTTAATAATAGTGTAATTTTTTAAACTGAATGCGCTCTAATTTGAAAAATGAATATAAGTAGAATCTGATATTTTTTATCCGAGCGCTTCTTGTTTCAGCGAAACAACTTAAAATTGCATTTTGTGATTTAGCTGCAAAAATAAAAAAACGCTAGTTGCATGAAGTTAATTAATTAAATAAAATTAAATCCAAAATTGCAAACTTTGCAAATTACCTTAATTAATAGTATGCAAATGGGCAAACATTGTTTCCTCAGGCGCTGGCAGTAAAGAATATAATATCCTGTGTCCTGTCAACTGACCCAGGAGTCTTTTAATCTGTTTTGTCAGAGAGTCAGTAAAGCACGTCGCAGAAAATTAGCATAACTAGGAAAAGCGGACAATGTGGCTGCCTCAAATATGCTGCATTGGGCATAATTATGCCGTGCAAAACGGGAAATGGACAACAACGCAATTGGCACGAAACTATGCATTTCAATGTGACCAGGTAAGTAGATAAAAACAAAGTCAAACAAATTGGTCGTCTAGATATAAGCCATAATTGTGGTCAGCACGCACAATCGCAAAACTCTGTTAAATATGCACTGGCAAATTTGAAACAAGACAAACCAAAACCCAATGTGCAATGTTTGCATTTTGGTCGAATTATATAAAAAAAACTATTATAATCAAGAGCTAATATATTTATGTGCAGGGCATCTGCCAGTCGAGCTGGCCCGCCAGCAGATTGTACCTGTTTCTCTATCTTTTCACAGATGAATGTTATTTTTAATTGAAAATGCGCAGCAAACATGTTGGTCTTAGCTGCCATCAGCGTAAGTCATTAGTTGCAACTGCAACTGCAACTACGGCACGCATGACTGAATGCAAATGCCGCTGTAAAGAGTGGTGGGGGGGGGGGATGCTGATGCAAACGTGCCCCAAAAAACCGTGTGCAACCTTAAACAGCCATAAATAGTTCTGGCTTTGTAGTTGTGCATGTGCAGCTCAAAATTAGTGAATTAGGGGCGCAAACTGCGGACGCCATTTTCTAAAAGGAAGTGCCCCATTACGAGTAAATGAGGTGCGTGCAACCCTGCCACGCTGCAACTGGGCAACTGGGCCACCTTGCTGCACGGCAAGGGAGACGAAAATTAACATTGTGGCTACTTTGATGCGTTTTTGGGTTCAGTTTGAGCACCGAAAACATTTTCCTGTTTTCAATTTAGCAAATTGCAACATTGCAACATTTTTGGTCTTGGCCATCAGCGACGCTTAGCCGCTGCTACTTTGAATTTGGTAAGCTAGACGCATTGGCAACACAGTCACGTAGCCACAACACAGGCACACACACAAACACACACACAAACACACACAGCATGATGCACTTGTCTTTTTTGGCAGTGTCAGTTAAAGTTGCGCACAAAATTATAGCACCACTCCCACAAAAAATGTTTACAAAATGTTTTTTATAAATTTTAAGAGTTAGCTTAAGGAATTAAAAAATACTTTCGCAGAAGTGAAATATATAATAAAAAATTAAGAAAGTAAAAAAATATAATAATAGAAATTCGATTTGATTTTAATGTAATAATAACAAATAATATTGTGTCCTTTTCTTAAGCTTTTTAACCTTAAGGAATGTTTATGAATACGATTTTATAAGAGGAAGACCAAGAAAATATTTAGAAACAAAGAAAATACTATAATTTTACTAAAAATAATTATATTAAAACTAACTAATTAAGTTTTGGGAAAGATGAAAAAATCAACGCAATAACGTGCACTTCTAGTTAAGAAAATAAGAATTAAAATTCAAACGTGCCAAATTTTGCATTTGTTTATAGGTAAATTTAAATATCTAAGTGATGCTATTTTTTTTCACAGATGTATGCCTATGGGGAAAGGGTTGGGGCGTAAGTCAACGCTATATGCGGCATGTACAACAATGGTGTTGACATGAACCACTCATCGCTCATCGTGGCAGGCAGTAGTCCCTTGTCTTCCCCCGACTTCGCTCCTTCTCCCATGTCGAGGAACATGTTTGTTTGCGGCTTTCCACTGCTGCGGTAATTCTAATTTTGCATTCTACCACACAGCGATTTTCCCACCCCCAAAAACATGCATATTTGCACGGCTTAAGCTGCTCGGCATTTTCCCTAGACAATACTTGTTGCATACAAATTGCAAAGAAATTCTATAGTGCAAGAATGAATCCACAACTTGGAATTTAAGACTACTTGAAATATATATGGAATAATTTATTTATTTTATTTATAATTTTAAAGAATTCCAAAACCTTTTCTGTAATAACAGCATTTATATTTTCTAATGCTTACTACTTTATATACTAAAAAATCATATACTGCACACTTTTGTGCCCAGCTAATTAATAGAAAAAATAATAATTCGATGCCAGCTTATATTTGCATAAAATAGAGCTAAAACTATCTCAAATTAATAATGCCACTTGAGCTCCAAAATTTCTGAACAAGTGTGAATTCAGCTCGCAATTAAAAAAAACGTAGCATACTTTTGTGAGCAGCTCATTCAATATATACGAAAAAATAAGACTGGCATAATAATTATTATTATATATATATATATATATATATATATATATACATATATTCATATTTCTTCCTGCAGCCATTTACATTTATTTTTGCACATTTTGCAATTGATATTCTATTTGCTATTGTTTGGCCAACAATTCGAATTGTTATTTGGTAAATTGAAAGCTTAAATTGATTGGTATAAAATAAATTTGAATATAATTGAGTTTCAAAATAGAAATACTAGAAAATATCATTTTTATTGAAAATCTGAAGATGGCTACGCAATAATAAACGGATTATTTATATTTTAGTTATTGAATAGCGGGGGGAGAAGTGCTCAAATTGATTTCACAAATAAACCACAAATATTTCATTATTCCGAATGTCTGCTGCAGTTCAGCTCAAAAAATGTAATTAAGCCACTTAAATAGTTGCTCAATTTAATATTTATCTTTTGCTCAATATTTTCACTTTTGCGGCTCATTTTGAAATGTTTGCCAAAAACAATACAAACAAAATAATTAAAAAAAACTTTAGTCTCACTAGGCTCACACAGAAAAATAAAACGCATTAAATTTTATAAATTCGTCATGCTTATTATACAGAAAGTAAATTTCAAAAATTAAATGTTTGTCTTTTTAGATAATTAATATCAGGGTGAATTTTCTAAAATGTTCAAAAAATATTTTAAATATTCAAGTTTCAAGTTTTTTAGCTTAAATAGTTAATAACACGTTCATTTACGTTCATTTAAAGAAAGAACTGCTTTTTTAATCGAAAAATTATTTAAAAAAAAAATAAACTTACATCAAAGTTGATTTTAAAATTTTCAGTTTTCCTTATTTTTAAGGGTGTTAAGCAAAATATTAAAATGAGACTTGACTGGGCGTTGCTTTCGTTAATTAAAATATTTACTAATACCAAGAAAAAGGAATAGTACCCCCCGCGTCAAAAACTCCTCTCCCACACAGTCTCCGCCCATTCCTCAAGTAGAGCAAACCACTTTTGTACTCCATACTCCATCGTTGTGCTAACTGAGAGCATTTTCAGCTTAAATCAGAGACGATGGCATAATCCCGCATGGGAGCGCCAAAGCCGAAAAGAATGCAGAACCTGGCGACTGATGACTGCTGACTGCCCCGGCTGCTTGCAACAGCCAGATGGCGCATAAATGTCAACAGAGTTGACTCGCTGCCACATCACAATGTTGCAAGGGGCAAAGTGAATGCGGCATAGCCAAATGCTGCAAGACAGAAGAGAGAAAGAGAGGGTGGAAGAGAGATAGAGAGAGATAGTTGGCGTTGTGGCAAGCCTGCAGCATGCAATTGGAGGTTCAAATGTCAAATTTATGAGACCACCAATGACACAAGCTGAAAGTAGCAATTAAAAGAAATGCGATGTGTGTACGAGTATTTAATTAAGTTTAAGCCGGATTATAATCGTTTACTAGATATATATTTATATATAGTATATGCAAGTATATAAATATCTATGAAGACAAGCAGAAACTGAACACAAGAACTGAACAAACATTGCACAAAATCAATAAACTCTTTAAGCTGTGGCATTATGTTATTATTATGCTACAATAGAAAAATTTCATTTATTTTCATTGCTCTGTCTCTGTAAAATTCCTTGTAACCCTTTTTAATCTCTTGAAATTAAATTGTTTCTAACAACGAACAGGAAGCTACACATCCTTCACAGAGAGTTGAGCGTTTAAAAAAATGTATATGAAATTTCATATAAATAGAACGAAGAGGCAGCTCCAACTGATTCACCCGAAGCCATGCTAAGCTGTGGTAAAATATGACTTCCCTAAATTAATTCTCAATTTTATTACATTTAAGACTTTTTCAAATTTGAAACAATAATATATTTATATAAAAAGAACGAACGAAGAACAATCTTTAAAAGTAAATTTTAATTTTGTTTTTTAATAAGATTCCAAATTTAAGTCAAAAAGACAAGCGAATTACAAGCATATTAAAATAGATATTAGGTATAAAAAAAAATATTTTTATTTATAACAAGAAAGTGGATTCAACTTAGATTAATTTTTTTTTTCCGCTGCAGTATTTCAGCTGTTATCATTGACATTTTTATGAGAGTTCTTTGCATTCCTGGCACTTTTGCCTTAGCATTGGCCAATTTGTCATTTGCATATACAGGGCATATACAGCATAAATGTGATTTCAGCACATGGTATTTTTTGTGCTGGTTGTGTGGAGCCTGAAGGAGCAATTTAATAGAAATTTTCGCTGTGTGCGCGAAAATATAACATTTGTAATTCAATCAAATATTTGAGGCAACACAGCCACAATAATAATATTTCTGCATCATTTTATAAGTGTAAATACGAGCAACAAGGCGGGTGAGTGGGAGGCGTGGCAAGTGTATGTCAAAGTCAAAGACTGTGTGTCGTCGATGAAGATGCCTCGTTTGAGGCACGTTGATGGCGTCGAGATTGTCGCCTGCCTGTTTGCACACGCCTGAGTGGCATTGGCATTGTCTGTCTGTCTGTCTGTCGGTCTGTGCTCATAGCAACCACAGCAAATAGAGCATGCCACATGCCACATGCCACATGCCTCATGCCGATTCCGCTTCCGCCAGTCACTATTGACAGTTGTTGTTAATAGCATCACAATATTTATCTCGGTCTTTGTTTAAAGACAATTTATGCTTGATTGCATTGATTGATTAGCCGCACTTCTTATTTACATTGTGGCTTTGTATGTGTGTGTGCTGTTCTATACACACACACACTTGGAACAAAACTCGAACGTATATTTAGTAATAATAATAATAAAGTTAGAAATCTTTTCCTGTTTTTAGAAAGACTTTATAAATTTTAGAAAACAAATTAAACAACTCGTTAAACTCGAAAAAAGCCACCCGTTTCCATTTTAGAAATTTACTTTCTGACGGATTTCTAAAGGTCGATTATTTTTCTGAGTGGCATATAAAAAATAAATAATTTAAAGCTTCGTTATGTTTTATGGATGCAAATTTTCAATTTGAAGCAGCAAATTGTTTTGCAAAACATTTCCACTTGATGATAAGGCACAAAACATGAGCAACTTCGCTGGCAACTTTCTAATTAAAACTTTGAAGTAAACAACTAAACTAATATTGAATAATAAATTGTTTTACGCTTGAATTAAAAGTTTGCAGTTTTCAGTTTTTTCACTTTGAGTTTTGGAGGCTTACGGAAAATTAGCTAATTGTGTTTGTTGTCCGCCTCTTTGGCAATTGCTTGAAGCTTTCAGTATACGATTTTTACAGATAAATTGACTAAAAAAAGAAAATCAATTTGATGAAGCAATGTCAATGTACGCAAGCACTGTAAAAGCTGATGCGATATATCAGCGTTTCTGCAAAGGGCAAAGGTCAAGGGATTGGCGCACAAAGTTAGGAGTTCGGGGAGGTGAAGGCTGCGAGTTGAATGCTTAGCTTACGCCCCCATGTATGTATGACAAGCAAAAAGGACATGTATGTATGACAAGCATACAGGACATTAATTGCCTGACTTGCTGGAAAAAGAAGCAAAAAAAAAAAGAGCTTGATATCAGTGCGTGTGTAATGTGCTTGAGTTGATGTGAGGCACGCGCCACGCGCAGCTGAGGCACTAACTATAACTCATTACTATGCAGCCCACATACATATCTGCACATACACATATATACAACATTTTTTTTATATATAAAGTTGTCTGTCAAAAAGCAAATCACTGCATGGCTTTTTCGTTTTTCACATAAAGCGAATTTCGCTCGAGTTAAATACGCACATTTTATTTGCAGCTTTGTTTTATATTTATACTCTGCACTCAAAGCGCATCATAAAAAAATCACTAGCTATATATGTATATATAAATATATATATCTGTGTATAAATAAAATAATTTTATCCTTTTGTACATTTTTTTTTTAACAATTGCAGCGAATTCTGTCGTTGAAGCTTTTATTTTTTGCGGATTTAAAATCATGTTTGAGTTGAGTCAGCAAAATATGAATTTGAGCAGCCCTTTTATTTATCAACTGACTGACTTCAATTTCAGTATCATTCTACAAAATGTTGCTGACACGTCTTCAAGCCACAAATGACATCAGCTTTGATTTAGAATCTCAAACCCAAAAATGACACAAAGCCATTGATGAGGATACTGCAAAGACAGTGAGCTGAAGTAATTCAAGCCAAACATAAAAGATTTATTAACAGTTGAATAATTCAAGGAGCAACTTGCAGCTGCAATAAGAAATTTCACATTTTTGTCCTTTCACATTGAAAAATAAATTGACATGAATTTTATCAACAAGTTAGCTTTTCATTTAGTAGCTCGACTTATTATTGAAACAGTTTTTGTTTCAAAACATGATAAATTTTTTTCTTTATTCCGAAATACATTTTTTTATTTTAATAAATATTATTTTAGGTCTTCATAATGTTCTTATGAAAATTTTCACTTAAGTTTTTCTTTCTTGTATTGTTATTAAACATTAGCATTATAAGATTTTTAATATACAAACAATTTAGATATTTTATTAAACTGATATAATTTATTAATCAGAAAAATGTTTGAGATAAGAGTGTACTTGTACTCTAAACCAGAAAAACCATAACACTTATCCAAAAAAAAATAAATAAATAAATCTATTTTTTTAGAATTAATTTTACTTATTTATCTATTTGTTCCCTAGAAAACTTATGCAGTCCTTAGACTGCGACATTAATAAGCACCAGGGATTTTTCTGAGTGTAAAGGTGCAACCAACAGAATAATATTGAACTAAACGTGCCAAGATGGTAGTTAATTACATTTTCATAGTTGAGTGCAATTTAATCTTGGCTCATTGTGCTTAACCAGTGAAATCTGAGCTTTTTTGACAGAGCAATTAGGAAACTGAGAGGCGCCTTCGGCTAGATTACAGTACACGTCAGGTGCATGTGGCAAGCAGAAAGCTGCACAGCATCCGCTCTATTATCTCAACTCTTATTTAGATCAGTTAACCACAGACCCATTCCTGGAATGGACATTGAAAAGCCATTAGCATCAGCACACGCTGCGCTTGAGTAACCGCAACCAAACTGAACTCAGAAAACCCCGCAATGCAAAAGTACAGTAAAATCTCAATAAATGGTCACTGCTTGCCCTGTGGTTTTGAAACAAGTTGACCGCAGTGTTGAAATTTAATTAAAGTGTTGCATCGCCACAATCCCCCTTTATTTGTTGCAAGTTTGTAAGCTGAGAAAAAATGGCTGCTACATAAAAAATGCCATTTAATAGAATTTTACTTTTATAATCATTTGATACTGAAAACAAAATAGAAATGAGAAAGTGATTCTCTTTAAATACAATTATAATTTTATCTATCTTATATGATATATAATAATTTAATGTGGTAAGCAAAATATAAAAAAAAATCGTCGTTGTTTAATTTGAAATAAGTTTCTTATTTATTTGGTAGATGCTCGCGACTGCTGTGTTTAAATAAACTATTTGATTTAATTTTACGGGTAGAAATAAATATAGAACTAATAGCTGTAAATTTTGCTCAGGTTTCAGATAATCCTATTTGCTACAGTATTACAATCTAGATAATTTTTAAATAAAATATATCAACGCATATTATTTCAACCGATCGCTGCTGTGGGAGCTATATATATATATAGTGACCCGATTCAGCTGCATATTTAATAGCTTATTTTTTGTTAAGATTTATTAAGATAGTTTGAAAACTTAAGAGTCATGAAAGGACAAGCTGCTCATCAAGTATATATATATATATATATGTTCGAAGAAGTCTGTTTTCATTTATTGCGAACTTCCCAACAATATTAAAACACCCTCTTCTATATTTTAGCTAAAAGAGTTACACCAAAAGATATGTCCAATTACATTATCTTTTTTTTAGGAACTTATTAAAATTATCAATCAGTGTTGAAGAGCACGATAAAATCTGGAAATCAGCTGGTCGTAATTTCCTTAGCTTGAATAAAGCCATTACAAATTTCTGACATTAAATTAAACATTTCAACCCGTAAAGTGATACAGAAAGTGACCTTTGGACCGTTCGTTGGGGCATTGCCACGTGCATTTTAAAAAAATATTACACAAACAATATTTTGCTACATTGTTTTCGCACAATGAAAATATATATCTAAATAATATCCAAATGTTTGGCGCATTGTTGCGTACATTGTTTGCCACTTTGTGTGGCATGCACAAAACTTAGCTCTGTCTGAAAAAAGGTCAAATTGGAAAGTTTTAAGAGCTTTTTACACCTGAGCTACTTATATGAACTTTGCACTCGCAAAAACTGCCTCTTAATGCCAAATAAATAACAAGCAAAACAACAACCAAAACAAAAACTTTTGCTATTGAGCTGATGAGTTGCGCTGCCCATTTAAAGAGCAACTTTAGTTTTTCACATTTTCACACAAAATAAATTTTCCCTGAATTTTTGCAAATCGACATAGTTTTTGAGGCAAGAGAAACTCGTTTTATATCTCAGAAAATCATTTTCTAAGCTTTCTAAAAGCCCTTGTTGGCATTTGGTGATTTCTCAAGAGACTATTTACATTAAATATTTTTTAAGATTTTATAAAAACGAAAATTTAATTTCTAAATTTAAGAAAAATGTTTTCCTATATTTGGGGGGGGGGGGGGGGGAGTTGGTAATTTTTAACGTTATTTTTTGCTCATTGCATAGCTGATTAGTTGGCGGCACCATTTGAAGTGCATTCGCAGAGAGAACTTTGGGTGCTTTGTGAATGTGTCGAGTGTTCCATGAATAGTTAATGAAACTCAATTCAGCTGCTCCTCTGCCGGCCTAGTTATCGATTAGTATATATAAACATATATATATATATATACATACTTATGGCTCTAATGACTGTAAATTGTCGCTTAAATGTTTGTCGAGTGTTGGCAGTTAATGTAAATTGCGGTTACAGCGACTGAGACTCGCTCAGACCGGCAATAAGAGTATTAAACTGTTTACACTGTCAAGTTAATACAAACAAACATGAGGGCGGGCAGGAAGGGGCGTGGTTTTAAGTCAGCGAGAAGATGCTTATATGAAATTATATACTTATGTCTGTTGTCAGATAAGCCGCTTTGGCACAAACTGTGTCGACTCACGTTTTAATGGAACTTTTTTATTGCTTTCTGATGTGCAGCGGAGATTTTAAATTGCCTTCATTCAAATTTGATATTTTAAAGCTTTTACTGATTAAACAGATGCATATATATATATATATATATATATATATATATAGTAATGTTTAAAGTTTGGTCATCATGAACTTGATTGGCTTGGAAATTATTTTTATTTTCATATATATATTTTATTTATTTCACGCGTAGACTAAAGCCGCAAAATTGATAGTTGTATTTAAAGTGAATTTATATCAAGTTGTTAAACCACAGCTGGAATCGAATGATTATTAATTAAAATTCAGTATTGGAATCTGAATTAAAATTTTAGTTTTAAGTTTTGTAAGAGTTTTGAAGTTATTTCTATTCTATCAATATTAATAAATAATTTGAAAAGTACTCAAAATCTAACTGTAATAATAAAAGCAAGTTGGATACACATAAAGTCGAAATTCGTTTCGGTTTTAAATGTTTTTCACAGATTTGTTGTTAGTTAAATTTAAACTTAAATCTGTAAATATAAATATAATTTATGTCACTAGCAGCTGCCAGTTGTCGCCGCTAAAAAAAAACATTATTCGAATTCAAGTCGCAAAATACCGAATTTTAAAAGCCTTTTTTACGACTATATCAAGGGAAGCTGCTGCTGCTGCTTCTGATTCTGTTGCTGATGCTTTTGCTATTTATGTGATTGTAAAAGTTATGGTTTATACGGAAAAACGACGCATGTGTCGCAGCTTAAAATCCCAAACACACACACACAGCGGCCACATGTGTGTATGGGTTAGATAACTATATGCCGCAGTGGGACCAAGGCCCCAACTCTCTAATTACAGTTATTGGGGAGTAGATGGGTTTTTTGGTAAAGCACCTTTTCGTGTTGTTTCACGTACAACAGATAAAAACCTAATTAATTAAATGAATGTTACTTAATTCGCGTGCTCGAGTGTCCCAGCTGCCGCATCTAAAACTCATTAGTGTGGCAGCCACCTCTCTGTGAGTGTGTTTGTTGGAAATGTATTAAAAGCGAGCATGCGGTAAAAATAAATCAAAATCCCTATTGACAGCTGTGATTTATGCGTGCATGTATACACTGAGAAACAAAATAATCATATATATATATATATGTCAGCTAAATTTTTATTTTACATATATGCAGAAGTTTCTTTAGCTGATATTTATTATTTGTTTATCTATTTTTAGCTCACTTGTGAATGTCCCATTTGCTGCTTGTAAAAGCCAAGGAAGATGCAATAATAATGGTCAAATCTCGAAACAGATCCAAAACTCCAAATAAGGGTCAACATTTGATTAGACCATGTATATGTTTTGCCTACTCATGTGTGTCTGTTCGTGTTTAAATTCAAAATTTGCATGAATGCCAAAATATCTGGCTTTTGTTCGTAAAGTGGAAAGGGCACTTCAAATTTTGTGCCATGATTGCTTCGCTTGTGCATAAAATCAAAGTCTAGACTAAAAGTTAAAAAAAAAAATTTTATAAATTGCCCCTAAAAACGACACAAAAAATACATATTTATTTCATACCATTTGAGAAAGTCTTTAAGAAAATGATAATTATTAAATTTTTCGTTACTTTGCTTATTTAATTTCAACTAAAATCTGTAGACAACTATAGAACAAAAATAGAGTAATTTATTAAATAAAATGTATTATTTAAGCTATATTAAAGAAATAAGAAATATTTATAATACAAATAAATACAAATTAAGTTGAGACTAAAACATTTTTTTTATCAAAAGTATTAGTAAAAAATAATTAACATATTTAACAGCTTTGTGAGAAGTATCTATTAGTCGAGCTCACTCAACTTCGACCATTTTAGCTTGATAAATTGGTTACTCAAATAAATTTAATATGCGTTTGAGTTTTTCAACAAAATTAACATTTTTCATTTTAAGCATGTGCACAAATATTTATATTTGTACAAGTGCCTCAAACATAAAATACTTATTAAAGCAAAAAAATTTTAATTTCAAATATGTTTATTTTTACGAACTTGTTTTTTTTTTATGTGCTTCACACATAAATTTGCAATTAATTAAGAAGACAAATCAACTGTTAAATTGCTTAACTTTTTCGTTTATGTATATATTTGAAAAGTTACACAAAGTAAGCAAAGAATTGAATTATTAATTATATTTGGTAAGCCAAATTTGACTCCCTTTTGTGGACCAAGTTGACAATGCTAAATTAAAGCAAAGCGCAACAGATTAGCCAAAAGACAACAAACTGTTGGCAACTCCATCAAGTCCGACACAAAAACCCAATAAGGTCAAAGGGAACGAGAAGAGAAGAAGAAGCCGACGCAGAAGGAGAAGGAGAAAAACTGCAAGCGAATAATCCAACTGGGACGACGGCAGTTTCATTAAACATTAAGCATTAATTTTCATTGAGATTAATAGCTGAGTAAATGCTAAAGATTATGATGGCAGTTAGCTGTCGATTCCCTGCTCCATCCCCTCTCCCCCTGCCTGTGCCCTTGTCTAAATTGACGCAAATTATCCTGCCGTGTTTTGCTCGCCGTTCATTTTATTTCTTGTTAGCAGCCAAATGCCTCACGCTGAGCCACTCAATGCAATTTTGACTGACATTCAAATTGGGTTATATAATTAATTGTGTGTGTTTAACGTTTAACGTTTAATTAACATAAATCAGCCGACAACATGTATTCTATAAATTATATATATATGTATATATATATATATGTGTGCGACTATATTGACTAACATGGCCGTAAACCATTGTGTAATTGCATATTTGACCAATTGACATTTGAAATTGATGTCTTGGGCAGTAGCACAGAAGCACAGAAATTTATATTAACTGGACTCCCAAATGTGCGCACACGCAATCTAAATGGGCTTGTGACCACAAACATCACACTCATAGTCCTGGCTGTAGTCCTGCCCACAGTCGTAGTCCTGGCACAGCAGTGTCCCCGTGGAACTTAGTCCAGACGACATTGAATTAAGCCACGCGTGTTTTGCGCTTGCAAAGTGTATTATAATTTTGCTCTTAATTATGTAACGCTAAAGTATACACACAAAAAAAAGCGAACTGAATTTTGGATATCGAATAACTTTCCTGTTTTTAGACGTTATTTAGTCGAGTTTCAGGGAAGTCTCTCGACTGCTATATTTGAGTTCAGCTGTGGTCTCCAAAGAAGATTTGTGAGTTTGAATTCCCGTTCAATTTCATGTATTTTTCTAAATTGTTGAAAAATCTACGCTATTATTAAGAAAAGAAGAAACCTTGTTTTTAAGATAGATACAAAATTGCGCTTTTTAAATTCGCTTTTTTACGTAATAAGCTTAACTTTCCTTAGCGTCAAGACTATGTCGTTTTTCTAAATTATATTTTAAGTGTACTTTGTCTGTTAAGAATGCACATCTAATAATAAAAAATATTTAAAGTACAAAAAAAACTTTGTAGATTTAAGAACTTTTTATTTAGAATATTTAGAAACTAAATTTAATTGTAATTTTTCTTGTCCGAAGATAAATAAATAATCCCAATCAAAAAATCGAGTTAATTTACGTCCATCTTTTTATATTAAATCTAGTTTTTTATTCTGTAAGAGTGTACAATTTTCAGTATGCTATAATTTGAGCCATTTTTTTTTGCTCTTCGTTTGTGTGTGTTGTGTGTGTGCCTTGGCGCTATTTATCATGCGACAAAAGCGCGTTTATCATTGCAGGATAACTAAAAGGAACGGAATGATGGGCGTGGCACAGCGCACAGCTCCCTTGGCGCATTAGCTGTGGCAGCTTAATGCGCTCGTTTGGTGGCCCCCCAAAAGGCAGCGAAACAATTTTTGCGTACATAAATTTCTTTTATGAAAATCATGTGCACACAACACGCCCTAAAAAGCAGGCAACGATATTTGACACAGTGCGACAACAGTGCGTGTGAGCAGTATTTGGACAACTATTTACGCATGCATGTGCGCGTGTGTGTGTGTGTGTGACGCACATGATTGATGTATGACTTATTGGCATTTCACTTTTATGCTGGCAGTTTTTGGGGGCAACCAACAATGAAAACCTTGTTGATTTTTTTACGATTATAATCAAGTCAAGTGGATTTGCATCAAGTGTTCAAGTGTGTCAATGTTCCCATTCATTGCCTCCAAATGTAGAGTCAACCCTCGATTTTAAGTGCACCCGGGGAAAGTTCTTATCGAGGGACCGAAATCTATGTGGGTCAGCAGCAATAACAATGAAAACAACTTGACCAAAAAGTTGGAACTTTTTTCTCCCCCAGAGACTTTAGCCGTCATGTTAATTTTTTCTATAGGTCTTAGCCATGTTAGCTTCTCTTGGCCAGTCTTGACTATCACAAGATGGACGTGACAGTTGCTAAATTATTACAACATTTATTGCGCCCAATGAAGCTCAAATCAAAAAATATAAATCTTAATTGATATCGATTATTGACAGACTGGATGTGAACAAAAAACTAAGTACATATACATACCAAAGGTCGAATTTGAATCTGTAAAGAAATTTAAGAAAATTTTAATTAAACACTCGAATAAATAAAAAAATACAGATACTTAAAAATAAATGTTCAAAGTTTCCCGAGGCTTTTCTTTCTGCTAAAGTGAAAAATCAAATATATGTATTTGAATTGTGGAATAAAGAAGAGTCAAACTTGAGAACCCAAGGCTAAGACCACAGACATGAAAGGCCTGCTGATTATAATTCCATTTGAATTTATGGCTCTGGCACGCAGTGGGCATAATATAATTTTTAGCTATACCTTTTATAAAGTATAAAGGGCATAATGGTTTCGTACCTAGTTTTCTGTACACTGGGTAGGTAAAGGTTTTTTGATTTTATCGATAGCTGCATACAACTATCGATAAATATCAATGTCAAATTTATAAATATATATATATATATATATTACTATTTATTGATCATTAATTGTATTTTATTTGAAGTGGATTTTCAATATCAAAATGGAACTTAAAATTAAATAAGGTATTTGATAGTCGAGCTCCCTCGACTACAGCATTTTTACTTGATTTTTATTGTGGAAAAACATTTTCATGTTCATGGCAACAGGCCACCACAGCTAGTCTCTTTCCGAGTTAATTGAGTTACAGCAGAAGAGTCTCAACTTAATTGCCGACAATTTGAAAAATTTCTTTTTCATTTCTTTTTATTCATATGCCGCATCCGGATCCTTTTGAGCGGAAGTTGAGTTGACATTGACAGCTAAATAACAAGGATTTATTTCTGCTTTCGCTCAATAAATTTTATGTGCATGTTGATAAACGATAAGCTTATGCGAATATTGGAAAATTGTTCAATGACATCTGCAGAAAAAACATTTTAATTGGCTTAGCAGTGCAATTTTTTGGAACAAATTCTGACGATTTAGTTACTTGAGAAAATGAAACTTAAATTTGTATTTTCGCCAGTCTGATGACTTAATCATTTTACCAATTTTTATTCAAAAGCAAGATGTACAAAATTTAATATCAACATTTAACATGATTTTTATTTGATAAGTGGCTGACTGGAATAACATTTGCAAAGTTGAAAAAAAAGCAAAGCATAAAATATTGCAAGAGATCTGTACAAGTTTGTGTTAAACAACCAGATTGGGACTGACTAGATAAATTGTATCCATGAATGTATATGTGACTCTTGTGCACTGTTATTAAGCTGCCAATGTATCTGTTTGCCACACACACACACACACAAACAGGCTTACAACAAAGTGTTGCCGTTGGGGGAATCTTGAATTCACAGAGCATTTTCATAGACACGTATGTCGGGGAGTTTGGGGAATCCAGGTTGCCCTGTGTATATGTATATGTAAGCTGGCTGTTTTTCATATGGGTGGATGAGCAGATTCACCCAGCTGCGTTCGCATTGAGCGACATAACAAATTTAATCAAACGGCGAGCAAATTTCACCTGAACAGTTGCACAAGAATGCTTCACTTGTTCGTCGTCCTTGTTGATGGATGTCCCTGGGTGAGGAAACTCTTTTGTTTCTCGGTTGTTAGGGACAACAAGTTGCACAGCCAAGTTTCTACATTTATTTATTTGACTAGAAATTGTATATTTTACAAATGAAAATACATTTTCATTTCCAGATTTATGTCTTTTGCAAACGGAAAAAAACAATAAACAGGATTCGACGCATTTCATTTCATTTAACAACTTGTTGAAAATCTCAACTTTACTTCTGCATTTATTTGTATATCAAGTAAGTGAATTAAAATTTGCTTACTACCTTAATTGTACTTTTTAAGCCACTTGAAGAATAAAAATAATTGGCTAAATAATAATAAAATGATTTTTTATTTACAACAAGTCTAAAAGCATTTTTAGCTACACAAATGTGCACCTAGATAATGTCCTAAGTAAGATAAGTTTAATTTTTTATTTTTTAAATAGTGTTTTTAATATACATAAAAGATATTTGACTTGCTTCAAATCTGGTCAAAAAATCCTATTCTCGCCTGATTATAGGATGATTTATTCCTCGCTATTTTTCTATGATTCAGTATCCAATTAATCAAAACTTAACACACAAAAATTTTATGTGATTGCAAAACTAATACTAAAATTCTAATACAAACTTTTATTCTTGAAGCAAAAAATGCAATTTAAATAAAATATTGAAAAAAAATCTTGTTAAAGTAAAAAAATAACAGCATACAAATAAATTGAAAATGTATAAATAGCTTACAGGCAATGTTCAATGCAGAAAGTCAGTGGCGAATGGCATGTGGCAAGTGGCGAGGGTTACAGTTACATTTGCAACCGTGTTGCAAGCAATGTCAGCAACACACACTTGTTTTTTTTTTGTGCTATTTTTCAGTAGGTAGTCAATAAAAGTCAACATGTGGCACAATTGCAAAATGTTCAGTCTCGTTCCACATGTCCTGTGGACACACACAAACACACACACACACACTTAAAAGGAGTCTGATTTTGTTGTAGAGGGAATCCAGCATAAGAGCAGCAGCTTCAAATATTTTAAAATGTTTTGAAGTTGTAATAAACAAAATAAAAGAAAATATAAATCACAAAAATAAACCGAAATAAAATGAGTATACGATCAAGTATCTGTGCAATGCATGAGCGAGCAGTAAATTGCCAAAATGCTGCACTTAAGGGCTAAATTAAGCTGAAAAGCTGAAACAAATGGGCGACGAGACTTGCGCAGTGCATCATTATTTTCATTATATATTTCAACGCAAGGCAAATATAAAAAATTGACTCTCAAATGTTGCGAGGCATATAATTTTATAAGGTCATTAGCAGCATCGACCTTGCTGCGTTCCCAAACATGTCGGATCTGCCACAGACCCAAAGTCGCTCGTCAAGTTAAACACGAATGTGTTAATAGCCCCCACTGTGAATGCTGCCCAACTCTCGTAAAGTGAAGAGCCACCAAATAACTGCAACCAGTCGTGGCACACAAAAAAAAAAACAAGCATTAAACACACACACACACACAAATATAAAAATTGTTTTAACCATTGTCAAACATCAAAGCAATTTGTGCCTTGCTGTCAGTCCAAACGGATAAAATAAATGGTAAAAATGTCACACAAACAAAGTAAATATTTTGAGCGCAAACGATTTGATTTAACAATAAGAAACAAATTTTTTTTAAATGCAAATCTAAAAGAAACAAATTTTTTTAAAATGAAAATCTAAAAGAAAATTAAAAAAAAAGGGGTTTTCCTTTTGACTGTTTAGTATAGAAATAGAAATAGAAATATCAACTTAGATAATATTTCTGAAAATAATTCTAAATTTGAGGCAATAACTTTTTAAGAAAAATGTATTTCTAAAAACTATAAAAACCTACTAATTTTAATGGCTATTTTTTAAAGGTCCATTGTGTTCTCTATTCCATCTGATCTCAGCGTTATCAAAAACATGGGTCTATTGTAGATATAGATTTTAACGCAGTGTATTTTTCTCTATCAATTTGAGCACTCTCATTTGCTAGTTTTTGTTGATTTTCGATTTTTGGCAGAGGCTTTCATAACAACAAGTTAACAATTGAGTGTTGCGCGTGTTGGAAATCAATAGAGCTCTATTTAATAGAACATATTTACTCTTCGAATTCGACAACGACTACGACTACGACTACGTAGACGGTAATTAGCACATCAAAACATCTGGAGTGGCTGGTGTAAATCTGATTCAATGGATTCAACAGTTCAAAGACGAGTGTGTGTGTGTGTGTGTGTGTGTGTGTGTGTATGTCTAATTGATGACGTTAGTAGACCGCGGCACTAATCAGTTGTTGGCTTACATAATTTTGCATAAATTAAATTATCATTGACACGCAAAAGACAGGGAAAGTGATTTATAATAGCTGCTGCTGCGGAAGTACTTCTGCGAAGCAGTTACTTTAACAGCGCTTTAAATGCTGATTTTATCTTTTACATTGACGTTAAAGTATTAATTCGATACTTATATATATTATACCCTGCACCTATTTCAAATGTGTACAAAGAGTTCAATAGTTTTTTATAAGATACATAAATTCAAATCTTATATATATATATATATATTCATCAGCGGAATCGAGTCGATATATATATCCGTCTGACTTAAAAAGTTTTTCAGAAACTATAAACTATACAGAATATATATTTGAAGTTTTCGCTTATCCCATCCAAATCAAATTTCATTTATTATTTCATTTTATGAACCTGTAAACTGCCTGAATCTATCGAAATACATTTTTATCGGCCAAGATTTATAATTATTATAATAATATAATATAATTATTATATATATTTTTTATTTACTGAATCTGTCGATATACATTTTTATAATTTATTTTTAATTTTATAATATAATTATTATATATTATTTATTAACTGCAAGAATTTTATTACAAAAAATGTAAAAATTAAAAAGGCTTAACTTAATTAGACAAGCACAAATATAGAGTATTTTTTTGTAATTTATAAAAATACTTTATATTAATAATAAGTGCAACTTATAAATGAAAATATGCATTGACCTATTTTGTTTTTTACTTTTCAGTGAGGTAAAAAATAAACTTACATTTGGGTATGAAAGGCTTGGCAAAAAAACAGGGTATCTCATAGTTGAGATAACTCGAGTAAAGGATGCTTATGTGTTTCTTACGCCATGTGACAAGCCACAGAGACAAGCAGAGCAAAGCGTCGCACTCTGCATATCAATCACATGCCAGAACGCTGCCAGTCTGCTGCCACATTGTGAGGCGTGCGAGAATTTTGTGGCAAGTCGAGCGGCGCAACGGTTGCCCGGACAAAAACACACACACACACACTCACAAAAATAGACACATACACATTGTATTAATATGAATTGTATGCATTTGAAAAATATCAAATGCCCGCATTTTGCATATTTATTGTGTGTTCCATGCGCGTCACAGTTTGACTCTGTTTGCTTTAAAAATAAAACCACCATCCCCTCCACCTGTCCCCATGCCCCTTGCCCATCCCAACGTTCATTCGTCCTTCTGCCCATCCGGCAGACAACCATTCATATCGAAATTCTATGCGCGTCCTCTGATAACACAATTTCAATTAAAATGCTTTACGTGTCGCAAATCAGTTGACTATCTTTTTGAATTGATTGTTGCACATATATATATATATATATCGCTTCGATTTCGATCGGTTATTTATTTTCATATTTGAAAAGTTATTTGAGAAGCTTTTGGCAATTGCTACCAATAAATATGATGGTATTTTGACAAATAACGATTTATCTGCGTCACAAATAAATTGCTTCTTATTGACAAATAATGTTTACACACAGACTGCAAGCAAACAGTGAAATTTGCTTTTTTTTATTATAAATTATTAGTATTAATATACATATTTGAATATAACTATAATAATATGCTTTAGTGACTAATCATAAATATTACAATTAACTAAGTTTCGATTATATGAAAAATCAATTTTATAATTGAAGTAAATAATATATTTAATGTATATTATCGACACAATAAAAGACCCTTTTTTAATAACATAGATTCCTAGATGAGATTTAATACACTGCAAAAACAATCATTTTCTGTGTGCAAAATTTATGACAAATAATAAAAATAAAAATAATAAAATTAAGTAGCTGGCAACTCGTAATTAATCTCAATCGACAACGAGATGCTTTTTTGCTTTTATGTTGGACAGCAATTAAAATGTAAGTGCTATGGAAAAAAAACTCTTATTCCAGGCACCAATCAGTTGTGGTCTGAACCAATAATTTTGCTTGCAGTTGCCCACAAAATGACGAAAGCTGCAATCCCCGAAACGAAAACATTTTATGTGTTTGTGGTTTGTGGCTGTACTAAGAAAATCTATCCACAGCAGAGAAATATATATACATATATATATACCTTAAATTAAAGGTCAATCGAACATATGCATTTTGCTGACGATATCAACTACAATTAAAATTGCTTCACGAGAGGCAAGTGAAGGGATTTAAGAGCAAACCATGCAAAGGACATGAATGAAATATTGAATTTATGAAAAATGTTGTTTTTTGGCTTTTTATGTGTGGCAAACAATGCTTCCTTTATTTTCTTCAATATTAAAAGTGTTTGGATCTGATTACAATATTTATTAGAAATGTTTATTTACACGTACCGCTTTCAGGGTAGTCAATTAAATAAAAGTAAATTCGGACAAGTATTTTAAATTCTGTCTGCATAAATATTAAAATAATGGAAAATAATGAGAATTTTACATTTACATACAGTCTTAAAAGTCTGATTAAGTTGTCAAAAGTCAGATATCTTGTTGGAATTTTAAATTTAAATTTGAGTAACTATTCGAATTGCCTGGTTAGATTTATCAATCAATAAGGGTCGCAGAAAAGGGCAAGTAGCAGCTGGAACCTGCCACAACTCCAGCCAAGTGGCTGCCACACACGCACATTGTGGTCAAATATTTGCTGTTATCCATCCATATTGTTGCCTCACTTGGCGGCCTTTGGGCCATTGGCAAATTTACATATCAAGAATCTATTAGCAGCTAATAGATTAATGCCTTGTTTGGTTTGCCAAAACGAGACACAGGGAAAATAATTATTATGCATATATTGGTATTGGTCAGCCAAGCTGAGAATCAAACATAATTAAATCTTCAAAGTGGGGCAAGTGGGGCAAGATCAAAGCAAAATAAATGGCAATCGGCTCGGGTTGCCGTGCAAAACATGTTGTCGGGCTGCAAGAAAGATTGATTGAATCCAGAAGTGGCGATAACAAGCACAAAGTGAAATGGTAAATGGAAAAGCAAACAGTTGAAACGTATTGAAGAACAACGGGCAACGTGTGGCACGTTAGCAATAATATACAACTTGCACAAATATACAACTATTTGACTTGCCACACGCACATGCGTGCTATTCAAATGTGGGCTGACGCCATCTGAACATTTTCTGGCACGCCCATCAAATTTATACACACATTTATTACACAGCATGTGTGTGTGTGTGTGTGTGTGTGTGTGTTTGTTTGTGTACGTGCACAACTCCTGCAAGGTAAAAATAAATAAATTTCATTTCTTATTTGCTTCTGGTGTTTCTTACACCACAAAAGTCTTTACTCAGTTTGACTCCTTTCTTGAACTTTTCGATTTGCGTTCAAGAAAAAAGAAAATGAAAAAAACCAAAACTTGTATGTGTGTGTGCGTATGTAGGTGTAGAATTTTTGGTTTGGCTGGCAGGGCTTACCAGTGCTGCGACGCAAAGGTAATTAATTTCATTTTTATTGCATTTTCCTAGTTGAGCCTTCGCCTCTGCCGCACGCTTTGCCCTTGATTCATATTTCTTCTTTTTTCTTTACAATTCTTCTTCTTCTGTTTCTTCTTCCTCCCTTTTAAGCGATTCCCTGGTCCATTTCAATGTGTCCACGAAAAACTGTAATTAAACTTGGAAACTGGTGCCACATGTCGTATACGTGATATTGTTCGCTTCTCGTTTAATTGTCAGCTTGCATTGCTCATACGCCACGTATGCGCTGAGTTCCTAGTAAAGACAACTATTTTGGAGTGGCAAACCCATTCGAAGCATTTTTAATTGAACTCCCACTTGACATCATTGATTTTTCAAGTTTCCTTTCCCTTCCTTTGCCCCACTCTTTTCTTCAGCACAGCCAAACACGATATTCATGTAAAATTGTTTGCTTTCTTATTCTGGTTAGCTTGCCAAAGCACTTAAGTTTTGTTCAAATGTGGTATTTTATAATCGACAACCTTGTGGGAAACTCAAGTGAAGCATTGCCAATAAAATTTAAAGTTAATAAAACGATTTCTTATTATTATCTTTCTTTTATGATTTAGTTTTTAATACTATTTTCATCAGGCAATGCAAGGATTGCTCTCGAGATTGCCGCAGTTGTATTTAAAGGCAATATTTTCTAATAGACAAGTTTGGCTTGTCATCATCTAATTAGATGATGGCTGTTGGCTGGTTATTAATTAGCTTAAACGCATGTTTTGTGCATTTTCATGGCATTATTGCACAGAAACACAACTATTAACTATTTGCCGGCGACAAAGTTTGGCTGGCAGCTGCAGCAGCAGTAGCAGCAGTTGAGCCTGTTGAGCCGCAAGGATTCTGTGGCTTAACAAAAGGGGGCCAGAAGTTAAGAGTCCTGGCAAACGATGGCAAACGCTCAGTTGACAGCAGCTCGGGCATAATTACACGAACGTTGTTCAAGTTCTTGTTGTTGGCAAAATGTTTATGGCTCTTTTTACCCACATTTTCTGCTCTTGTTGTTTGTTGTTTGTTGTTGGCTGTGTGCTTGTCACGGTTAGGCCGGCACTTGCACAACATCATGTTTGTCTGGCAGTCAGTTTAACTGGCTGCTGCCTGTCAGTCAGTCACTTCGTCTATCTGCTGCTGCTGCTGCTTCTTGTCTGGCAACCTCAACTCAAGCACTGCCACTTCGACGGCACACAATGCCCAACGAACAAACACGGAATGAACAAAAGCGCATCACCCTTAAAACATACAAAAGACTCACTCAAACGGACATATATACAAATATGCATATACACTCAGAAAAAAATCACCACTAGTCCTTTTTTTTGTTGTTATTAGAAACTATTTCTATACATTAAAAAAAAAAGACGAAAACTTAGAAAGACTTCTTCCAACTCGATAAAGACAAATATTTATCTATTTTACGTATTTATAGAAATATTTTCTATTACTTCATTATTAATTCATGTACCCGTAAAAATTTACATAATTATGTTTGTTATACAAATGTGTATTAACAATATAAGAACAAAAAAAATCGAATATAAGAATTCTTCGAACACTTAGAAAATGATTTTCAGTATATAAATAAAATAAAATAAATAATAATAAAAATATCAACCATCTAATTTTGGAAAAATTATCCAGGTTCTTAGAAAGCCACAAACATAAATTTATTGTCTGAATAATAAAGGACACTTGGTGCAAAAAGTATGGCAATTTTTTTTTGCTATGTGTTCAACGGCGCTTAAAGCTAACGAACTAATGTTACGTAGATTTTTATATGGCATAAGGAGAACAAATCGTTGATAAAAAGAAAATCACAACTTGATACGTACACACACACACACACAGCTACGCATTAGGGTAGGAGCTACGCAAAGATTCAGTACATTCTCAGTTGAGCCTGGGCACTTAAGCAGTCAAACAGAGCAACAGTCGCGCTTAAGGACAACTGCAGAAAGAGAAGCGGAAAAAAGAAGTGAGCAAGGGAGCTACAGAAAAAGAGGAATGGGTAGGAGAGGGACCGAGAGAGTGAGTGCGAGCCTCTTAGGCCCCTGGAACTGGGAAGTCACATTTTGAATTGCAAAACCACAAACACACACAAACACACACACACACACACACACACACACACACACACACACACTCACCCACATTGACACTCTACATGTGTCCCTTTAGCCTATTTGTTATGCTGAGTGTGTGTTTATCCCAGCTGGACCCAGACAACTGTTTGCAATTTTCCGTATGAAATCTAGCAAAAATAGCAATGATATTCCTATTCCAATTTTGTCTATTTGTGTTACATATTTACTTTACACAGAGTTCTTGCAAGTTTTATGTTTATAATATTATAAATAATATATATTTTTATAATAGAAAATAATAACTTTTATATGTATTAATTATTTATAAAATTCAGAACTGTTTTCTAGTCTTCAAACGAAATTTCACTTTTGCACGCAATTTTGCTTGTAATGGTGTCATAAGTTATGCTTCTGTCATGGCAATCAGACCGATTGGGTCTGCAAGAGTGAAAGGCACGCAATAACGGATATGTATGTGTATTTACAGTTACATTTGCTGCATAAAATATTCATACAATCATGAGCATTTATTTCCAAAGTGAGTACTTTTGCCACGCACTGTTGCTCCTTTAGGAGGTGCACAGATATCCAGGACGCAAATTTAAATTCTTTGAGTTTTGCATAGTAGCAGCTTTGCATGCCAAAAATGTACTTACATATCACAACAAATTTCCACAAACGGATTTTGTTGGCCGAAATCCAAAATATTTTTTCTTATTTATTTTTATTTGTGTTTAAAAGTTTGCCGAGTTGGACGGTGATCAGCAATTTGTCAAACCGCCTGCAAGTTTAACGAGCATAAAAAATATTTCGAGCATAAAATATTTCGAAAAAATACAAACAGTTTGAAAATATGCGCGACTAAAAAATATAGTGCAAATGACATTCATGAATATTAATATTGTCAACTGTTAAGCTTTCAAGAACAGCCAATGATAAAAGAGAATTAATTAAAAATATTTAAAATATTAAGTCTTTTTTCAATGAGCATTTCTAAAAAAAAAAGTCAGAGCAATAAAATAAGCTTAATTTTTAAGTGATATTTTGAGCATAATAAACACATTTAAATGCTGAATTGCAATTGCTATTAAAATAAATATATAAAATCGTTTTAATATTTGCTGATTTAATTGGAGACCAACGAAATCGTGTAAGAAATTGGGTCAAACTTTTAAAAACTTGTCAGTTTAAATTAAATTCAACGAAGTTACAAAACTTTATAATTAAAAAAAATTCCACCAAAAAATGTGTTTTTTTTACAATTTTTGGAGTTTGTATTAATTTAAATAAAAACCAAAAAGCAAACTGAAAACGGCACTGCACAAATCAAATTATGTTAATTAAAGGCAGTAAAAAGCGAAGCTGAGCCAAGCTGAAATTTTTGTTGGCTTGACTCTTTATTGCCACACGATTTAACTAACAGAGCGGAAGCCACGAGGGGGGCGAGCCGGTGGCGGTGGCTGTGTCGGGTGCAGAGTGTTGCCAAGGTAAGTGTTATTTATTTTTCGTAGCTCGACGGGGTGAGGCAGCAGCAGCAGCAGAAATAGCAATCCTTTCCCTTAAATATAGGGGGCACCAGAGTCAACACAAAAGCGCAGACTTTGCCGCTTCAACGCAGTCACAAATTGTCGCAAATTAACTCAATGAGTTTGGGGTCCACCATTCTAACGAAATAATTTAATTATGTTGGGCAAGTTGGCCAACTCTCGCGTGTTTCTGTACACTCTGGGAAAAATATAGCCATGCAATTTACTAAACCTCTGTAAAAACTACAAAGGCCTTGTCGTTTCTAGTTATAAATTAAAAATAGTAGCAAAAGAATATATATAAATTATAATTTATATATATTATATTCTTAACATTATGCCCAAATCATTAAATAAAATTCATATCATATAAAAAACAATACTGAAAATGTTATCTATTTTTATGTTTTGAAAGAAAATTGATAAATGAAATCACTTTTTTTTAAAACCACAACTATACATTTGGAAATTTACGATCTGAACAATATGGTGACCAAAACTTGGCGACATCTGCCCTTAAAGATTTATTCATATTAAGGTAGATTTTTCTCAAAGTGTATGGTGTAAAGAGTAGCTTTTAAGTAGACCAGTTTTCTGGGCCACTTAGCGAATACGTGATGTTATTCGCTCGTTACTGTGAAGGAAAAAAAATATGTATATATGATTATATGGCATGTCCACGTGCCAGCGTCAATGATTATATAATCGATAAGGAAAACACGATACTTGTCTTCTTGTCTACGTCCTTTTGCTCAGCTCATGCAAAACAAAAGAAAAAACAATGCGAAGCGAATGCTTTCAATTTGAAACCATTCGATGTAAACAGTTCACATTTTGTTTTTCACCAAGGGTCAACTTTATGTGCCAAATTACCCAACAATAACAACAGCAAAATAAACGAGACAAAACCAACAGCGACCAAAATAAATGTTGTCCCCTAAAAATAGCACCCAAATATAATCAACAAAACCAACTACCAAAACAACAATAGCATAACGAAAAGTGGTCAGGATGTGTCTGCAAATACAAGGAAAGTAAAGCATAACACAAGAAAAATAGAATACATAAATGGAGAAAAAAAAATAGTAACTTTTCTGCAACCAAAAAAAAAAACTGAATGGATTGCGCTGTGAATAACTTTTGCTCTAAGAATAATTTGAGAACTATAGTATTATAAGTTGCTCTCTTTTGCAATTGTTCTCGATGTGTTTTAAGGATAGTAATTTAAGCCACAATAAGAATAATTAGTAACTGAAATTGTGTAAGTTTCACTTTTCAACTATAATTCTTTCGATACTTTGCTCTTTATAAATAAAATAATACAAAAAAATAAAAGTATGCTGACTCAACTTAAATAGAACTGATTTAAAACTATTTAAAAATCCACACTTGACTCTCTATAAAACTAAAATATATAGATTTTACATTAAACCAATCAAGTGAAGACTTATATTAAATATATTAAATATATAGATATATTATATATAGGGGCTTTACCTTTGTTACCAACATCAAAAGCAAAATCCAATCAAAGCACAAAATGCACAAAGGGTTAAAGAGCAAAAACAGCAGCTTATTTAGCCAAAATGAATCAAGAAGAGAGTTTGGCGAGAAAAACACGGATAAAAATGAGGGTAAGATGGATAAGCACAGCATAAAAACGGCTGCGGATAAAGTTTTTCAATGGCGTCTCAGCCAAATGGTATAACACGCTGCTAAAAACTAGACGAGCAAGAAAAAGAAAACAAAAAAAAAATGAAGAGAACATAAAAATGTGGCAGCTAAAAGTCAAACAACGGCGGCTGTGGCAGAGACCAACTTTAGCCGGCGACTGCTTGTTTCTTTCATAACAATTTCAAACTGCTAAAGTTGTCTCTCAAAACTTGGCTTAATTTCAATAGTAATTTCCCCAAGGGTTCAAATGCAATTTCTTATGGTCAATACTTGATGACACCGCCGAATTTATTGGTATACAAGAGGCGTATACGCAATTTATTCAATTTAAATTGTAGGCTGAAAATTGAATGAATAATCTTAAAATTGCATTAATATTATTTTGGTTTTTAAAAAATTCATTCAGTTAATGCTTAACGTCAACAAAAAATGCAATTCAATTTTTTACATTTATACCGGGAAATAATTTGGTAACACGATAGCGAATTAGCGACAAATAAATGTATAAAGTCTTAAAAAGGTAAGCACTCCAAGGTCAATCAAAGTAGACGCAGCACGGAAAAAAAAATAGAGTCCTAATAAATTAAATTCTGATTAAGTTCAAGTTGCTCAAAGAGAAAACAAAAAAAAGTAGGCCAAATGTGGTAAAAACACGGCGCAGACCGTCAAAAAAAAATTTGAAACAATATAAAAAATTGCGAACAATGTGCTTCGTCTGAGTGTGTGCGTATGTGTGTGAGAGTGTGTAAGTGTGTAAGTGTGTGTTATACCGGCAGAGGGACTTAGGTGGTGTGTGTGCCATAAAATCAAGCAACGCAAAGTGGCTCTGCCGGAGAATAGAGAGAGAGAGTTGGACTAACAGATACCCAGCAATCAATATGATTTATTTATTTATATATTTAAAAATAGTTTTCAAATTTATACAAGAAATATATATAACAGTGAACTAGCTTAAAATTTAATTAAAAAAAAAAAGTTAATATTGCTCAATTAATGAATTTAAAATATATTGTTGAAATTTACATTTAAACAGTTTACAAATATAATTAAGACTTAAAATACAAATTAAGTTGCGAATTAAGCGAGTAACAAAAACAGCTCAGAAATATACAAATATTTTAATTAAATTTACTCACCTCACCAATTAAAAAATAATAATAATTTAAATAAAGACAGATCACAAATTTTAAAAAAATTTAAAATTCAATTTAAGGCTACAAATCAATACAATAGAATTAAAAGTGAATAATTTAATTTAAATTAAGAAATATAAAAAAAAGATTATTATAATTAATATAATTATAATTAATATGTAATATGATCCAACAATAATTGCTTGACTAATTTGGGGGAAAAAACACAATCAAAAAAAAAAGAGAAATGTTGACCAGAAAAAAGTAACATGGATTGTTAAGATTAGATTTAACGAAAGTTATACTACTAATATGTGACATACTAAATTGACTCCTGCTGACCAGTAATTTAAATATATATATATATATAATTTGTTTTACTTATTTTTAGTGTCGGAATTGCTTCCGTCTGCGGCCAAGTTGAGGGTATAACTAGGCAAATGACTGTCACAGATGTGCACGCGACCAGGGAAATGTTCGCAGAGACACCATTTTATGGCCGATGATGAAACACATGGTGGTAGGCGCTACGGCTGCGGCAAGGACAAAGACAGGGGCAAGGACAGAGGCGCAGAAGCATATAGAAAGACGCAAGTCAAGGCTGTGAATGAAGGAACAATAACAAAAACCAAATATCCGACAATAGACCCCACAAAAGCCAATGAACGTCCGTTCTTTCCACAGTATTCGTTGCTCTCTAAATCATGGCATAGGAATAGCAACATTTATAAGGTTGAATGGGGGGGCCAAAAAAACGAGAGAGCAGGGGAAGGCACTATGAATTGTAGCAACAAAAGAGAATAGCTTAATGCGTAAAAAAGAAATCGACAAGGACTATTGAAGCCCTGCACAAAGGCGCGACCCGAACACAAATTGAAAAGTGGCAAAAACTTCAGTTAGCTACACTGAGAAAAAAAAGGTTTTTTGGTAAATAACAATAAAAAATATATGAAATTAAACTCTATAGTTAAACTTAGTTTAAAATAAATTAAATTTTTGTAATCAAATCCAAAGTTAACATTACAAGCTAAGCTAAATAAAATGAAAAACAAAATATTTCATAAAAATTGTCTGCTTTTTAAATAAGATATTTTTTGTACAAAATTAAGAAAGCTTTACGCCGAAATATAGCAAAAACAGCACAGGTTCTTAAAAGACACATAATAAATAGTCTTATTAATAATAAGGTGAGTTTTTCGTTCTAATGTTCGTTTTAGTGTTCTAAAATACAGTATATTTTTTCTCAGTGTAAGAAGGGTACACCCCAATAACTGAAATCACTTTTAAGAGCCAATACACTTAGCAATGTCTATAAGCTTGAACCCGAACAGGGATAGTTTCAAATCCCAAAAACATATGGGTTTGGTTGAGTTGTTAAACCAAAATTATTGCATTTGACTCACTGAAAATCGAAGGGATTGAATCAATTCACACATGGGGCAAAAAATATAGCTATAAAGTGCAAATTTCGGATATAGTTTTTAAATTTGCTGTAAATGTTTCGATATGGATATTGCACACACTTTTTATTCAATAATACCAATAAGAAAGAACTGTTATTTTCAATATAAAGAAGAGTAAAAAATGTAGCATTTGAATAAAGCATTTTAAGGAAAAGTAACAAATAAATTGATTAAATTATATTCATTTTTAGAAAACATAGACTATTTCTGGGCCAATGATTTCTAAAGTTTTCTACTTGACTCAAGAATATATTCTCAAATATATTTGTATTATTATTATTATTTTTTCCTAACTAATGCTTTTGAACATACAACATTTATGTAATTTACACATTCCTACAAGCTAAATAATTATTAAACTAAATTTTTCTGCTCTCTAAGATAATAAATAAAAAGTCCAGGCCCAAAATTAGCTGCTTTCATTTAAATTTCTCGCTTAATAGTACAGCAACAGATTAATGCAAATAAAACCTTAATGGATAAACGATTTTCTCGACTTTGTTGAAAAATGCAGCGAAAATAAAGTACAAACTAACTGGGAATAAGCCAAGATATAAAATATTCTAGTCTTATACCAAGATAGATGAGTTTCAAGCAAATCGTTGACAGGGACGCGTGCAGAAAAGATAACAAAAACTTAATGGATTTGACTAAAGAAAGGCGGACGGACAAGGAAAATTGTGGGTAGACCGGGGGGTCTGGGGGAGGTGGAAAACTGTTCTTTAGCGTGTCTCCAAAAGGGCAACAAGAAAATATCGCGCCACAGCAAGAAAAATATCCACAAAGTAAACGCTGCGTGAAAAGTAATTTTTAAAGTATTTTGCGTTACACGTGAAATAAAAAAAAAATTGTCCCTTGCTTTTTATTTGTTTTATAAAATTTGGGGAAACAAAAAACTGTTCAAAAGTAAAGTGCTTTTGGCCAAAATCACCTCAGCTCCCCTCGGAGGCCAACCACACTCCTGCTAACACACAACATTTGGATTAAAGGGTAAAAATATTGTTAAGTTGGGTGTCTGGGTGGTTTTTTTACTACTACTTTGTGTGTATGAATTCGAATTTATACCGTGAAGTAATATGTATATTAATTATTTTGAAGCAGATGTACTATATAGATTTATTTAATTATTTATTTGCCCTTAAGGTACACGGTTTTAATATTATGAATATTTTCTATGTTACTTTGACAAGAATGTCTATCATCTATTTATTAATTCATTTACTAATAATAAACTTAATTATTTTAATTATTCAATGATTTATTAATGATAACATATCGCTCTGTTGGCATAAAAATTCTGGGTAATCGATAACAACTGTAATTAACACAAGCCCAACACAAAAGGCCGTAAGAACGTGAAGGTAGACTGAAATTGTGATAAGCTGCGCTTATAAAAAACGAAACAAATCTTAAAAGAGAGAAGAATGAATGTACATTAATTCAATAATTCCCACGGGCATAAATTCGATGTGAGAATCGAATGAGCTCTCGGCAAAGGGTATATACATTTCGAGATAACTGTTCTTTCGACATCTGTTTTGTGTTTGCATATGTTTTTGTTTTGATTTAGCTACAGCTGAGCTGAGCTTAGCTTGCGTACAAACACACATGCACGCACACGTGCGCACTTAAAGCTACTCACCTATAATAACACACACTTACATAAAAAATGCAGTATTTTTGTGTCTCTCTTTTGTTGTTATTATTCGCGCTTTTGTTGTAGTTGTCGTTGTTTTTGTGATAACAGTCTGAAAACGATTGCGTTTAACTGTAAATTAAAATAAGATAATAAAAACCAAGACACTGCATTTGTTTATAGTTTTTGTTATTTGTTTTATTTATTTTTGTGTTTATTATTTTATGAGAGCACTAAAAACTGTTGATTAGATTTATTTTTGTATTTATATTTGCTATACATATTATGCAAAAAATTGTTTGCTCTTTCGTTTTACAACCGGCGGCGGCAAATTTCGCAGCTTTTGCTGTCCCGAGAGGAGTGCAAAAGGGGCGGTGGGCACTGAGCTCTGTCCGAGTTTCCGTTCGACGCGTTTCGCACAGTACGACGACAAGTTGAGCACTGAGCACTGCCAACACAGAGAGAGTACAAATGGAAAAAGTTCTGTGCGGGTCTTTAGCTAAATTACAAAACGTACCCAAAATATAATCACTCTCACTCCCTTACACTGCTGCTGCGTGTGATATGCAAGCTCTCTCTCTCGCTAGGTCGCTCTTGCCCCACTCAGTGCTGTCTGTACAGCTTGTGCTCTGCTGCTCTCTTCATCGCTGCTACTGTGGCTGCTTCATCAGTTGCTCCAGTTCTCTCTGGCGCCAGACATCAACTGATATGGCCACTGCGTAGCTGGCTGCAGAAGCAGCACCAGCAGCTTTGACGCTGGCGTCGGCATAGCATGTGCTTTGTTTACTGTTATTTGGCACACGCTGCTGCTGCTCCAGTTTTGCTCCTCCTGCGTATCTCTCTCACTCCCTTACATGCAGGAGTTCGCTCTCACTCTCTGTCCAGGTGACAAAGGCGACAACAGTGTTGCCAAAGTCATTAATATTCTCAACTATACAATGTAGAATTAAATTACCTATCTAATTTTAAAAATTGTATTTATTTGCTTATATACTTAACTTTTAAAAATTAAAATATTCAAAGTATTTATATGATGACTGCATTTTAGGTAATTGTACGCACCTAAATATTTTTAAAATCTGAATTCTTTCTTACTTTGTCAGTAAATGCTGAAGATTAAAGCAGAAATAAATGAATATAAAACGAATGAGAAATCACTATATCATTATTTTAATTAATTACTAATTAAGTGATCTCTACTCCTGTGGATTTTGTTTCCACTCCAATCTCGTGTTCCGTATTAGCGCGCCTCCTTAATATATTTCAGTCCACTGTGCCCTACTCACTCTCTCTTTTTGCCTGCAGCGCAGGCGCTAAACATATTTTTTGTGGCTCACCGTTTGTTGAGTTTCAAGGCGCTTAAATCTTTTCTCTTTCTTATGAGCAGCTTAAGACAAATTAAGAGCGGCTTGGGTAAATTGAATAATAATACTAATTAACTATTATTTTATATATCTATAAAAATACAAATTATAATTTAAGGCCAATGGTATATATTATTAATCTTTAAAAATGTGTAGCATAATTTTGGGATTGCTTCTTTGCAAGCTTTCCAGTAAAGAAAAACAACTAAATTTTACTTTAAGCTTTATTCAGTCGACTAGATGAGTTCACTGTGACTGGTCGCAATGAAATCTGGGGAAGAAGAAGATGCGAACTCCTCCTTGGCCACCTGCTCAGTGTCCTCGTTTGCATCCGGTCCGGGGACGACATCATCTTCCTCTTCCACTTCCACCTCACGCACCACGCCATCCTCGCAGACGGTCAACGGTTTCCGCTCCAGCAGCGGACGCGGCGTTCGACCCAAAAAAGTGTTGCATACGGTCACAATTGACTCGCACCCATTAGCAGCACTCGAGGCGGTGGTCACAATAAACACGCAGCTCTGGATGACATCGTGCGGCGTATTATCCAACAGCTGGAAGACAATGTGCTGCTCCTCGATGTCACCATGCGTGACAAGTTTGCCCCGTAATCTACACTCCAGCAAAAAGTAAAGAAGAAAAATAACAAGTGAGACCAAATACGCTTGAAACCAATAAGTAGTTCCAGCTGATACAAGCAACAAGGCTGTTCCATTTTTTATTTATGTTTTTTGGACGAGCTTACTTTCAAAATCTGTGAGTCCTCCTTACATTTTATCGATTACCAGTTATACACCTACCACATTTGATGGCCATAACTAAACTAGCTATACACATGGGCGATGAAAATACCAATCTAAGAGTTTGAGGTGTGTTCTTATCGACTTTCTAGACCCCCAGTGGACATATTACTCAAATTTGTACACTTACCCAAGGGGTTCACCTTCAATTTTCATATCCAGCTCAGCGTATTTGGACAAAACATATGCGTAACGTTCTTTCACATCGCTGTATTCCATCTGGGGAAAAGTTCAATTCGTTAACGACTACACTCAGCCAAAAAATCACCATACATTTTTGTAAATCGCTTTATTTGTATTAAAACTTATCTTTGTGGCTTTCTGAATTTTAGTTTGGAATTTTCTAAATTTAATTTATTATTAAAAATTAGTATTTCAAGATTTCATAATATAATATAATTATTTTTTTTGGATATCACATAAATTCGAAAAACTTTCTTAAACTCAAAGAGATTTACAAAAATTGTATGTATATTTTTTCATAAATGTACGGCGGAGTTGCTCTACGGCTAAACTTTCCTACTTACGTCCTCAATGCAATGGTTGGGCGGTATGCAAATCGATAACTGCACAATAAAATAAATAACTTTAATATTATTTACACGCATATATATAATATATTTAAATTGAATTAATATACAGTTGGGAAAAGAATAATAGAAACACTTGGACAATTTTCCATATAGTTTTGCCAATTTTTTAAATACTAAATTCTAATTTATTGTTTAGTAAATTAAAGTTAGTGCTGCTTCTCAAAACAAATATATATTTATAAATATTCATTCTTTGCAGATGTTATTACTAATTTCTAATTTACATAATTAATAAATATATTATATTTTTCCAAATCTAAAAAGTTGTTTATAAATTCGTTAAATCTACAAATTTGAAAACATTTGAAGTGGGTTGATATTATTTTGTCCACAACTGTAATTATATATTATAAATATTTATTTGATTTACTCACCGTTGGCAGCACAAATAGCATGGAAATCAGGTAAAAGCAAATTATTCGAGTATTATCCATGGCTAAACCGCTCAGAGATCGGCTTCAACTCCAACTGAATCGCTTGAATTATATGCATTGTGGTTTTCCAGCGACTCGCTCTTGAAATATGGCTGACGTCATCGTAATTAAAACTATGGAGATTCAAAAGCTCATTGACTAAAAACTCTCACGCTAAATTTCAAAGTTAATTGGCTGGAAATTTAATTTTTTTACACTTTTTTTGTTGAAAGTGAGTTGAGTGAATTTTTAAGTTAAAAGCTGATTTTACACACAGCCCAATAATTCGCTTAAAAGTGTTTTCATTATAAAATAAATAAAATAAATTTTAAAAGTACAAAATTCCACTTTGGTATTGGAATAAATTAACTATAACAAGATTAAAGCTAATGAATTAAAATAAATAAAATAAAAACATAAATAAATAATAATAAAAACCTTCAAAATAATTTAATGAATAGAAAATAAAAATTTTTATTATATTTCATAAATAAAATATTACATTAATAAAATAATATTTGTGCAATTAAGGTTTTGTTTTTTTATTTCACTTCTATTGTATCAGAAAACAAAGCATTTTTTTTTATATTACTATAATGAAAGAAGGCAAATAACAGCTGTCAAAGCATGAAATGAAGAACAAATATTTAACTCTCTTTTTTGAATGTTTGCAAATATAACTATGAAAATATATACATTATTTGCTTTGAATAATTTTTTATGTTTAAAGTTGAAATTTTAAGGTTTTCTGAGTCTTTTACAGTAATTTTGGTAATTAAATAACTTATTTTCATTTATTTATTTATTTCATTTAATTTTTGTTCATTTCGCTCTAATAATGAATTTCAGTGACCAATCGCAGTATTTTGGCTTGAATGTAATATAAAAATGTTGGAAAATATAATTCAAGGTTCAGTTTGATTATTAAGCATAAAATGTTTATAGAACATGTTTTATTTTTTTAATTTTAATTTTCTTAAATACTTATATGATTGATTGTATTTATCTACCTGCTTCGAAACATTTAAAACTGCTTAACTCAAAACATTCTTACTTATCCTGAAATATTGGGGTGATTAAATTATTGAAGGTGATCTAACTTAGTCTATAAAGTGTCATTTACTTTATTGGAACCTTTTTATTTATTTGATTTCAGGATTGGCCAATTCTTCGATTATGATTTTTAAATAATTGTTCGATTCGCAGCTTACAGCTCCTCCATTAACCCAAACTGAAAAAATACAAAAAAATTATAATCATAATGAGAATTTACCCAATCATTGTGAGCAGTGGAGTCGTCTTTTTGGCCACGTTGCTCCATGTGAGGGTCACCGATGCTGTGGCCTGTTCCACAACCATCCTGACAAACTGCACCGACTGAACAACTTTTTAATATTTAGCTAAATTTTCTAAAATTCTGTTCGATTTTATTGCTGAGAGTATATATAAATCTAAAAAACATTGAATTTTTATGTAGCGTGTGCATTAGGCTGAAATCTTTTATAGACGAATCAGACTAATATAAAGCGACATCTGTCGGGCGAATAGGAAAATATCAACATCAGCCACAATTGTTAGTTGAAAAAAAGAAACTATTTGCTGGGCACATGAATTAATTAAAATAAAATATTGGGATGAAAGATAAAAGATTGGGAATTTCAATGCTTTTCTTGATATTTTATATGGTCCTAATTCAAATAAATCTAGTTTAATGTAAGCATTTTATACAACAAAAAAAATTGATGAAA
Organism: Drosophila longiperda; assembly: GCA_035042125.1. Taxonomy (NCBI): domain Eukaryota; kingdom Metazoa; phylum Arthropoda; class Insecta; order Diptera; family Drosophilidae; genus Drosophila; species Drosophila longiperda. The sequence continues at coordinate 8,150,342 of JAWNLV010000010.1, read as the reverse complement.
GTATTTGAAGTGCAGCAAAATAATTTAGGAACATGCCCAAAATATGGAAGAATTTGTGCATCCATAAAAAATGCTTTATGAATCATGTCAAAAATTAATTATATATATAAAAGCAAATTCGCACTATAATAATAATAATTTCAAATTACCAATACGTAAATAAAAACGGTAAAAAAAAATTTAAAAACTTTCCAGAATCTTTACCATAAATGGAATGGAAAAATTCGTGTACCTAAACAAACACCTGAAAACATTTGAGAATCTTTAGCATAAATTTTATACTTTACCATATCGGCAGCACCTTGCGATTAACACTAAAAATTGCAAATTGATTTTTATTTTATTGATTTAATAATAATAATAATAATATATATATTATATATTACATATTTAATTTAATTGAAGTTAAACATCATATTTTTTAACAACTATTTTGATATTGCTGACAATGAAACGTTGGTGATTGAAGCAATTGTTAGCACAACTGATTACATATGAAAAATTTTTGAACACTTGTGTGTGCTCAGTTACGGAACTGTAACACGTATGTTGCTATCCAAAAAAAAAGAACTTTAAACGATCCCCAAAAAATCGCTATAAAAAGACAGTGTCGAGCTGTAGTTTAGCATTCCAAACCAAAGTGTGAATTAACAATGAAGTCTCAAACGGTTTTCGTCTGCGCTGCCATTTTTAGCATTTGCTGTATTATAAGCAGCAACTGCCAACCACCACCACCACCACCACCACCACCACCACCACCACCACCGCCAGCCACACCCGCAGGCACACCCCCAGCGACACCTCCAGGCACACCCGCAGGCACACCCCCAGCGACACCGCCAGCCACACCGCCAGGTACACCGCCAGCCACACCCCCAGCGACACCGCCAGCCACACCGCCAGCCACACCGCCAGCAACACCGCCAGCCACACCCCCCGGCGGTGCTAGCCCACCCCCATCAAAACCCGGCAATGGCAATAAATCAAAATCTTTACGCCGCCTCCGTCGTCGCATCAGGCGTATTACATCAGCCTTGATCGATTGTCAGAAAAATTCCGAAAGACAGGAACGTAGGATCAGGCACCTGAGGAGGCAGATTAAAGGTTAAATAACCCATTTTTGAAATCGGCCTATATATTGCCAACTTTTTATAAATATTTCCAACTTTTCGTTTGAAAATACAATAAATGTTCATTATGCAAAATCACTTGAACGATTTTTTTCCTTTGTTTTGACAGTATAAAATTTAAATATTGATATCGGAAATCGAAATATATCGAATTATTGATCAAATAGAGCACACATTATCCATATTCCAAATTTCAAGTTTATGTCTCTTATAAATTCTGAAATCCGCGTGATCAAACAAATAGATGGACGAACAAACGGACGGAAATGGCTTTAATTACTCACCTTTTGATCCTGATCAAGAATACATATACTTAATGGGATCGGAGATGCTTCCCTCTGCCAGTTTCCTTAGGGTATGGAATTAAGCATTCCTTTAATATTTTTGCAAATAATGCTTTCGCTCATTTTTCAAATAATTTTTAAAAATTGAAAAATTAAAAATTAAAGCAACTTTTTAGCTTTTGTGATAGCGGAGATTAGGTGAACCCATCTACAAGAAAATATAAAGTGCTAAAACAATTTTGATAGTGAAAATAGATTCCAAGAATCATCAATAAATTTATTGACTTCGCATCGATGGATCTCTTAAAGCTGTTATCAGCTTTTTCGAATTTTGAACTGCAGAACGTAAAAACATTTCAGAAAACAAATTTATTATAATTTGTATAATTCTTATCAATTTGCAATGCAGAACAAAATGGCATATATATATATATATGTATAAGTAGGGGGTGTATATAAACATCTATTCAGTTACCCACAAAACTGACTCGACTGAACAAATAAATCACTGAAAGCCAATTAAAAGGCTTAACTGCCTGACAATGGCAGGTCGTCTCCAGCAGTGATTGTGGAGCAGTTAAATTTATTGTGCCCACAATGGCTTGTATGTGTATATGTGTGTGTGTGTACATATATATAGATATATATACATATATATATATATATATGTGTTTGTCTGTGTGTGGCAAATGTACTTTTTTTTCTTTATGCTTTCTATGCCACAAAAGCGATCATGCAAATGGAAAACAATAACAATTTGCATTTTGCATTTTCAACACATTCAAATTTAACCCGTTTAATGAAAACATGAAAAGCTTTTAGTCCACTTCTGGATAAATATATTGTTATCAATTTTTTTTAAGTTTAAATATTACATTTGATTTATTTGTATATTAGAATATTTGTTTCTTGATCTTAGATGTGAGTCGATTAATTGTTAAATTTATCCAGTAGATCATATTTTACTACAGTTATTATGCTATTTAAAATAAAATACGATTTATGTACATATTATTGGACATTACTTCCCCAGGTGTGACCCAATTTGGCATCATCGCCCTCGCAGATAATTTGAATGTTGGTGGGTTTCTCTTTGAGCCATGGCTGGGACCAGATTTTTATAATGCACTGCTGATTGATGGTCTCCGGGTTCTCCTTGGTCAGTTCAGCAGTGTAGGTGACAAGGGTGCCAGCGACCATCTGAGTTGTCACCTTTGTCACTTTGGATGCCCTACATAATGTGTAATATATAATATAATAGAAATTATATTTAATTAAGTGAAATTTGTTTTGAAATATAACCTGAAATTGACTCCATCGGTGAGTGACATCTCATAGAGAGTGTTGTGTAATTTATCGATAGCCTGCTGCAGTTCGACGCCACTCAATTCCCTATGGCCACTAGGAGTAGTACTTACAGGCTCGATGTACTCAGTAGTACTTTCTTCACTGGCCGCCAACACCACAGTCCAGGCGAGTGCAAGCACTGCCAAATAATTGAATTTATTGCCCATCTTTTTAGCTCAAAATTTCTCCATCAACTGAGCAACTTTGCACTGTAATTGCCCTTTTATGTTTCTCTGACAGCGTTTTCCGGGCTGGGCTCGATGGGAGGCCTTTGTTACTAATTTAAATCAGCATCAAGTAGATTACATATATACACACATATATAGCTATGTACATACATACTTATCGATATCTATAGACGAGGGAAGGTATGTTAACTGCCAGCAAATTAAATATTTTTATTATATTTCTAGAAATAGAAATATTTAAGACAAAAAACCAATTATAAATATATTTATATATATATATATATAAATATCATTATATATATATGTACTAGCGATGGAATATATTTCATATAATAAATATTTATTTTATATTCCTATAAATTTTAATGACTTAAAAAAAAAACAAATTAAGATATCGATATATACACCCTATATAAATGATTATATCTACAGGCTAGTGCATATATATATTATTGAATACATATTCATATTTTAACAACAGGCCAATTAAATATAAATATATAAATTTTAATATTCCAAACATATCAATTAAGATACAACAGCATATTAAGAATCTTATTATTATATTCATATATATATATTTTTTTTGTTATCTACACCATTTTCATAAATTTTTGTTTCAATAGACTAGGCGATATATTTTTGTGTAACCTGTTTTATTTATTTCTTGATAAAACTTCTTTTTTTTTACTATTATTTTAGAATACTCTTAATTTTAAATAACTTATACTAAAATATTTAGGTATCATTATATAATTAGTATACATTATTTATTTTGATATAATTATTTTCGCCTCTTTTTGAACTTGGAAATATTTTTATTGCAGACAGAGCAAATAACAATTTCATAATAATTTATCGTATTAGGGTATACCCAACTACTTAAATAAGTATTCACCAATTATAATGTCCACAAATGCAAGTTATTTTTGTATGTTTTCTTTTCTTTCTTTTCTTTTCTTAATTGAAAAACAACGAATCATTTGTGATAAGCAGCGGGTTTGGTTTAAATAGCTTAAGACTATTTTAAGAATAAGAATAAAGAGTAAAAACTTCTGTAGACGAGTGAGCTCGACGTCCATATACCCTGTAACCACCCTGTTAAAAAGATGCTAGTATTATTTATGAAAGCATGCTGGAAGTGCTCACATTTCTTTTTATAGAAAAAACCTTTTTCTGCTGATAAGAAATTGATTAATATGACAAAATTTATGTATTATTATCTTGAAGTATTCGTTGTTGATCAATAATATGTCAAGGTATATTTAATACGAATTGCAATCAGGAGTTTCGTCATCTGCCTTTTATACAATTTTATTTTTTATTCAAATGTTTACATATAGTGTCTATCCAAATTCATTAAAAGAATCGTTTTTTTTTTTCTAAAAAAAAAAAAATCTTATATTTATACTGATTCAATATAATTTCAATTCGGAATGCTAAAACCGGTTTAGAGCTAAATTGTTTATCCAACAGTGAAATTAAAAATGAGCTCAACAGCTTTGCTCGGTTGCCTGATGTCCACTATTTGGACCTATAACTATAAAAAAAAACATATTTACCTGAGAGATGAATACAAAACAAGTCAACAACAAATATTAAGAGAGAAATTGAAATATTCATTGGTTAGCTAAAAATATGCAAGAGCAAAACTGGTATTCCAAATTGAAGAACTTTGAGATTTTATTGCAAAACGGGTAAGATTAAAAAATTGTACAAAAGCGGTGATTACCAGGTAGAGTCCACCTTGGTATCATCACCATCGCAGGTGATCTTCAGATTGTTGCCGTTCTTCTCGAGCCACGGCTGCTTCCAGAGAGACACCTTGCACTGTTTGGTGGCACCATCATTTGACAACTCAACGGTGTAGGTTACATTTGTTCCAGCCACAACTTGAGTTGTCACACTCGTCACTTTGATGGCTCTACACAGAAATAATAATGCTGTGAATTGGAAATGAATATTGATAACGACTTACTTATAGCTGGGTCCATCACCGGTTGCCAGTTTGGCCAGCACTGTGTCTAATTCCGCAATGGCCTGCTCCAGCTGCTCGCCGCTCAACTCCCGATGACCGCCAACAAGATGATCCGCTCCAGTTCCAGTTGCCGCCAGGCAAACCAATGCGAACAGTGTCAAACCAAAGTATTTATTCATTGTGTAGAATTCTCTATTAGTCAAACGCTGAAAATCAACTAACTTTTCTGGCGATGTGCGAGCTCTTTTATAGCTCTGTCAACTGCTCGGAGAACGAAACTGATAATAAAGTATTTGTATATAAGTATATATATATATATATATATATATATAAGTATCTATAAGTATTTGTAGCTGCATTTGTTACATTTGTTTTTACATATTTATAAAGTGCTGTTGAGTTGGGCAGTGTCAACTCATCATTTCTACAGTTGCGCTGAAAACAATAGAAACATTTTCACAAGAAATGTTTTCAAAGGTGTCTGTTTTTAAATAAGATATCTTTAAGAAGTAAAGTGTCTCAAAAAACAGAGGAATGAAGAAAAAACAACTAATTTAAATGTAATTTAAGTGCAAAAACTTTATTTTATGAAAAAAGAAAGAAAATAACAATTGCTCTGTCAAGATATCACTTTTTAAATTTGTAAGTCTTAGTAACTTTTTAGAAGTAAAAAAAAAAAAATGATACTGTAAACAAAACATAATTTTATAACCCATTTTTAACTTATTTAAATTTAGTTCAAATTCAGTCTTCCAGTCTTTTTCTGTATTTTCCTGTTCAACTCTGTGTCATCTTCCAGAATAGATGTGGTTTTCTAGCTATATATATAATTGTTCGTTTTATGAGTGATGATTGGCTTTACTTAAAAATAAGGGGTGCTAAAAAAAAAAAAAAAAAAAAAAAAAACTCGTTTTGTTAGTCGCAATTAGTCTTAATTAAACCAACTAATATAAAATTGATTTAGATAAGGTTATTGATATATATAATAATAATCAAAATAAAATAATCTTTAAAGAAGTTAAAATGAGCATGATCCAATTATATTTGTTTATTTCATTATTGAATAATTTAAGTTACAAACTATTTGAAAAATTAATAATATAGTCATTAAATAAATGATTATTTTTATTTTAGGTAACGTTTGCTAGAATCACCTCAAAACTTAAAAAACGACTTTAAAAAATTAAAATTACAAATTGAATTTAAAAATTAAATATATGCAATTAACTTACTTTATAAATTAAAAAATTAAATAAAGAATACCAAGAAAAGCCTGATGGAAATCAGTGTTAAAAGCATTCATTTTTAATAAACAATTTTATATAGTCAATTAGTAAGTTTCCAAGTTGAAAATGAAACGAAAAATATTTCAAGTATTGGGAAAGCATAGAAAAACTCCAAACAGACGAAAGATTATAAAACGTTATTAGTTTTGACATTGATTATGTATTATATTTTATTTTATCATTTATAAATCTAACCAATTATTGAGATTTTTTCATCCTTATTTTTCCTTTTTTGCCACCTTTATATATTTTGTACATATAACTATTAAACAAATAATAAGCCTTATGCCAAATTCTTGCCGTGCACAATTTGCTGATATTTAAATGAATAATCTTTACTTATAGTTGTTAGCAAAAGTCGAATTGTTGAATCTAAAAGATATCCAGAACCAAAAGATACAGTAACCGAACACAGTGCAATATTTTGCATAAACTTATTTGGCTGCCAAAAAGATATTTATATTTACAGACCGGAGTACAATCTGAAAAAATAGCCTTGAAAACCACATCAGAAAGTTGTATATCGCCAGAAATCGTTAAAAGAAATGAATAGAAATATTAATATTAGAAATAAAATAAATGTTTTCTATTTGTATTTCTTAAAGAATGCACATTAAAAATAAAAACAAAAATAATTTGAGATTGTTATATTTTATTATTTGAGTATTTTTAATTAGAATGTTCTTTCAATCACATTATTATCGCCATCGCATTTGATTGTTATACTAATCCCATTCTCCTTCAGCCAGGGCCGGGACCAGATCTTCACTGAACTATCCTTGACAGCTTCTCCCTGCGACAACTGCACCTTGTAGCGATAGAGTTGGCCGGCAACCACCTGGGCAGTAGCCGATTGCACTTTAACAACGCTGACAGAATAAAAAATATACATATTACTTTATTATTAAATTAAAACAAAATTTGTCGAAGGGAAGAGGATAAAGCAGCGGTTTCTGGCCAGTTTAAAGCTTTTTTGGCATTAAAAATTTTCAAGCTGTTTAAATAAAATAATTATGATAAATTAAGCAGTTGTAATAACTCCATTAATTAGTAAAAAAATAAGGAAAAATTAATGTTAATTATTAAGTACAATTATTTTTGCAAACGTAATAAAACAACATGAATTTTTTTTACTGTGTCAGAGAACTTTCTTAACAGAGAAAAAAATATATATTTATGTAAAAATAAAATTAAAACAAAAATCACTGAAAACTCGGTTTTTGTATTTAGTTATATTTATTGGTTATTGGCTAGTTATTGGTTCTAATTTTTATTGCTGTATTAAATATCTATTCTACTCACCGAAAACTGGGGCCATCACCGGTGGCCAACGTTTCCAGTGTTGTTTCCAGCAGTTTCATGGCCTGCTGGAAATCGTCGCCGGTCAGCTGTGAAATGCCACCGCAAACAAATTCGCTCTGCTCCGCCATAATAACAAAGTTCTAATCAAATGCAACCCAAAATAACAACAGACAAATAAACAAAACTGATTTGACTGGCAGCGAGCGAGGGAGACGTAAAATATATATTTTGAAATCGCTTTGCTTTGCGTTGGCTGAGCAACTGGAACTGGAATTGGAACTGGGAGCTTTAAATTATCGTCTGGCTTTCCATTCTGGCGCTTTGTGTGCATCAAAAAGACAAAGAAATTGAGCACAAATAAATTTATGGCTTTGTTCTCCTTGAGAACGAGTATGTCTCTCTCGCTCTCTCTCTCTATCTCTGTATAGATATATATATGCATATGTATTTCCTATATATAAGCATTTCTGTAGATGACTCATAAGCAATGCTGTTGTTGATATAATCGAAAATAAACAGTGACAACTGGCAAATGATGCCAACAACTGACGATAACGATAACGATTGTAATTATTTCCCAAAGATAATTTCAAGATCGTTGTTATTTATGATGTAAAAAAAAAAAATAAAGAAATCATTATCAATTTCTTTATCGTTCATTATTAATATGCAATCAAAATTAATGGGAAATACAATTTCAAACTTATCGCTTACATTTTCTTTGTTTATTTTTTCATATTTTGAATTGTGTTTTTAGTACGTAATCACAAGGCTGTTGCACATTTTAACTGAATTCACAAAGAATTTTATATTTCCAACTCTTCGCTTTTTATGATATATATAATATATTTATATTCAGTTCATTTAGGTCAGCGCATATCAAATTATTGATGCACTTTTCATCATTTATTTTGTAGCACTTTCAATAAAAAAAAAACTCCCATCCCCAAAGAATATCAAGTTTTAACTCTTCACGTTTAATGAGAAAATCATTATAAATTTATTTAGTTCAGCATATCAAACTCTTCAAAAAGAAAAACAAAATTGAGGTACAAATTTAAAAAGCCTTAAAGCTAAGCTCTCTCCTCCTCCTCCTCTCCCCTCTCTCTATATTTTTGTATACATATTCAATTTAATTAACGCATTAATCAACGATCTTTCGATGTAATTTCTACATTAGCATATGTATTAGGTGTATACACTATATAGATATTTATATATATATATATATTTTACTTGTCCCACAACAGTTATTCCAATTTGTAATTGAAATTCGTGTTTGGTAAATATTTTTTAAAAAAAATACGTTTACCTCGAATTGCAAGCAACTTAAGCCAAAACTTATTCAATTACTTTTTATAACTGGTTTTTTTTTTTGTTGTTGCTGTTGTTTTTTATCAATAATTTTTTATAGAATAGTTCCTCTGCTAGATGTTTACCTGGAAAATTGGAAGCACACAGCTCAAACTTATAGCAAAAGCACTTCCGAAAAAGAAGTTTTCACTTTCTGGAAATTCATCTAGCTCCATTTCCAATAACTAATCATTTTCACTTTCTACCGATCTTAATAAATATGTATATGCAGAAGCAATTCCAATAACAATATTAAACCCATTCCAGTTCCAAAAGCTTTCCACTGCTTTTCTAGAATTGAAAGTGCACAAATCCCGTTACACTCTTCAGTTCCCTGTGCTCTTCTCGTTGTGTATTTGCATTTGGGGTAATCGGGAAAATTGAAAGCGCACATTTCTGGCACTTCCTATCCCCCCTTTCTACTTTACACTGAAAGGAAAAGCGAGTTCATCTCGCTTAATTTGCAATAAATAAATTGCCGCTTTCCACTTTCCAGTGTCCACTTCTAGATGTGTATATGCATGTGTTCCAGCAGCTGGGCACGATCTGGAAAATTGGACGAGCACATTTCGCACTCAAAACAACGCATTTTTCGCTCCGTTTTGCTGGCTGCTGCCGCCGCCTTTGCAGCTGCATCCGCTGCATCTGCCGCCGAGACGACCTCGGAGATGGAAAAGAAACCGGAACTGACATCCGAGGAGCTATTGGCATTGGCCGCCACGCCCGAATTGTAAGAGTCGACGCCGTAGCCGAGATAAGAAGATGATGAGTTGCCCTTGTTGCTGTTGGAAGTGGATTTCTTGGAAAGCTGTTTGCTGGCATTGCGCTTGGAAGCGGATCGCGTGCTAATAGTGGCACTGGAACTGGAAGTGGCAGTCGAAATGGAACCGCAACCGGAACCTTTTGCAGTCAGCTGACGCAGGTGGCGGGAAGTGCGTGCCGCCGTTGAGCAGGCGGAGGAGGACGCTGGCAGTGTGGCTGGCTGCTGGCTCTCGACCATTTCGCGGAGATCCGGCGACGTGGGCTCGATCTTGATGAGATGCTGTTCCTCCTCCTCACCGGGCAGAAATTGTGGCGTCGTCGACGATTCGCTGGTAAAGCGCAGCCGTCGATCATCCCGCTCATGCTTGGGGGGACTACGCAAAATCTCCTCGAGATCTTGAACAATGCTGGGGTTATATTTCTCGTATGTCTTCTCACGCAACAGGCCCGCATCGATGAGCAGATGGCTGTCATCAAAGAGCAGCTGGACTCGTTGCTGCTGCTGCTGCTGCTGATGATGATGATGCTGCTGCTGATGATGATGATGTTCCTGCTCCTGTTTGATGTGCAGTGGACTGGAACTGATTTGATTGGGTGGCTGTGTGGCCGGTGAGATGATCTCGTAGTCATCCACAATGCGCGATTTGATGAGGCTTCCTCCACTTGTTCCTCCTCCTCCTCCTCCTCCCTGCTGCTGCTGATCATTGGTGCTGGTGCGTGTGATATAGCTCCTTGTGCGGGATTTCTTTGAAGTTGTCTTCTGCGACTTGGCCGTGTGTATCATGCGTGGACGTGGAGCAGCAGCAGCTCCTCCTCCACCTGCTCCTGCTGCTCCTCCGCCTGCTGATCCTGCTCCTCCGCCAGCTTTGGCAGCCCTTCTTTTGCTGCTGCGACTGCCTCCTTTAAGTTTTTCCTCCTTAATCTCAGACTTCTGCAACTTGGTGGTGGCAGCAGCAGCATCAACCGGCTGCAACGTTTGATCATTGACCACCATTAGCGAGTCTATTTGAAAGAAACTTTTGTAGGCCTCATCGCTGTTTCCATTGCTCGTCTGCTGCAGGAATTTCTCATCCCACAATCTTTGCTCATCGCCTGATTTAATTGGCGCTTTGCGTTTGCGTTTCGCTTTTTTGGTGGGTGGTGGTGACTCTGCGGTTGTCTTCTGCAGCAACTCATCCACATTCTCCACATCCAGATCGCAGTAGTCCAAGTCGCTCACATAATCGTCCTCCTCCTTGTGCTCGGCGCGCATATGCGCAATTTCATGCGGCTGCAGTTTCCGGCGACGTTTGTATTTACGTGGACCAGTCTGTAACAAAAAAGTGGGCGTGGTTTAATTACGGTTTAGATTTGTGTCGCAAATTTACAGCTTAGATTAGGTTACCAAATTACACGCTCGACGGGATGCCCCACTTCATATTGATTAAACTAAATTAATTTTTTTGCTCATATTAAAATCTACTGTCAAAAAAGTTTTTTCTGGAGTTTTTACCATTTTTTATTCTTAATGTGTAATTAATAAAAATGGTTAAATTAAAATTAATTAATTTTTCTGATCCCTTTAAAAACTCTCATTGATTCTGCACACTTTCTCGTAATTGCTTAATTAATTAAATAAATTCAACAGTCTTTATTATGTTCAGCATTATTAATTTTTAAATTTAAGAACTCAATTTTATTTTGTGAATTGTTTGAATTTTTTATAATTCGAGCAACAAATCTTGATCCCTTTTCGATTGGAAATCTTTAAATGAATTATTTTATGTTATAAATTTAAATTTAAATATGTCCTTTGATTTTTTTTTACTTTTTGTACTGGGAGTCTTTAGTTGACATTAAGTAGATAAAATAAATATTACAAAAAACAAAAATATATCGAAAATATTTTTATTTTTAATTTTATTTGTTTCCTACTTTTATTATTTTTTTTGTAGCGATTGTTATTAAAGTTAATGAAATAAATATATAAATAAATAAAGATAAATCAAATTAAATTTAATTGATTTAGCACTTTTTAGGTGACATTAAATAAATTAAAATAAATCAATTTAAATACTAAATTTGCTGGTATTCATTTTGGACTACACAAATAAATGAATAAAGATCTACTCACAATTGGCTGTCGCTGTTTGGCTGTGTTTGTATCACTGTGCTGGATGAGATGCTGGATGAGGTCATTTGATGAGCTCAAATCCGCCGAGCAGACCGTGCAATGATACGTGCCAAGTGCCGCATCCAGACCCGAATGATGCGATCGGATGTGTTCCCGCAGGACGACACGCTGATTGAAGGCACGCGGACAGACGGAGCAGGCGTAGGGCTTCTCGCCGGTGTGGATGCGCTCGTGTTTGCGGAGAGTGCCGCCATCGGCGAAGGCCTTCCAGCAGTAGCGACAACCGTAGGGCCTTTCGCCCGTGTGGATGCGCACGTGAATCTGCTGTGAGCTGCGCGACCCAAAGGTCTTGCCACACTCGTGGCAGGGAAACAATTTGCCCGGCGACGTTGTGCTGTGGGAATGCCGATGATTGGACAAAGTGCGTCCGTCGGGGAACTCCTCCTGGCACACTTCACACACGACGGACTTGTCGCGATGCGATGCCATGTGCCGCTTCAGGCGCCCCTTGTTGTGGAAATTCTTACCACACTTGGAGCACGAGTGGCACTTCTCCCGCGAATGATCCCACGCATGCTTAATCAGCGCCTTCCGATCCCGGCACTCCTTGCCACACAACACACACGAGTTCTGCTTCAGCTCGTGCGGATGCCGCGTGCTCAGGTGCCGCTTGATAGCCTGCTCCTCGTAGAAGCTGCCTCCGCACAGGACACATCTGCAAGTGGCAACAGTTAGTCAGCAGTTAAAAATAGAAAATCGAATAATAATATAACATTTAAGTGATAAATAAATGCAGAATGGAAAACAATTATTAATTAATTAGTATTTCATAAACAAATAAAATATACTAAAGAAAATAACAATAAAATTAACATTGCAATACTAAAATGCTGATAAATGGTTAATTTATCATATCATATATAATCTTCTGCTATAATAATATAAATTTTAATACTCTCAACTCTCAGCCAACTAAATTATTACTTGATAATTGATAACAAAAATTCGGAGACAAAGTTCTATTTAAATATAAATCAAATATTACAACTAGCTCGACTTCAAACTTTAAATAATTAATAAATCTTGAGACTAAGCTCAAACTAATTACAAACTTTACAAACGAAATACAAATTTCAAGCATTTTTATCCAAGTTTCTTATCGATTGACAGAGACTCACTTGAATGGCGGGAAACGTTTGTGGATTTCGGCATGGGCGAGCAGTTTGAGTACGTTGGGAAATGATTTGCCACAGGTGTGGCAACAATGTGCCGCATCTTTGGCATCATCACCATCAGCATCAGCATCGGCATCAGTTGCAGCTGCAGCTGCCACACCCACTGCATCCTTCGCTGTTGCAGTTGCAGTTGCCACACTACTGTTGTTGTTGCCACCAGCTGTTGTTGCAGTAAGCTGCTTGCTGTGCTGCTGTTTGCAGTGGCGCCGCAACAAATCCTGCCGGTGAAAGGAGATGCCGCATTCCCCGCAGTAAAAATCACCATAAAGCTGTTCCGCTTCCGATTCACTCGCCGTATCCTCCTCGCCCGCCGATGCGGGATCATATTCCGAGTTGCTCTCCTCGAACTGATGTGTTTTCTGATGCTCCTGCAAACTATAATTGTCCCAGAACATCTCCTGGCACTGATTGCACTCAAACGGCGAATCCACGCGATGATTCTACGAAGGATTTAAAGTTATTTTTAAGGTAATCTTTAAATATAAATTAACAAAATCTTTAGAAATATTTCTAACTGGAGTTCCTCCTTAGGCATACCTTGATGTGGGAGACGAGAGCCTTCTCGCGGGCAAAGGCCAATCCGCACTGCTGACAGACGAAGGGTTTGCTCTCGTCGAGCACGGGAAAACGTAGCGTTGCCTGCCCCTGTGCCCCATCAGCAGCAGCTGCAGTTGCAACATCATTGGATGGCGTTGCTTGTAGTTGGTTCTTGTTGTTGTTAGTGGCAAGTGATTGATCGCAATTCGCATCACAATGCATGTATTGAGGCAACTCCGTCTCCGGTTTATCGGGGGCAATATATTGTTCCTCTTTGAGCTTCAAGCGACTGATACGTCCACGGGCAGCGGTGGGTGGTGCCACCGATTGTTGCATCAGCTGCTGATGCTGCTCCAGCTGTTGCTGCTCCAGCTGTTGCTGCTCCAGCTGTTGCTGCTCCAGCTGTTGCCGCTCCAGCTGCTGCTGCTTCTTAATTTGCTCCAGCTGCTTTTCGACCTGCTCCCGCTCCGGCTCATGCTCTTGTTCTGGTTCCTGCTCCTGCTCCTGTTCCTGATACAGCGGCCATTCGTGCTCATAGAAATTATCTTCAATTTGTCGCTGATGCTGCTGCTGCTGCTGCTGCTGATGGTGTTGCAGCTGCTGTAGTGGCTCAAATTTAATGGCTGCCGCAGCTGCCTCTTCATCGGCGGCCACCTGGGCCTCCGCATGCGCCTTGAAGTGACTGATGAGCTCCGCCCGTCGTGAGAAACGCGCCCCGCACAACTTGCAGAGATGGGGACGATCATTCTGATGCGCCAGCATGTGATTGTTGAGGCTGGCCCTCTTCCGAAAGCGTCGACTGCAAAAGTCACAGGGATAGGGACGCATTGCCATATATTCATTCTGTTGCATGTCCAACAGCTCCTGCGAGCTGCCATTGCCAGCGATTTGTTCCGCCGCAATTTCCACACTGCAAAATAAAATATGAAATTTTAATTGAATTTTCTTTTTTATTTTAGTAAATCGTCTTCAGACAAAATGTGTCCAATTTATTTATTTTAAATATTTTTTAAATTAATCTAATTTAATTTTAAATAATTTAATACTGTACATTTCAACACTTTTTTCAGAATTAGAAAGGATTTTTACCAGAAATTGGGATATTCTACTTATCTTTCTGAGTGAAAATTATAAATTGCAATTTATTTCTTTGTTTATTAAATTGAAATTCAATATTTTTTTATAGGTCACTGGATTAATTTAATTGAAATTTATTTGTTTTTTTTTTTTTGTGTTTCCCCTCACTCCCCGTTCAGCACTTACCGCTCTGCGCCTTGATGCTGGACCCAATCATCCGTGATGATCTCCTCTGTGACGACTTGGGTATCGTCGTCAAAGGATTCGGCGTATTCCACACCGTTATTTCCGTCGCTCTCCGTGATTAGCACTGTGCTGATGCCGACATTTGCCTCATTGGCGGCGATGATTTCGCTCAGTTGGCCGTCGCGTGCCATAAAGATGAGATTCTCGGCTGCCATATGATCAAGATCGTCATCGTTGGCGGCAGCGTTGACCAAATAGGCTGCTGTCATCTCTGTTTCGCTGTCGTCGGCGACGGTGTTGCTTTCCTGCTGTATCCACTGGATGCCGCCATAGTCCGGATTGTTCATAACTCAACACTGGCCTGGAAGTGTTGTTATTGCAATTATTGGAAATACTAATAATAATAATTAACGCAGTGCAACAATTGGCTGGGAAGGCACATGTGCTCTGTGCTTAAAATTGTCAGCGGGAGAGGAGGAGCTGAAGACAGAGAGAGAGACGAGAGCGCAGCGCAGCGTTGCCACAACGACACAATTAACAACAAATATTTACATGTTGCACTCAAAAATCTATTTCTTGTCGTGTAAATACAAATTGTAATCACCAAAAATTATTAAACACATATTTGTCACATTTTTTCTATCAAACAAATCACACTAAACTCATTTTATTTTACAACTACTTTTCACTTTCCATTTATCTGGCAACACTACTCACGATTCCAGCTACCACACACACTATCCATCACGCTCTTTCGCACGTGTCGCGCACACAACGTTTGCACTTGTAAAATGTTAAGCTGACCAGAATATTTTTACCCTAAAACAATATTTCTCTGTTTTATTTATATTCCAGACTGTTGTTACACATAACCTCAAGTTCAAAATAATAAACAAATCGCAGGCCGGCTGTTAAAGCTTTATTTTCCATATAAAAATGTATATGCAATGGGCGGCACTTTTAGGCAATAGATGGCGCTGGCGTGGCACTCAAGATTACATCACGCCCAAAAATTCTCATTTCTCATTTGATTTGTAATTTTAATGTTTTTAATTTAACAGCACACATCACTCGCACCGGCCTTAAAATATTTACCTTCTTGCTACTATCAACTTTACACAGTTGTCATTATATTGAACGCAAACACGCCGTCTTTTTGGTTTTTTTATTTTTGTAAATGCAGCAAATTATTTTCCATACGTTGCCAAAGAAATTCCGTAGCAAAAATCATTCGTTTTCTCCTCTTTTTTCCTTTTCTCGTCACAGCTGTTGCTGCGCCTTCAGGGGGTATATGCGAGTGTGTGTGTGTGATATGCTAACACACATAAACCACGGCAAGCGCTCAACATACATTTGACTGTTAAATAACAGCGAAAAAAAGTTTGTCACTGATATAAATTTTATATAAAATAAACACACATATTTATTTGATAAGTGGAAGGTTAATTCAATTTCAGATCTATTTGAATGCATGTAGATGCTGACTTGAAATAAAAAAAATTATAATTCAACAACAATTTGAATTCTAGAGCGGTCCACGATTATCTTATCGTTACCTTGCACCAAATAACGATATTTATGAGTGGATTACAAAGTAGAGTGTGATTGGCAAGTACAGTGTTGATTAATGCAATGCGAATTTCAAACTTAACTGACAAGTTTGAAATTGTTATTGCATTAATTTTAAAATATTTAATGGTTAACCTATCTTTAATCATTATATATATTACAATTATTATCAGTTTTATTGATGTAATTATCATTATTATTTGTATATTATTACAAGCCAAAGAACGGATTTTTGTATAAAACTGTAATAAGAATTATAAGCACAAGAAAACAATTGTGTGATTTATTATTAATTTGCATTTAATCATCATTATAATTGGTAGTAAATCATTATGAATATATCTATTTGCAGTATATCATGATTTTATATTCCAGCAATAATGCAAATGTTCACTACACAACAACAACAAAAGCAACACCGAAACAAAACTAGCGACTCTCTTCCACGCTGCGTGCTTCTCTTTCGCTCTTTAAGCAAATAAGAAGAGAAACAAACAACGAGATGCAAAGCGCGCCAAACTTTTTTTTGTTGTCTTTGCTCTGCTTTTATTTTTTTTTTTGTATTTTTTTGTTGATTGTGTTTGTGTTTTGTGTTGGGGGCTTTCGGGCATTGTCAGTCGAGCGACTATTTAATTTTCGTTTTGCCGTGGAACCGTTTGGCGGCCCACAAACGTCGAGCGCGTTGCTCAATATTTTTTTGTTTTGTTTTCTTTTTGAAAAATGTCGAATAAAAACGATACCAATTTTTGTACGTCTTTCCAAAACAAACACACGCACTCATACGTATGAACGTTAGCAGCTGATGCGCCATCTATTGTTGACATTGGCAACCAGCTTTTAAACAGTAAGTACTCAAATTATGTAAACAAATATGCAACAACACCAAAAACAACAATAATATTTATAAAAATAAAAATAAAAGGAAAAAAAAAATAACCGCCATCCTTTGACAGTCGGCGACGACATAAAATGTCAAACTGTCGATCAGCGATCAAGGCGAAAAATGCAAGAAGCGTGTCTGAAATGCAAAAGAGGGCGCTCTTCTGTGTGTGTGTGCAGCCATTTATGTAATGCTTCCCTTTCACACACACACATACAGCCGCGGTCAAAACAATAGTCGGATTTTGGATTAACAAAGAATTCAAATATAACTAAAAATATTAAAAATTTGTTTGGATATATCTAAGCAATACTAAAGATAAGTTATCTTTATACGATGTGAGTCTTTAAACAATAACAGTACTGAAGATTTCTAATTATTAAATTGTGAATGCATAAACAATTTGTATTGAAGATGAAGTTTAAATTACGAAATGGTTTTGCTTTCACAATGTTAAATTAAAAAATGAATATCTTTAAATTTGATAACAATAGAACATTTTGGAATAATATAGGAAATAAATTTAATTTTTTAAACTTAAATAAATATTTAAAGAAATTATTAATATTTCTTTCTCGATCACTTTAA
Source organism: Drosophila longiperda (assembly GCA_035042125.1). Taxonomy (NCBI): domain Eukaryota; kingdom Metazoa; phylum Arthropoda; class Insecta; order Diptera; family Drosophilidae; genus Drosophila; species Drosophila longiperda. The sequence continues at coordinate 8,132,527 of JAWNLV010000010.1, read as the reverse complement.
AATATTTAAAATATAAAAGACTAATTTTAGCTAATACGTCAAATAAATTTATATAACATATATCAAGCATTAGAAAGTCCAAGAAATCAAAAAGATTACAATATATTCAGTGCTTGCATTTCAAAATTTTTGAAATGCCATTTATAATAATATATATATTATGAAATGAGTTTTGAAAATATATATATGATAATACGACTACTATTATTTTGGCCGCAACTGTATTTAATGCTCCCTCACATACACACACACTTGCACATTACTCCTTCGGTGCTTTTAATCTTATTGCTGATCTTTCCCCGCTTTTTGCTACGCGTTTTGCATGCCTTCCAGTGAGTTCCAAAGTGGTCTTCTCGACTGGAATGCGTTTAATTTCGTATTTGGAATTTTTGTATTTTTTTATTATTTGTTTTTGGAGCGTCGTTCGCTTGTTTTTACAACGCAAAAACACTTGTTGTCTTGGAAATCAAACTAAGCGAAAACTTTAATTAATATTCCAATCGTGATTTCTCTCCCTCTCTCTCCCCCCCTTCTCTTTCTTTCTAACGCACATACTCGCAGCCCAGTGCGAACAATGCAGTTATTTGTTTTGTATTTTTGTTTTTCTCTCTGTTTTTTTGCTGCTGGAATTTGGCGATTGCTCAACACTTTTTAACCCTTGCTGCACTAAAAGGTACAATTATAGCTTTGGCACTGGAATTGCGGCATGCTTCTCTCTCTTTCGCACTCATTCAATTTATAGAGTTGTACTTTGCTAGCCTTGTCAATGTTGATGAGATAAGTACTTGAACAAAAAGATGTGCAAAAAATTAATAGCTGAAATCAAAAATGTAAAGACAAGAAATCTTAGTCAAAATTCAATACAAAAATAAATATATAAAAAACTAAATAAAAATTCAAAAAAAAACATATAAATATATTTTTAGGTAGACTTTAATTTTTTAAGCCATTTAGGAAATATTCAATTTTTTTTTTAATTCTTGCATTTGTTTTTTAAAGCGTTGAAAATATTTGCTAAAAAATTTTCGAGCTCGCCGACTTCTTGTATTTTTTTTCGTTGTTGTTTCAGGTGCAGTAATTGCTGCTGCTGTTGTTGTTACTGGTGTTGTTGTTTCAATGCACTCCACGTGTGTGGGAGTGAGCAAGCAGTTGATACAGTTAGGGTCCAATGGGGCCACAGCACAAGTTACGGCCGTCACATCTTCCAGTTGGGAATACAAAATGGCGACCAACAAGATAAGAATTTTGGCACATCTCATTTTGAAGCTTCACAATTAAGAACTGACTTCAACGAGCAGCAAATCGTTTGGTTTTATTAAACTCAATGCGAATTTGCCAAAACTTAACAAACTTTATTCAGGTGTTAGTTAATGTCTATAATAGACAATTGAGCTAAAAAAAATTGAAAAAAAGTTTAAGCGCATTTATACTCTGTTTTTAAGTTAAACATTTCGAAATATTCCAATATTTTATAGCTAATAAAGCTAAAAACAAAAATTTTAATGTGCGTATGCTCTAAATAAATTGGAAATAATTAACATTTAAAAATCAAAACATATTAAATTTCATATTTAGTTAATATAAACATATTTTATTTTCTACAACTAAAGAAAAAAATAAAAAAACAGAAATCAATATAAAAAATTATGCGCCTAATTCAAGTTCAAATTTTGTTTACATAGTATTCTTTTGTTTGATAACGTTGAGTAATAACAAATGACGCCATAGTTAAAATTGTTGACTTTCTTTAACAAAGTAGAACAAACACTGAAAACAATATTTTTTGTCGCATTTGAGTAAAGTTTATTCAAGTGTTCCATAACCGTCTTACACAAAGCCTTAAAGAAACGAAAACAAAAAAACCCAACATACAAATGGTATTAAAACAAATAGTTTGATATCTTTTGGGCATGCAGAAATGCCACAAGAAATACAATAGCCATTGCCATTAGACATTTTTTTAAATTAAAATTAAAATGGCACTGAAAACTAGAACTTTTTTGTGGACTTTGGTAATAATTTGTACAAATTCGAAGAAACAAAAGTTTTTATTTAGAAACGTATTTTGATAAATAATCTCACTGATTAAACAGCTTTAAAAATTACTTCAACGAATAAAAATTTATAGAATTAGAAAGGGTTCTTATTTTTTGGTCAAATTTGTTAAATGTAAAAATAGACAAAAAATTCCAGCTAAAATTAAGGAAATAAAATATCAAAAGGTATAAATAAATAAAGAAAAAAAAAGATATGAGTATATATGTATACATATATGGATAAACAGATAAATAAATGGATAGATGGAGAAAAGTGTAATTATGGCTATCAGCTGGTGCGGATAGATAGACAAGAAAGCCCACTTAGAGAGCCAAATGCAAATGGCAAATTGAGCAGGTTGCGAATGAGGAGACTTTGACAACATTGTGACAATGACAACAATTGAACAACATTTTAATTGCTGGCCATTTGCATAGAAAAACACTTTTCCAATGTTGTCGTTGTCATTGTCATTGTTGTTGTTGTTGTTGTTGTTGCTATGCAAAGACCTACAAATTCAACAACTTGACGATCTCATTGATGTTTTTATGCGCTTGTCAGACATTATTTATGCATGTATGTATAAATACATATATATATATATATATATATATATATATATAGAAGATATAGAAGAAGATCGGTGGGCGCAAACGTGTCTGGCTACTGTTTGCCACTGTGGTGCGATGTGGTGCTCTGTGTTGTGTTGAGTTGCGTTGTTTTCTTGTTGCACCCACATAAAACATTTTTTGGCACAAATACCAACATTAAATTGCGGTCACTCATCGATCGCGATAAGCGGCAAAAATAACAAAAAAAAAAAAACCCAAAAAATAACATGTGAAAGTCGCAAAAGCTGACACACAAATGCCAGTCTCTCATCGAATACCGAATACCAAAAATCAAAAATATCACAAAAACACTAAAGAAAATACACAAAAAATATAAAGAATGTACAGCTATCTTAGGCACATCAAAGATTAGAAACCCATTAATAGATATAGTAGATCTGCAAATGCTAACACTCAACTGGCAATTTAACTGTGAAAAATATTTATCCTTTTTTTTAGTCCAAATATTGAGTAACTTAACTTAAGCAAAACATTTTTTGAAACAAGAATTTATCTATCGATCAATTGTTGATATGTGAGCTTGGATATATATATATATATATATATGTATTATCGAACCTTATTATGATAGTTATAATATGTTATTTTGCTGCGGATATTTTATTAAACAAAAATGTATTTATTTATTCCTTTGAATTTAAGTAAAAATGTTAGCAGATAAAAATCTAAAATATCTAAACAGTTGTTTTCCATAATTTAATAAACAAAAGTGATGTAGAAGTCTGATCTCAATGCATTTCAAATCGAATGTATTAAGAAAATATAATTTTAAACGATTACATTTTTGTGCTCAAGAATTTAAATTTCGATCTTTGGTACCTATGAATTCTGTTTGATATACTTATATGATTTATCAGTTTTCTACATATATATTTACTCGACTTGCAATTGTTGCTGGAAAATATGACTAGAATGTTTTTCGTTTTGGTGTTCGCACATGAACTCCATGTACAATATTTGTGTGTTTATCAAAATTGATTTCTTCCATCTATATTCCAAATATAAATATATATATATATAATTATGCGTTGTGAATATACAGGTTATACAAATGTCATTTTGATATCTATCAGAATCAGGCAGACAACAAACAGAAAATTCTCACGAGATGTTGGCATGATTAATTACAGTTTAAATTAATTGGAAAAGCCAAACAAGAAAAGACGAGACGAGTGTGTGTGTGTGTGTGTATGTGTGTGTGGGCGATATTCTAGACAAAAAACAGTTCGACATTGCGTATGAGTGTTGGGATGTTGTTTACTTGTCAGCTGTTCTAATTTGTCTCATCTCTCTCTCTTTTTCTCTCTCTCTCTTTCTCACATATCTGCTGCTCAGCTGTTTGCTGTGCTACATTCTTCTCTTTTTATTGTTGCCCCAATTTTCCTAAATACAAATATTTGCATTCTCATACAACAAATTCATTTAAAATAATTTGTGCTTTTTTTTCTATTTATTTATAATTAAATTAAATTTTCGCTCTTTGGCACGCTCTTAACTGTCTCTTTCGCTCTTTTTCGTGCTCTGTCTCTCTCTATCTCTCTATATTTAATTCTTTTTCTCTCTTTTTGTGCTTTGGGCAAATTTCTTTTAATTGTTTACATTCAATGAATCTTTTGCTTTACGGCTCATTTTAGTTGCTTCTCCTCCGTTGTTTCAACCTCAACTGTGTTATTTTGATTGAACAAATTGATTGTTATAAATTTTATTGACAACTCGCAAAGCGTGCGTCAATTTTTCAATATTATTTTCGTTGGCCGTTAGACAAAATTAAAAGGAAAAAGCTGAAAAAAACGCTTCAATTGATTTATTTGATTTGTTTTCGCGCTCAATTGCCAAACAAATTGTGTTGTGTGTAAGTGTGTGTGTGTGTGTTGTTGTGCAGCAAAACGATCTTGTCAATCGCATTAATAAATTTAAAATAAATTTTTACGTGAAACGCTTCGATTGCATTTGGGACGTTTGCAACAGCAAATTGTATGCGATTTTTACGTGCCGATTATAGAAAATGGTTGCCATAAGCCAATAAATAAGAACTAATTGCATATTTATATATATAAAGACATACATACATGGATCGAGACCACACGGATCAATCGATAATTTTGTTTGTATTACTTTTTATTATATGTACCTAAAATGAAACAATTTCGGCACATGCAAAATGAGAATGATTAAAAATACCAATGAATAAATACTCCTTAATATTTTAAAACATTATAATTGAACAAAATAAAATAAAAGAAAAGACTGCAAATTTTAAAAATGTCTTAAATATGCACTAAAGTTTATTTATTTTATATATTTATAAAATTGGTAGGTTATGTTAAAATAAAATATATACAAATTAAAATATTTTAGCTATCAATGAGTATTTATTTACTTTAATTTAAACCTCGGTTCTTGTACAGTAAAAAAAAAACATTTTCAAATTTGAAAGATATTTATATGTTTACCAGCTTTCAATTTTAAGTGATTCTAAAAGTTTGATATATATACTTGAAGTGACGGCAAATCTGTTTTAAATTTCTACACATCGTGAAAATATTTCAGTGCCTTGCAATCACTATGAAAATATGTAGAAAAGAAATACAACTTGACGCATGCCAAAAAATAAATAAATAAAATTTGTTTAAAAAGTAAGTCATATTTTTGCCTGCTTATATGTCGTGTTAAATTTATGCGAATTTCTTATTTAAGCTAATTTATTTATAACATTTATGTACTCATAGACAAATATATATTTTATAAATATTTGTCTTCTTTGTATTTATAAATTCAGCATCAACAGACTAATCGGAATTTATCCATTTAATCTTTAATCTCTTTAATCTTAAAGATCACTGGATATCATAAAGTAGAATTTTTTCCTTTCTCTCGTCTAGAAATATCTCATTTATTGTTCTTCGGAATTGTTTACTTACTAATAAGATTAAATTTATGCTCTATCAGTCATTTCTCTGATTCCACTCAGGTGTTCAAGAATTTTTTCTTTATATTCCGATAAGATATTAAAATTAGTCAGCTTTTTACTTCTTAGTCTTTAATTTATTTATTTATTTATTTTTTGGACAAGCCACCATAAAACTAAAGTCATCGTCCCCTTCCCCGATACATGCAAATTGTATGCAAGGCCTGCATGCTCCACTTGATCTTGTCGCTGTCACCAGGGGTATATATATGTATATATATATATATATTTATATATATTTATATATGTATATTTACATACATTAATCCCATTTCGTGCCGGCTGCTGTGCCTGTTGCTGATGGTGTTGTTGTTGTTGTTGTTGTTGCAGTCAACGGCGCATTTACCTAAATTGGAATTTCCGGTAAACCGTAATGAAAATCGTAGCAATCAAACCGAAAAAAAAACAAAATCAAACACACACAGCAATACGAGAAAGCACTGAGCAAAATTCACAAAAAAGTAAACACTTAAAATAAAAGCATAAAAAACTGTGAAAAATATAAACATACCAAATAAAATAAATAAAAAATAATATAAAATAAATTTGGTATGCAAATTTGGGCAAAGTGAAGCTAAAAATGCTTTTATTTCCCAAAAATATATAGTTAACATGTCAATTGCAATGGGTCTAAAATTGGATCAGTTTAAAAAACTAAAACAAATTAAACTTTTGCCGTTAGAGGCTTTAATACAGATTTGCAGCAGCTTAAAGATTTTGTGTTATGTTATTTTCGAGCTTATTCCTAATATTTTCCTATATATTATATTTTTAAATTCTGTATACATTTTTTCTTTTTATTAATTGATATACGTATTTAATGTCAACTGCGAACACGCAAAATAATACAAATGGAATGAAATATATACAATTAATTTAAAATAAACTTAAATTAAATTTAAAAAAATATGACATTTGTAAATGTTTTTTAGATTGTGAGTCTTTAATTTATTTTCTCTCAATATAATATAATAATATATAATAAATAATATATAATAAAATATATTCAATTGTTTAATTGTTCATTTACTATACCTTTTAAATATTAACACAAAGTGATTAATCAAATATCAACATTTTAATTTTAGTTGAGCAGAAGATTTTTAAAATTTAATAACAATTTAAAAAACTCTAATCTTATTTAATGCGAAACTTACTTAAAAATAAGCTTTTTAATGTGTATTTAAGAAGTAAATACAGAAAATTATATTAATAATGTAAAAATAAATATTGATTTTTAAATATTTATTTATATAGATAGTTATGTTGATATTGACTAGATATAAAGATAATAATGGAGATAGAAATATAGATACAGATATAGTTATATATATAGATATATACATATTAATACTAAAGTAAATAAAAAAATAGAATTAACATTGAAGTTTACTCGGAAACAGAAAAATGATTAAGTAAAAGTATAAAAATCAACGTATTTTCTTAAAAAAAAAAACACCTTCGGGTAGTGCACATAGTTCAAGGCACAGACTCGTATATACCCTATAGATACCCTGACTGGTCGCATTGATATGCAAATGAATGTCAACGTCTTAAATGAAATAATCGTCTTAAATGAGCTTCGTGCCGGCTGCCTTGCTAAATCGCTGGACTTAATTGCTTTTCTCCAACTACTATCAGAGAAAGGGAGAAATATCGAAGCAGAGGGAGAAAGAGTGAGAGAGAGAGAGGCAGAAAGAGAGAGAGATGAGTGAGGGTCGAAACATTTAAGAGCTTATTTATATATATTTTTTGATGAGTGCCTTTTAATGACTTATTTACTTAATAATTTTTAATTACATATCACAAAATATTTTTAAAGCATTTTCAATGTCATTCAATAAGTGTTCAGCGTCGAAATAAAACAATTTAGAAATTCTTTTCCAAATTTAGATATTTTAAATGTAAACAATGAGTTGAAAATGTAGCCACAACTTAAAGAAGTCTTTGTAATTCTGTAAACACTTTTCTTTTTTCGAAATTGGGTTATACACGAAACTGCAATCTGTAAACAATAAAACTTTATTTCATTTCAACCAAAATTTCAGCATAAATTCTGTTAATATTGTTTCCCAATTTCTTTGAACTGTAAAATAATCAAAAAATATTTGATAAATTTTTATTGCGCAAAAACTCAATTTATTTACTAGACGCAAATAAATCAATCATTGTTCATTTAAATTTGTAGAACGTGCAAGCAGAAAAACAATTCTTAAAATAATATTAATATAGATTGGTTACTTATGGCACGCTGAATTTTATGTACCCTAAAATATCTGTTTTTGTTGAAATTAAATTATAAGTTAAACAAACAAACTATTTTTGTATGTGAATATAATTACTAGAAATTATGGAGCTAATCTAAATAAAAATAACTTTAATACCTTAAATTAATCTACTGAATCATCGAAAGTAAGCAGAAATGCAAGTCCCCATATATATATATATACATATATATATAATTATAATTATTAAGATCCTTAAAGCTATATAACAATCTTAACATAATTGTAAGTAAGGCACCAAACTAATGATATGGTTCACCTGTTTAGCTAGAAAAATAAATATTTATAAATTCTTATATCTACTCTGCTACTGATGCAGATTTAGAATATATATATATATATATATATATATATATATATATATTTATATATATTTGAAGAGCTCAAAATATCTCCTTTAATGCTTAACACACTTTCTGGCAAAGCGATAAAAATAACACAATAAATTGTCCAGTACATAAAATCAAATCTACTACTTCAGCAGCAAAAAATGCTAGTTTATTAGGTATGTATATATATATATATATATATATATATACATATATATATATATCTATGTGGACAAGTGTTGATATACGAATGCCAAACGATTGCAAAATCGACCCGCAGACGAAAAAGAATTCCAATTCAACTCCGAATCCAAAACCGAATTGCGGTTTGCTTCTGTGCGCTGTGCATATTAATTATGCCAATAAAATACATATATTCAAAGCTGTAGCGCCAACTATAAAAAATAAAAATGCTAGTTTTTATTTATTTATTTTTTTTATGTATTTTTGTACTTATTAAGTTGTGTGTACTAAATGCGGTTACGCCGGCAAGTGTGGACATCGTTGAAACTGGGCCTGTGGCTTGTTGTGGTGTTTCTTGTGGTTTTTGTTGTTGTTGTGGCAGTTGAAGTTGTTAAAATGATGTTAACTAAACAAACTTCAAGCCACATGTGCTTATTAAAAATCATTTTGGGCAACGTATTTAATTTTTTTTTTCCTCGCTGCAACGTTTCCGGCCACAATATCCGTGAAAATCGGCTGGGGGAGAAAAACTTTATGTTTTGCTTCCGTTGGATATTTTGTCGAGTTTTTGTTTTCTAATTTATATGCAACGGTTACCGTTAGACTCACCTGCCACTTTGCCACGGCTGCCACTTTAGTTTTAATTTTTCTCTAGCCTCTTTTATTTATGGTTAACCATTGCCTTACCATGCGCATAACTAATTAAATATATATATATATATATATATATTATTTTTTAATAATTGCTATGCTTTCCTATTTTCTATGTTGCGCAGGTTTGTGTGTCCAAACAAGAAAAAACTTTGGCTGGCCATATCCGCCGGAAGCACCTTAACGGGCCAGAACAAGTGCAAAGCCACATCTGCCCCCGTCTGGCCCCCTGTACAGCCCTTTTCGAAATGACAACAACATTAGCTGAAAACTGAACAATCCAAATATATTGTGCAAGAGTTTCAAGACAATTAACATCATGTCATTGGGTGAGTACCGAACAATTAATTAACCATAATTAAACACCCACAACATAATAAAGTTAATTTTTTTTATTATTCTGTAATGGTATCTATAAGGTAAATATATGTTTATTCTATATATTCGTACATATTTCTGAGTGTTAATCTGTGCAGCTTCTGCTGCTTAAGTGGTAAATATAGATAGACAGAAATAGATGGTTAGGTTTTTAAAATAAATAAAAATAAAATATAATCTGGATTATATCGACTTTAGTGTTGATGCTGATCAAGAATGTATATTTAGTATAAATCATTAACATCTAATCAGATATTCTCACCTAATTGGAACACCTAAATAAAATAATAAAATAAAAAAATTATAAATTGCTTAATTTGTGGCACCTGAATTATTGCATTTAGCAACACTTAGTTTAGCCACTTTTCTAGAGAATATGTTTACCTAAATGTTGTTGCGCTGAGGCATGCCCCAAACATGGCATAAACACGACACATTCCCCGTTCACGCCTCGACTTGAATTTGACACCGAATCGAGTCTTTCGCTGCGACACGCAGCGCTAATGAGTGTTTAACCCATGGACACAACTAGTGGAAAAGTGCACGACAATATGCAGCATGCAACATGCCACATGAATGCACATTAGCAATTTCCCAGAACGCCAACGCATTTATCATGAAATCGTACACTCAGACAAAAAAAATTGACATAAATTTTAAAAAATAAAAAAAATTTTAAAGTCGACGTTTTTCTTTACTTAGTTTTTCAAATTTAAAATGCTAAAAAAAATATGTCTAATTTTCAGGGTATTTTTTTTAAATACGTCAAATTATCTTTTGGTTGTTAACATTATTTATAAACAAAATATTCGAAAGAATTTTTTCCTATAGACATGGATATGAATATTTATTTTTTATAAATGCATAATATTAAAAAATAAAAAAGAATAAATTTTTGTATAATTAGAAGTTATTTGAAAACACTAGAAAAACCTTATATTTGCTAGGGCAATTTTCTATTATTCAGATACATTTTTTTGTGAGTGCATTGAGGCTTAGGCTACTCTTACAGTTAGCCGTAACCTTACCCATTCCTTATCCATCCCCATACCCAACCCCTTTCCTTACCCTTACCCATACTCCATACTTCATCTCCTGTTGGGTAGCCACGCCATCGATTAGTCCGAGCAACCCACTGATATTTGGATCGAATTGAATTGCCAACAAACAAACAAAGATGCACACAGCAAGTAGGAGCAATGGGCGTACTTTAAACATGCCAAGATTGTGTACTAGGCACGCCCTTCTGGCGGAGATGCCACAACGTCACCTAGAAAAAAAGTGCCACTGCCACTTGCCACTGGAAAGTGCGGCAGTTTCCCAGCGCTGCAAATGATGCGTAATCAACTGAGACGCCAGTTGTTTTGGGACTGCCTGGGAAAAAAGCTGGCAGTGATACAAAAGTAGATACACTTAAAAAAAAAGTCTTATAAAATAGTAGAAATATATTTCTATATATTCGAAAATATTTCTGAGAAATTAAGATATAATTAGAAAATATTTTCTATGTTCTATTAAATTTCGTTACTTAAAACTTCTCAGAAACATAATTCATTAAAATTTAAGTTCACTAAATTTAAAATTATATAGAAAATTTTCCTATATACCAAAAGTGTTTTTAAGCTTTAACGATTTTCATGTTATGGCAATTTTCTAAAACAGGGAGCGATTTTTTGCTCAGTGTAAGTACTGCATCACTTATCCAATAGATACCAGCTCCAGACGCAGACCCAGACACAACTGCGTACAATTCTGACTCACTGACGAGGTCATCCATCAATTTGTGAACGACTCGAAGCAATGCAACCCACAACAATAATAACAACAATAAGAACAACAATAATAATAATAATAATACGTAATATTCAAAGGACAGCAGCGAATGATAATAAATAACAAATCAAATGTCGAGCTAACCATCTAATTAGTCAGATTTGTGGCATGTAGCACAGTTGCCAGCGTTGCATGCCACACACCACAGACTAGACTACAATACCAATCATGTCCAGCTTTTTTCTATGTTTTTGTTTTTATTTATGTTGAGTAGAACAAATAATCACAGCGCTGATATGGGAAATGGCGCAATTAAAACACAAAACTCTCTTGCATCGCATGCAGTCAGTCAGAGACACACACATACACATATATATATATATATATATATATTTTATATATATATATCTTTTATTTGCTATGAAGCCACTCGTCCAACCCTCGTCCATCCCTCCTTGTCTGCCCGTCTGTCTGTCTCTGAGTCTGTCAGTCTCTTTGGCCCGCATCGTGGAATTTTTATAAATAGTTTGTCGACATTGTTGTTGTTTTTGTTGTTATTGTTGTTGATTATGTTGTTTTAGTTGTTGTTGTTTTGTAAAATCATTCATTAAATCTGCATTGAATTTCATTTCATTCATTCGCGCTTTTTAATTGCTCTTATTGAGTTTTGCTCGCTTTTTGTTTAGTTTCTATTTATTTATCATTACCATTCACAGTTGCAAGCACCCCTCAAACCCAAAACTCATTCACAATAGTTTTAACGGTTCGTCAACTGATTCTAATATTTTTTTTCCAATCAAGTTTATATATTTTACTTCCTAAGGTTTAAGTTATGCTTTCATATTCTGTATTAATTTGTGTGCTATGTTTTTAATTTTAATTCTATTTTAAAATTCCGACCGAAATAATTACACAAATTTACTGTCTGTTCTACCTAAACTTAACAGCGTAAAATTCAAAGAATATTTCAAAATTAACAAGTTATTTATTAATTTTAAAAAAATTTGCATAATAATTGAAGGAATTTCGTCAGTTTTTGTATATTTTATTGAATGATAGTAAATATTAGTTTTACCAACTTAGCTAATTTTGGTTCCCTATGAATATTATCAATTATATGGTTCAATAATGAATTTGACAATTTTGGATGTTTTTTTGTTCTAACTTTAAAAAAAAACTCAATACTTAATCGTTACAACACAATTTTGTGTAGATCAAAAATGATAAATATTATTATCTTTTTCACTTTTTAAAATTGATGAGCCTATAAAAAAATCCACATGCATAAATATTTAAAAATCCATTAAAAAGAAATAAAAAAGAATTTCTTTCACGACTAATTTCGTGGAATATTGCCATAATATGAGTCAGTCGAATATTTCGATCGATGCGATCGATACTTGAGTTGTGCATAAAGCAGGCACACCTTAAATTTTTAAATTTAATGTTTTGTAAATATTTACACACATTAATTATTCGCAATGCAGCAGCTGCAAACTGAAAGTGCCTTTTGTGCTTGCCCCCAAAAAGATGCCGACAAAGAGTGCAACAAGGGAATCAATAATCAATAATCAAGAAACGATGCAAAACAATTCACAAATTGGCAGCGATAAAGAAATCTATCAGTGATATTTGGACCAATGACCCCAATTGAGTGGGCTCCATCGCATCCATCGGCCATTGCCAATGACGACGTCACAGCAAAAATATAATATTATTAAGAAAAATAAAAATAAAAGACACATAACAATTCACAGTGCGTATGCCAATTTAAATACACTCAGACAAAAGATCAAACTGAAATTAAAAAAAATTTTTTAAAAAAACGCTACGAAATAAAAAAAAAAACTAATTTCAATATGATTTTGTTGAGTTTTAATTTAAATATGTTTTAAGGAGTATCATATTTTAATTGTTTTCTAATTGCTTAAAAATAAATTTATAAAAATTATAAATATGAAATTTATAAAGAAATAAAATGTATAATAAAATAAAATCAGACAAATTTCCGATCGAGAAATAATTTTTAACTCAACGAAAAAAATAGTAAAAATAATTGCAATATTATTTTTTTTAACTGCGCAGTAATAAATAATAAATAATTATAAATATGAAATATATAAAGAAATAAAATTAGTAGGGAAAACTCTGGATTTTGGAAAAATGCCAAAAGAATGTCAAATTTCAAAATGTCATGCCAAACTTTATTCTCAGTGTATGCTTAATTGTCGGAATAGCTGAGTTGGGTGCTGAAATCCAACAAGCTCTCAAATAATAAATTGAAATAAAAGTCGTTAAATGCAATTATTAGTGTAATTCTGATGTCTCAATATTGTTTCTCCGAAAAATTTGCAATTACTCGCCAAGGCACTTAAGCTGTGCATTTTTAGCTAGATATATGGCCCAATATAAATCAAGACGAAGGGAAAGAGAAATGAGTTCATTTATTTCATCTAAAAATAAAATAGGACAGACACATTAGAGGCTCTCATCTGCTGAAAATGATTCTTCATAATTGAATTACACGATGGGAACAAGAGCGCAAACATTTTAATTACACACCTCATAATCATTTGGCTGTGAGTGTTGGATCTGTTGCATTTGAAGTGGGAGTACTACTTGGAGTTAGGAACTGTGCAGGAAGATGTGCTCCATCCTAGCTAGCAAACTTGATCAAATTTCTCAAATGAAATTCAACGACGCACGTCGAGCATGTCCCCAAACTCCGTGGACTGTGTGGGCTGTGCCCAGATCAACGACTGACTTATGTGCATATATATTAAATATATACACATATATACATATATATATATATATATATTTGTATATTTTCCGGTCTATGTGCGCGTCAGGGAATATTTATTTTGACAGGCATGAGGAAATGTTGCATATTGTGTCTACTTGTAAATATTAATGCAAAAGTTCAAAAAGAATAAAGCGAAATTTATTTAAAAAAATTTAAAAGTGTAAATTAAAACACATCAAAATGGAAAGCTCTGGTCTCAAAGATATTTTCTGTTTAATACAAAAATGCGTATTGATTTATAAAAATTTACGATTTTATTTTTAATAAATCGATTGGAACACTATTTATTGATATCTCTCTTTTTATTGCTTTTTGAATCCCGATTTGCGAATGATATACTCGAAACGGATGCAATTATCAATAAAATGAATTATAATTGATCTTTCTAAAACATATATGTCGTACATAATTCTGGTTATTAATAATATCGGCGGCTTTATACATACGAAGAGACAAAAATGACAATTTTTTAATACATACTTTAAGGGTTTTTTTTTAATGAAAAAATGCTTTTTTCTGCTTAAGTACAAAAGCAAAGAAAAATTTAAATTTAAGTTTTATATTAAATTATAGAATTTTTCTCCATTTTAAAACGAATTCGAAAAATATTTTAATATAAGATATTTATACATAACGATTTACATTAAGTCTAAAAATATGTTTATAAGATTATTCAAAATTTCAAGAAATATTTTAATCAGGAATGAGACAAGCTATGATTGATTTCCAACTTCAGCTATGTGTTTGTCTTGGGGATGTAATTTAGACAGCACGCATATCTATTTCAGACATTTCCAAATGTATGCTATATACGATCCATAACTATATATTATTCTATATATATATAATGGCCAGTCTTAGACAGCAGCGGCAAGTGTGTTTTTTAACCCCGCACTGTCCCTGCGTTGTGCATGATCTCAAATTACAAGTGCAGTCAAAGCTAAATAAATCAAATTTTGAAGTGTGATCTTGCACCAAGAAGAGGAAAACTCGTAGAAAATAAGAAATGAGAAAAAAACGAAAATTGGACGCTAAGTGCAAAGCGTAACAAGATCAACAACATCATTAGAGGCATCAACAGGGAGCTTGGGGAGTTTTGTTGTAATTAATGCGCCACGGATCCTCTGGGGTATGCCAATTGACATTTAACATCAACCTGTGGTTTGTGCCACAGCCATGCTGGAGACATGGACACGGACACGGTCGAGCTCGATACTCTCTACACTCGGAAAAACAACGTACTGCATTTTAGAAAAATATACACGTTTTGTTGCCCACTCACAGAAGAGTAAAGAGTTTAAATTAACGAAAAATTGTCAGTTTTAAATTCAATTTTCAATTTTAAAAAATAAATGGCTCAATAAAAAAATATTTATAAATTTGAAATACTAAAATAAAAATGATTCTTAATAATGAATTGCTCAGAATTTATATTCTTTGTAAGCATATGAAAAAAAATGATTTTAAAATGATAAAAAAGAAGACAAGAAAATCCGAGATTTCTATACACATACTTCCCGAAAACCTTGAATTAACCTTGGCAAATATCTTAAATTAAGTTAGTCTTATTTTTTGTGAGTGTACTTGTATAATTTATAAGAATTTTCACAACAACTGCGCAGAAAGTAATGTGCCCCTGCAACTGGCACTGCCCCTGCCCCAAATACACACATGCAGCCAGCGTTTAAAAAAAAGAAATATGCCCAAAAAGACACGCGCTCCACGGGGGACGCTGCTGCCCGAGCTTGTTGCTCGGGGATCAGGAAATCCAGAAATCAGGGGATCTCAATTCCCTGCCTCGCAATGGAGTTTTGCGCAGCGAGCCTCAACCTTCTTCGACTGCTCGTTGTTATTTTTTTTTTTAGGTTTTTTTTTACACGGAAGACAACGATTGCTGTGTTGTCTATTTTTTGTTGGTTTTGTTGGTTTTTGTCATGTGCTCAGTTTCCATTAAGAAAATAATTAACATTTGTTGTTGTGGCCCAGTGAAATCTGTTGAGCAGATGTCTTGCGGCTGCTGCTGTTGCTCTCGTGTCGACTTTGGCTTTGGATGTGCCAAGTCGGCATTCGAATGGATTTTATATATATGCATTTTAATGCATTTCCAAACACCTTTTGCAAGCGACCAGCGAGCCTAAAAATAGCAACAAATGTGGCTCATCAATGGCTTGGCCATGCCCACTTTTCATTGGATTGTGTCAACCACAGGGTACACGGCAAGAACACCCATTAGGATCAAGATCATAAAAGTGTTTATTCGATTTTTTGATTGCATTTCTGACACCTCAATACAAACCCACTCAATATGAACTCAAGATCAGGTAGTAAAACTCACTTTCACACTTCAAAATTGACAAAGAAAATGTGAGCGAAAGAGAGAGAGAGAGGGAAAAAGCAATAACTAAACTACACACAGAAAAAACCATCCCGATATTTAGAAAATAAATATTTTGATTTTTGTAATCAATTTGTAAATAATCGAAGAATTTGCTTTACAAATTTGAAACGCTACTTTTTACTTTTTAACAATAGAAATTTGCAATTTTTTTAGTATTTTCTTTACCATCAATTTTCTTAATAAAATTAAACAAATTTATATTTGTAAAGGTGAACTCACCAAAAATTAGTAATTTTTTAAATATAAGTATCTGGTAATAAGTACAATTTTCTTGGTTAAATTAGAAATAAACTTGGTAAATATTGAGTTGAGCTGTTTAGGCGTTTTTCAGGTATGATATTTTTTCTGAGTGCAAAATCTACCCAGAAACCAGGTAGTAAAATTCACTTTCACAATTGAGAGAAGAAAAAGATAACGATTTGCCTCCTGTCACAATGATTATATTCATGTCTGCTCACACTTCCTGATCACATCCTACTAATCCGTTTGGTTACATCTTCTTTTTGGCATTTCCGTTCCGGTTATTTCCCTCTCCAGTTTTAATTAGCATTAAGGTCACGTGGTAAGTGTTGAGGTTCTTTAGTTTTTCCTCATTTTTAATTACTTATCCTCGGACACATCCTGAACGGCATTTGGCAACTTGTTTTCATTGCCAGGAGAGGCTCGAGCCTTGTGTCTGCTCTCTGTTTCAGTTTCAATTTCAGTTTTCATGGCACTTCACATCCGCAGCTGCCAAAAGTGTTGCAAGTGGCATATTTGAGCCAGTTGCCTGCCGCTTGATGTTGTTTTTCTTTTTTATGGCAATTGTTGTTGCTTCGCATCCGCTCCGAGCTCGGAGCGTGGGCGGAACTTGAAAAATGATTGTTTTTAATGACTGTTCTTCTGTTTTCGTTTGGCAAACTAAAATAACACTTTCAAAAATGTTCATATTTTCTCAAATGATTTTTAAAGCATTCGTCTTACGTTCGACGTGCGTTTTATGAGCTCCGTAAAAATAACTCAAAGTTAATGCCAGAATTATTTTATTGAGTGGTTCCTGCAACAGCCCACTTCTCCAATTTTTCCCTTTCTACACTTAGAAAAAAAACTCTCTAAAAGTAAAACTACACAAAAAATATAGTTTTACTTACAAGGGTTCTTCTAAATTGACAATTTTAGAGTTTATCTGTCGCGTGTTTAAAACACCGCGAAATCTTAAGTTTTCTAAATTAATTTATATCAATTTATGAAATATGTAATATATTTGTATAAGTGTGAAAACTTGACATGCAAATGTTTATTTAAGAATTCTTCTATGCTATTCACATAAAAAAGAACAGTTTGAAAACAAAACATATTTTTCTAAATTTCAGAATACTGATTTTTATTTGTTGAAATGTTTGATTTGATTTTTCTATGAGTGTATAATTTTATATTTAATATATATGCAAATGCTTTCGATGCAGTTTTATGACTAATTTGCTTTCCAGGGAAGCCACCTGCAATAACTGGAGGCATAATTTTTTTGTAACTTTTGTGTGGCAACACGTCAAAATAAGCATACAAATAATAATAATATTAATAATCATAACAATTTCAATCATAATGCGACTTCCCCTCTCCCACCACAGCTGCCTGGGTCGTCGCCAAACTTCCGGGCAGGCTGACGTTTGTTTTATTATATTTTGTTTGGTTCGTTTTTCCCTTTCCCTTTGCCTTTGCTGCCTGTGTCTGGGGTTAAATCATAAAAAAAGTCGAAAATAATAAACAAAAATTTTCAATTGAACGTGAAGGAAAACTCGTATTGCGCATAAACTGACTCAAAATACAAAAACGTCGACTTCGGGTTGGGGTTTGGAATTTTTTGAGTGGGGAGAACTGCAGATCGCTGCTGCTTACTCTTTCACTCTACCTCTCTCTATCTGTCTCTCTCTCTCTCCCCCTTATTCTGTCATCTGCCTGGCTACGCGGAATTCTAATGAAAATAGCCGAGTAAATGTGAGTAGCTTCTGCAGTTGCTGTTGTCCGCCTGACCAAATGTGCATAAAAGGGAAATAATTCAACAAAGAAATAAACATCGAGTCTCGCTGCAGTTCAGTTAGCTCGACTATAAATACTCTGTAGTTAAATAAATTATACTTTTATTGGCTAATTATCCTATTTGCACACTCAAATTGAAGCATGCAGAAAATGCTTTATTTTTTCTGCCTTTTTATTGCTATCTGTGTTCGATATATATCGATATTCGAAACTGGGGCATTATTGTTCAATTTATATAAGCTTGATGTGCCCGATATATTTATTAATTTATTTCAACTTAAACAATAAAATGTTAATTAATTTATATTTAAAAATTCAATTCAATTTTTAGACTTACATTAAATACAATATTTATATTTACAAGGTTTTGGTATAGTAATAATAATTATAATAATAATTATATTAAAATATAATAAGAAGTGCTTAGGTCTGCAGAGAGCAGTGCCTAAATTATCTGCCTCTTAAGCTCTCCGACCACCGTTTGATCATACATTGTTAATCTTCCTCAATAATATATATTAAATTTGTGGATTCTGAGTTGCTTCCATTTACATGTTGCATGCTTTTCCACAAAACCAATATACCTCATTATACGCATTATTAATGCGTTCAGTGCATAATAAAGTATTGCGTGCAATTTCGCGTGTATGCCAAATATGGCTACGAGGAGCATTTCTTTTGCCTGCTGCAGCTAACAAATAAATGGCCGAGAAACAGGGCTAAGCAATTACAACAGCTACAACAAACGGAAAGGGCAACATTAAAAATTTACAGTTGTGCATTTTCGCTTGCAGTTGAATTTTTCTCATTCATTCGTTTATTTTTTTTTTTTAATTATAAATTCTGCTCGTTATGCATGCCATATTTGTAAATCATTAGAGCGTTGATTGCTAAATAATTGCATGTTGCAATTACTTTAATATTTATGTATTTGGATACACATTAAATTAATCTGGGGCTGAGAAAGTTTTAGTTGTCAAACTATGTTCAAAATGGCATTGCTTGAGAAAAGTGATTTATTTTTTATAAAGTTTGGTTTTAAACTAAATTTTTATTCTTTTTAACGCTACTTAGCTCGTTTCCTAAAATTTGCTTTTATTTATTATTTTATTGATGTTCTTAAAATCTTAATAAATATCCTGTTGATTAAATATCTTTGGTTTAAGCTACCTATTTTTTTTTTATCAACTTTTTCTTTGATATATTTTTTATAACTGTTAATAATTATAGAGATTTCCTTTATTTTTATAAATAAGTACACAGTTATTTTATATATAAAAAAATATTCAATTGATTATATTTCTAATGCAATTTAAAAGTTCTTATAACACTTTGATTGCTTATGAGATTTTGGCAAGTCAAATTGTTTTATTTGTGACTCAATGCTGGATATGGCAACAAAGGTGAATCACTGCCACAGGGCAACCAAAACTGACCCAAGAGAAATGCAATAACAAAGACACCATCCGAAGTGATTAACCTGTCAACGCCAGAGAACAATCAGCGAGTGCCCCCAAAAATGTTTCACAGAATAGCTCCTCGGAGGCGAAAGGGTTGCAGTTTAGGTAGCAGTTGAGCGTCTACAGATTTATGACTAGAAACGGGGCAAGTCGTGTCGTGGCCCATAGAATAGCATGCGATACACTCAGCGAAATGGCAAACTACATTTTAGAAAATAGCGTTAAGGGCAGACTTTCTTTGTATTTTTGAATGTCTTGTTTTTTTTTATATATATACCCAATTCTACATTAATAGTGAAATTAGGTTGTTATTAATATGACATTAAATAATATACCATAAATATCCAAACATTTTAAATCGTTTATAAATTGATTTTAGTTGTTTTGAAAAAAATGCAAATATTATTATATGATTCGAATTCGCGTCTTTTCAACCCTCGAAAACTAATAAAAAAAAAAAAACTCTTAGAGGTCTTCAACAAATTAATATCTCTAAAACCCTGTCAAAGTTTTCATATTTTTTTAAAAAGAACAGTTTTCATTCATAAATTTCAGTGGGATTTTTTCTAAGTGTACAAATGCTATGCCGTACTTAAGAGCCCGAAGAGTCAGAGTCAGAGTCAGAATCAGAGTCAGATTCAGATTCAGAACGCGTGCAGGCGAAGACAACAACTTGACATTTATGTGGAGGCAATTGCAATTGTGTAAGTGCAACGAGTGCTGCAAGTCGATGTGCATTTCAAGATCATTTGCATCCACACACACTCTCACACACACTTCTTGAGTGTGCACCCGGGATCCGTTTTCTATATTTTATGAACTACGAAATGTGCAATTTCTACGCTGCAAGCCCCTTGTGAGTTTTTACGAGTTTTCCATCGGTTCCAATGTGCGTTGCATCTGCCACTCATTTTATTTGTTGGCCCAGTCCCAGTCTCAGTCCACTTCAGAAATTCCGCTGTCTGCCACATGGAATCGCTCTGCACTCTCTACCAACTTTTAGCAATGCCTTTGTGTTTTCCTCACAAAATTATAAAGTTTCCTTGTTTACACTCAGCAAAAATATTAATATATAATATGAATATATATATAAATATAATATAAATATATAAATAATGTAAATTCTACGCATTTCTTGATATTATATATTATTTCTTAACATTAGGCAAAATAAAAATTTTTAATATTTAGAAATGTTTGGTTTTATATCGATAATCGCTAGAATATTTCCAAATTGGAAATCACTCAAAAAATATTTCAAATTAAATAATATTAATTTAGAGACTATGTAAAATGTTTATGTATGTGTCGACAAATTTTAAGCGATTTACTAGTAATCAGTGCAGTTTTTTTCTAAGTGTATACATTATTTTTTTCTTTCGCATGGACATTTTTCAATGCGCCCGTCTATTAACATTTTTAATGTGCATACCTCAGATGTTGGCCTTTGATGAACACTCGCCTTCTTATACGGTTCCTCTGTCTCCCTCTCTCTCTCTCTCTCTCTCTCACTCTGTTGCTTGTTCTATTGGTATTTTTACTGAACTATCTCCTGTTTTCATATGTCATTCTTGCATGGCTTTTATTATTGTGGTAGTCTATTTTGGCCCAAACATTTTATTGATTACCATTTATCAAGTCTTTCCTTTAAACATAGAGGGGAATTTGGTTAAGGAAAGTAAAGCTAAACATGGGATTATAATTCTATGAAAATAGATGAAAATATATAAAAAAGATATTATTTGGCTTGGCTAGGTCAAGCTTCATGAAGATGGCTCTAGGCGGAAGGAGAACTCTATCACTCAATAAAACTTTATGGGATCGTTAACATTTCTCTCAGTGTGTTGCAAACTTAAAATAAAATAATATTACATGAAATTATTAGCCTTAAATCTAAAAATAAATTATCGATTGTGATTGGAAAAATTTATATCACACCACTAAAATAAATACTTATAATAACCTGAACTCTTAACTAACTCATAGGTGTACAAAATTATGAAAATAAAATGTCAAAGAATATGTGATTTAAATTAAGATTAACTTATTTCTTTACAAACATAAGGAGATATTATACTAATAATAAGCAAATATATATTTTAAATATAATTAAAAATATATCATCTTATGCTTAGCTGATTTTGTCTAAAATAAAATCCAAATATTTTAATTTCCCACAACAAACAACATGAATAGGAAAATCAATTCCAAAAAAAAAACAACATTGACGCTGATAAGACACGATTAATATTAGAAAAAAAAAACTCCAATAGAGTAACAACAATAACACTAATACACACAAATAGAGGATACAAAGGTAACGAGATTTTCTGTATGTATTTGTTGTTGTTGCTTTTCACCTATCGGAACTCATCAAATATGCGCTACGTTGCCAGCATAGAGTGGAATGGTATGAGAGGAGAATGGAAAGAATTGTTGGGAATCAAAGAACAGACAGACGACAGCATTTTGATCATGCGAAAAACGCACGCAAAAGAAAAACATGCGCAGGTACAACAACAACAGCGGCAGCAACAACAACGTTAGAGTTTTTCCCTAACAAACGCTACTTACCAAGCAGAGGCAGGCGCAGAGACAAAAGCAGCGGCGGCGACTGCGACAGAGCAGCAATGAGTGGGTGCAATATGGCAAACATATTTAAACACTGATCCCGCATGCATATGAGTGCATTTGTGTGTGTGCGTGTGCGTGTGCGAGGGAGAAAGCGAATGGTGCTGCAGTTTGTCAAAGCAGAGCAAAAGAACTAAACGAAGTAGTAAAAGAAGAAGCAGCACATATAAAATAACCAAAGCGGCCAAGGGATTCTCTCAGCGTGCAGAAGCAGAGAAACCGACGCGACGTCGATGTCGACGTCGAATCAGACGCTATTTCAAGTGTTTTGTTCTCGTTGAAGTTGTAGAATTTATTCCGTTTCGGGATTGCAATGCAGACGCACGCGCAGCGCGTTGAGTAAATCAAAACACTGACAACAACAACAAAGACTTAAGGCCACCGTTACAAATTTGAATGTGTTTGGCGCGCTTTCTGTATTAAATCAATCAAACTGACATTGCACATTATTCAGGCAGTGAAATCAAAAGCGCATTTTTTTTTTTGCTCACTTGACTTTAAATTTATTGAATTTATTGCCATTTTTGGCATCGTGCGGAGTTTTAAAAACGTTTTCTTGGCGCGTGCGTATGCGTCGCTAGTGAAAGTGCTGCCCTCTCGCTCTCTCTTTCATTCCCTCGCGTAAGCAGTGAAAATGCATCATAAATTGCATATCTGAATTGAGAAACAATCGTGCCCAGATTGTCAAACTTATCGAACTAAAACTGAACTTAATATCCAATTTTGTCTGAGACGGTCTCAAGATGTTTCTAACCATGGATAATACAAACGCCTTTTTCTCAGGTAAAAATAAGTCTTAGACTAAACCTCGAAAATGTTTAAAAACTTGAACTTATTGCAATTATCTGAATTAGTCGAGATCTCTATATTATAACAAATTGTGTAATAAACCTATTCGCTTATTAGTATTGAGGAAAAATAAATATCTCTTAATTACTTGGTATATTTATCTTTGCATCTCATCGCCTTCTGAATATTAATCCAATATAAGCGTTAAGAATTTGTTTGTGTATTTATCTTTGATACAAATTTAGTTCTTCTTAGAATTTCATAAATGGATAATAAAAACTCCTTTTTTTTTGGTAAAAAATAAGATAAACTAAGCTAACACGAGCGGAGATTAGGCTTACCTTTGCTTCAATTCAGTTTTAGAAAAGTATGAAATTATCAAAAATATGTGAAAGAAATGAATTATTGTTCATCTATGAACAAATACATACCAGCTGTTTTTTTTTAAGTATTTCATTAACATTTTATAACTTATAAAAGTTTTCCCCAAACCTCTGAATGAATTTCTATATTATTGATACATTTTATATTATCACAGTTTTAATATATCTCTTTACCTTCTTTGTTTAAAAAAGAATTCAATTTTAATTATAGTTCGAAAAATATAATTTTTAGTAATATAAAATAAAATATATTTTATTTAAGTTTAATCTCAGGTTAAAGTTTATGTCTTTGATCGAGTCAAATGATATCAGCCACTTTAAAATATAAAAATTTTCTCCCCTATTTAATTTCTCCCCTATTTAAATATTTATATGATTTATATATATATATAATCATATTGAATATTGAATTCATAGCTTTTAATATTGCTAAATGTAGATTTTACTTTATATATACGTATGGAATAAAATAAAACAAGCCACAACTATTTGAAATAAAATCTTTTTCTTCTATTTGATTTACTTCAATCCCAAACTAAAAAAAATATATATAAAATAAGTAAGCATAACTTTAACATTATTTTTTAAGTGCAACCATTAATTTTTTATATATTAGTCGGTAAAGAAAAATTTTGATTATTTTGCCTTTCTTATTTGAACACAATCAAATCATAGTTAAAACTTTTACTACTTATTATAATCTACTTAACTGATTAAATATTTATTTACTTTTAGATAATCCCTGTTATTTTTGTAATGACACAAAATCGCCCCGCACCCCGGATTCGCCGCAGTCGTCGTCGGGCAAAGTGTTCTCGTTATTCAAGCGTCGCAACTCGAAGGGCAGCAGTCCACGTCCGGCATTAGCCGGAACCAATCCGGAACAGATGCGTCTGATCACATCGGCCAATCTGGATACAACGGCAACGATGGCCTTTGGCAGTCCACGCGGCAGCTTTAACTCCCTCGGCGGTTTCTCACAAGTGAGTTTTTGCCTCCACCAATTAATCATTGTCCGATCTCGCTGTGCCACTTCCTGCTTCTGCATGCCTCTAATGCAACATTCAACATTCAACTTTCAACATTCCATTTAACATTTGCACACACAGCAATCGTTTGAACTGCAGCCGATGATGTTTGCTCGCCAGCATTCGTCCAGCAACAATTCGCACTCGGAATCGTTTCGGGAACGCCTCGGCTCCTGCAACGAGACGCACAGCTCCCAGTGTCCGGGTGGCGCTGCCGAGCACGACGACGTCTTCAATGCAAGGTGAGTGATCTGCAAAGGGGTCTTTTTTTTGGGAAATCTGCTTAGTGGGGTTTGTTAATACTCTATTATTAAAGGTACTCAAAGTTTATTTAATCTTATAGCAAATATCTTGAATATATTTGGCTAAGTCCAAATTATCCAAAGTAAGTCGAAGTTGGGAGTGCTACGGCAACAGGCCGGCTTGGAAATTACTAAAAATCTATTATAGAAAATCGGAAATGGAGCAGTTTTAAATTTAAAGCTATCTAATTCAAAGGGTTTATTATCAGTAACCACCCTTAAGTGTCGATAACAAAAGCGATATTTCTGAAATTATAAAATGATTTAAATCGATATTTAATAATTTTATTGGAAATAAGCTTGCAGGTTACAGCTTTTAAATAGTTGTCCATATTTTTCAGTCGATTAAAATGAACGTTCTCGAAAAATATGATATATATATTTTGGTCACTTGGGCCACGCCTACTTCTGCCTCCAAAAATACATTAAAGCTTAATCTTCCACAATTTAGAAGGCAGTGTAGATAAGTAGAAAGACTCCAACAAATATCGATATTTCTTGGCTAAAACAAGCCTGTTTTTTGCCAGCTGTCATCAGCAATTTTAACTTATTGAACAAAGTATTAAGCAGTCGGATACGCCGCACTTCTTAAGAGATCTGGGCGGGTTTTCTTCTTTTTTTTTCTTTGCTGCTCTTGTTGCTCTTGACAGGATGCAGCTGTTGACAGCTTGCCAAAAACGAATTCTACCCAAGAGCTTCCTCCCCTCCCCTTTTTCTCATTACCAATGACATTGCTAATCGTGCGTACTTATCACTCTGCTTCTTCTATCCTCACTCTTCTCTCTGCTGTTCTTCTGTACTCCTGCTGCTCCCTTGATCTGTTGCCCATCTGCAGTAAATCTCAGCGCCATCACACTTTGCCTAGCGGCGGCACACGTCGTCATTCTTTTGGCAGCAACTGGGCAAATCAACAACAACAACAACAACAACAGCATCAGCATCAACATCAACGTCAACTGAACACATCCGCATCCAGTTGCACATCGCCATCGATTGGACCCAGTTCGCCGGATGAGGTGCCCAACATGCTGGCACCCCGTCCCCCGGTGCCATCGCCAAACAAATTTCGCGGTCCATCATATCGCAGACGAGGTGAGTGAAGCATTATTATTTTATAATAATATATTTACAATTTTATTACAAAATTGATCGACATTTTTTTATATTTATATTTCATAAATAATTTTTATTATTTTGTGTAGGAGTTTTAGACTTAACCTAATTTTAGATCGATTGATTAAAATTAAATTTACGCTGCAAATCTCTGCCTTTCGAAAATATTTTCTATCATTAAAAGTTGATATGAATTTAGTTAATTATGTATATTTACTAGTTAGTGTATATATGTATATATATATATATATATATATGTAGTTGGTATATAATTTGATTGGTTAAATTGTTTAACAAATTGTCAGTTTAGAATGGCCTCGTTTGGCGTTCGCATTTTTTGCACTTCTGAGCTGGGCCGATCCCTGACACTGAGTGCAACACGTTCTTTACATATTAAGCGATGGCTACCCCAACTCCCTCTACACCCCCCCCCCCCTGTTCCATCCCCTGCTGATGTTGTATTTGCTGTTTTGCCAGGCGCCAGGGGTCTGCTCTGTGCCACTTTTGCATTCAAATAACATTGAAATGTTTACGCAAGTGATAATTGTAAATGCACAAATGTTGTTATTGTTGTTGTTGTTGTTGTTGTTGTGAACAGTGTCGCCTGAGTGTCGCCAAAGTTGGCATTGTTTTGAGTCTTAATGAGCTGCCTCATCCTAACTGACGTCTGTTCAGGTCTATTCTCTTCTGGTCTGGTCTGGTCTGGTCTGGACTGGTCTCGCCTCTGACTTGACATTGACAGCCACGACTTGAGGCGTGTGATGTATGCCACAGAAATGGTTTGTTGCATGTATGATGATCATTATTACCCCAACACACATCTGCCCAGTTACAGTCATAATTTCAATGTTTATGATGCACTCAGGACTTCTCCACAATTCTTATTTATAGACATCGACGACTTTCAAGGTCTTCAATTGTTAGCATTGACACTGAATTGACTGACGACCACTTGAAAAAAACTGAATATATAAAAAATACAACTTGTTCCTGAGCCGCAAAGATTATCAACTCAATTCTTGAATAGAGCTCTTCATGCACTTGAAAAAACTACTGTGCACAACAAATAATCAATGATTTGCCTCTTGAGTAGTTTGAAGTGCAAGTCAACAACTGATCGATAAAATAAGATTTTAAAAGCATACTTTGAAATCTTAAAAATAAGCAAGCACAAGTTGAAATCTATTTTTATTAATTCAATAAGAACACTTTAAATATTGATGCATATTTAACTGACATTGAAATGATCTAAATTTGATTTTAAATCAACAATTTAATTCAATAATTCATAACAGAAAAAAATACACTTTCTAATTTATATTTAATTTCATTTTTGTTGTTATCTAAAAACTTATTGATTTTAAATCGATTTTAAAATAATATTTGTTGGCTGAAATGAAATGTCAATGAAGTTATTTGAACTTAAATTTGTACGTTAAGAAAATAAATAAAATATTTGATAGAGGCTTCTCCTTAATTGCATCTTTTGACTTATAAAAAAAAGTTTTGGTAACATTCAATAAATAACATCAAATAAGAAAATCAAGAAAAATTCGTTTTTTCCTACTTTTGGCTCAGCTTACCCTAATTTTTCTATTTCTAAATTCCTGGCTAAATTTCTAATTTTATGAAATTTCTTTTTGGTAGTTGTAGAAATAATTTCTAAAGACCAGAACATTTTTACAGCTTTCAACTTGCTTTTTTGCAAAATGCAAAATTAAGTGTGGCAATTTATAGAATCAGCGACGACACCATTAGAAAGACCCCCATAAATATTCTATATATATATAGAAATTATGGTTAGTGACCAACTATGAAGCGTAACTGTACAATTGCAATTTGAAATTTGCCTTTGTCACAATGAGCAATGAGCGCACGGCAATTGACACACTTGCAACAAAAGCGGCAACAAATGCGGCAACAACTTCAATTTTAACACCTAAATTTATGGCACAAAAAAAAAGAAACAAATAAAATTTTGTCCATATTTGTAAATGCAGAAAAAAACAAAAACCAAAAACGAGTTCATCATTTAAAAAAAAAAAAAGAAATGCTCAAATGCAAATGAGATAAACATTGCCACATTGTGTGTGTGTGTGTTGGTGTGTGGGGCACACATTTCCGGCAAAGTGCGGTTGCAGTTGCAGTTGCAGTTTTGCAATTTTGCCGTTTGGCTCTTTAATTGTCGGAATAAATGTTGACTATGCTTGTTTGTCTGTGCAACATGGCGGATGTGCAACCTGCCGCGGAAAGAGGCAGCCAATACTAAACAACAACTGACAAGAGTCAATAAACGAGTGGGCGGTGGGTGTGGCTGCCCAACATGACAAGCAGAAAAAGCATAAATTGAAAACTCTGCACAATTGTCAATAAGGTGGGGCCAAAGAGGCCAACAGGAACTTTGCATTAGCCAACTTGGCCATTGACTGAGCCTCTCTGCGGGTGTGTGTGTGTGTGTGAGTGTGTGTGTGTGTGTGTGTTGGTTGTTGTTGTTCAAACGTGTTAATGGCACGGAAGCCTGAACTCCCCAAACGCACTCGTCGAAACTGTTTTGCATATGGCGCGTGCCAAGCAAACATTTAGCCAAATTTGGCCAACATGCTTTCGGCCAATTGTGCATACAAATCCAAACCCCACCACCAACACATCAAACATCAAAGTGAAAAGGGGCAACACAAGTCAAGGGGCGAGTTTACACTTAGAAAATAGAATTGCACTGAATTAAAAAAAAAAACTAGAAAGTTTTTCTTGATTTATAATTAATTTGTAAGCATAAAAAGAAAGTTTTCTAATAATTACAAATTACAAAAATGTATTCCAAATTTTTTGCTGAGTGTAGTTATTATTATTGTTATTTTTTGCTACAGCCAGCAATGTGCCACATATCATTTAATATACTGCCGCTTTTTAATTGCTCGCAGGCAGCAAGTGTGGCAGGTGATTTGAGGTCAACTGGGGAGCAACTGTGCATAGCTGTTGCTGTTGCAGTTGCAGTTGCAGTTGCAATGCGCTGTTGCACTTGCATTGCTGTGCAGCAAGCGATTCTGAGAACATCTGCTCATCAGATTACAATATACACAAACAAAGAACAGCCGCCTTTGTGGCAGCTGCCGCATGCCTTGTTGCTGCTGCCTCAGCTGGGGGTTCAATACACTAACCATAACCCTGCCTTGTGCTGCATAACAAACAGAGGCGAAACAACGAAATCCTATTGAGGGAAATCACTGCCTGAATTTCCTTGACCGCATCCATTCCATATCTCCCCCCTCCCCCCCGTACCCCTCGTTAACACCTGTTGCATTCATAAATATTTAATATTTCGTATACACAAAATTTCGAGTCTCGACTTAAAGCATATTTTTGTTCATTTACATAATTTTGGGCTGAGGTCTGAGTAGAAGGAAGAGGATAAAAAGCACGCTTACATTTTGCTCACGTCCCAATGTGAAGTTTCCTTCTTTTTCTTTTTCTTCTTCTCCTTTTTCTTATTTTTCTTGTTTTTAAATATATTTTTTTTTTCAGTTTTTTAGCAGACTATTTTTAAATCTTTTTCCATAAATGCTTGTAGTTTGAGGCGCAGGCGCACCTTGTTGCAAGGCTTATTTGTGCCACAGATACAATTTTGAACTTGATTTTGTTGTATATAAATATAAAATATAAAAAGAAAAGATTTTAAATAATTTTCTATATTTTGCGAGAAACCGACTCAATAATCTTCTTCGAATTCTTTGAGAAGTGTAAAAAATCTTTGCTTTTATCTTTCTTGCACCATTCCCAAACTCAGTTTAAAAAACCCAAATAAATTTCCATAGTATTTCACATCAATTTATATGCTAAGCATTTTATGCTTGCCACATTTAAATGTATTATTTATATATATATATATATATTTTTGTCTGCCCTTGTCTGCAGTTTTTATCACTGTCATCTAAATCAAAATATGTATCTATTTACTTATATACGCATGTGCAAGCTTTTACACTCAAAAAAATATCAAGCTGAATTTAAGAATTTATTTTAGAATTTTATTAATTCTAACTGCAGTTTAGAAAGTATTTTTTAATCGGTTTTTATCCATACTTTTTTTCAACAAAATATATCTTAATAACAGAAAACACTTCTAAAAAATAGAAAAAATAACCTTGTAAACATACAAAAATTTTGTTAAAGATTAGATCAAAAGATCTATATCAAAATAACGTTTCAAGTTTAAAGGGAGATATTTCGGCTTATAGTAAATTTCTAATCTTAACCCGATTTTTGTTTTTGTGAATTTCTTAAGTTTGTCTTACTTATTTTTCTCAAATTTGCCAAATTTAAGTTTGCGATTTTTCGCCAAGTGTATGTCTTATTGCTTTCCTAACTGTTTAAAGCGTTCTTAAGCCGCATTCGGCACGAGAATAACGCAAGAGGCGAAATTTAAATGAGTTGTTTATGAAAAAAAACAAAAAATAGCAAAAGAAATAATAAAATTGGCGCTGTTGTCCACTTAAAAAGCAATAATTCCGTTTATAGCCTGGTTCAGAATGGGTGGGGATTTCGTGTGGAAGGGGGGGGGGGGAGGAATACGAACTTGGTAACACGGTAGCACTTAAAATGGACAACGTGTTGATTAAACGTCACAAGCACGTACAACAACAACAACAACAACAGAAGAGCAACAAACAACAACAAATATTGCTGTGACTTTTATTATTTTATAATCTTTTGAATGCATTATTTATGTAGAGAGAAAGACGCCAAGAAAAAATAAGCTCTGACTGAGAATGAGAGGGAGAGAGGGAAAAGTATGAGAGAGACTCTCTTTCTCTCTCTCTCTCTCTAGCTTTTCTCTCTTTGCATCGATTGCTCATTATTATTCTGGGCATTCAACATTGATTTGACTGCCCCAAGTTGAGCTGAGCTCAGCTTTGACTGGCTTTATGGCCAGTTGAAGTTGAAGGACTGTGGCAAGTTGACGTTGCGCATGCGCAGCCAAACTTGACTAGACCAAAGTGTGTGTGCAAGTGTGCGACTGCGTTTGTGTGTGTGTATGTGCGAGTGTACTGCGATGTATTTGTAAAGTGTACTCATTCACAAAATAGGAAATTCAAACTTCAAAAAAAGGAAAAAAAAAAAACATTTCAAAAATGCAACTTAAAATCGAAGATGTCGAATTGGAAACGTTCTGCTGCGGTGAGTTGGAGTTTTTATTGTTTTCAAAAAACAAAACACTTGAATGCAATGCAATTGCATTTGAAGTGCACTCGAAATTCAATACAAGTCGTCTGCAAACTATTAAAACAAAACTGAGAAACGAACCCCGTTTTTCAGGCACGTTTTTTCAAATTTAAAACACAAAATTAAGGCACGTTTTTTAATTGAATATCAAAGCAAATGCCGTCGGCTTGGCCTTAGGCAAATGGGTTTTTAGAGTTTTTGTCTGCATGTTTTTTCTACAATTTTTTTGGGCGTTCAATTGCATAATTAAAGGATTTTAATTTCCGTTCAAAAATGAACAACTCAAACATGCATTCAATTTCCGCTCGAACACAGAATTGATTACCCAAACGCAGTCTAATCCTGAAATACAATACGATTAACACACCGAGCAGCACGTGTGTGTAGGGTGTGCGTGTGTAGCTTAAAAAGAAAAAAAAAAAACAATGATTGGGGGAGTACCACTCAAAAATAGAGCAGAGATTGAATTTCCGCTGAAGCTGCACCATTTAAAATTTCTGTCTAGACTTGGTTTTTGTTTTTCAATTAATAGCAAAAGTAAGTAAAAAAAAAAATATTAAAAAAAAAATAAAAGAAAACATTACAAAAAGATGAAAAAGATGAGGGGTAAACAAAGCCAGACATTGGAAAAAAAAGAAAAAAAAATTGGGGGCATCCTTGGCTGCTGCTTTGAGGCACCCCTGAGCTGCTGCTACCCCTCCGAATATAAAGAAAAAACAGATGTGCAACAATTGGAGGCAAGAAAAACAAGAGCGCGTGCTCCCGACTATGCTGCAACATACATATTTCTATATATATATTTATTTTTATTTTTATTTTTTGCTGCCGCGTGCCGACGTCAAAGCAAAATAGATGGATAAAAATAGCAAAAACAGAGGCAGGCAGCCAGGCAGCAATTATAATTGAAAGGGCTGTGCGTGATGCAAATGCATAACCAACTAGCCAGGTTAAGGGGAGGGGGCAGTGCAGCAGGAGTGGGGCATGGGGGGTTGGTTTTTGACAGGGACTGGGCTAAAGGCGCAGGCGCAACGGCTGGCAAATGTGGCAGGTGCCGCTTCAGGCAGGCAGCACTCAGAAATGAGCATAAGCATAAATATATTTATACATGTATTTATTTATGTGTGTATGTATGTGTGTATTTATGTTTGTGTGTAGCAATAACAATCATAACTAAAAGTAACGTACAAATTTGCACAGTTGCAGCGACGCCAGCAGCGACGCATGCACCGGAAATCGCTCATAGAAGGCAACAGGCAGCAGCACCAGTGAAAGCATAAATTGTCACTGTGTGTGTGCATGTGTGTGCGGGTGTATCTGTACGTGTGTGTGTGTGTGTGTGTGTTGTCGCAGCTTAAGCTTGCACTAGAGATGAACAATCTGCGGTTTTGTTTAAAAAGCTCGTGTCTTAATTATAAACATAATAATAAATAAATAGTTCAATTGTAGTTTTTAATCCCCTTAAAAAATTGGGTTAAATAGTGAATTTTTCGTGTCGATATTAACTCAGGTAAAAGCCTTTTTAAGTCAGTAATTTTTAATTCAAAAGAACTTTATCATTTTATTTATTTATTTACAATTTTTTATTACGGATTCACTTAAAAACACTCATTGTATAAATGTGTTATTTATTGAGAATTAGAGTTTTTTGATTCAGTTTAAAATTATATATTAGAAAAACAAAAACAGTTCACAAAACACAACAATTCTTAATACTTTATTATTCCGAAAAAAAGTAACTTATAGTTAAATGTTTATTAGAGGCGCTTCTCAAATATTTATATTTAATTAGTTTTATATATATTTGTTTGTTTTAAGTTGTTTTAAAATGCAATGGGAAAATACGAATTTCCTTAAAAACTTATTTAAAATATTGAGTTTTTAGACAGCTGCCTGGGAAATGGCTCAATTCTGTTTTATGTCAACTTAAGTCAAACTTCCTCATCATTTTCGGAATATTTAATAGTCATTTTGGTTGACACGCACCCATCTTTAGAGTGCAGCATAAATTGCGCGCAGGAAACGCTGAAATACACACACTGCCACATACTCACACACGCACACACACACACACACACACACACACACACATGCAATACAGAAATGCATGCTAAGCTGGAGTCTCTTTCTCTTTCTCTCTTTCAATAATAATGTGTAAACACGCAGCATCAATACCTATCTCCCTCCCTCTCTCTTCCCCCCCCTTTCTTTATCTTTCTCTTTTTCTCACACACTCTCTCCCCCTCTGTCCACATCTCTTTTTCCGCTCTCTGCTGGCACCGCTTTAATAAACGGAAATGAAAAATTTGAGTTGATTGTTGTCAAGTTGTCGCTGTTGTTATTGTTATTGTTATTGTTGTTTTATTTTTTTACATGCGCGTCCAAAAAAATAAAAACAACAAAAAATTATATTAATAACACAAATGCATGTGCCAACTACTAAGTTAAGAGCAAATGCAAAAAATGCGGGCTTTTTTTTAGGCTTAAAGTGTTTTTATTTAATGCAACTATTTTACTCACGTCAATTAACCTTCATCAATTCCCAAAAGAGCGAAAAAAAAAATTATAAAAATATCAAATATATGAAATATATTCTTAATCAGCATTAAAAAATTCAACTTATTCTTACTTTGGTGTTATCAAATCTTAAAAATGTTAGCTTAACTTGAACTAAATAGTTTTCAATAGTTTTTTCTTTTTTTCTAAATTATGCCAGTTTATAAATATAATTATATATATATATATATATTAAATATATATTTATTTTCATTTGAAAAACGCCATTTCATATTAAATATTGATGATCAACATTATTATTAAATTTAATTCACTCTTCTCGATTCATTCTTAAGTTTTCTTAGTTTATTCAAAATTAAAGCCAAAAGCAAAAGCTTAACTGGAACTGAATAATTTTCAAAAAGTAGCCATAACTTTTCGAAACTCAAATGATGTGTGAGACATTGTTTATTCTGTTTTTTTGGTCTAAATTATTTCGGGGAATATTTATGACTTGGTTTCCAGTTGAGAAGCGCCTCGATTGCAATTCAGTTGAGATATTTGTTTGGCTGACATGTCGCATTTAAATTTATGAAGACATTTATTAGCATACAGAAGCGCATAGATCTGTGAAATGGCTGCCAAAGTGACACAAAATACATCGCACTCACCCCCCCTCATCACTACACACAACCCCCCCTGCCAGATGCGTTTCCCCAAAAACAGCTAAACATCAAATAAATAACTAAAAAAAAAATAAACCAAAAAAGAAATGGGAAAAAAATCCACTCAAACGAACACCTTCAAAAATGCAGCACATTTGAGATGTTTGATGAAGTGTTTGACAAAGTTGTCGCTTCTTCCCACTCCCCAATCCCACTCCCACTGTCACCCTCTCCACCCGTCCCCTTCAGTGGGGGGTGTTATCAATCAGCGCCTAACTGCGATAGGGTGGCTCGTGCTAAGACCACAAATGTTGCATTTTACACGATCATTTTGAGTTCTCCTTGTTTTTTTTCATATAATATTTTTGTTGAATAATTACAATTTCCTTTCGCGTCGGCAACTTTACCTAAAAAGTCGGTGGGTGTAGAGTGGAAGGGGGAGGGGGCAGACATTTGACACCTGCTGCACAATTATTCAGCGCCCCCCCAAAATTATACTGGGAATTGAAAAATCCATAACTAAAAATAGGCACTCTAAAAAGAGTTGCCATTGTTTTTATAAGAAACGCAGACGGATAAACATGTGGCATGAATGTGTGTGTGTATCTGTGTGTGTGGGAGCCTGTCTGGCATTTCCCCCACCCTTATACATATGTCCATGTCCAGCCCCAGCTCTTTTATGACAGCGACACAGCAATAACAACAAAAACTAACAAAACATTAATGTCAAAAACATCAAAAAAAATAACATCGGAATCGGAGTTGGCAGTTGAAGGAGTTGGAGGAGCCAAGGGAGTTGGAGCAGTTGCTTGGCTACATCGGACAGACCTCCAAAGTTGTTTACAAGCCCAGCACTGCATTAAAATGCATGATGCAACTTTACACTCAGCAAAAAATTTGGCACTTGTTTATAGCAAATCGCCATATCAACTATAAAAAGAATTTTCAAAAATTTGGCGTTTCCCTTTCTTTCAAAATTTAATTTACATTTTCTGATTAAAAAAATTATTTCTCAAATTAAAAAAAATCTCAAAATTTATAAGTTATTTTATTTCGTGGCAAACTTGGCTAATTTATAGAAAAATATTTCTTATAATTAAAAATTGTTTCTAAAATCAATAAAAACGATTTTGTTTTCAACGCGTTTTTTTTTAAACTGTGATTTTTTTGCAGAGTGTAATATTAAGGCTATCTGGTTAATAGACAATTGCATTAACTACAGTCGGTACTTTGTGTAATGGACTCGGACTTGGTTTTTTATGAACTCTGCCATATCGTATATTAAATGCACTTTAGAGCTGCTGATGGCTGAGTCCACAGATTGTTTAGCTGGCAGCTATAAACTTTATAACTCACATCTGCATATGGTATATATAAACTACTTGCTCAGACATCTGCCTCATGTTGCGTCCTTAACTTCTTCACTAGATTTTTGAGAAAAAAAAAAGCAACTATTTCATGCACTATTTTCACACTGTGTCTGCCTGGCCAGAAAATAAGATAATTGTTTATGTTTGGAGAAGAGAAAAAAACAACATGTTTCAAGCGAAATATTCATCGATGCACAGACACTTTTTATGATCTGTTTTTAAATGTTTTCATTATGAGGCCTGTGTTTCACTAAGCAAATAAATTCGTAATTAACTGGGTCAAATTGTTTCAGGTTTCTGGAAAGAGTATATAAAGTTGTGCCACTAAATTTTTAGAAAGTTAATGTAGAAATACCAATATTTGGTCCATATTTATGACTTGGATATGGTGCATATTTCAAGTCATCAACAGATTCCATTAACATTGAGAAAACACTATAATTCAAACATAATTCAAATAAGAAATGTTTTATTTTTAAAAAATTTAAGCTTAAAGAATTTATATATACGTTTTAAGAAGTGGAAGAAGTCCACTTTAAAAAGTGATAAAAAAAAATCACAAATTTTGTTTAGCATTTTAATTATTCAAATGTATTAAAAACTGAAATTAAAAAAATTTAAGTTTATGAAAACGGAAGAAAATTAACATCAATAATAAACGCACAATTTTGAAAAATGAGAAATAGATAATAGAAAATTATTTAAGAACTGCTACTTTTCGGCACTTCTACATCAACGGAAAAACAATTTTATATGTTTTTAAAAATATTCAAGCAGCAATACTTATTTTTAAACTTAACTTATTTTTAACTTAGCAACGTATTCAAAAACAACATTTATAAAAATTTCAAAACTAATGTTTTGTGTTTATATTCCTGCTGTTAGTTTTTTGCCGTCTGTATAAGAAAAAAATAAATGAAAACTGCCCCCAAATAAAGTACGCACTGATTTCAGGCACTCGAATTTATTGCAGTGTAATTTCTATGCAGGCTCATTCAACGCCAGCCAAAACCAATGCACAATGTCATTTATAATCGTTGTGAATGATTTGTGAGTGCCCTGATCCCCCCACCAATCCCCTGCTTAACTCAACCAGTGTCCAGTTGTCGAATTCTCACACTGTAAAACTGCAAAACGCAGACACTGAGAAAGAGAGAGAGTAAGAGAAACAGAGAGAAGCGAATTGAGATTGAGAACAATTTACAGTTGAATGATCATCAAAATTGTTGTGCATCTGAGGGGTAAATTATGCCGTTAGACGACTGGTGGGCGGATGTATGTACGTATGTATGTGTGTGTGTGTGTGTGTGTGTGCGTAACTGTTTGTAGATAGTAGGGGAACTCAAACTTAAGCCCATAACTAAAACAATTTACAGCGTTGATGAATTATGCCAACAAGCATAAATTTAATAAATAGAAGATCAGCGATAAAAAAAAAACAAGTAGATTGCTGTAGTCGAGTAAGCATGACAATAATATACCCTGTAGAAAGCTATTAAATATATTTGTTTGACTGACTGAATTTACACACTCAAATGTAAGCTGGCTAAATTTGCTGTATTTACTACTATAAATTGGTTGTTTCTTATCCGATCTGGCTGAAATTTGAATGGTTGATTACAAAATATGACAGTGTAAAATATATATAAATAATATAGAATAATATTCCTCATTTCTCATGGTATATATAAATATTGCTTATTTTTTAATTTAAAATGAATAGTAAATTAATTATTTTATTTCATTTAAACTGTTTAATTAAATAAATGAATATACAGACTTGGCTATGTCGGTACCAAGATCAATAATATATATATGTATATATACTTTATGTAGTCGTAGATGCTTCCTCCTGCCTGCTACATACCTTTGCACTAAACCAATTTACGCTTTTTACACATTTGGAATTTTTTAAGTGCTCAAAAAATATGTTGCATTTCATCGCCAGTGAATTGATTAAGATTTAGTCGCCATGCAATTCAAACGGGGATTCAAGCTTAATTGAGCAGAAGAATTCACAAATCTCAAACGGAAATTAACAATTAACCAAACCAAAACTGAAACAGTTTTAATCAAGTGGGGAATCAAATGAAATGAAAAGATGCGCTCATAATTAAGTTACAGTTGACATAATTAAATGATAATTGTTATGCTCGCACAAACAACAAAAATAAAAAATAAAAAAGAGAGAGAGAGAGAGTGAGAGATAGAAATACATGTGTATATTTTATATGAGTGAATATTATTTCGAGGCGAGGGTTAATTTGTGTATCGTCCGGTTCTCCGGTTCTTCGGTCTCCGGTCCCCGATTCGCCTCGTGGCCGCCGTCCATTTCCATATCCCGCATAATTTTGTGTACATTTTTCGTTGATTTATGTCTTGCTAAAATGTCACACAGCGCTGGCATTTATTCAAATTGTCCAACAAAAAAAAACAACCACACAACAATAAACACACCAAAAAAATAACATTTCTATTGGACTGCAGTTTTTGGCCCCTTCATAAAAATCCATCTGAACCAAAGTGTATTTCCAAAGAATAAGCTTGATGAATTATTCAGTTTTTAGACATTTTCATTGAAGCATTAGAAGGTTGTGTTATTATGAAGAATCTGTCCTAATTATTCTTAAGTCTTAATAGCATCCGCATAAGACCTTAATTAATCGCGAAAATAAAGGCTTAACAAACACTGACAGCTACTCGAAAAAACCAAGAGATATAAAAAAAACACATTCTGAAAACGAAACCGCAAATCTTGATTTCAAATTCATTGATTTAAGATCCATTAATTCAAATCAAGAACACAACTCAGCTTTAGTATGAAGAAAAGTGTTCAACCGTTAAAAGAATGCATTGCAAATCTTGCAGTCAAAGTTAATTTTGAGAGAATTATTTATGTATCATTTACTGAATCGAACAATAAATTAGTTATTAATAAGTAATAAAAACTAAACTACAAATCTAAGTTTAAGTATAATTTATATAATGACAAAAAATATTTATTCCGAATTACTTTTTGAATCCGGATTCATTAAACATTTATCCAAGAAACAAGTATTTCTATATAAAATATATTCTATAAGAAACTGAGAATAGATTTTTTGAGAATAGATTATTGACTAAGTTTTTGTCGCTCTGTTTACCTTCGGATTGCACTTCCACCAAGAATGTATACTCGATTGAAAAATATAAAAAATTTAGCAAAAAAATAAAATCTACTCATTTAAAGTTGGGTAAGCTTATTACACGATTATAGCTCTATTTATTAACTCAAACTCAGATGAGTAAACTGAATTAAACCCCTTTCAATGCCCACGCTGACTGGCGCCGGTCGCATTATTTTAATCAATTAATTAAAAGTAGACTCGTAATCCTAGGCAATCAGTGGCCAGGCCTCCACTCAGCCCCCAGTCAGATCCCCCAGTCAGATCCCCCAGTTGGCCTCCCGGTCAGCCTATGGCAACTGGTTCAACATTATTCGCTTCCAGTTCCATTCGCGATGCTGAAACGACAATTAGCGCCGCGTGCGACTTGTGCGCTGCAAACCCAGTAATAAATATCATTAAAAGTAGTCAAATTATTAAATTTGCTCAAATATTAAGTTAACAATAAATATTCAAACAAAATAAGAACTAAATATGACTGCCAAGCGCAGCTGTAGCCTTTTTGGCAGCTGTGTTTTAGGTCGCAAATCGAATGCCAATAATTACGAGTATGTGGAAATGAGTAAGTCAATATGCATACAGCTGCGGTAAAACCAATAGCACCACATAACTGTTTTCAAATATGACCCTTTCTTTAAGTTTGTTAGTTAATGGAACTTTTGAATTCGTTTTCAAAGTGGAAGAAAATACTTAAAAAAATTAAAAGGAAAAAAAAACATAATTTTATTCACCGTTTTCAACTTATACAATTTTAATTGAAATTCCAATTAAAAATTTGAATTTTTATGAAAAACCAATAAATAAAAATAGAAACACGGGTTCACAAATATTTTTAATAATAATTTAAAAAAATCAATTAAAGATTGTTTTCCCTACTTTTGGCTATATTCCAATTCCAATTCTATTCTATAAAAAAACAATATACCAAATATTCACACTTAATAAAAATTGCAAAGCTAATCGAAAATTCATTCATTTGTAAAAAAAAAAATGCCGAACTGTTGCCATTCTTTATTTTGTAAGCGTAATACATATATATGTATATATATAATGGATCGGCGAGAGATACGAGATCGTTAACAGATGCAGCTGCGCGCGGCAACCATTAAAAAAGCATCGATCAAAAAGCTAAAAAAAAAAAAAACCAGAAACGTTAAAATAAAAATCGCGAAATTTTTTGCAAATTGCAGCGGCACAAAGATACTTTGTTTTAGAGTGTACACAAAGTGTGCAAATAAAGGAAAAGGGTATACAAAGAAAACGAGGCGAGTGCAAAAACGATCGTCAAACAAAGAGTCGCATTTTTCATACAATTGCGTCGACTGGTTAACAATTACCAGATGTTTGCCTCGCTGAAATACATTTTGTCCATATTACGGAGACATCCTCCGAGGCGGGTCTCTGGCAATGAGCTGAACTTTAGTTGTCACAAAGTTTGGCAAAAAGTTCGGCTGCACTTCTCGACTGTCATCTGTCATGTAATTGAGTGATAAATTTCAAACAACGAAATC
This sequence comes from Drosophila longiperda, assembly GCA_035042125.1. Lineage (NCBI taxonomy): Eukaryota > Metazoa > Arthropoda > Insecta > Diptera > Drosophilidae > Drosophila > Drosophila longiperda. Next base: position 8,091,939 of record JAWNLV010000010.1, on the reverse strand, counting down.
AAACTTTGCCCAAAAGTAAAAAAAGGATCAACTTTTTGTATTTTATTATTATTATTGCCAGGCTCATTAATTAAACAAAACTTGTTTGTCACGCATCTAGAAATCCAAGTCCAAAGGCAGGCAATTTTCATGTTAATTATGTTGTCAGGCATTTAGAAATACTACAAAACAGACCCAAAACCCAAAAGATATATATCAAAATTGCAACAATATGCAAATTTGCAGGCAGGCATAAAACTGAACAGATAAAACAGAGAAACAGGGAAAAGGCAGCAAACGCTTCACTTGTCATCTTTTTTTTTATGTATATATTTATGCACAGCCTTTTATTTATTTTTATTTATATTAATGAAATAAGCAAGACTGTTATAGTGGTGACTGCTCGACTTGCGAATATTTTAATACTAAAAACAGAAAAATAATAAGCTGCAAATGCTCCACTTGTCATTTTATATATATACTTTTTATATGCACAGCCTTATATTTACATTACTGAAACAAGGAAGAGTGTTTAAGTCGAGAGTGCTCGACTAGCAAATATCATGCTTAACTTGGTGCTTCAGCTAATTTATTTCTAAAAACAGCAACATTATTCTTTATGTTTGAAATAGTTGTTTTAAAATTATAGAAAATTATCTGTAGAATTTTCAAATTAAAAATAATGAATTTATATTACTAACTTTTAATTATAATATAAATAAATTAATAGTATAATAAAAAAGAGACCTTTTAGAATAATAAGAGGAGTTACCTGTGGCAATTATTTTTGGATGGGTATAGCAACCCATTTCTAATGTTGTACAGGGTATACAAAGAAAGAAAGAGCTCGACTCCCTTGGCCATATAATGAGCAGCAGCTGCGAGCGTGCAACAGGAAGAGGAGCCGGCAGGCAATCGGAGACTGACGAGACGACAGACGACAGATAGACAGATAGACTGACAGTGGCAAACTGTCGCTGCTGTTGGCGACGACGACGACGACGACGACGACGCCGCTGCAGCCGCCATTTGTGGGTGTCAAGAAGAAGTTCAGTTCAAAATGCAACAGTAAATTTTGGTTTGGCCAGGAGATAACATCATAAACAGAACACGCTGCGAGTTCGAGTCTCTGCTCGATTAGTTGTGAGATTTAAACTAAATTTGTAAATGCTTTAAACGTGACTGAATTTATTATGGCCAAGCAGCAGCAGCCACACACAGCACAGCACAGCACGAGTTGCTCAACAGCCCGGCCAATATATTCTTGACAAAATAGCTGTCGAAATTACTTTCACCGTTTTCTCATTCTCAAAATTTATGTTGTTTTATTTAGCTTTAATCTTCGGCTGTGACAAACAAACAACATCAACTACGTAAAAACATCAGCAGCTGGCTAAAAACTGAATAGTTTGCTGTCAACTCCCCTTGTGGCAAGTTTCGATTTGTGTAAATGTCTAAAAACTTGCAACAAGCTAAATTACGACGAGAAATTCCAAAGTTTAACAAAACAGTTTTCAAAACTAAGTGAAAATTGCATTGCACAATTCTAAAAGGATTAAGAAAACTTCTGTTTGAAAAATTTGTAAAGTGAACACAAATAAGAGCAACAATTTATATGGTTTTAACAACGTTTTTATTTAAATTCTAACTGTTTTAAAATGTATCCAAACAACAATAAATTTTATGAAATTTTACAGTTTGTGAAATAACTTTTAAAAGAATAAAAGAAAAACAATAACATAATTCTTAATTTAATTTAAAAATATAATAATGGTGCATGGGACTTTTAATTACACCTTTAAAAAATTTGTGTATTCCATTCAATTTCCATTATGATATTTGTTCATGCAGATCTTTGGGTATGCAAAAATAAAATCTGTTTAAGCGGCTTGATAAACTCAGGTGACACAGTGCCACAAAACAAAAAAAAAAAACAAAAAAAATAACAAATGCCCAACTGACCTTTTTTTGTTGTTTATTTGTTGTTGTCTACTTAACAAAATTATCACACATGAGAAATTGCGGCGCTTTTCCAAAGCCAAAAGGCAAACATTGAAGAGTATGGGAAAAAGACAAACATGGGCTATTTGAGGAGTTGCAGCTAGGGTCATAAATCGCTAAAGTCAAATCCTAAGTAAACACATTATTTATCAAATTGACATACACACATACACACATTGGTTTTTTTTTTGGGGTCGTTCCAGGCCAGTTCTTTATCAGTAGCATTCTTTCCCAACTTGTTGCTGCACTTTTTGCTCATTTTCTCATCGATCGGTTTTGTCTTTCATTTTGCAGACAACTGCGGCAACGTGAACAACGGCAACGGAGTTGCAACATCGGCTGGCTACGGCTACACTCCGCCGGGCTACAACATGGACGACATATTGATTATCACTGCCAAGCACAGCGAACCCGCCTATCTCCGCGCCACTTTCCTCAAGAACCATTTCGACAAGATCACCAAGCAGCGCGGACGCAAACCATTCAAGTAAGTACACAAACCACAAACCCAAGTGCTTAAATCGATAAAGTTGGACTTTTATTAAATTAAATTCTCAATCGGTGAGACGCTTTAAAATAATTAAACTGTATACATATATATACAAAAATATTTATAAATATTTATATTTTAATTAATGGAAATTAGTAAAAAAAATTCTCTAAGGGCTAATTTTGAGTGAAATTTAAAAAAAAAAAACTTTTTATTACCTAAATATGATGAATAGTTTTTAATTATTCTGTGTACCGAGTTTATTGAATTAGTGTATTTTTTTATTTAGTATACAAAATATTCCACATATTGCGTTTGAGTTTTTAAAAAATAACCATTTAATATTAATTTAAAATCAATCAAAAAATCAATTTCAATTTAAAATTAGTATTCTAAAAATATTGCCACATTTATGACAATTTAATAATTATATTAGTTCTTAAGTCTTACTTATGTTTCGCTTAATAAAACTCTAATAATTTTTTAAGCTGCTTTAAATTATTAGTTCCTTTTCCTCTCATCTCTAGTTTTTATTCCCTTTTTAAAAACAAAAGACAATTTCAATTTATTTTAGATGAAAGTAAAAACTTTCCATAAGAATTTAGTTGTTGGTTCATTAAGGACAACTCCAAATAATTTCCCAATTCTCTTCTTCTTCTTCTCTCTGTAGTTTTTTGCACATCAAAATTGACGATGGCCCTTTTAGCGAGGAGATTGCCCAAAAGTATCATAATACGGCACTGCAGATAGTCATCCTGTGTCCGGCATTGTTGGCACTGCCGCACAGTTTCCTGATGACGCAGCTGTCGGCGATCATACGGGTGGAGAAGGTGCTGGCCATACTGCTGGATGTGGGCGAGGACAAGGTGAAGGAGATGCACAAGACAGCCCTGCCCAGCTACTACAAGTGGCGACGCTGCGTTGTCCGCGACAATGATCAGGCACAGATCAGTAATATACTCGGCATAGCCACCGATATACTGGGTCGAGCCCTGTGCCAACGGCCACCCTGCCAGGACAACAGTTGCAACAACAACAGCAGCAGCAGCAGCGGCAACAACAGCAGCAACATATCGCGCAGCATGTCCAGTTGCACGGAGGGTTTCACAGTGCTGCCCAAGAAAGTAAAACAGGGCCAGAACAAAGTGCTGGCCATGCTCGCGGAGCCACTGCAGCCAAACGATGTGGTCAAAGTGCTCGTCGAAAAATCCGGTGAACTAATTGAGATACGTAATTTCAAATGCCGCAATCCGTACACCTTGCAATTCGCCATACCCGAAACATGCATGCAAATCTCCACAATGATCGAGATACGCATCGAGAAGAACAATAAAATTCTGGGCGCTCGTCCCGTGAAGTGCGAGAGTCGGTTGAGGGAACTGGAGCAGCTGCTGCGCGTCGAGGATTCCCCCATAGAGTTCATGTGCCACGCTTTGGGCGTGGGACCTTTGGAGCGGGATTCCCTTGACCTGCACTTGCTGCAGTGCTTTCAGCGCAACATGCCACCAAATTTTCACTTGTTGAACGGACCCACTGAGCGAAGTCAGCCGCATTTTTTCACACGTCTCGAGTCGAGTCCGGAGGAGTATCCGACGCTGCTCCACTTTGCGGCACGCTGGGGCCTGAACAGGCTCTGCTTGCAGTTGATGGAGTGTCCCGGTGGCGACACGGCTTGCGGTGTCAGAAATTGCTCCGGACGCACGCCGGCGGAATTAGCTGAACAGGAGGGTCATCATAAGCTCGCCCAGAATTTGATTAGCTTCTCGGAGTTTCACAATCTGACCATGGTCTATCACTACTTCAAAGGGGTGGACAATGCCACAAGTGGCGCCAGTTCGCCAGCGGCACAAACCAAGTCGAGTCTTGGCTGCAAATCCCCCCAAGTCGTAATTGGTGCACTGCCCGCGAAGCCAGTTAAGCCACTGCCACCCACCGAGGAGTATATGGAAATGTCGAGCGGCTCGGAGCGGGAAAATACGCCAGAGGTGCGTCCCACAAAGACGGAGACAATGGCCATCTCAAATCTCAACTACATCAGCGTGGAAACGGACGATGAGAATTTGCAGAGTTGTGCAACGGAAAAGCATTTAGAGTCGAATAAAGTGCTGGAAACGAATCCAATTGGAACCGAGCAGACCACCAATGAGCTGCACATAAATGAGCCACCATATTACCAGTCCAAAGACCAAAACAAATCCGGCCAAGATGTGGTCGATGCTGCGGTGACAGATGATAAATTTAGTCAGGAGTGCTCGCAGCTGCTGGAGAATCAGGGCAACGACTATGTCATGCAGCCCTCCAATATACCCGTGCAGAAGTCGTCGGATGATGGCAACTATCTGTATCAGCCCTCCAATCGGCCCGTGGAGGAGTCACTGCGACCGTTGCGCGCCCAGCACCAATCCAACGGCGGCTTTGGCACGCTCAAGCGCAGCGCCAGCGATGCCTCCCGTGCCAATGCCGACGATGAGCTGGCCGAGATTATGCACGACTTTAAGAACAATGTGCTGTCCATCAGGGATGTGGAGCTGCTCGTGGAGAAGTGGAAGCATCGCAACGATGTCCAGCAAAGCTATCGCGAGAAACAGGATCAAATCGACCAGATGCGACGCGAATACGAAAGAATCCACGAACATGTCAAGTCGCAACTGAAGCGGGAGACGCCCTTCGAGCGCATCAAGAAACTCTTCTCCAAGCCAAAGGAGACAAAGGCTGACAAGTTGGCCAACTGCTGTGCGGACAGCTTGCTGGACGAGACCAAGAGTTCTATTGCAACCAGTTGCAGCCTCAAATCCTCGGCACGTCCAATTAGCTCGCTCAGCTTGCAGAGCGTCTCCAGTTCGAGTTCGTCTTCGGGTCGCTTGAGCACCGGCAGCAATTGCAGTGGCGCCTCTCTTGGAGACTCGGGCACCCATTCGGATCACGAGGAGCGACGCCAATTTGGCTGTCGGCTGGGCGCCTCCGGTTCGCTGATGGACAACTATTTGGTGCCACCGCCACCGAGGCCAGTTTTTACGCCTGTCTCCACGCCGGGCGATGAGCGGCACCAGATTGTTTTCCCCTCACCATTATCCAGCTGCCAGCGCCTGCATACACCCACAAGTCCAACGGGCTCCGAGCATTATCAGTTGTTTCCCTCGAACATACCCGTCTACGGCACTGCCAGTGGCAGCCAAGCATTGAGCACGTCGCAGAGCAGCAGCTTTTTGAATACCATTATGGAGGCCAAGGAACAGGAGCAGCAGCACCAGCAACACTATCAGAATGGCGTCACCTTGCAGCCCATCAAGCTGAACGAGCGCCCCAACATAATCTATGGCAAGCTGAGCAAGAACAGCGCCTCCAGCTCCGGTTGCAGCTCCTTTAAGCCCAAACAGGTCGCCTGTCCCCAGGTGGGCAGCATCGAGGTCCAGGCGGAGGTCTACCAGAATGTGGGCAGCAATCATCCGGAGGAGGCCAACCAGGCGCCGACTGTGCCGCCCAAGCAGCAGGCTACACCGGAGTCCCCCAACTACATGAACTGCTAGAGACAGTCCCCCTTCTCTTTCTCTCTCTCTCTTTCGTACACTCGAAGAAAAAATTCGCACTGATTAGAAATTTTTTTTTCTTGTTTTTTAAATTCATTTTGCCTAAGAATAATTATTCTTAAAATTTAAAGGCAGCTCTAAAAATAAATTTTTTTTATTTTGTGAACGATTTATCTCAAAATTGACAGAAAGATAGATAATATTTTTGGTCTTTCTGCGAAATATATATATTTGAAAGTCTAATTGAAAAATTCTTTTCTATAAATTATTTATATAATATTCTAATTATTAATTTAAGTGACAAATATTAAGAAATGAAAAAGTTCAACGATTAACAAAATATGTAAAATTTCGAATATTCAGTGCGATTTGTTTTTGTTTAAGTGTAGCTGTCTAACTTTTCATGTTCTAAGTTTAAGTGCATATATAATTATATATATATATATATATATATATATATAATTTCGATATTGCTGGAATGAGTATAAACTAGTTAAACGAATTGGTTGCTAATCAAGCGCCAACAGCCAAAACATATATTATTATTACAATGGTATTTCATTAACTGCATAAGTATAAAACTTTTTGTCATATGTATTTTTTCTGTATTTTATCTTTATAGTTATCGCTCTCTCGAAAAAAAAGTGTACATTATTTGAAAACGATTGAAAGCAACCAAAACATAACATATCGTATTATCTAAGAACGGGTCTCGCACCAACGAATTGCTTATATGTAATTCTACATTTAAGTATTTCCCCCTCACTCCCCCCTACCACACACAACTAAATATGTATTAAGCAGCTAGCATGCAGCTGAGCATGAAAAACACAAACACAAACTTTAAATGCAATAAATTTAATTCTTTAAGCAAAACAAACGCTTTTCACTACACTTTCTCTCCCAGCGCGGAAATCGTGTGGAAGCCAACTACACGCAAAATGGGATTGCAACTGCCAACGATAATTTTGAACAAAGCCACAAAATAATGGCCAATATTTGTGAAATGGACTTTTAAATACTCTACTCAAAAAAAAAGATCACCCTGAATTGTACAAAATCACCTAAGAAGTTTCGTTAAAAAAAAAAAAAAGTTTTAGGTTTAAAATTAAACTCAAAATTTAAAGATACTTGCTAAATAATAAGCTGAGTTATTTTCTAAAATTCAGGTCACTTTTTTCTGATTGTAGGCAATAAATCTTGCATTTCACTTAAATTTTTATTTTTCACAAGTTCTCAATTTGATTAAGAATCTCTTTTTTAATAAATAAATTCATTAGCTGGCTTAAGGTCACGTGCTATATTTTTTTCTTTACTATATTGACTTACAAATCTAAATTTTATTTAATTTGAATTTTTTAACACACTCAAAAACAAACATAAGCCAGAATTTATATATCTATATTTTTCAATTGGTTTAATTTTTTCTCTTGTTCATTTTACAAAATTCTCTGCACAGCTGTGCCAAATTATTTGTATATTCTATAGTAGCATAGAATGGAGGTAAGTCCAGTTTGGTCGTAAAGTTGCAAGTTTGAGTGATGGCCACATTGGATAAAAACCAGCTCTTTAGCTCCAACACCTTGCGCACAAAAGTGTGCTACTATTTATTATAATTTAATATATTATCAGACACACAAACTTTGTAAATACACTTTTTACTTTTGTTCCACTTATACATATACATACATATATATATATATATATATATTAGATATGTGCATATGTATTATTTGCAGAATGCAGTCAAGCTTGCTGTGAACCTGTAATTCTTAATTCAGATTCAGATTCACGCTTAACGTCACAATTATTGCGGCGTTCGCGCAACGCATTTTTCCCAGCTGAGTACGCAGTGTGGAAAAAGCCGCCATTTTCCATTTGCGTTACATGCTGCTTGGGAATATGGCTTCCCTCCTTTTCTCCCCTCGATTTTCCTTTTTCCCACCCACAACATCCGGTTCTTTTCTCCCACACACAGCTGTTGATAAATAGTAATTTTTTTTTTTTCAGTTTTATTTAGTTTCAGTTATTATGTGCGAGTGTGTGTGAATTGTCTAAGCGAGGAGGTAAGTGTGTGTGAGTGTGCATATCAGAGAGAGAGAGAGAAAGAGAGCGATTGGGAGAGGGATTTTGAAAGAGGCTGTACATAAAGCGCCTAGCTCTTGCACAGCCTGTTTCAGGTGCTAATAAATGAGAATGCTTGCTTTATTTTTTAATATGTATTACAAATACGTTTTTGAGATATGCATATATTTAAATATGAAGGTTCAATTGCAATTTCTTTATTTATATATTAATTATTTTTATAATTTTGTTAATGCTACAACTATTGCAGTGTATTACCAATTAATTTTTTTTTAATTTAACTTGCCTATATATAAAGCGGTAAGTGTTGTATTTCTTTTACAATTATAATTACTTATTATTAACTGCCGGTATTATTTTAATATCTAATGTAATCAACCCTAAACACCCTGTGCTCAATACAACACCGAAAGCTTTTCGCCAGTCAAAACAAACGACTCAGTGCCCGCTATTCTGTGTGTATGGGAGCGAAGCGAACGAGAATGGGAGAGCAACAGAAACGAAAGCTTTGGCATTACGGCCAAAGGCTAAAGCGAACAAGTGTGTATAAAAAGGAAATTTTTGGTTCAGTCGACTTCTGTTAATTAAGCGCAACTGCGTCGCAAAAGTGCGCCACAAATTATTTTGTGCACTCAACCAAAATTAATATTTACGCCCAAATTAAAAAAAAAAAAAACAACATACAAAATTTAAGCTGTGCGTGCAGAAAAACAAAATTTTCATAATACGTTAGGACTGATGGACGGACGGACGGACTAAGGCGCATCCTCGGCTGTCCCTGAGTGCTGCTGCACTCTCGTGTAAAAACAAAAATATAAGCGCACAATTTGCGTATAAACTGAACTGCGTAGTAGCCAAGGCAAAAAAGAAACAAGTACAAATAGAAAGAAGGGAAAACAAAAACTAATACAAAGTGTGTTCTCGACTCTGGCCTAAAAACGTTAAATAATTAAAAGCCAGGCAAAGCCATGCCCAACGTTAATTGTTAAGCAGCAGCAGCAGCAGCAGCAGCACCTGCAACTGCAACAACAAAACTAAAAATCTGCGAAATTACGTACAAGAGAACCGAAGAACCACAAGGAAACGGCCAATGGTCGTAAATAATTAAAGGTAGGCAACGTTGTCAGCGAAACTCGTTAAATTTATGTCAGATTTTGCACTGTTTCTGGTCCTGGTCCGTGACCAGCCAGGCAGTCCGCATTAATTTTCCATTTAGCCGTCGACACTGGCTACCTTTAATTGACTTTTAATTAATTGTTGTTTTTGGCTAGCTTGTAAAAGTATTGAAATGTTCGCCACGACCATATATATTCTACTTATATTATATACTCTCCATTATTTATTATTAAATAAAAGTTGAAGTTATAAATATATATTGCATTTAAGTATAACATTCATCACCATCACTATTTGATTTCCATAAGATATCTGCCAGGTTCATTTAATTTTATGACTTACATTAAATTAAAATCCCCAATAAATAATTAAAATGGTTGTCATCATTTTCTTGTTTACTAAAATTAGACAATAAAGTTAATTTAGTTGGATAGAGTATTTAATCCTCGGGTTGCCTGTTAAAAAAAAATTCGTTGCTAGCTGTTGTTGTAACTGTTTTCCGGTGCGGCCAAAGTTAAATATGAAATGTTGCCATGTGAAAACGCAACCACTTCAAAGTTTCTGTCGACTAAGGCATTTTTAATGATGCACTAAACGCCAATGGCTGCCAGCCTCTTTAAGCCGGGACTTTGCCCAAATTAAAGGCAAAGTGTCGCAGCTTAACTCGGCTGGTTTCTTTTGTTAAGTGTGTGTTCAAAAAAGTTAGCGATAGTGTTTACAATTCTGCTATAAGAGCATTTTAATAATTATGTATGAATTAGAAAAGAATCAAAAGAGAACAAATAATTTAAGGATCAAGCATGGGTTGGTTTATTTGCTAGTGAGGCGAATTTTAGCAATCAAACGAAGCGTAGACAGAAACCAATAGTGAATTCTTAAGAACCAAAAACACAACTGATAAGCGCAGACAACAACCAAGCTGAGATCGTAAGCAATCGAATCATGTACAACAACCAAGAATAGATCCCTGGACAACAACCATGAGCAACGATCAAAGCTCGGGCGAATTCGCAACAGGCTGTAGAAAAAATTACCTAGAGTATAAATTATATATATTTTTTTGAATACGATCACGGATAGTTGAACTTAGTGGTAGATTATGCATTGCAATTGACAACCTGACTTAAATACAATCCCTCATTCATCGAGCCACAGTTAAAAAGCAATTTATATTCTAAAGAATATGCTCACATTTATTTTCTTTCTTTCTTGAATAGTGTTGTTTATAGTTTGTCGTTTCTGTGGTGCCACTTGTGACTACCTGGAGTACACTAACAACACACACATGTATCAACTGTGTGTGCGGAAAGTGCATATTGCATTTATTGTATAAATTCTATGCAACACTAATACAAATGCATGCACTTGCAGCAGAGCAGAGCAGAGCACAATGCGAAGAGAAGAGATTCTTATGCAGCAATGTGCCGTTTTCTTTCTGTGTCAGGAGGCAAGTGCCTTCTGTGGTATAATTTTAATTACCACTTAAGCGACTCTCGTGTCGTGAGTCAGCGGCTAAGTGCATGTGCAACACACAAATATATATATATATATACATTTTTAATTTATATTTATACATAAATTGGGGAAAAAAATAATAGCACCACTTAAGTTTTTCTTATAGAAATCCATTATTTATTTCAAATTTTCATAATTGGAAAAGTATTGCATAGTTTTTTCGTTAATATTTCATTTTCATAAAATTGTATTTAAATTGAAAACGTTTTTTTCTTTCCCATATGAAAAAAAATGGATTTATAATTTGCTTATCATAAAAAGTTAAATAAAAATAAACATTTGAGAACATTTCTTGTGCGAGTGGTGCTATTATTTTGTTGGCAATTGTATGACTGTACTGCGTGGCCTTATAAGTGTATATGTACATACATATATATATATAAATATATAATACTCAGCACTGACAATGCAAAATGCGCTAACAATGCGTTAGATTCTTTTCTATGCCATTGTTTGTCTCGTTTTGTACTCTTTTTTCAGCATATTGCATTCCTGTAAATCGAAAGGACCACAGACAATAAGCACACACGGACAACAATATTGCGCATACGCCACATATGCCATAAGCATATCAAAGGAATGTCCTGTCCATAATTGCGCATTTGCCGCTCGACTGAAGTGCTTACCCCTAAAACCACAGCCATATTTGCTCAGTTATTTCCATTTGAATCAATTCTAAATTTGACCCCATAAATGAATAAATATTTAATATTATCGATTGTATAAAATATGCATAAACCTTTTATTAAAGTTGTTGAAATTGAGAATATTAACTCACTTGGAGACGACTCAACTGTTCTCAGATCCATAAAGATTCTCATAGAACATCTGATTTTAAAAAACTTCTGCTTTGTAATCATAAAATAACACCACATGTAAACTTGGCAACGCAATTCTATCTCGAAATAAATTTTAGAATTATGCTATCAAAAAGCGCGGATAGAGAAATTTTAAAACTTTTCAGGGCCATACATTTCTCAAGTATCTAACGATTTAAAAAAAAAAAATCAGTGTTTTACAATCAAGCTTCTAGCACACTATTTTCCAAAGCCATAACTTTATCAAAATTAATTAAACTTTAAAAAATGTGATCTTCCTAAACATGCTTTCACAGCTACATAAATGCCACATTAAAAGTTGAAAACACAATTTCGACTCGATTTCTAGAGTTCAAATTGTACTCACAAAAATAAAAAGTTTAATAACTTTCAACAGCTTTAACTTTGACACAATCAACTGATTTGCTTTTATTACTCACGATATAATTGTGTTTAGTTTGGGATAGTTTCGGAACTTGAAAACTTTTGTATTTTGTACAGTTTTAAATCGTTTTTATTTGTGCTTGTTTTTTGCTGTCATTTTGTGGGAATTCACTTAAATCGAAGCATGCTTTTCCGAGTGCCACCTTGAAATTGCTGCCACTTGGCGCTGGCTCAAAATGAAACAAAGAGCAACAAAAAAAACATCAACGAATAGAACCCAAAATGCAATGTGATCATTATAATCATGCAATTTGGACACAGTTCTTATGACCAACGGAGCCGATTTGCCAAATGTGCTGTGGCACAAATGGAAATTGCCATATTACACATTAGTTTTGATGATCAGCAACATAAATTTGCCTTTATTGCGAAATGCAATGAGACCTTTTTGGTAAAAATATACAAAGTATAATATGTACACCCTGTATAAAAAAGGGATTCTCATAATAGTTAATAATTTCGTGTTAAAATGCCTTTCTTTATTTTAGAAAATATTCAATTTAAAGATTAAAAAAAATGTTCACCTTATATGAGGAATTAGAACTTAGAACTAATTTTTATTTCTAAAAGTAAAATAATCCTTATAGTCTTCTGGCAATTTAAGTTCTATATGCCTGAATGGGAAATAACATGTAAAATGTGTGATAAATGCAATTGTGTTAAATAAAGTTCACAAAGTCAAACAAAAAAATTGCACGTTATTTTACTAGCTTTTGGCATGGTCTAAATGGTCTAAATATGGCCATGTGCCACGGCCCAGCATTTGTTTTGGCCACCATGCGGCAATTTGGCAAACATATTCACAGCGTCGCGACATTATCCCAGCCAAAGGGTTTACTGCTTTTTCCGTAAATTATTCGCTATACAACGGGACAACAAATGGCGTCCAATTTGTTTTTGTTTTTGTTCCTGTTGTCCAGTGACCGACATGTGACCCCGACTACACTCAGAAAAAAAAAACAAATTTCGCCCCGGTAAAGTAAACTTTTAATATTAAAGGTTTTATATATTTGAAAACTAGAGTTTGCCATTCTCAATTTTAGATTGCATTTTTTTTATGATGAAGATAAAAATGTGTTTATTTTTTCATGATGATTTTCCTATGTGTATGTAAATAAAGCATTCGTCTTATTAGCCTATTGTTCATTATAATATTAATATACATTTATATTCTAAGAACTATTTTCAAAAACCAGCCTTGTAGTATATAAATATATATATTTTAATACATTTAAAAAAAATAGAAAAATCTACATGTATTCTACATTTTAGGATCGATTTTTTTTTCTGAGTGTAACACATATGGAACTACACAGACCACACAGTCTTTTGCTTTAACTTCATGGTTGGCTGCATTTAAATTTGGTTACATTCGCGAGGGTTGCGCAATAATTCATCAATCTGAGTGTCCTGGCCACATCCAAACATTGGCAGTTGGCAGTTGGCAATTTTATGTTGCCGACAGGCATATTAACTATGCAAGCCATTTGGCCGCCTCTGCCTCACACGCAACTGTTGCAACTCGCACGATTGATTGCAACTTGAAGTGAGTGTGTTGCATGCCTCAGGCTCAGTGCCTCAGTTTGCAACTGCAGGCCGCAGCTATTGAATTTTTAAAGAGATTTCAATTGATAGACATTAATTAACAATTCGAAGAAATTTTTATTTTCTTTCTTTGGCGGAAACTGCTAATTGCTGAGTTTGTTTAATTTCTTAATCAGTCAATCAAAGCAAACAAATATTTAATAAATATATAATAAATATTAGCTGATTCCATATAATCCCTGATGGGGATACAATTTGAAATTGTTTTTCTGAGCTCAACAATCAGTGCAAAAATTTATTTTTGCTTATAAAATTATCTTATTTTTGTAAAAAACACTCGATAAAAAATACTTACACTTTACCTTAAATTATTAAAACGGAATACCATAATTATAAAATTATTATATTTAAATTATAAAAACTAAGCCTTGGTCTAAAGATGGTTGAATTTATGATCTAAATAAAAAATATGCTTTGGGCTCCATAAAGTGTTGAGTGTTTTTGGCAAAGTGAGCAAGAAACAAAAATGCCCAAAGGCAGCTAAATAAACTATTGGACACACACACACACACACACACACACATACACACACACACAAATACACAAAAATGCACACAGACAGAGTGGCATACAAATTGCATGACAGTCACGGCCAAATTGTCGGGCCAGACAAGTCTGACATTTGAAAACGCCAAAGAAGCAAAAACAACAACAATAATAGCAACGACAACAACAAGAGATATTAGTTATAAATAAAAGAGGTATCAAGCGACCAGCAAACAAACAAATCGCAGACAGTTGACTGACTGGTGATATACTGTTAGCAGCCACTGTGACTGTGACTGACACATGGCAAAGACAAGCAGACTGAAAGCAATTAGAATTCAATGCATTTGCCCCGACGACATGTAATTAAGTGTAATTTGGATAGACAAACACAGAGAGAGCGAGGGAGATAGCGATAGAGAGAGAGAGAGAGAGAGATGGAAAGAGAGGTGGCAGAGAAAGAGAGAAGACCAGGAGGAAACCAGTTGACAGCAAAGAATATTAAGATATAAGTTATGAACCAGCGGTGCAATAACGATAAATATTGCATATGCACTCAGAAAAACATCGAAGTAATTTAAACAAATATTTGTATTTTTAATATATGTCTTATTAATAAGAAACGCATTTCGAAAAAGGAAACCACAATGATTAGAAACATGCAAGAAAGTTTTCGGACTTGTCTTTTTTATTAATGTTTAGTTGTGTCAGCTTAAAATCTAAAGTTACTTCAATTTAATTTATATGCACTTTAAAAAAATCTCTAAAAAGTGAGATTATATTATGGTAATGCTTAATATATTATATAAGTAAAAAAAAAATGAATTCTTTAAGCAAATGAAACAGCAACTTGGAAATTACAAATAATTTTTATAAATTTAAAGAAAAAATCCACACCAAATTTAAGAAATGCAAACCAAAGTTTTAAAAACAATCATAAATTATGGAAATTGACTTTTTGAACAATAAGATGACCAAAGCTTGGCGCTAAATCTATGGCGATTGACTAAAATTTAGTGTGATTTTTTATGAGTGTAAATTGCACATTTACTGCTTTACTGCAGCCGAGAGCAATAAAGTAAATCAAAGGATTGTCGCATTGTAAATCATAGGGGAAAGTCCTTGACAGTGTGCACCAAAGACCGGCATATAAACGTCTCAGACTTTCAATTATTGAATGAAACGAACCCAAACACACAGACACACACAAACACTCAGAGAAAACAACAGAAGGGCAAAATGAATAACAAATATTTACTGCATACCTGCAGGCGCTTTATTTATGCAAACGCCGCATGTCGAGCTCCAATTAAACCACGAAAAAAAAAAGAATGGAATGGAAAAACGTAAACAATTTCTTGCATTTCCATTTCACACTAGTTAGCAGTGAATGTAACAAGACAGAAAGTATCAGCCAAAAATATTGGCAAGCAGGAATACGCTAGACGGGAGTGCTCGACGAGCAGATACTCTGCAGGCATGTTATTTCAATATTAAAATTTGTTTTGATTGACAAAAACTGATCTTGATGAAATTATTGTGTATTATGTCAGAATATGTGTTGTATGCTGGAAGAACATATTTTCACATATCTGTCTTTTACTGCTATCGGATATCGATTTGTATAGATATTGTGGAAATTCTGTAAATGTTATGGACTCTGAGAACAGAGGGAGATGGCTTTCTGATTAAAAAATATATGTACTGTTTATGGCGTTTGATATGTTTATTTTACATTTCTAAGTATAACTTCTATATACGCTTTTAATGGGTTCAGAGTATAATTAATTGAGTTCCGCATCGAAATACCCTACAAAATGAACTTGACGGCTTTCACACAATTATCTGTAGCAATCCCCAAAACTCTTACTTTAATTTAGGTTTAGGGTAGACAAGTATTCATTTATAACTAAAAATTAAAGCAACTAGATCTTTAGCTAGTATGCTAAAAAAGATTTTTTCTTTTCTTACTTATTTTATTATTATTATTTTTTTGTTAAAATATACAAATAATATTAAAAAGAGATCTTTACATGTAAAAGTAATTTTTTTTTATTAAAATAAAATATATTATTCAATATAAAAATTTAGATCTAAAGTAATGATAACAAAAGCAACTTAATGATTTCTATTTTTAAATATGGTCTATAACAATTAACTTTTTTTAACAAAATTCGTAATCTGTCAATGAATGAAATACCAATTATCATTTGAAAATTACTCAAATGATAAAAAAAAAAGTTGAGTAAATTGTCATTTATAAATAGAAAAATACAAATTTAATAATTGTTTCATATTAATTACAATATCAATAAATTTAATTAAAATTCCATTACAAATTGGAAATGGATTTTATTTGTATATTGTATAAATTTAATCCTTTTTCGATATTCCCCTTTTAGCTGTCTCCGAGGGCATTAACATGATTGCGTGCTGTGCTGCGCTAACTCTATTCAACTTGTTGGCAACACCCCCACACAGACACACACACACACACACACATACACACACACATACACACACCAACAGCCAACCGCCTCCGTCCGTTTATTATTTCCTCACACTTTAATTTCGCTTTTCGCCGCAGACCTTTCCCGATATATATCTGTGTGGCCTCGTCTGTGGTCTTTGCGGAGCCCTTTGAGCCGAAAGTGAATGTTAGCCAGAATATATGTACTATATAGATACATACGTGTAAATATGTAAATCTATATATATATACACACAGATATGCATATGTATGCGATGGTTGCATTTATCTTTTGGCTTTGTGGCATTAGCATTTCGCATTTTAAATTCCTCGCTCTTTGTTCAACTTTGCAAAGATGTTCGTTATTCGATGTTTTGGGTACTTGGCTAGTTTTATAAGGTCAACGGATGTGTTATCCAATTAGCGATAATCATTGAGTTTGTATCTATTGCTGAGACTCTGACGTAAGCAACGCAATTCCAAATCGATTAAATAGAAAGATTTTATTCCTCATTTTGATGCATTTAATTTCACCTTATTTTTGCTGTCAATTTGTTTGCACATTTCGCTAATTGCTTTAAGTGAGAATAAAACCCAAATGGGTAACTTGGAATATGGAAAGAATTTCATTTATGAAATTATCTTGGCGATTCTTATGAATTAATTAAAATATTTCTGAGAGTGTATCGACTAAGAAATACTTCCTAAGCAGCTTTTTAATGCAGAGATAACTGGCTAATATAGATAGTAATTTTATTAAACAAAATATGCATTTATTAACCGATCTTATTAAAACAATTGTATAAATATATTTTATTTATTTAAATTGCTTTGATATCTCAGCGTATTTTATATAAAATGCTTAACAAAAACTAAAATTTTAATTTATCTATTACATTATTCAGAAAATCCCCAGAAAATGTGCGTTATACTGGCCTAAGAGAAAATAACTGAGCATCGTGCAACGAATCATAAAAATCATGTCGAATGTGAGTAAATTATAATATTAGATTTAATAGAAATTTAAAAAAAGGATTTCACCTTGTGTGCTATTTGCAGCTGCTTCATATGGACAAGTCGAATGGAAATGGGGTGTATGCAACAGACAATGTGGCAGCGACAACAGCAACAACAACCGCTATGAATACGGCAAATAATATAAACATTATGAACGGTGCTGCGGCTGTGGCAGCTGCCGCCGCAGCCGCTGCCACATTGCCAACATCCGCCTCCAGCGAGGATCTCAGTCAGAGCCTCTCCGAGTACACAGATGCCGATGAGAGCATTTCAGCACCCACTGAATTTCTCGCCGAGGTAAGTCAACAAATATAAATGAATTCAAATTTTTTCTATTATTTTAAATAAGAAGAAAATTTTGCTAGTTCTTGGGGAGATTTTCTAAAATTCGAATATGAAAAGTATTCAAATGCAAATAGCTATGGCAGCAGCAGTCGCGACGCAAAACTTAATTTAAAATCCTTTTAAGCGGCTTAGGATGAGCATGATTGGAGTGAGTTGCTCTTCTGCGCCGGCTTATTGATTGCTATTAAATTGTTGAACTGAGCAACTTTTTGCATTCTCCATTGAAATGTGGGCAAAGCAAAGATTTCTAAGGGGTTTGACACAATTTTATTCATTTGAATTGTTCCATATTTGTTATTTTTCTTGCAGTTTCTGTCGGCTGTGATGCTCAAGGACTACAAGAAGGCTTTGAAATACTGCAAATTGAGTGAGTATACAATCAAACAATGCTTTCAACTCTAACCTTTATAATAATCTAGTTACACGCCAAGAAAAGTAACCCTTGAAACTCAAATTCAGCTTATAAGCATCGATTTTCGAGAATAACAAGTTTGTCAAAAGTTATCAGACTTAGAAAAAAGTCCAAAAATTCTACACTCAAAGTGAAAATCGCGCAATTCTTGCTCGAAATTTATTTAAAGTTATCTTAATACATTTTATTTTATTTTAAGTCTTAATAAATCAATTTTGTCAGGGGTCAAATTTTCACATAACTAAAACTTTGTCTAAATTTCTTTTTTTTTATATTCATAACTTTGGTAAAACTTATCCTATTTTTAAAAAGTAGTTTTTTGTCATGATTTGAGCCCTAAAATAAAAAATAAAAAACAGAATAAATAGAAAATAAATAAAAAAAAGCACGGCGGCATTAAATAAATTATATATAATAAATAATATTTAAGAGCTGGTTTTAGAATATCTCCTAGACTCTGTCTCTTTCTCTCCTTTGGCTATTTTCTTATTTTTATCCGATTAACCTTTAATCAATTCATATGTTTTTTATATTGCAACATGAACATCAGTTCTGCAATATGAGCCAAATAATGGAACGGCCAAAGAGTTCTATCCGCTTATCCTGGACAAGTTGCGCAGTAAGTTGACAGATCAGTTATAGAAATAATAAATAACATTAATTAAATAATCGTTTTTACAGCTGTGAGTGACAGCGATGAGAACTACAATAAATCCTCGTCACCAGAGCTGGCATTGGATTTGGAAGCGCCTTGCGAGGACAGCGTAAGCAGCCACAGCAGTCACAACAACTGCTCCGATGATGACGATAACGATGATGATGATGTTGATGATGTTGATGATGTTGATGATGAGGATGAGGACATTGATGATGAGGATGACATCGATAACGTCGATGTCGATGTCGGAGATGAGGAGGAGAGCAGCAGCAGCAACGATGACTACGATCTCCCCATTGATGAGCCACAGGATGCGGCTGCTGTCGATTGCCTGGCAGCCCATAGCACCTCCAATTCCCATTCCCATTCGCATTCCCACAACGATTCGGGCTCGTCACGCAACTCATCGAGCGGAGGTGGTGGTCGCAGCGACAATACCACACACTCCTATTCCAGCCTCCTGCTGGAGGAGGAGGACGACATTGTGCCCGTCAATCTGCCTTTTCGCAACAGGGAAACAACAAGTGCAACAGATCTCGACATAAGCAATGGTGAGTTATAAACCCCCAATAAAAGCCAACTTAAAACCTAAATAATTTGTATAAACAAAATTTGTAATTTCTGCAAAATAAAATTATTAAAAAAAAAAAAAAATTTTAAAAATCTACATTAAATTAAATTAAAATGTCTTAAATAAATAGATAAAATACTCATAATTATTAAATGAATAACTAATCGATCTTTCAGGCAACAAGGTGGCATCGGCTTCGTGCAGCGATTCGGAGTCGCCAACAGAGCCACTGACCCAAAGATTGGCGGCCATTTTGCGTTCCAAGTGCGGCGTCTCAGCCAGCAATGATGAGGCCTATTAAAGCTCTGGCTGAGACAACAATTTATATACAACATATACCCTATATATATCATATATATCTATATATACATATATAAATATATATATATATATATACACTATGACAACTATATTCTTGTACTTATACTCGATATAAATGTTTACACACTTTCTTTGCCCAACTAAGTAACTAGTTTTCCACTAGTGCATTCGTCGCTTAACAAACCTAGAAACCGTCCCTAACAGCATACAAGTACTACTATATATATCTATATATATATATGTATACCTATATATATATATATATTTCCGATTGCAATACATACACAGCTGCAAGTTTTCGTTTTTCAAAACAAAATTTCCCTAGACAAACAACATATCGTACAAACATAATAAGTATACCTATAAATTATATATAGTAGTCGTATTTGTATTGTGTATGTGTAAAAGAATGTAATCTAGATACTATAACATTTATGCTCCATTTGTTACAGAGCCCCCAATAATATTATATACACACATATATGTATATCAATAACAGAAACAGAATCTATTTTATTAAGCCACATTCATTTGCAACAAAAAAGCGCACAGGACTTGGATAAAACATATTGTTGGAAAACTTTACAAGTTAGCATTTTATAGATGGCGACTTTTTTCCATAAAATTTATAACACACACATATACCTAGTATATATATAGTAATAACTTAGTAAACGGAATGCTTGGATAAGTCTGATTACAATGGTATGGGGCAAGTAAGTAGTCGTATGTGCTACAAATGAAATGGTCCAAAATCGTATATTTAGAATGAGAACCCAAATATATTCTTATTATTTTTGAACGATTTTGAAGACTTTAAAGTATTATTTCGATTGATATAAACAGTATACGTAATAATATCAAATAAGTTGGCCGATATACGCATCAAATACATATATGAGTACTTAAATATTTATATTAATATATATTTAATTACGTTTAAAGTTCTTACTTAATTATGTATGAGAATAATTAAGATTCAATTAATTAGCGTTTTCATTCAGTTCTATTTCAATCTTATGTAATCACATTATATTCGAAGTATATCGAAATGTATATCGAAACATGTATTCAACGTATAACGGAATGTATCATTAAAAGTTATAATAAAGAAGGAAGGCGAAAATTTGTGGCATTGTTTATTAGATTGATTAAAGGTAAGCATAGCAATTTTTATGTACTTATAACAAACAACGATTTATCTAGATGAAAACAAAACCCTTGATTTTAAAAAAGGGATAAGTTTTAAGAAAAATGAATTTTTTAGATTGAATTTGACTATGAATGGTGGATTAAGGAAGAGTAAGGAAAAAATGTATCTATTAAAAATTATGTAAACTTTTTTTTCATTGGCTTTTATTCCTATATGATATCGATTGTTATCGATCAAATCAAGAAACTTTTATTTTATCGATCAAATCAAGAAACTATTTTTGTATGCCAACGAATTTACTTATAAATGATAAATTTACTTACCTGAATATTTCACGTTCAACAACTTAATTAAAATGCTGTTAATATTAATTTCAAACACTTCACGAGCATTTATTTTAAATCCATTATTATCAAAGAACTGTTCGAGTGTCAGTATAAATTCCATATTAACATGACTTGCAATCGAATAAAGTATTTAGACAGCTCTTAATTGTTTTTCTTTAATTTCAATTTTTTTTTGTTTCGTACATAGAATGTTTTTTAAACGTATATCATTGATTTGTTTTTAAAATTAATTTTGATAATCACTATGATTTATGTGAATGGCAGTTGGACTGTTGTTTTGTATAAATGTATATCAAAAAAGGTTAAGTGAATTTATCGATTTGTTTATTTTCGATTATACAAAAAACGTTTCAAAATTGCATTAAGTGTGCTGAAATATGTATGTGTGTGTGTGTGTTTATCATCATCCATCCATCCATCACTCAATATATCCAAAATTCTAACCATAGCCATCTGATATGTAACAAACTACTAATCTGTGTTGAACAATTTGTTATTGTTCTATCTGTCCTGATTGCGTTCTCAAATACTGTCATTGTTTTTGCTCTTTATTATTAATACATTCAATAATACTTATATAAACCAACCACTTGAAAATTATTGTTTCTATGTTTTGTTCTCGAGCACCAAAAAAAAAAATAATCGCATAACAAAATTAATTCTATTATCAGAGTGTTGCATGTTAAAATAATATAAGTTGCTCAGAATTAAAATCAGGTAATGAAGCTTTGTTTGTATCTTAAATTGCAAATATTTGTTGTATATCGTTTTTGTTTTGTTTTTGTGTTATTTAAATATCTAAAGTATGCTTAATATGTGTGTGTATATGTTTGATTGATATAATGCTAGATTGAAATTCAGTATTTTTAGCAAATTGAATCAATTGCAATGAACTATGATTGTGTGACGAGTTCGTAATTATTCACTTGCGACTTATGAGTTAAATATATATATATATATATATATATATATATATATATATATCTGATTTATTATACACATTAAAACATATTACGATATTCACGACGTAAGTAACTCTTTTTTAATTTTATTTGATTTTGTATTAAACTTTGCAAGTAAACTTAATCAATCCGTTATCGCTGAAATGCTTATCTGGTTAACTATAGCCTGCCTTTATTCATGCTAACAACCACTAAATCTAAACTTGTCCCATACACGATTGTGTGGAATTAACAAATATTTCGCATACCTCGTGGTATGAATGATTTTTCCTTTTTTTTTTTTAAGATGTGTCAGTGTGCTTTATAAGTCTCTAAGTCTGTTGTGTGTGTTTGTCGAAGGGTATATCGTCTATATGTATGTATACATATATATATCGCGCTTACTTATTTAATGTTCATTAAAAAGAAACTTTCTTTTGAAAACTTCAGGTGTTTCTTGTACTGTTCAGTAAAATTACATATATGTATATACACCTATGTAAGTGCGTGTGTGTATGAGTGAATGTGTGTATTTATATACATATATTTATATATATATATATGTATATATAGATTTGTAAGTTGGCACTACATTAATTGAAAATAATAAATAAAAAGCAAAACTCAATTCTCAAATTGTAGCTTAAAAACAATCATTTAAAGTATTTATTAAAGATACAACATATCAGCAAAACAAAAAAATAATCATTGAAAACGATAAGTTTACATTACATAAACATAATTAAAATAGCTTTAATTCGTACTCTTAACTAATTTTATATTTATATCTAGTATACGTCAGTCGACGTTCAAAAAAAGGGACAGCTTGGCAAAGAATTCAACAGTTATGCAAAAAATGAATATAAAACGAACAAATTAAAAAAAACAATTAAAAATACGTTTATGTTGTATATATATATTATATATACATATATATATATATATATATATATATATATATATGTCAGTCAATGAAGTTAATATGTGAGATGAGCTACACACCAATTTACATATTTGATGTGCGTCTAGAGAATTCTCTTTTACTTGGGCAAGATGCGTGTTTTCAAAGACTCACAAATAAACTCTAGTTTTGCTCAGAAATAACGATTTGATCTGTTTTCGCTAAAATGTCTAAAAATGGGGCGTATTTATGTATAAATGACAGCTGCAAATTTTTTCCAGTGTAAACAATTTTGAATATATAAAATAAAAATGACGACAGGCCCCAAAATCACAACCAATTCCTTGTCATTGGCTGTGATTTAATACCGCTTCTATAAGCAATTTGTGGGTTCCTTGGCATCCTCGATGTTGGTGTGGTTCTTGATGAGCAGCTGCGTCGTCGGATATTTGTTGAGTTGTGCGAAGCGCTCCATCACACACGAGGAGCTTAGCCGCGCCTCGGCATCGTGATCCCAGCACTCCTCCATTGTGTCGCAGAATATGCTGAGACCCTAAAAACAAGATTAAAGTCAATTACAATTCCAATCTTGGCCAAGTTATTAAGTATTATCACTAAGTAGACATTTTTTAAAAGTGAAACAAAATTTATCTTTTTTTTTAATTTAAATTAAATATTTAAAATTTATCGTTAAAATACTAAACAATTTATGTTCAAAATTCACATTTGATAAAATTACAGAACTAATGGATCATCTCAATAGCTGCTTTACAACTGTTAAGTTATTTTGATATCTCTAAACTGGGACAAGTTTTATATTTAGACAGAATCCCTGATCACATAATTGATATCCAGTTAACTTTAAGTGGCTTAGTCTGCTTAGTGGTAAACAGATACTCACCAGATGGGCACGCCACGTGTTGAGCAAATGTGGACGCAACTTTTTCATGACAACACTCTCCTGCACCTCGTCGAGTGTCGGTCGCTGGCCGAGTTCGGCCTCAAATGGCAGCTGATATTCGCCTACGGGTCCGACGACCTCACAGCGTGAGACCATTTCCCAGAGGACCAAGCCGCAGGCATAAACATCGATGCGCAGGAAGGCATCCCGATTGAAATTGATGGCACCCTCGAGCACCTCGGGCGCCATGTAGCGACGAGTGCCCACCTGGCCGTGGGTATCGCCACACGGTTTGCCCGGCTGAAAGATCATGGCCAGGCCAAAGTCCGCAATGCAAGCGGTTAAATCACCCTTGAGCAAGACATTTTTCGATTTAAAATCACGATGTGCAATTGATGGTTTCAGACCATCCGTCTTTGTGCCTGCGATCTCCTCGTGCAAATGGGCCAATCCATTTGCCATGGACTCGGCAATGCGGCACAGCTCGAGCCAACTGATCGTGTGCGATTTTAAATAGTCGCAGAGGGAGCCATTATGCTGATAGGTGGATATTAACCAATATTCGGGTTTATCCAAATGCTTTTCAACACCGAGAAATTCGAGTATGTTCGGGTGACGCATTCGTGGCAATTTATAGATATCGTTCTCTGTTGTCCACGACTCCTTCTCCTGCATGCGAAAGATTTTGACGGCCACATCCTGACCGTGCAACTTGGCCTGCCACACATCTCCAAAGCGTCCGCTCGCCTTCTGCTCTAGCAATTGAATCGGACGGTTGCTCAACAATGGCGATGAATTTGTAATTTCCGCTTCATGCTGAAAGAGAGAGAAGAACAGAAGTTCGTAATCATAATTCAAATTGCTATTAGCATTCACCACTCACCTTGGGTATCTCATTAAAGTGCTCCTGCTTGAAGCGTCTGTAATACCCCAGCATGAATATTAGCAGCACGACGACGACGGCGAATACTGTAGAGCCAACAATATAATAAATCACATTGTTGTTGTCCTGTGTCTTCTCCTTTGGCACTGCAAAACGAGTAGCAAAATAATATTCTTGTTTGTAAATTCCGAATAATAAAGTAATTATAAAGCTATCCTCAAATTTGAAAAGTAAATATTTTAAAACATATATTTAACTTAATAGAAAATAATAATATTAAACAGAGCGAAAACCCAAAGTTGCCAGTGCCACACTCTACTCATTTTAAAGTAAGAAAATACAAAAAAAAAATACAAAAAATTATAATAAAATAAAAAATAAAATAGAAAAATTATAAACACTTGAAATCTTTGCATGGCACTCGAAATATTATTTTTGCAACTGTATGTGGCATAAATGCATGTTGGTCTTTAAACTCTTACAGCGCAGGTGAACAACATCTCAAGTGGCACCTGTAGTTGGTGCCGTGCAGGGTTGATGATGCTGAGCATGTTCATCTGCATGTGCATGTGGATGCCAAAACAAGCACATAACGCAAAGGAAAAAAACAAAAAAAAAAACGAAAGTTTCGCCCCCAATTTGGCACCGCTTTTTATGAGCTCAAATATACACAAAGAGATATATATATACATATATATATATATATATATATATATATATATGTACGTATTTATAGAGAGATAAAAGGGAGCCAAGCACACAAAGACTGCCGCACAAAATAATAAAAAAAAAAAAAATTAAAATATAACAAAACGTGGCACGAAGGCAACTTGTAACACACACACAGGCAGGCGCTGCTGGTGTAGGCTGTGGAAAGTTCGTTAACATGAAAATGCGTTGCCACCAAGGAAGTGGCAAGGTGGCAAGTTGTTGCCTGTGTTATGCCAAAATTGGAGCGTGCAGCAAAGGAGAGAAGAAAAAGAAAAAATGTGGCACCTTGTGTTGTTGCTTCCATTGCGGCCGGTATATATTTGTAGTATATGTTGCACTTGGAGCCCTTGCAACAGCAGAAATGGATGTTGCCCGAGCGGGGCTTGGCACTCGTGATGCAACCAGTCTGATTGCACTCGTGCATGTCCGTGAAGCAGCCCTTCATCTTGACTTTCTCCGTGCCTGCAACAAATGAAATTATAATATTACAATCACTTTATTTTCTGTCAGTGTATTTTTTGCAGCAACCAACCCGTCAGCTCGTCAACGCTCCACAGCACATAACAGCTGGGATACTTGTCGCCCTCCCCCTGACAGCGCTCGATGCTTGTGGCACAATTCTGATGCGTGTTGCAATCCTTCTCGTCATAATGCTCACAGTTTATGTTGTGCCCCTCGGGCAGAATGGCGCCCCCAGCGACCGATCGCTCCTGGTGCATCAACAGAAGGCCTGTGAAGTGGATATAAAAACAAATCAGTCATGTATTATATTTTATATTTTATCATGCACATAGTTTAGCTTAACATAAAACTAATTAATAGTTTTAGTAGTAGTAAATAAGAAATAATTTCTAAATATAAGAAAACATTTTTCTAAAATCTATCAATAAAACGAAAAAAGTCACCGAACAATTGAGCTGAGCAAAGACACCCAATCTGATCTTAACTTCGCAGGGAAAAATCTAACAACATATTCTTCAATAAGCCGAAATTCTATAAAAATAGTCAAACAATACTAAAATACTAAAAGAGACTTTAATTTATCAAAAAAAAAAAAAAATGTGGATACATGCAAAGCAAGAGAAAATAACTACTTTGATGGTTTTTTTTTTTAACCAAGAAATTTAAGAGGGTAAACTTCATGAAAAATCAGTTTAGAACGCTGTAGTCGAGTGAGCTCGACTACGATATCCTCTTAACTTTATTATTATTATTATATTGGGGTTCTGCGCACTGCGACCTAATAGATCTATTGTGCCCCCTTCTGAGCCTATAGCTCCCCCATCAACCCCAGCTCCTGAACGAATATCAGAATCTTTGATGGGTCGAGGGTTACTATGTCTTTGACATTCATAGTGTGCTTCCCTAGGATGCTGCATCTTCTCCTGGCAAGGGCGATGCAATTCGTTAGGATGTGAGTTGAAGATTCCTCCTCGACTTCACAAAACCTACACTGATTGTTGCTAAAGATACCCATTTTGGACAGGTGGCTTTTTAGTCTACAATGTCCGGTTAGTAGACCGACAAGTATCCTTAGCCTGTTCCTGCCCATGGATATTATTTGCTTAAAAATCGTTTCTGATTATAGCCGCCCAAAAGACATTTGGCCTGTCGGAGTCCCGGTGTTTCCTCCCAGCTCCGCAGTCTCATTTGTCTTTCTTCGTTCCTGAGTTGCAGCCGTATTGTGTGTTTACCTATGCCACAAAACGGTTCAGGCCCTATAAGGGGTCCCTCTGCACCCATTCTCGCTTGTTCATCCGCTGCTTCGTTCCCTGCTATTTCCCTGTGCCCGGGGACCCATCTTAGAGTGAGTCTGTTGTGAGCCCCGAGTTGGTCAAGCTTGGATCGTACCTCTTGGACTAGTTTTGAAGTTACCTTCGTCCCATTTATTGCATTAATTGCTGCTATACTATCGGAAAGGATAGATATATCCGCATTCCGATAGTTACGCTTTAGATTAAATTCCGCACACCTTCCCATGGCACATACCTCAGCTTGGAATATGCTGGTGTACATCCCTAGAGATTCGTGGTATAATATCCGAGGACCCACCACTCCCAGGCCTGTTCCCTGATTGGTGAGTGATCCATCGGTATACCATTTTTTATGGTGTGCGGTTTCATAGGGTGGATTTCATCTAGTGATGTCCATTCCTTTTTGCAACTTGTTCGAACTTTGAAATTCCGCTCGAATAGATATTCTGGCTTCATTTCATCCCTAGGTTGTAACAGGAGGGGAAGTTCGTCTGAAAGGAGTTGGGCATCTTTATGACTTAGTATGTGTCTGTTCCCAACTCCTTCTGCTGACATCCTTAATAGTGTGGATTTCTGTTGGAGCCTTATGGTGTGGTGGAGTGGCGTGAGCTCCATTAAGGCTTCCAATGCCATTGTGGGACAGGTGCGCATTGCCCCTGTCATGCATACGCAGGCCATTCTCTGCAATTTTCGCAATTGCCTCCTCACGGTTGCTAATCGTGCTCTATCGCCCCATGCTATTACTCCGTAAGTCAGCATGGGTCTTACAACCATTAGGTATAACCATCTGATTATCTTTGGTGAAATACCCCATGATTTCCCAGCTATACTACGACATGTATAAAGCGCTCTAGAGCACTTCATTATCGTGTTTCGCACATGGGTGCCAAAGTTCAATCTGCTGTCAAAAGTGACGCCGAGGTATTTTACCTCCTTGCTTATATCTAATAGGCTCCCTAAAAGCCGTATTTGTTTCATCCTCTGTAGCTTATATCGTCCAGTAAAGGGGACGATAACTGTTTTGGTAGGGTTCAGGTTAAGCCCAACCTCCCTACACCAGTCACCCGTTATCTTCAACCCTAACTGGACTAAGTCACAGAGTGCTTCTTCATATTTGCCTCTTGCTATTATTACAATGTCGTCGGCGTAGCCTTGACATTGAATGCCTCTGGTAGAGAGTCTGTTAAGTAGTTCGTCTACTAACATACTCCAGAGTAGCGGAGACAATACTCCCCCCTGGGGGCAGCCTTTGGTAGTTAAGACTGTGACCGTACTGTCATGCGTCGATGCGGTGGCCTGTCTGGACCGCAACAATTCAAGTATCCATTTGCTGGTAGTTGGGTCCAGGCCCCTCCTCGAGAGAGTGTCCCCAATCGCATCGTGCGATGTGTTATCAAACGCGCCTTCTATGTCTAGAAAGGCACATATTGCTACTTCTTTGTTGTCAACTGCCATACCTAATGTACGCCGCAGCTGATAAAGTGCTGTATCAGTTGACCTGCCTACTCTGTATGCATGCTGCGTTGGATGCAGCGGACTTTGCTTCAGCAGAGTGCTTCTGATGTTATAGTCCACCAGCTTTTCTAACGTTTTCAGTAAAAACGATGTTAAGCTGATGGGTCTGAAGGACTTTGGGTGGGTGATATCTTTCTTCCCCGCCTTGGGGATGAAGACCACTTTAGCTTTACTCCAAACGGTTGGTATATATCCAAGCGCAAGGCTGCTTATTAGCGTTTTCTTAATACGAGGGAGGAGCAAGTCCTGACTCGTTTGAAGAAAAATTGGCAATATGCCGTCTATTCCGGGAGATTTATAGGGCTGGAAAGTACCTATTGCCCATCTTAATCTCTCCACGGTGACTGTCGACTTGGCACATGCCCAGTCCTCAGTCGTCGGCCTATACCATCTCCTACTGTTGATTGCGTCATTTTGCAGGGGTGTACTGCCTGGAAAATGAGTTTCAAATAGGAGCTCTAGCTTTTGCATATCATTGCTCGTAAATGAGCCATCATTACGTTTCAATGATATGTTAGCTTCCGGTGCCCGTTTGGCAAGCGCTCTGTGAAGCCTAGCACCTTCGCTGGTGCTTGTAATGCTTTCACAGAAATTCCTATAATTCATCCGTTTAGCCTTCCTAATCTCCTTGTTATAGATTGTCAGACTTTCACGGTATCCTCTTAACTTAAAAATATTCAAATTTGATTGGAAAATTTATCTTTGAAAAGTTTTATACCCAAACTTGATCAGGTCTACAAATACACTGAAAAACCCGTTTCTTATTCGATTTTGATAAAATTTTGTATGCAGTATTATTAAGAAGACTGTTTAAAACTGCGCCATTTAATGTCATCGCAAATTAAAATCTATCGAGAATCGAGAAACGGAGGCTGTAATCGATAAAAATAAAGCAAATTATATCTCCGCCGGATATATGAGAACCTATGTTCCAAATTTGAATTCTCGAACTTTTACAGTCCTCTGAGATCCGCGTGTTCTGCTATGGATCCTGATCAAGAGTTCGGGATGCTTTCTTCTGCCTGTTACATACATATACACAATCCCGTTATACCCTTTTTACCCGATTTTATCGTATTCAAATTAACAGTTTAAAAAACGGACTAGCATTCATACATTATTTTTTTTAAGCCTTTTCAATTTATCTAGCTCAACTGTTATTTTTAGCGCCGCTGTCTAAAGTTAAAATGTTTGACTTTGTGGAATCGTAAATAAGTTGCTTTAATGGGCTCCAGGCGGTTGTCTTTGTGTGCATATCATGTATCACACGTCATGTATCTGCCACACTTACAACCGGCAACCGACCAGAGAACATCGACGGAAGAGGAGTCGCCAACGGACCAACGACCTCAATCTCAAACCACAAACATCAAAGCTAAACCAAATCCCAAATGCAGCAAAGCTCAAAGCGGATCTGAGCTGCCATTGAAAGTCGAATGGAGAATGAAGAACTTGCGACATTTGCTTGCAACACTCGCTTGCAACGCTCGTTTGCTTGCCACGCAACCCCAATTCGTGTAAAGAGGGCCATACAAAATTAGCTCCACTAGCCACTGGAGCCTTTTGAGTGGGCCTCATAACCCCAATGCTGCAACTGCAACCTGAAATTAATGTGTATGAGTGTGTGTGTGTGCAATATGTGTGTGTAAATCCACGTGTGAGTACGGTGTACAGTGGTACAAGTCCAATTAGTCGCAAGTGAAACTAAACATTTAATTTTATACATTTACTTTAATAAATGCAAATATATAACTAAATAATTAAACAACTATAGTAAATACTACATTTTTTTTATTATACTTTACGGATAAAGAAATTGCAAATTTGATTTTTATTTTAAAGCAGCTTATTATATACAAACATGAATATTTTTAAAGGTCCTCTGAACGGTACTTCCTATTAATAACTGTAGGTATGCTTATTAATATAATTCAACATTGCTGCTAAATAACTGTGCTGCTAAATATCTATGCATATGTACATACATGCATACACGCATACACATTCGTGTGTGCGTTCGTAAGCATGCTTTATAGTAAAGTAGATACATAAGCATTGTGCACATTATGCATATTGAAAGGGGATGAGTTTAAAGTGCCGCTTGTTAAAAATAAAGTACCAACAACAACGGCAAAAGCAGGAGAGTAAAGAGTAAAGAAAATGCGCAAGAGCAAACGAGAACGAATAAAAGCTAACGAGAGCGAGAGAGTTGCGCTTAACTAAAGTCAATTTTCACCCACGACGAGAAGCAGGCAACAACAACAACTACAACAACAAGTTGCTCTAATGCAACGTCATCCATTCAAAAGAAATCATTGCACACACACGCATACATACACATTACAGTCGACGGAAAGAGCAGCAAAGCGGACTAAGAACTCGATCAAGCGTAAAGGGGGGTCTGGAGGATGGAGACATCAGGCGCCATTACGTACAGTAAACAAACGCAAACACATGCTCACAAGCTGTATATATGTGTTTGTACACATACCTATAAGCTGCATCGCCAGATAAAGCACAAAAGCGCATTTGGACATTGTTACGGCGTTTGTTATCACTATAGCGCTCAACTTGTTTACAACACTACAAATTTTATTATTTTTAATACGTAACAAAAAAACAAAAAACACGCGCGCTGTTGATAATAAATTGTTCTAATTAGTTCATTTTGGTATTATTTTAGGCACGTCAAGATTTGATTTTAATTTTGTTGCGTTTTGTTGGTTTCTGATTTTGTTGCACTTTTTAAGCCGTGTTTTAATATTATTTTAAAATATGTTATGCGTCTTTGTGTGTGTGTTTATGAGCATGTGTATGAATTTGGTTTCCGTGTGTGCATTTGTGTAATTTATTTTCCGCTGCATTCGCAGCAATTTTGCTGAACACACGTTTTTTTCATTTGCATTTTCATGGCTGGTTTTCGTTTTAGATTCTGCTTATTTATCACATTTTCTATTTTGGCACTTTAAAAGCATTTCTCTGCTGCATTTAATAGTTTTTTATTTAGTTATTCTCTGGCGATTTTATTCATTTGTACGCAGTTTTTACTCGCAATCACAACTGTGTGTCCCAACTTGGTACAAGTGTACTAACATTTCCAGTACATTTACCAACACTTTTTTGAGGCGGAGTGGCATCGCTTTTATTGGTACAACTTAATCTTAAATTGAACATTTCTTTTGGCTAACTGGCCACACTTGTTAGAGATAAAAGTAGCGGTTTTTTTTTAAATTCAACAGAACCTATTTATTTTAGTTGCAAATAAAACAATATTTTTATTTTAAATGGTATTGCTATACAGTTGCATGAGGGTAATTAAGTTAATTAATTGTAAATGAAGCGAACGTCTGTTTAAATATAATTATTCACATGTAAACAAGATTTATTTTATTGATACAGAAGTCACAATTTCTAAGAAACAAATTATTATCAATTTTTTTCATCAACAATGAACATGCTGTAATACACTTTATTACACCGCCAATTAAATAATAATACAGTATAGATACACAAATATAATATATACAAATTTGTAAAGGGACATTTTATATTGAACATTAGAATTACTTTTTGCCATCCAGATTGGTCAAACCATCGGCATACTGAAACTCCGGACTGTTCTCATATTCGCACATATCCAGCGCAATGATGCAGCTCTCCTTCACCACCCTCCGGTCGTCCTGCTCGTAGTTCTTGAGGATTTGGATACATTCATCAGTGGCAATGGCGCCCAAAGCCTCGGCGCATTCATGTCGAACCATTTCATTCTCCTCACGATTTTCCAGATTAGCCTGCAAATATTTAATGCTGCAAGGCTGCTGCAATTGACCCAAAACAAAAGCCACCTCATGACGAAATAGAGCCGATTTATCCTTTAATCCTTCGGCAAGGGCCAGGACACTTTCCTCTGTGCGCAGATTTCTTAAACTAAACATTGCCCGATAGCGGGTAAAAAGGTTCTGCTCCGCATTCAAATAAATTTCCCTCAGTTGCTGAACATTTTTGTCGCCTGTTGCTGGTGGTGATGGATCCACCGAGGCATAGGGATTGGTGTCCTGCACCTGCTGACCACTTTGGAGCCAGCGAATGCGCTCCAAGGCAATCAGACAAGTTTCTGCCACCTCAACAACCGAATCATTTTTGTACTTCTCGAGCAGCGGCAGAACTTCTGCTTCTCCAATGGCGCCGAGTGCTTCGGCTGCTTCGTGACGCACCATGGGTTCCTCGGTGGTGTCCTTGAGCACCTGAGTCAGTATGCCAATAGCCAGTTTGTCCTGCATTTGACCCAAACAATAAGCCAATTCGTGTTTCAGCAAAGCGGATTCATCTTTAAATCCTTGACTAATTTCCTTAATTGCCGTCTCGCCGCCAATGTTCTTCAGCGTGAACAGCGCTCGAAAGCGCTCCTTGAGCGGACGCTCCTTGTTGTTAAGTACGCCGCCAATGGATTTGATTTGTTCTTGCGACACCATCTTCGCACTATTTCCAAAATTACAAATTGTAAATAACAAAACGCCTGCCTCGTGGAAAGTGATTGCTCACAAATGCGATGAACTTTGGCACGCTTTACAGCACTATGGTGGCTGTGCAACACTTCTGTATCCAAGAAGCAAAAAATAATCGAGTTTGGGTTTAAGAGTAGTCTTGTCCTGAAACATTGCTTATTTTCAAGCATAATAAAACGATAACTTACTATCTACAAAACATGCTTTACAGCACTGTCGGAAAAGGCCGCGATAATTTGAGATCTCTGCAACACTTGTGTGTCAAAGAGGCAGAAAATGTTAATGTTGGTTTATTAAGCTTTCTTTATTTAATTCGAAGAAAAAAAAATCGAAAAGGTACTAAAACTAGCAAAATGTGTTTTATCTCGATTGACCAACCACCACATGTGTTTACCAACACTACCATAAAAGTCCGCCATAATGGCTGTGCTGTACAACACTCGAGTGCAAGAAGAAGCAGAATTTAGTCGAGTTGTGGATTACGTTTGGTCTTTTCCCATTGGCTCGAGAAAAACGGTCGAAAAAGTGAAAAATACAACGTATTTCCTGGCGAAATAAAGTGCAAAACCTAATCGAATATTGGCCGCTGCTCAGGCTGATTATTTGAATATTGAGTTTTCGTGGAAACGTACCGAAAATAGCATTTAACAAATTTAGCGCGTACGTTCAGCGTGGCGTGTGTGTGTGTATGTATATGTAAATGTGTGTGTAAGATACCTGCCAGTTGAAACCAGTGTGCAAAAGGGAGCACAGAAACACTCGCTACTTTAAAGCGAAGCGTTCTTGAAAACATTGTAAAATACAAGACAAAAAAAAAATTGTATTTTCTGAGCAAAATAAATAATAAATATTATTAAAATGTCGGACGAGACGAGCATAAAAAAAACTGAGGCGGAGGCAGTTGAGGAAAATGCAGCAGTGGCAAAAATTCAACCGGCGGCGGCGGATGAGAAAAAAACACCCGTAAGTGTAATAACTACATATAAAAATTCGAATACATGTGTGTGTATGCATTTGAGTGAAACACTCACAATTAACACCGGGGGTCGTGCGATAAGAGCGCGCTTTGAAACACACAAACATAAACACACATAGGCACATGGAATTATCTGGAATAGCGTGCGCCGCAGTATTTTTCCAAAACATTATTTGAATGTGTGTGTGAACGTGTTTATTTTTATTTTTATTTTTAACCATTTTATGTTAATGTTAACTTGCCCTCGTTTGTTGCGCGCGCTTTTCCCCTCGCTCTTGTGTACACGAGTGTGTTTGTGTGTGTATTTATTTTTGTATGTCGCGTGTTTCACTCGCTGCAAAGTCCCATCGTTGGGTCTCTTTTGTGCACACGTTTTGCCGCCGCGTCTCTCTCGTCACGTTCTCGTTTGTTTTTATTTTTCTTGTTCTGTTTTCGACTTTTTGTTGTTTGCTGTACTTTGTCATACAATCATATGTATGTACGCGTATGTGTGCATTTGTGTTTGTTTTTTGTATGTGTGAATTTTATACGTTTGAGGGATTTATTTATCGCTCAATGGAATGTGTTAGATTTATTTCACTTGATTTTATGCAAAGAAAAATCAAAACAATAATAAATAGTAATAATATAGTGGAATACTTAAGTTCGCATCTATTTATGAAATATTTATGAAAATATATTCTAATAATATAGTCATTCAATTGTTTAATGAGAATTTTATTATTTATTTTTTTTAAATATTTAATTATTAAATATTTTTAGCAATGTAATATCGTGTAATATCTATTTAAATAATGACATGGAATATTTTGAAGAGTTTATATTTTTATTTGTGTTATTAATTAATTAATTATGTATTTTTAGAAACGTACGCCAAAACGTCGTTCCTTTATTGAGCGGGCTCAGCAGGAGAGCGAGGAACTAGTTCGCACAATGGGCGGCAGTCTTGAGTTGGGTGGCGGTCGGCGAACACGTTCCAGTACGCGTGGAACGCCAACGCGTTCAGCTGAAACCGTTACGCCGCCACCAAGCAAAAAGGCGCGTACATCGCCAGCAACAACAAAGAGTGGAGGTGTGGGCCGTGGACGTGGAGCACGTAAACTGGATGTAGGAGGAGAAGAAGGTGTGGAGAAGAACACAGCAAAAGCCAATGAGGAGGAGGAGGTTGAGGAAGAGGTGGAAGCGGAAGCAATCGAAACTGTTAAAGCAAAAGTATGTAAATAACATGATGTTAATAACATAACATCACACCTAAATAGCATAACGTAAACATGTTAAGCCAAATCTAACATGTATTCCATTTACAGAGCCCAATAAAGAAATCCAAGAGAGATGAAAAATTGGAAAAGCCCAAGGAAATTGTTGTTGAGCCCAAAAGAAAAGAAGCTAATGACACCAAGGTAAATTCGCCACAAAAGAAAGCAGCGACAGAGGATCAACCAGATGCGAAAACAGCGCCAGAGGAACATCAAAACAATGTGGATCATGTCAAGGAGAGAAAAGCGCCCGAAGTGAAGGATAAAACGCCAAAGAAATTGGCACAAGTCGAGCTAACAGCCAAAGTTGCAATAAGCCCACCGAAAAGTGAAGCAACTGGCACAGCTATGGAAGTAGACGATGATGAAGCTGCTGCTCCAGCTCTTGCTGATGCTGTTGTGGAGGAGGAGGTGAAGGAAAAGAAGGAGGCGAAGCGGGAACAGTCGCCAGTTATCGAAAGTAATTCTGTCGCATCTGCTAGCTCAGAAGTTATCGTAGTGGAAAATAAAGCAAAGGAACAACAGGGAAAGGAGCATAAAGAGGAGCCAGAATCAGTTATAGCTCCAACCTCAATTACAGCTTTAGTTACAGCTCCTGCTCCAACTCCAGATGCAACTCCAGCTTCAGCTCCAGCCCCAACTCCATCTTCAGCACCTCCCCCAGTCCCTGCTCCAGTTCAACCTGCAAAGCAGCCAAGTGCGGAACCCATGGAAGTCGATTCAAGTACAAAGAGTAGCTCCGATTCCGCAGAAGCAGCGCCAGCAAGCAGCAATAAGGAGGAAGAGGTGGTGGAGCTGGCGGGGGAGCAGGCGAAGGAGAAGACGGTAGAGCAGCCGGTTGTGGAACTGAAAGAGGCTGTGCCCGAAAAGGAGGCAAATGCAAAAGAGAACAAGGAAGAAGTTGTGGTTGCAGTTCAAGCACCTGACAGCAACGATGTCAGCAAACCAGTTGTTGCAACAGTTGTAAATCCAGCTGTGGAATCCACCGAATCAGAATCAATCCAGGCAACAGCAGCATCAGCAGTACCAGAAGCAGTTGTGAAAGAGCCGCCGACGCCGAACTGCGAGAACAAGTCTTCCGAGCACAATGAGAATGGTGAGTGGAGGTGTTTAGTATTTATATAGCCTATAATGCTGAAATCAAATTATTACGTATTGACTGATATGAAATAAATAAATATAATAAATTAATGTTTAACTATCTTGAACAGGTGAACCGAAGATTGTTAATAATGCCACAGATGATGGTGAAAATCATGCAACGCCGCAGGCCTGCAATTAATCAGCGTATAAAGATGATGAAGAAGAGACGCCGATGCAGATGCAGATGATAAAGATGGTGATGATGATGATGAAAATCAATAACTATAGATCGATGACTTCGACTTTGATTCGATACAAAAATGCCGTAAAATATTTTTGGAACATCCTAAAAACAACAAAAACAAAATTAAACTAAAAGTGGATCGCACCGCATGTGAAAAACACAGTTTCAAAAGCCGTTTCATTTATTCTCAAAACAAAGCAAAATTTGTAATTCGTGGAGAATTCATTCTCCAGTCTTTGCTGTTGGATTTTTAACGCTGATTCTGTGTGCGCAATATATTAATAATAATAATAATATAAATAATAATTATAATTGTATCAAAACACATAGCTCTAAACCACCCGCCAACAACAATCCCCAAAATAAACACACACACACACACAAATACAGACACACTGTTAAAAGCATTAACACTATAAATAATATGTATGTGTAAATTTAATTAAAATTGGAAACTAAAAACAAAAACAAAACAAAAAAAACCAAAATACATTATTGAGCAATGTATATAAAATAGATGTTTTTAAATTATAAGAAACATAATCATTAATGCAAGCCCCTAATTTTAAAAGTCCACACACAAAAATTCATTTTATCAAACACTCAAAAACAACAATAAGAAAAGATTTTTTAACAAATTGATGCGTAGTTCAAGAAAATTTAAATATATTATATATAAGTAGGCATATATAAACAAAAACAAATTATCTAACATATTAATTATATATATCTTCCCTTCTGTTATTTTTTTTATTTTTTATTTCAATTCTGAAAAATGGCATTTAGTTTATAGCGAGAGTTTTGTTAATTTTGAAAACTGAATCCAATCAAATTGTATATCAAATTACGCATCAATTGTATTCCGTGCAAACATAAATCAACAAAAATACAAAGCAAAACAAGAAAAGGTATCTTTTCCAGACGATCTTAACTAAATAACGAATAGTACTGTAATATTTTTCAATGAAAAATGCTAAGAAAAAAAAAAAGAAAATTAAAAAAAAAAAACAAAACAAGAGGGTAAAAAACATTTTGGAACTCTTTTTTTTACAAAATATTTGAAACCGTTTTTTGTAAGTAGCTGGATAACTTTCTGTGTAAGAAATTCTTCATTTAAAATATTCTTTTGTAAATAAAATCTTTTAAAAATGCAAAAGAGAGATAAAAACGCTGACTTAAATTGAATGATTTATTATCGTATGCTAAATGAGAACTAAGCTTAAACCAAACTATGCAAAATCATTTTTAGTTTGTTGACCCTTCAGCGGCAACTCCTCCATTTCCTTCTCGATCGCTGGACCCAGCATATTGCGCACAAATGGTGAATACAATTTGGGATTCTGTTTCTGTTGCTCCCCCTTATCCATGCGCCACACATAGCTCATGGGCACTGCCCACACGAAGATGAGAATGGCTCCCAACACTTTGTACCAAAAAAATGATATATCGTAGATGGAAAACTCCCGATTGCTGCCAAACGTAGTTGTCACTTTTGCTGGTGTCAGATGAGCCGGCGTCATCATTGTTGCAGTTGTTGTGTCATTGCTGAAAGTAAGTCAAATAAATAATTTAAGTAAATACTTATAGATAGATATAAAAGTATAGTTATAGATATAAAAGTGTCACAAGACTCCGTTATGCTTATCTATGACGCTTGTCGACGCTTAACTCAACAAAAATTTCTAAAATATCATTTGTAGCACGTACATGGCATTGAGAATGGTATACAGTCCGCGTGCCTCGCACTGATCCAAGGAATTTGGCAACACATCGTATTTGATGAGGCCCGCCTTTAGATTGAACTGGGCGTTGATTATGATCCAGAGCATAAGGAGTACACTGAACAAAATGCTCGTCATTGCCACCTTGCCATTGACGCGAGGCACAAACATGCCGAGTAGAAATATGCCGAAAACAGCGCCCGTATTTATGCCCGTTATTGTCCACACTGTTTGCAAGATGGAGCCGAAGTGTTGCACCACAAAACCACCAAATATGCAAAAACCACCCATCCCAATGATGACCAATTTCATGCATCCATTCGCCCGGGCCTCCGTGTGCCGGATGTGTGGCTTAATGTAATCGAAGTAGACAACGCCAGCCAGCGAATTGAGATTGGCGGAGAGGGAACTCATCGATGCACTGAACACACATGAAATGAACAAACCCGGCATGCCGGCCAAATTTCCCATTATATCCTGTATGAAGAAGGGCATCATTTTGTCCGGTTTGCTGACCAACTGCAAAGCGATGAAAATCACAAATTAAATCCGCATAAATATTAAAGTGGGAAAAACTTACGCCTGCCGAAATCGGATCACATCCGGAATATCGGGCAAACATTATGATGCCGGAGAAAGCGGTTAAGAACGTTATAATCACAAATCCAACGCCCGCCAATATGATAGATCTGTTTCAGAATGATAAGTAACAAAGTATTATTATATTTTTATCACTACACTTAAAAAAAAAACGGTATTATAGTCGGAGCATTTTTTTTTTTAATTTTTCAATGAGCTTGTTTTTTTATGGCTTTTTTCATTCTGTTAATTATGTACTTTTTCTCTCAGATATTGGTTTCCGTCCATTGTTAAGATATTTATAATTCTAAATCGTAGATTGGTTAAATTTAAGTCAGCTTTATAGCTGTAAATTTAACATATCTCTTTTATACATAATTTTGAATCGAGACATAATTTTCACTAAGATATCGACATTTGTGCCAATATTACTCATTTCAAACTATTCAACTAATTTTTTGCAAATGAAATTCAGAAATAAATTGTACTACAATATCAACCACAATATTTCTGAACAGTGTATGAGTAATTTGTAGTTGAATATAAAAGATTTGCTTACTTTTTGGCATGTGCATACGAAGGCAGGGAGACAATCCGCTGCACACAGCTCTGATCAAGTCCAATCTTGGACGTCCAGATCAGCATTCCACTGATTATGTTGGTCCAGACAGTGGAGCGCAGTCTCGGATCCAATCGAAAACTATTATAAATTAAGTAAAAATGTTAACAAAAGAATCGCCTCCGCTCAGTTGTGTTCAGACATACTCGAAGTCAAGACGACCACCTTGCTTGCCATAGTCAAGGACATTGCTGAGGCCACCGGCGTGCATGGTGCCCAAGACAGCCACAGTAACCACTGAGAGCAGCATAACGCCAGCCTGCGCCACATCCGTCCAAACCACTGTCTTAATGCCACCCAACATGGTGTAGAAAACGCAAATCGATGACACGATTATATTGATGATGTGAATATTTATGCCAGTCACTGTAATAACGTATATATTATTTATTTTTTATTTATAATATCTAAAATGGGCAATCAAATGATGAGTTCTGCATACCCTGTGAAAAGGCCAAGGCGGGTATAAACATATAAACGGGTAGCATCAAAAACTGATTCACCACAAAACTCAAGGTCACCAATTGCCGAGTGCGTTTGTTGAAACGCATTTCCAGATACTACAAGTAGTAAATATTGTTGAAATATTGTTCATATATCACATAAAGAAAAAATAGCCCTGAATTTCATTAAAATTTTTGCAAGATTCTCGTTTGCATTTTCACTTATTAGATTTATTATTGTGGATTTAGCGAAAACCTTTCCATTATATATAGAAAGAACTTGTTTTTTAATTTTAGTGCAATTTTCTAAAATGTAGATTTTTGATCCCAACTTACCTCATAACAATTGACAACGTTGTTGTCGTAGAAGACGGGCAGAATGAGATATATTAATATGGGCACTGTGGGAATCATGGCTATCACAGTGAATATAAAGTTAAAGCCGAAAGTATAAATCTCAGCTGGAATCGACATGATTGCAACACCAGAAAGCTGACTGAAAATGAATGAATATATGGTTGATTTATACTAAGTCAACTTATATTAGTAACTACAAAACAATACAAGCAATGAATTAATAAAAAATATTGTTTAAGTGCAAACTGCTTCAAAGTTGGTTGCCTGAATTGACGAAAAATTTACCTAATTAGACAACAAAATTTAGTTGTTGATAATATAAATAAAAAACTCTGAATTTGTTGAAAAAGTATATTTTTATCATTACAGAAACTCTAAATGCTTTATGAAAAGAATCTTTAGAAGTAAAACGTTTAGTAAAATTTAGTAAGAATTAAATGTTTTTAGATAGAATAGAAAAAATAATATGAGTATAATAATTATATTAATAATAAAATGTAAATAATAATAATAACAATAATAATAATAATATTAATAATTGCGAATAGAGAAATAAAATTGCATTGATTTCACCACAAAGTATTTTAGTTACAAATATAACACCTCGAATAGTATCAGGGCTTATATATATATTTGTATAAACTAAGAAAGGGGGCTCGGCCTTATGCCGAAATGCTGCAGATGTTGGTTATAAAGAGATAAGATCAACCGACGACATTTTGAGCTGTCTGTGATGATAACAACCCACCTGGATACCAATGAGATGGCAATGGGAATTATCTGCATCTTTTTTCCACCGTGCAAATATTCGTCTGTAGTATTTTTGGCCTTGGCAAAGAAGCCAAAATAGATTCCTATGCTGGTCGATATGCTCAACATGAATACGAAGACACTATAATCGGTCAATCCAAATCTCAGATCCTCCACTGTAGTTGCCATATTTGTAGTTGTAATCACAGTTAATATTCCTTAAAATTTGAATTCAATTTAAGATCACTTTCGGATGCTGTCAGCCCACCTACTGAACCATATTGCAATCTGATTTTAAACTTAAGTAGCGATCAAATGTTGCTTATCAGTGTTTTGTCTGTCATATCTGTTACTCGTTGAAGTTGTAAAAGTTAATGACCCATATCATAGCCTTATTATCAACGTATATTTCCTATGACTTTCCTTCATACGTGTGTAATTTAATTTAATTTATTGCCTATTTTTGGGAGCCTTAACAAACATTACGTATGATAAAAGCCTATGAAATTGATGCTTAATATTAGTATTTTTCAGCTTATTTATCTAATCTGTGAGTGACAAGCACATTTTCTGGCCTGCAGATCATGCACAGTGTAGCCATATTTGAATGACTCACATGGTTGCCGTTGATCAACCGAAAGAAGAGTGCTGGCGATCGTCGAATCGATAAAGGAGTGCTGGCCGGCGATAAGGCAGTGTGGTGGTTGAGCGATCGATAAAGGAGTGTTGGTAATCGACCGCTCGATCGGGATGTCGATGAAATGTTACAGCTTTAACGGAATTGGAAGCACTGGCAATATCAACATCAGCATTGATCACAGCTGTTAGTTGATGTTCAGATAGTTGCCCACATAATCGAATTTTAATTATATTTTTAAAGGAAATTAGATATTGTATAAATTAGTATATGTTGTCTACTTGTAGAAAATGATTTTGACCACTAGGATACATTTCAATTCAAATAAAATAAAATGAATAGTCACATTTTAAGCCGTCATATCAGAAATAAAGTGAATAAATCTCATACAACATTTAAAGCAAACTAGTTTGACATCCTTCTTCTCTATACTCAATACGCATGAAATTAAATAAAATAAACTTAAAAATAATATTTTATTTTTATTTATCGCCATCGTCTTCGAATTTGTAAATTTTTATATTTATTTTAAATAATATATATCGTATGTTCAGACGGTTCTTTATTTTTCCCTACAGGGGCAACTCTTCGAAATCCGGTTCTGACTTCAAGTTCAGATATTTTCGAACAAGGGGCGAGAAGAGGGCCTGCTTTGCATCTGGTTTGCAAATGCAGCTCATTATAAACGTCCAGTGATGCTAATCACAGTCTGCAAAATGGAATTAAAGTAAATAGCAACCAATTCCCATAATGATAATCTTCATCGTTGCGTTCGCCCTTGCATCCGTGTGTCGAATGAAGGGCTTATTATAATCGAAATAAAACACACCAGTTAAGGAATTCAGATTGGCGGAGAGAGTACTCAGCAAGGAGATGAAGACACACTAGATGAACAAACCCGGCAAGCCAGGTGGAATGCTCATTATATTCTGTATAAAGAAGGGCATAATTTTATCCGGTTTGCTGACCAAAGAAAAACCAAGAAAATTTAAAAACTAGAGCAATCTAATTGGTAAAGTTGACGACAGATTACCATTTTGCGGGGCCAGCACTGATATTAGAGTATTGCACAGTATTTCTGACATCATTTGTTATCACTTTCAGATTCACTTTCACAATTTGCAATTCCGATTAAAACGCACATTGCCATCAAGGATATGGCTATCGGCAGTATTTTCATTTTCTTTCCTCCTCATAGCTGGCTCCGCCGTAGTTGAACTTGACATGGTTTCTGATAATAATAGTCGACTTTTTTACATTATACGTAATGATCTACTTGGATGCTGGCATCAGACTTGAGTCATCCACGTCTGAAGTCGTTATTAAATGATGATATTGAAGCGTATCTTATCTGTTTGACCATCTACTATCTGTATTATTCGCACATCTCCTTAGAACAACAAGTTGCCACCTAGACGAGCTTCCAAGTGGATTCTTATTTCCGTATATTCACAGACCCCTCGATTACAAAGAAGCCTTTTGAGCGCCTACAGCTTTTGGCAAAAGCAACAATCCTTTTCATATCCCAGACTTAACAACTTTTATTTTTATTTTAATTTCATATGCTTTTATTTATTATTTTCTTTACAAATAAATTAATATTGTAGATAGTCGTGAACATATTTTTGTCATCACTTTGTTTTATATGTTAAACATCAATTAATTATTTTGTTTTAAGTGTATATATTTGATGTTGTTTTATAATAAACATAATATATTCAAATCAAGTTATTTATTTTTTCTGAATCCAAAAGTGTGAAAACCGAGCACTTTTGGATGTTGCGTGTCATCTGACAGACCCCAGATAAAAATTGAAAGTGCTATCTTCAAATATTTGAACCACTGCGATAAGAGGCGATGACTTGTGAAATTAAAGAGCAGACTATTATCAGCGTCAGCATTAACAGTTAAGATAAGATCCGACATAGCTGTATAACATAACTATAACTAAATTTATCTAAATTACAGTTGGCACAATATTTGTGAGATTTAAGTGTTTTATACGATGTATTACTGTTTTAATGTTTACTAATTAATGTTCATGTTACACGAACAGTCTTCAATAGATAATTTTATCTTTTTGCTCGTCGATTGTCAACTCGGGCAACTCAACTCCAGACGCAGGTGAGTAGCTGACAAATGGCTTGATTATCGGTGATAGGAGACTGGGATTCAGTTTGAAGTCTGACGCCGGTTTCGTGACATAACTTAAA
This sequence comes from Drosophila longiperda, assembly GCA_035042125.1. Lineage (NCBI taxonomy): Eukaryota > Metazoa > Arthropoda > Insecta > Diptera > Drosophilidae > Drosophila > Drosophila longiperda. The sequence goes on along the minus strand of JAWNLV010000010.1, from coordinate 8,047,590 downwards.
GTTACGCCCAACACCCAGGTGATGACAAAGCCAATAACACAGTACCAATTGAAGGACATCTCCAACAGACTGAAACTTGAATCTGGCAAAGATTCAACATTGGCTGGTGCATCAGACACAGAATAAGGTGTTGTTGTGGTTGTTGTCGTTGTTGTTTGGGTGGCATTCAGAGCCGGACAGTTGACGGTGCCCATGGGCAGTTTGGCATAATTATTACGCCCAAAACTGGCCACCACTATGAAGGTCATGCAGGCAATGCTCACCAGGATACTAGCTACAGCCGCCTGTAAAAAGGCAAAAAAGTTCCAAAAAATTTAAGTTTTGGATTTTTTGAAATTTAGAGAAAATAAATATAATATATGTTTTTCTGAGTGTATTAAATACATACCCGACCATGGGCTCTGGGCACCAGCATGCCCAGCAAAAACACGCCGATTATGGAGCCAAAACTGACGCCTCCAATGGAAAAGCAGATCTGCAAGATGGAGTTGAATTGCTCCACAAAGATGCCACCAAAGATGCAATAGATGCCCGCGAAGAATACAAACAGCTTCATAATGATATTGGCCTTGTGTTCGGTGTGTCTGATATGGGGCTTGATGTAGTCAAAATAAACAATGCCGCTGAGTGCATTAATGCTGGCCGAGAGTGTGCTGAGAGCAGCGCTAAAGACGCAAGAAATAAAAATGCCCGGCAATCCTGTCAAATGACCAACAATATCCTGTACGAAATATGGCACCATTTTATCCAGTTTGCTAACCTGGCCAACAGAGAGAGGATCACAATCGTGGTAACGAGCATACATCACAATTCCCGTGAAGCAATTGAAGCCCATGACGAGCGTGAAACCCAAGCCAAACAACACCAGAGCTCTGTGAATGAAATTTGATTTGGTTATACAGATAATCGAGTTGGGATTATGACATTGGGCTTACCTTCGAGCATGTCCCAGTGAGGGAAGTGAAACGATCCGTTGCACACAGCTCTGATTGAGGCCCACATAACTCGTCCAGGCAATAATAGCCGAGCCAAACACATTCCACAATGTGTTACGTGATTTCAGGTCAAAAGTATAGCTGTAGGTAAAGAAAAATATATAAAGTTGAAATTAGAATCAGCAGATAAACAGAGTCAAATTTTTCTATTTCAACGATCGATCTATTTACCTAGTAAAAATTAGAAATCTGAGCTTTCTTAAAAATATATTTTTACGGATTTTAAATAAAAATGATTTAAACTTAATAAAAATACAGAAAGTCTTCTTTAACTTGATCTCTATTTAACTAAGTTTATATATATATACGCGACTATCTATTCAATAAAATATATAAATATTTTTATAGAATTGCAATCAAAATAATTTAAAGTTATTAAAAATATAATTGTAATCCAGGGAAACACATTTAAGTGTATACTCATATAGGTAATATCAAAATATGTTATTGAAAAAAAAAATACAGCTGAGCATCTCCAAATTTACGATCTCTATTTCATCAAACTTATAGAATTTCAATTTAATATAAATACAAATAAAGCTTCTTTAAGTAAAAAATTCCTTGCGTATTTAAAATATAACGATTTTCTAAATTATTGACTGATTTTTTCTGGTCCCAAAATGGAACTATATTAATTTACTTTGAGTACTTACTCTATGTCGAGGCGTCCACCTTCGTCAGCAATGCGGAAGACCTCGGATATTCCACCGACTCGATAGACACCTATAATGCCCACCATTATCACCGAGAAGACCATAATGGTTGCTTGAATCACATCTGTCCAAACAACGGCTTTAATGCCGCCCTAAAAATTAATTAGTTTCAGGTGTCTATTAATATATTTTTATTTATTTAAGGATAAGATTAGACTTACAATCATAGTGTAGAAAACGCAAATGGAGCAAACAATTATATTAATGATATGCACATTGTATCCGGTAACTGTGAGAGAAAAGAGATTTGTAGCCGAAAAAAAAAATATCAAGAAAAGTGTTTTTCACAGTGTAAAGAAACGTTGCTAATGCTAAACTTACCCTGTGCAAAAGCCAATGAGGGCAAAAATATATAAATCGGCAGCATAAAAAACAATAGAATCACAAATAACAAAGTTTGCAATTTACGCGTGGCGCGATTAAAACGCAATTCCAAATACTAAAAAAAAATAAACCAAACTAAAATTTATACGGAATATTTAAATAAATCACACTTTGCACACCTCATAGCAATTGGTAATATTGTTGTTGTAGAAGACAGGGATTATGACATAGTTAAGAATCGGAATAACCACAATCATGCTGACTACTTGAAATGTCCAGGTAATGCCAAAGGCGTACATCTCTGCCGGCACTGTCATAATGGTGATGGCAGACAATTGACTGGCCACCAGCGAAATGGCAATCGGTATAGTCTTCATCCGTTTGCCACCCATCAGATACTCCTCCGTGGTGTCTTTGCCCTTGGCAAAGAATCCGAAATAAACCCCGATGCCAGCGGAAATGCTGAGCATAAATGAAAACACAATATAATCCGTGGTTTGGAACGTAAACTGCGGGGCGGCCTGAGCCGTGGCATTAAGCAGACTAGACATTTTCGAGAGTATTTATATATATATAGTATCTATATATATTTATATAGGAATAAAGAGATATATTTCACATGCACTTTGCGGTAAGTAAATCACGATTGATCTCGTCCCGGCAGCTGTGATGCTCTTTTATATCAGAATTTTTCACTTGAGTTTTATCTGTGATATTTTTTAGGCTTTCTTGGCTCTCGAATTGATAATATATGTTCTTATCTTTATTGTGGCATTATCAATCTAAACAATCTCGCCTGATAAGCGCCAGCAATGCTGACTCGGCTCCTTTTGCCTCAAATCATTCATTGTTTTAGGTGTCTTTAGGCATCTCAAAATGATATCGCACGACACGTTGGAACAATGAGGCGCCTATTTATAACCAAACCTAATCGTGAATAAACCTGGTTTTAATAGACTTTATATTGTGTGTGACATAACACAAATGAGACCTCTTTTTTTGCCGCTCTCATCTTTTACGGAGCATGTCTGCCCCCACATGTTGCCATATTTGCGATGTTGCAACATGTAATAAAATTTAGCCAACTTTGCCTTACCGAACTCTCAATTGCTTACAAAAAACTTACGAGAGAGTTTACTTTAATAAATTAAATTGGATATCTTTGAAAGCATAAAGTTCTTTATACAAGAGCTTAACTTCAATGTCTAATTTTTCTTTCTGTGTATCATATGTTCAAATTATATATTTTTATTTTATATATATATTCTTAATACAAAAAATCGTACTGATTAAAAATGTGCTTACATTTTGTCCACAATAAGCAAAACTATTTTTAGAATAAAATGTTTTCAATTGAATAATAAAATAAAAAAATATATTTGATATTCAATAGGAAGCTCATTTATTGTATTTATTACATTATATACTCATTTTAAAATGTACAAAAAGAACTATAAAAGGTTTTTTTCAACTATATTAAGTACGCATTAAATAAAATATTATCGCAATACTAACAAAAGCAGTAAACTTTGTATAGGCATTAAATTATTATTAATAAAGTAATGCTAGTAAAGCCCCACACCTTTGCCAAGAATGTTTTCTTGCCAGTGATCAAAATAAAATTAATACAAGACACATTTCCACTAGATTTAAGTTGTGATATTTTAAATGTTTCTGTTGCAATACATTTTACTCATCAGTAAAACCATTCAGATGTGCATTGCATACACATTTCATTACTTAAAACAAATACGCTCTGCTTAGTTAAAAAATATTTAATGATGCTGAAATCTTGTTGTGAAGTCATTGTGCCGCTTGTTGTGATACACTTAAAAAAATAAAATCGTCATAGCGAAAACTACGCTGAAGTCTACACAAATGTTTAGCACGGATGCTGGGGGCGAAAATAAATCTAATCTGGAATTAAGAAATGAAAAGTGGGGTTTTTTAAAAATATACTTTCTGAAAGAAATTTTGTGAGTCTTATGGTAATGTTTTCTCCGAGTGTAGCAACAGTTGTTTCTCACAGCAAACCATTGGCAATAATATGTGGTTAATGGTCAGCAGCTGCTGGCGCTGAATTGTGTCCCAATCCCCAAAACCCCAGGTAAAATCGCCTCAGCTGCAATAGACGTAATCGACTCATTAATGAGCGCCTCACTTGAGACTTGAGATTTTAAAAAAAAAAACCAACTATGCACATCTCCGTTTTGGCTGATCTTAAATATCTATGAGAGAGCTCTACAAGTCAGCTTGTTTGACTTGTGAAAAAGTGAAAGGATTTTGCCAAGTTGAGCGTTTGTAGTCCACATGTCGAATTGATGTTGAAGTCATGCATCATCAATGAGAATTTTAGTTGAAATTTTATTTAATGTCAAATGAGCAGATGACCAGCTTTTAGAATGTTGCTTTAAGTGTTTAGTGGGTCAACTAGCTAATCAAAAATATAACAACAAATATATAGAAGCAATATGTTAAAAAAAAAAACATTAAGGAATTCTACACTTTTATTATTCATTTATTTTTACTTCAAAAATAAATGAAAAATAGAATAAGAACACATTGTTTCTAAAATTTTGTTTTTGTTTTGGTATTTTGCATTCCTCAGTAAAATTATATTAATTATAACTGTTTTTTTTTTTTTTGGAATAGTAAACTTACCCATGAAATTTTTTAATATTTTTATTTTATATATACTATTTGAAAATTATATTATTCTTATAAACATTACTTCTATTATTATTGTTAATTCAATAATATAAGAAGAAAACATTTTATAATATTTTTGTTACAATTAAGCCCATTTTTTTTTTGTAAAATAAAAAGCAGATTTTTTTTTAACGGTGACAAAATTTACTATTTTTTTTATTATTTTCATATTTTTTTTTGTTGTTTCTTTGTTTGTTTCATAAAAATAAAAACACTTACAAGCTAATAATGCGTTATAACACTGTTTTTTTTTTTGAGGGGGGACGGAAGTTTTTTATGTTTTTGTTTTGAAAACTATGTACAAAAAAACAAAAACAAAAATTTCAGTTCAAAAAGTGAGAAGATAGAAAAGTGTTTTTTTAGAAAATACAGTCACTGAGTCTGGAGAGAGAGGAAGGGCAGAGAGGTTTCGGGGGAGATTAGGCTCATGCCACAAGTCACACAAGTCTCGAACTCAGAATTGGGATTTGGGGCATCCCTAGTTTCTATCCATCAAAATTCCTGTATCGATTTCAGTTAATTGTTGTTATTCTTTTTGTTGTTGTCGTCAGTTCAAATTGGTAATTTTTTTTGTTGTCCTCTTTTTTTGTACAGCACAAAATTAGTTGGCTTAGTAGGGCACACCGTAGCTGCCACTGGGCTGCGATGGGCCACTGGGATAGCCACCGCCTCCACCTCCCGACTGTGTGCTCTGCTGCACGAATTGAGCCACTTGGATGGCTTGTCGCACACCCTCCAAATCGATGCCAACAACGCGTCCACCGCCGCCGCCACCAGGCGCACCATAGCTCGTCGAGGGTGGACCGTATTTGTTGGAGGGGTAGCCACCGCCGCCGCCTCCACCACCGCCGCCTCCTCCTCCACCGCCGCCCAATTTGCTCTCCTCATTAAGCAGGATCTGACGAACTTGCTCCAGCAGCTGAGGATCTACATTTTGACCTTCCGACGTCTGGAAGCCACCGCTGACGGCCTGGAATCCACCGCCGCCACCGCCAAAACCACCGCCGCCACCGCCAAAACCACCGCCAAAGCCGCCGCCAAATCCGCCGCCACCGCTGCTGCCGCCACGTGGATAATTATAGCCCGATGGTGGCTCAGCTGCGGCCAAAGCAGCCAACGCAAATACCAAGAACTGTATGAAGAAGGGGGGGCAGAGAGTGGAAAGGTGGAGAGAAAGAGGGTGTTGAGGGTGTTGTAATCCACTGATTTATCCACTGTAATCCTTGTTGTAGTTTAACTTACCACTGAGAAGGAGTTCATTGCCGTATGTGTGTGTGCTTGTGTGTATGTGTGTGGTGTGTAGGGGAGAAGAAGTAATAAAAATTTGAAAAAATTATAAGGTAAATAAAATTTAGTTGCTTTCGAGTGGGGAGCCAGCGACTGAATGCATTCCAAAATGCCCAACTGCCCCTCTTTATACTCCTCGGCAACGCGACGAAGACTCTTCCCCTCTCACTCTTCTTCTACCACTCTGTCGGTCTTCCTCACACACTGTTAACTATCGGCAGCGTTTGCAGTGACTTCGTCGGGTTAAACATCATTATTGTCAACTCTTCGTCTTCTTTTCTGCTAAAGTACGATGTCTAGCCTCCCCACTCTCCACTCATACCCCAAACACTTTCGGTTTCAGTGGCTTCTGCCCCCTCTCTTCCATCTAAAACGGCGTCAGTTACAGTGGCTTCGTCGTGCCAAACATCATTATCGGCAACTCTTCATCTTCTCTTTATGCGCAACTAACGTTACCGTTGTACGCGAACGATCATCAGCAGCACACACACACACACAAACATAAGCATACACTTAGTTGGTGTTGTTGTTTTAGCTTGTGTACCTTCATCTTCAGTGAAGACTTGTTTTTGGCGGACGACCTGCGGCCATCGTCCAACATCCACAACTCCAATTGCAAGCGTCGCCTCGCGTTTCCCACCGTAAAGAAAAAATAAAACAAAAACATAAAGGGGAACCATGTAAGAGTGCTCTAGTCGGCTACCATATACCTTGCCGACAGCTGTGAAAAATGCTATCTTAAAATTTTGTAGTGTTGAAAAAGGAAATATTGCATATTACGCATTTCTCATACCTCATGTTTTATTTATTTATAATTTTCATTTATTTCGTTCTATGTTGAGAGTTCCGCAACAGGCAAAATTATAGATAAATGGATCTGCGCGTCGTATATGGAAACCTATATTCCAAAATTAAAGTCTCTTTCTGCATCAGAGATCCGCGTGTTAATATAAATAGTCAGACTTGGCTAAATTGACTTGATTGTTAATGCTGATCAAGAATATTTACACTTAATAGGGTTGGATTTGCTTCTTTCTGCTTGTTACATAGATTTTCACAGAACCATTATACCCTATTCACCCATTGGTTTAAAAGTAAATAAAAAAATAAAAATAAAATAAAAAAAAACTAAGAAAAATAAAAATGTCGCTAACAATTTTAGTTGCAATCGAAAAGAAAAAAGATTTCTTTGGCACTTTCCTCGATTCACGATTTTTTGTAGTTTTTTTTTTTGTCTTTCGACATTTTTGCGATTGACCAGGAAGTCATTTTGGCCAAACATTCGATTTTCAAAGGAAAAACCAATGAACAAATGTCAGATGAGCAAATATTTAAATAAATTCAAGAAAAATAAACATTTTATTTTGATTTAATAATTCATTAATTAAGCAGTGCTCGAACTAATTGTGTGGTATTTTGTATGCCAAACTTAACGAGTTTTTATGGTCCATAAAACAAGCCAAGTGAAGGCACAAAATATAACACAAAATATGGCCAAATTTCGCACCTTGGGCACGGATTACGCAATTCGGTAGCTGGAAAAGAGCTGAAGCTCACATACTTACTTACATACAGTTGGTTGAGAAAGTATTTGGTGCCAGGAACAAATTTAACTTTTCTTTTGTCTTTTGCATAAAAAATGGCAAAAATAATTATTGTTATAACTTGTTTTAAGAACACCATTTAACAAAATTTTTCTGAGTCCAAACACTTTCTTGACATACTGTGTGTAATTTCCATGTGGATCAGTAGGGCGCTCTGTCAGATTTATTTCAGCGAGACATATAATCAAAGGTGGCCGAATTCCCAAGGAGTTGCAATTAAGTTGAAATTATTTAAATTCACATATAACGACAAAGGGTGCGAGTAAAAATTGTAATTGTTAAACGAAAGAAGCAACAAAACATAATAACGATAAACATACATACACATGTATGTCTGTCTTACTGTGAATTTGGCTTGATTCGTAATTCAAGCATTTGTTTCACTTCACGTTCGCACTCTCAGTTTGGCGCTTTATGTCTTATTTTTAAGTTTTTTTCACATGGCGCTTTGGCTTTGGGTCTTCCCTTGGTGATATAACACGCAAGCTAGTGTCGGACAATGACTCATTGTTATAAATATACGTACGTCACTTACAGTATTTGCAGTGTTGCAGCAGTCAAGCAGAAACAAGAATAAATATATATTTTATTTTATGAGAATTTCATTAGGTTTCTGTGGGCTAATTTAATCTTGAGATCAGGTTATTGTGCGATTTCGTCAAATACTGTCAGTTCATTGTACACTGCAAATAGAGAACGGCGTGAATAAATTGCTGCCCAAAATGCAATATGTGCAGGTTTATTGGCCGGAATTGCGCAAATTTTGTTGGTTTGTCTGCGATAAGCGGATAAAATCACAAGTGCAGCTTCCTAATTGGAATAATTAATTAGGCTAATAATTGAGTAAAGACCCAAACAACTGATCATACAATACTTTAAGTAGAAGTATACGTATTGTAAATCTAGTGGTTCGAGTGTCCGTCTTTTTATTATCCTATTTTGTATACTATATTTGTTCTATGCTCAGTGGATCGTGTCTTCGCTTGTATGTTAATAGATCTCTTATGCAGTCAGTTTTAAGTAGATTTTATTCAAAATATTGCATTTTTTCAACTTAAGAACCTATGCAGTCAGTAGACCTAATCATAGCTTAAGTTTGTGAGAACTTCACTTAATAATAAAAAAAAGAGTTTCTTTCAAGATTAGACTGTAAAACTTTTAATAAAAACAATGGCTTAATTAACAACTCAAATAGATTTATTTATTTTTAAATGTACAATATTTGTTTATTTATTTTATGAAATGAGTTTCTTTAAAAATGCAAATGCATCATCATAATAAATAGATTTTTCCATAATTTATTTCATTACATCTTTTGTTGTTGTATTTATTTTTAACTGAATGGGCTGAGGAGGTGTATACGTAATTTATGATTGTCTGTCGTTGGAGTTATGCGTATTATGTCAACAGCAAAAAGAAACATGATTTTGAAGTGGTCTTTCGGCCGCAAGCAGAAAGGCAAAAGAAACAAAACCGAAAGCAACAAATTAAGTCGAATAACAGCTGAAAATGACACCGAATACCAATTTCAATCAAAGCTGCCACAAGTGCCCCCTAAATTGTTGTAAATGGGCTTTATTTAAAGTTGTTCGGGTACATCACTCATCACAAAATTCGACTTTCGCAAAGTGCAACAAGGCTGATTTGTTCGCTTTTCGAGTTTTGAGTTATTTTTGGGTTTGGGTTTGATGCTGGGTTATATTCCTCATTGGAAACCTTCACGCTTCACAGTGAAGGACTTTTGCGGCTGGCTGCGTGCCGCGTTGCGTGTCGGGCAATGACAACAGCAGCACGATTCCGACCCCAAACACACTCTTGCATCTTGGTGGCAACAAGAGATGAAAGTCAACACTCGACGCCAACAGCAACCAGAGGTGCAGAGCGGAAGACAGCTTCAACTTAACTCAAGTCGACCAACAATGACAACGCATTAAATCAGTTTTTATTTTTTTCTATACCCTATAAGGGGAATATTACCATTTTGAGATGAGCTGCGACTTAGTCGAATATTTTGCATACAATATATATAACATTAATAACTAATCAATCGAAATCAATATATTTTTGTATTTTTATGTCTTCACTAACTGAAATGGTTATAAATAAAAAAGTTATGTTTTATGTTTGCCAAACACAAAAATATTTAATTTTCTTGGGCAAATAAAATTCGGCTTAAAAATTATGGATGTTCTGACTCAGTTTTAACTTATTTTGATCAGTTAGCGTGTTGTTTGCCACAGCTGTTACTGCTGTTGGCTTGAGGGATGCCTTGTGAAGGCCTCTCTCTCAATTACAATTACAATTTTGTAATTCTCTTAATTTTTGCCTTTTAAATTTTCTTGTATTTCTTTTTACATGCAAAGTGTAATTGGAGTAGTAGTTATAGGGACAGGAATCCAATCAGGTGCATATATATTATTTTTAATGCATACAGTGCCGGTCAAAATAATAGTAGTGCTGCCATTCAAATCAATTAATAACTATATAACTAATTTTGTGCTGATCAAAACGAGAACTCCTCAAAATCTTCAAGTTGCTTAAATTTATGGACTTTATGTCATCTTTTAATGTTTACTTATCTTCAGATGTTTATAATTCTTAACCATATTTTAAATATTTTCTTAACATTTTCCAAAACTTATGCGTACAGTTCTATTGTTTTGACCGCAGCTGTATATTTATTCAGCATTCTAAATTGCTGGCATTTGGGCAGCCGATTGGCATTGACTGCTTTTTAGCTGTTATTTTAAGCTCCTTGTTTGCTCTTCTCTTTTTTTTTTTATTTATTTTTTAAATTTTTTTTACACGCTTTTTGTTTTGTTAACGCGTTTTTTTATTTTTAAGCATTCGTTTCGCTTGTTTTTTTGTAAATTAAACTTTTTTTTTATATATATATTTTTAATGAAATGCTTTATTGCACGCCACAAAATGCTTTTGAGTGTGTTTTGTGTTTATATCTGGTCAAATCCATCATTAAAACGTCCACTAGGTCAGCGTAGCCGCATCATGACTTACATTTGGCTGAAACCATTTTTTTTATTTTTGTTGCTTTTGTTTTTTTTTTTCTATTTTCTCGGCTTAATGGCGGCCTAAGTAGCTGTTCATTATCTATGTGTGCCTATCCGTGTCTATCTGTGTGTGTGTGTGTGTGGGGCCTGTGTAAGTGCGTTGGTAATTGTTATGACACTTTAATTGGGGCAGCTGTCAGTAACAAAACAAAAACAAAGAAAAAACACTTGCAATCAAAACAAAAACAATGTTGGCAACGTTGACGAAAAAACCCGTGTAAATTTGTCTTTCTTTGCCAATTGATACATCAAATTGATAAAACTTTTCTTGCAAAATATATTTAAGGGGCGACGCCCATGTCAATTAATGATAAAATTAAATTATTATTATTGTTGTGATTACTATTGCTTAGCGCAAGGTTTAGTTATTTAAGTTATTTGTTGTTAATTAATTAAGCCATAATTTAAAATGTGTTTTTTTACGATTTCCCATAACATTTAATTCCATAGTTTATGACGAAATGTTCAATCGCAGCCAGCCTTATGTTGCCAAATCACCGAAGTTACAAATCTGGCAATGAATCGGCCATTGCAATTATTTGGTTATTGTGAACCTTTTTATTGTACTCAGGTGCTTAAATGGCTGTGCAGGAAAAACAAATAATATGTGACAAATGGCCAGAATATCGCAAGATGTAATTGCTGCTGATGAAGATGAATGCGCTGAAAATTGCAGACGCTCGATTACATAAGGCGCCAACGCAGAAGAGATAACCCCCTCCCCCGTGTGGCAGTAGAGTTGCAGTAGCAACAGCCTCGACAAACGTCTTCCTCAAAAAGAGACAAGAAAACAAGTTTTATTCATCGCTCTTTATGTAAGTCAAGCGTGGCAACTGGCAACTGGCAACTAGCAACCGGCAACTGCAGGCAGATGAGTTGTTTGTCTGTTTGCTGTTGTTGTTGTCCATGTTGCAGCCAGTTCGCAACCAGCCGCAACAAGATACATTGTTGGCAACTGGGGGAAGGTGGGTGGGTGGTTTGTTCAACTTGCGGCAAGTGAAATTGCATATGCAATGCAAGCCAAAACTAGGCAAAAAAAACATTGAAAATAAGAAAGAGGTCTCCAGGTGGGGATGAGTAACTGGGACGTACCCTGCAAGAAAAAAACTTGTTTCCCACAGAAGAGTAATAAATTTTAACGTAATTAAAATTCTATTGAATAAAATTCTTTCTTTCTTGTATAAATGTTTAAGGAAAATGTATAAAATATAATAATTTCAAACAAACACCTGTTTTTCAACTTTCAATAGGGAATTGAAAGTTAATATTGGCATAGAAATAACAATAATAATAATAAGGTGGCAGGCAATTAGCGAATTGGTCTTGAAAGTTAATCGGAAAAATGCGCTTAATTCGATTTCACTATTTAGTAATTAATTTAGTAAGTACAAACATACAAATAATCTAATTGTCACATAAAGAACGAAGAACTTACAGATTACATATTGTAATAAGAAAGAACGTAATTTATTTTTATATTTTTACTTAAAAAAAAATAAAATATGGAATATGCAAAGGCTAACCCCTACATATTTTTCATGTGCAGGGTATATACCAAAAAAAAATTATGCTGTGAAAATCAAAGGTGCATAGAAATGCAGAAATTGTTTGGGAAATTGCCGCGACACGTTTTGCCTTGTCTGCGACTGGCTCTTTGGCTATTTGACTGGAACCGGGCTTTGTCTGTCTCTCTGTCTGTGTGTTTGTCTGGTATTCCAGCAGCAAGACATGTCCATCGGATGTGGGTTCTGCGCACTGTGTGCAAACTTTAGCCTTTGGATGCCAACATATTTACTCAGCTCAGCTTATGCAAAGCAAAGCAAAACACAGCACAGCATGGCAGATGTTTCGCACTTGCGCAATAGTCAGGCAGGCAACAGCTAGTATGTATAGCCATATGGACAAAATGTGGAGATTCTCAAGGCATCGCAAAAAAGTAAAAGTTCAAAACGGGTTAAAACACATAACCAAACACACTAATCGACCAGAGACACCCTGCCAGGCGCAGCAGGCATCTTTTAATACTCAACTAGTGATTAGAAGCGTAATTTTATATTGCCTTAATTTGGTCTGCTCATTCGCTAATCACAGCCTAATGCTGCAGACCATTTAGCGAATGTCTGGGTAAAATAACTTTCGCTTCCCTGAATTTGGTAAACATTTTTTTACACATGTGCTCAAATTTGAAATCAGACATAAATTAGATAGGTCGAGTACCTTTATCGATTAATCATCGTTCTACTACGCTGCATACTCGTAGGCGCCATAGCAGGAGTTGCAAAATACCACTGAATTTGTTTTTTTGCACGCATTTAATTAGCATGCACAGCCTAGCAGGCCTATATTTTTTAATTCATTTGTATACAATTAGTAAGCAAAGCAGCCGATCTTATTCGAACAAACTAAATTACAATTTTTAACCCAAATACAAAACGGTTTGGTAAGGTACTTAGCCATACGAATGCACATACTGGTCACACTGAATTTGGCCGAACAGCTGACTCTGCGTGCATGATAAACCTGTGAATGGTCGGACGCCATTACGTTACGTGCTGACGACTTCGTGTACGTGTACAATAAAAAAACAGGCGAAAAAAGAACGAAACGAACACATATATATATATATATATATATATGTGTAAGATACACAGGGCGAGAATAGTCAAAAAAAAAATAATAAATAATCGTGTTGATGTCGCTTTGATAATTGGTCAAACAAGGCAAACCACAAAAACAAAAACAAGAACCGTACGCAAAAGTGACAGCAAAATAACTTAAGATTAATATCTTTCTGGAGTCGATCAGCCGATTGGCTGACAGTGCTTCCCACAATATGCAGCTGGTAATTTCGACAGTTTGTCTGGCGCTGACCAGCGCCGTAATTGGCAACGCCTATCTGCAAAAGCAACAATTCTACCCAGCCGTCGTCTACATCACCAAATCCAATGCATCTATGGCAGTAAGCTTAACCCAAAAAGAAATAATAATTAAAAATATAAATAATACACTAAAAATGTATTTTTAATTTATCTAGGTAATCTACATACAATTCTTTGTGATTGTCTTCATGTTTGGCAAGCTATTGCGCAAGGTATTTCATTTACAGTGAATTTGTCAAATCTTATCTTTTATTTTTACAGACAATTAAATGTTGTATTTGTATTTGCAGATATTTTTGGGCACGCTCCGCGCCGCTGAATTCGAGCATTTGCTGGAGCGCTTCTGGTACGCTTTGACGGAAACGTGTTTGGCATTTACCGTATTCCGCGATGATTTCAATCCGCGATTTGTTGCACTCTTTACTGTGCTCCTATTTCTCAAATCATTCCATTGGCTCGCCGAGGAACGCGTCGATTTTGTAAGTTTCTCAAGAAATGGAGTACTCTTTAAAGCTTATCAATTTCTAGTCAAGATGTCGAGGATCTATCGTTGTAATATAGCTTAGACATTCAAAATCTGTTTGCTGTCTAGTCCAATTGTGATTAAACATTGTTTCTTGTTTGCGACACTTAATTTTTATATATTATAAGATTGTCATAGAAACAATCTTATTGGAAGTAATCTTCAACTAATTCGAAACAACTTATATTTCACACAATGTAAGGGATCAACCGGTTCTAAGCAAATATTATAGTTTCAGTATTAACTGTGTTGCTGTCTGGTCTTTCCCCTTTTTCTTTATATATTAAATATTTTCATATATTTCCTTATCTTAAGAAATTCCAAATTTGGTAATCACATCTAGATGAATACATCTTGTAGCCAGTAAATATCGTTATATAGTATTATCATAATAGGGATATTGGATTATTCTCCGTGCTAAAAAATGTTTCCCAAAGGCATAAGAAATCTTATTCTAGCAGTTTTCTTTGAGGATCCCTTTCTAATGTATCTGTCCAGCTACCAAGTCTGTTCTTTCCATTCAATTCTGCCCATTTTCTTCGGCCTAAGCTACACAAAAAATAAAATTTAATTGATTTCATAGGTTTATAATTCATTGTCAACCATTCTGCTCGTAGCCATATCTTATCTATGCTATAAAAATCCAAATCTACACTCTGACAAGAAAATAACATTTAATTTAAGAAATTAGATCAACTGATTATTCTGCAAGTACATTTCTAAACATTTTTTTGTTTTCCAAAAACCAGGATGTCATTTTTTTTTTTTACTGCAAGCAGTAAATATTTATAAATAATAAGGCTGTCATAGAAACCATAAATCTTGAAATATATTATTGCTAAATACTTTATATTCTCTTCTCTTTAATCAATGTCTTCTGTTTTGCACAGATGGAGCGTTCTCCTGTTCTTGGCTGGCTGTTTCACATCCGCGTTGGCAGTCTGCTGACCATGTTGGGCATCCTCGATTATGTGCTCCTCATGCACGCCTATAATTCGACGCTGGTGCGTGGACCAACAGTGCAGTTGGTGTTTGGCTTTGAGTATGCGATTCTGTTGACTGTGATTGCGAGCACAACAATTAAATATGTGCTGCATGCGGCCGAGATGCGGACAGATACGCCGTGGGAGAACAAGGCCGTATTCCTGCTCTACACGGAGTTGGTAATTGGACTGATTAAGGTCGTGTTGTATCTGCTGTTTGTGGTGATTATGGCCAAGATTTATGCGCTGCCCATGTTTGTCTTCCGCCCCATGTTCTTCACCATCCGCAACTTCCGCAAGGCGCTCAACGATGTGATCATGTCGAGACGCGCCATCCGCAATATGAACACATTGTATCCGGATGCTACGCCGGAGGAGCTGCGGCAGTCTGATAATATTTGCATCATTTGCCGCGAGGATATGGTCAATCATTCGAAGAAGCTGCCCTGCGGCCACATCTTCCACACGACGTGTCTGCGCTCGTGGTTCCAGCGACAGCAGACGTGTCCCACCTGTCGCCTGAATATCCTTCGCACGCCGGCCATCAATTTGATGGCCATGCCGCGAGTTGATGACGCAGCGAATCCGGGTGGAGCCGGAGCGGGAGCTGTGCCAGCAGGAGCAGCTGTACCTGGAGCAGCCGGAGTAGCACCTGGAGCAATTCCAGCTGGATCAGCGCCCGGAGAAGCTCTAGCAACTGCAGCGGGCGTTGCTGGAGCAGCTGCACCGCCTGGCTTGGATACACATCTGGCACGTCCAAATGGCGCCGTTGCACGCAGTGCTGGAGCGCCCAATTTTGCGGACATATTCGGCGGTGCTAGTAAATATTATATTATTTTAAAATACCATTATAAAGTTTATATACATATTATATTCCCCAACTTTTTGACCTGTTTTTCCCTTTGCAGCTGGCTTGCCCAATCTGGCTGGGCTGCCTCCGCCGCCGCCCTTGCTTTCACCATTTATGATGCAGTCACCATTTGGTTATTTTACGCCTCCAGTTGTGCCGCCACCCCCTATGCCACTGGATCTGACCAGGTTCAATGAAGAGGAACTGCTCGCCATGGAAGGCAATCTGCGACAGCATGTTGAGGAACGCTTAAAGGTATCAATACGCTATATGGCAATTTTTAAAATGCAGTTTGATTTATTTTCGAGTGTTCCTTAAATATAATTTTGGAAAAATATTAATTCACTTTTGTTTTATATTCTCAGATGCTGCGCAATATATCGCTAATGGTTGACTCGGCCAATCTGCTGATGCATCAGTATCAGCTGCTGGTGGCCCGTTTGCCACCACCAGCAACAACGACACCAACTGTAACAACAACAGTAACTGCTCTTTCAGCAGCAGCAGCAGTAGCAGTTCCAATAAATTCCAGTCCAAATGCTGTTTATGATGAACCAAGCACATCGAGAGCAGCTCTAGCAAAGGTGGAACAGACGGTGCATCATCAGCTCAGTGCTTCTACTGCTCCTGCTCCTGCTCCGAGTAGCGTTGTCTCTGAGAAAGTTACTATCGAGGATCTGGGCGCTGAGGATGATGATGAAGTGGTTGTGGATGCGGCTGTGGATGCGGCTGTGGATGCTATGCCATCCACAGCAGACAATTGCGTAAATTTGGACAACGAGGAGAGCACGGAGCTGAGTGAGTTGCGAAAGAGACGCTTGAAATTTCTTGAGGAGCGCAACAATTCACCAACAACAACCACAACATCAGCAACAACAACTACGAGTATCAATACAACAGATCAAAACTTAAGGAACTGAATTGAAATAATAGCAAAAAAAAGAAAAGGCAGCCCAGCTCATCAGCGTCCGCATCAGCATCCGCATCCTCCCCAACAATCAAACTAAACTCGATGTGTATTCTATGAATGGATATTGATTTAAGCTACTAAACAGATATCCTAGCGATGTATGATATATGAATACGATTATATATCTGTATATATATATATATATATATAAAGACAGAGACAAAGAGCGTGTGGCGTGGAAAATTTCAATATATATATGTATACCCAATCTCAAATTATATATATATATATTGTGTAAAAATTAATTTAGATATGGGGATAAACTGAAAGATTTACATTTAAAATATTATTATATGTGTATAATTAATGTGAAATATAATTAAAACGAAAAAAAGACGATGACGACATTGATGAATTTTTGGAGTAAATAATTTAAACATATATTATTAATATTACGGCGACTACACATAGATAACAACTGTGGAACGCCGAGCGCCTCGCGCATGAAAGATCTGCATCTGCACATTGCCGGATCAAATGCGCGACTCGATCTCACGAAACTCGCCCGGATCGGTGAACCGTACAGTCAATATATAGAAAAGAGACGGGAATGGCACCAAACACAGCAACGCATAATGATAATTCAACGAGGAGATGCCAAAGGCCAGCAGAAGCCAGTGAACAGCTAAAAAAAAAGTTAAAATATATAAAATTATAATTGAATATAATATGTATAGTTGTGATAATAATAATCACAACACTTGCAATGGATATGTTTTCAAATGTATCTTTTTTAAAATGATAAGTTTAATTAATAGTTATGATTAAGTTATGAGAATTGTAAGAAGACTCATTGATGCATAACTTTAACTTATAGCGTGAACACTAAACAATATATTAAAAATCAATATTTGAAAAAAAATCCAAAACTAATGAATGTTTTTTCGTTCGTCGAAGTGGTGCTATTATTTTTTTTTCGCAATATGCATATTTATATATGTATACTTATTTATATTTAACTTACAAATGATGACAACATTCTTGACATCCCACACGGAGGAAAGAAGCAGCGCCTTTTGGGTCTGATCCAGCTTCAGGGAGTAGTGTATCGCATTGGCCACCATCGACATGGCAATGCTCAAATATGGGAATGAATAATCTAAAAAAATATATTAATTATATTATCTGAGCTGGATAAAATATTGATTATATATTTCTTCGAGTGACTTACAAATGAGACCGCAGCAGGTGCCGTGAATCAAGGTGAGTAGTGGAAGAAAATAGAGAGCGGAATACATTGGCGCCTTGCCGCGCACATCCAGCATGGAGCTGATCACAGGACGAATGATAAACATGTTGATCAGACACAAAAAGTAGTAAACCAAGACAATTGTTTGACTGCAAAAAGGATATTAAAATAAATATGCCAATTTATGTATGAATACTTTATACACACAGCGGATAAACGGCTTCCTGGGTGCAGTGATATGCGGTCTCATAGTTTGGATTGGGATTGTAGAAGAGTGTGTACCAGTCGGTAAGTTTGCGCACCTCGCACGCAAACAGGCGCAATTCCCACAAGGGTTCCATGAAAAGCGTTGCCAAAATTGCAGCCACGGCGACCTCGAGAAATGCGCTCGCTGTCAAAACTAATTGTTTGCGCGAAAACTTTCGATCCTTGGCATCCATGTCAATGAAGAAACAGTGCATCATCAGTGGTAGCATTGTCATAAATCCCAAATATAGCCACGAATAAGTGCTTAACTCATCCCGACATGGCATGCAAGCAAAACTCGCATTCACCTGAAAAAAAAACATTTAAATTTTAAATAAAACAAAGAGGGATAAATTTCGAAATTACCCGTGATCCTCGAGGGCAAACGCCGCAGCTGCTCCAGCTGCCATTTTCGAGCAGAGATCGTCCACAGTAAATGCCGGGGCAACGATCTAAATAATTGTACATATTTTTATGCCACAGCGTTATATTTTATTTATTTATTGTTGTTATTGTTCTCTTGCCACAATATCAATCACCGCAAATGATTGACCAACACTAATGTGCTACAGCTCTGGGCACCCCGAAAACATTTACATTTACTGTAATGTTATCTTAAGTACGCACTTATTATAGTTGATATATTGCCATTTGCCTGAAGTTAAATTATACTTTTCAAGACAAAGCACCAGTTCTATTTGCTAAATAATAAAAAATAATTTTATGTAAACTTTTAAGCTTAACAGGCCCACTCTTGTGACTACAAGAGTCACAACAGAGGCGTAACAGAACAGATGTACCGACTATTTCATACATAACCATTTGATCGAAAAAGCAGATCTATTGTTCTACACACATAAGCCCTAAACATAATCGCCAACCAAGTAAAGACACCTTAACTACATATGGCATCGATAAGCCAAACAAACACAATACGATAGAATGTGGTGGTCGCACGATAGTTTCCAGGGGTGCAAGGTGTTTTTCTGTGTGACATCGATATTAAATTTAGGCAGGTCGTTCATCGGCCGGCTACCAAAATCCGTCGCTCGTCGCAGGTTAAATTTAATTAAAACGAATATTACTTATAGAAGTCGCGTAGGAAACGAAAAAATAAGTAAAACAACGCTATACTAACTAAATAGGCAATACGCCAAGCCTTCAACAAGAACAAAAACAACAATTGCAAATATTGACCACCACCAACGGAGACGCCATTTTGGCTATCGGCCGGCTGATTTGTAAAGCTTAGGAGAGCCAGCCAGCAAAAAAAATTGCAAAAAAAAAAAATAAATATATATACATAATTAGTTTTAATATTTTGTGCTACGACTACAACTACAAATATGATATGCCCGAAACGTGTGTGAGTCAAAAGTGTAAGTTAATGCGTAAATTAACAAAAAAAATAAAACGCAGTGTTTTTAGGGCGGATGCACAAAATGGTGAGTTGTGCAAAACCTAAGCGATTTGTGTGCGTGTGAGTGTGTGTATAGCTACGCGTATACACATGTGTGCCAGTGTGTGTGTATATTGGACGTAAAAATATAGCCAAAAAAGAATTAGAATACACCAAAATGTACTGTCAAAATGCAAATAAAACATGAAATGTTAATATAAATTATATATTTTAACATTTACTACGACCTTCCGATATTCTGATTACACGCAAATTGCAATTATGACCGCAGTCATCGCTGCACTTGCCCAGCCCCCTCCCTCCCCTCTACCCCATAAAGTTCACAGCAAAATGTATGTACACACACCCATGCATACATATGCATATGAACATATGCATATACAGTGTTGACAACGATTATTCGTCGCCTTTTTGCACGTCAGTGTTGTCCGTTTATTTTAAATAAAAACTAAAACAAAGGAAAGATCGAAGAAGAAAAACTGCGGAAAAAGGAGCATGCAGAATAAGGATTAAAGTCAGTGGTTTTGTACTTTTTGCTTTTTGCCCGGCATGATGTAATTTTTATTTCTTCTTCGGCTATAAGCAAATATCTTCTTTGTTTGTCTTAAAAAAAAAACAAAATAAATAAATATAAGCATGTGAAAAAGAACAACGTAAAACGATAACAACAACGACTACAACAACATTGAATTAAATTTACGGGAGAGGCGTCTATATGTACGTGTATGTGTGTGTGAGTATGCGCTCACATAAATTTAACAGCGGCTCCTCAGTGCCTGCTTGTGCCCCCCTCCACCCTTTCTTCTATTAAATAATATTGATTTTTCATATTCTGAACGCTGCTCGGCTCGCTCTTTTTTTTCGTTAGCTATGCGTGCGCCTTTGCATGTGTGTGTATTTTTTCGGTCTCCTTTTGTCATGTATTCATTTTGCCATTTCTTCTTTTCTCTCTTTCGTTGCAGTTTATAGATTTTTGCAATTGTGTCCCGTTGAAGAGAAATATTGTAAACTAAATGCAGGGCGCCGCTAACAGCAGAGCAACAGTAACAAAAACAGCAGCAAGAACTAATTTTTGTTGGAATAGCATTCATTGTTTCCAGTAAGAAACAAATCAAAGGGAAAAGGTTTTCGTTAACCAACACACACAGACATACAGAGAGAGGTGGCGACACAGAAAAAGGAAGAGGAAGAAGACGAAGCCGACGACCAACAGTGCCTCAAATGTACATTTGGCTACAAAATTAAACATAATTAATTCATTTAACAACACGAACAGCAACAACGGCGGAAACAGGAACAAAAGAAGAAGTGTCTCTCTGCTCTTTTTTCCTCTCTCTATCCTAGGACTGCCATAGCCAATAGTCAAAATAGTCAAAAGCCAAAGCCGCCCAGCGTAGACTCTTTCTAAATAATAACCGTTAAAATACAAACAGCTGATAAGACAACTAGCAGAGCAGAAGAAACAATAACGGCGCTTTGGATTTGTGAGTTGAACGTTGGTGCTGCAGCCACAGGGCGCAACCACAACAACAACAATGACATTCGATACACGCCGGTCACAGGGCAACACAGGCACAGGCCAAGCCACAACCAACAACAGCAGCAATAACAGTAATAATCCAGCTGCAACAACGGGCCTAACGAGCACAGCTCAAACGGGGACAGGGACAGTCACGGGATCAGTCACCGTGCCAGCAACAGCAGTCACAATAACAACCACAACAACAACAACAGCGATAACCGCAGCAACTACAACAAACATGATGTCCAGTGGGATTGGTGGCGACTCCAACATCAGTACCACCAACAGCCAAGAACATCTTCAAGTTGCGGAGGCGACAACAGCAGCAACTACAGCAGCAGCAGTCGTGGAGAGCAGCGAGACGATTGTGTAAGTATTCAATATCATTTTAATATTATTAGGAGGTGCGTCATGCAGTGAAAATAGTTATATATTATTGCTGACCCTGCTGAGCCTTCAGTGCTCTTCCATCAATCGGAATTTCTGCTTCGAATTGAAAGCATGTTTCCTATTTTCAGAGTTATTTGAGATATTTCAAAATTACAAGATCGTGAAATCTTTTTATATTAATGTGTCTGTTATAAAAATTGTCGTGTTTACTTCTTCCCTCTTAATCTTAATCACTTTACTAATTATTTGTCGCGTAATCTGTTTTGATTACAATAAAATGTATCATATAATCAATTCAGAGTCTTCTATTTCTATAATTAAAAATTCAATTTTATATATTCGTTTTTTCATATTAACTATATTTTTATCTTAAGTCCGGGCCACTTATACACCTTCAGAAATCTTTTAATTCTTAGAGCTTTTGGAATCGAAATTATAATATACAAAGAAATGAACAAGCACTCTAGAAATAATAGCTTCATATTTGTCTTGCATACAATGATTATCACAACGAGCCTAATTAGCTGGCACTGTTTTGTCCAATTTTAATTGTGGTTCGATTCTAACTTTGTTAGCTTTGGCCTTGTCCAGCTATTTATGTCAATTGATTATTATTTTAGTATTGCGCAGTTTTTTTCTAGAGGGTTCTGCTGCAAGGAATGCCATTAAAATATTGCTTAAATTCCAATTAATTTGAGACCTTTGGGAAAATTAAAGTCTTGTGCGCTTAAGTTGCAAAAAGTAATTCAAATCACGAGTTTCTTTTTCGCGCATATAATGTATGTGTGTTTTGTGTGTGTAAGTCGGTTATGGGGCAATCTAAACAATAATAATAAACACGAATAGCGACGATAATAGGAACAAAACAAAAAAAAACAGCAGAATTATCACTTATCTACTTACGTTAAATAAGAGTGTGAATCACACACAGTATTATTATTATTTTTTTTTTATTATTTCATGTCAACTAAAGTCAGTTGATAAAAAAATAACGAAATCTAAAGATATAGATCAACAAATATATAGATATATTTAATTTAAAATAAAATTTAATGTTTCAATTTAAATAATAAAAAATAAATATTTATAATTTTGTTCGGAATATTTGTTAAGCAAAATGCTACAACATTTATTGCAAACCCAATCAGATTAATTAGAATTTACAAATTTATTAAAAATACAGAGCCTTTTTTTTCGAGTGTAGAAACGAAAAGTCACCAAATTTTGTTTATATATTTATACTTATGTTTTTTTTTTACATATTTTGTTTTGTTTTATAGATCACCGGAAAAGCTGATAGAGTCATTTCCAACGACAAAGCTGCGCTCGCTAACACAGAAGATATCTAATCCGCGGTGGGTGGTGCCGGTGCTGCCCGAACAGGAGCTGGAGGTACTGCTAAATGCCGCTATCGAATTGGCCCAAGCAGGTAAGTTAAATACCCTATTGTGTTTCACCTACTTATATTTAATAAAACTCTCGTCTTTTAGGTGCCGATCATGACTGTGAGCCATGCGTGGAATTTTATCGCAATGGATTGACGACATCATTTGCCAAAATCCTTACCGATGAGGCGGTAAATTCGTGGAAATATAATATCCATCATTGCATTTTGGTGTCCTGTGGAAAATTGTTGCATCTGATTGCGATACACATGCAACGTGATAATCCCTATTTGCTTGATCTTCTCGCGATTGTCTTCGATCCGGATAATAAGTTCAATACGTTTAATGGCGCCCGTCAAGCGGAATGTTTTGCGGCGCCCGAATGCATTTGGGGTGTGCTCGATAGCAATAAGATGTTTGCCAAATCGCCGGCAGAACCAAAACCACCACGTGGTTGGCTCGTCGATCTCATTAATCGCTTTGGCCAGTTGGGCGGCTTTGATAATCTGCTCGAGCGTTTCAATAGCGGCTTGGAGTTGCTAAGACGCAATCAATCCTCAGCCACAAATAAGGTAAAAGTAGAGACAGAGAATACCGGTGGACAGGACAATCGGTTGACGTTGGCGTTGATACACAGCCTGCTGCGTCCATTTGGTCAGTGCTATGAACTCTTAACGCCAGCTACGATTGCCAAGTACTTTATGCCCACTTGGAATGTGGTGTTGGATCTGCTCGACAGTTTCACGGATGAGGAGTTGAAGCGGGAGGTGAAACCAGAGGGACGTAACGACTACATTAATGGCATTGTAAAGTCAGCCCGCTTCCTCGCCAGCCGTTTGTCCGGCCAAGAGGAATTGATACGTGATCTGGAAATGTTTCGACTGAAGATGATATTGCGTCTGTTGCAAGTGTCCAGTTTCAATGGAAAAATGAATGCTCTGAATGAGATTAACAAAGTTCTCTCCTCCGTTGCTTACTATTCGCATCGATCACTACCAATGCCCCACAATTTGCCCGAAGATGAAATGGATTGGTTGACCGCGGACCGCATGGCCCAATGGATCAAGTCATCCGATGTGCTGGGCATTGTGCTAAAGGATTCACTGCATCAGCCCCAGTATGTAGAGAAGCTGGAGAAGATTATACGTTTTCTAATCAAGGAGCAGGCGCTAACGCTCGACGATTTGGATGCGGTGTGGCGTGCTCAGGCGGGCAAACATGAGGCAATCGTTAAGAATATGCACGATCTGTTAGCCAAGTTGGCCTGGGACTTTATGCCCGAACAGCTCGATCATCTCTTCGAGGCATTTCAGGTGAGTTGAGGAGTGCAATTGCAATTATCTATATTAATCATTTCTTCAAAATGTAGGCCAGCATGACGACGGCAAATAAGCGTCAGCGGGAACGGTTGCTTGAACTAATACGACGTCTTGCTGAGGACGATAAGAATGGCGTCATGGCGCAGAAGGTGCTGAAGCTCTTCTGGACACTCGCCCACTCGCAGGAGGTGCCGCCCGAAGTGCTCGATCAGGCGTTAGGCGCCCATGTCAAAATACTCGACTACAGTTGCTCGCAGGAGCGAGATGCCCAGAAGACCATTTGGTTGGACAAATGTGTCGGTGAACTGAAATCCGGTGATTCTTGGGTTTTGCCCGCTTTGCGTTTAATTCGCGATATTTGTTGTTTGTACGATACGACCCAGAATCATACGCCACGCACTCAGACGGGCATAAATCGTCTGCAGGTCATTGAACGACTACAAAATGATTATTCGTTGGTGATCCTCGTCACAAACAGTTTGACGGCGTATATGGAAAAGGTGCGCGCCTTGGTCAATGAGACGCCCACTTTGGATGCGGCAGCAATTCTGATCGACGGTCGTTTTCCGCATCATGCACAGATTGCCGAACGTTTGGAGTTCCTGAAATTTCTGCTTAAGGATGGTCAGCTCTGGCTATGTGCCGATCAGGTGCGTTACCCCCATTTAGTCATTTATTATTAATATTATTATTATATTGTAACTTATTTATTTTAGGCGAAACAAATCTGGCATTGTTTGGCTGTGAATGCCGTTTTTGCGGCAGATCGTGAGGAGTGTTTCCGCTGGTTCGGCAAACTGATGGGCGAGGAACCGGATCTGGATCCCGGCATCAATAAAGATTTCTTTGAGAATAATATCCTCCAATTGGATCCACATTTGCTCACCGAGAGTGGCATCAAGTGTTTTGAGCGTTTCTTCAAGGCTGTCAACTCCAAGGAGGACAAACTGAAGGCCATTCATCGTGGTTATATTTTGGATAATGAGGATTTGATTGGCAAGGATTATTTGTGGCGTGTCATAACCACCGGTGGCGAAGAGATTGCCAATAAGGCGATCGATCTGCTCAAAGAGGTTTCCACGGCGTTGGGGCCACGTTTGCAGGAGCATATCACCGAATTCCATGAGATGTTCATTGGCGAATGTTGTTCCCGCTTGCGCACTCATTACAGCAATATCCTGATCTTGGGCAAAACAATGCTGGTCGAGGATAATGCCGAGAATAATGCGGCCAATGATGAGTCCAAGGATAGTAAAATGCGTTACATTGAGGCGGAGAAAATGTGTCGCATCATCAAGGTGCTGCAGGAGTACATCAAGGAATGCGATCGTTCCTTTAGCGGTGATCGCATCCATTTGCCTCTGAGTCGTGTAACGCGTGGCAAGAACACTAGTCTCTACATACGTTTCCAGACGCCCGGACGACCCATCGATGACCTCGAGATTGTGACGCATAGCAATGAGACAATGGCAGCGTTTAAGCGCAATCTTCTGAAGCGCATCAAGGGCAACAATAGTTCCTCCTCATCGACGACCAACTCCAATGCGACGACCAACATCAAAGTGGATCTCTTCTACACGAATGGTGAACTCATCGAAATCACCGATGAAATCAACCCACTCTATCAATACACCATACGCGACAAGATGATATTGACGGCGAAGTTGACACCAGTGGGCATTGGCCTCGCCAGCAGTCCCGATTCCTCGAGTGATTCGAGCACTGGTTCTCCACCCCGACCCTGTCCGGATATGCAACGTGTCGAGTCGGAGTCGACGCTGCCCGGTGTGATTATCTCCCAGAACTATCAATACACTGAATTCTTTCTCAAACTCTATCAGCTGGGCAGTGATCTGGAGCATGGTCGTCTGCGGGATAGCGCCAAGGTGCTGTTGCATCTGTTGCCCTGCGATAGACACACGATGCGACAGTTGCAACTCATGTGTCGTGTGCCCAAGTCAAACGTCAGCACAGGTGATGGCCCTAAGGAGCCAGAAGATGTCGGCGGTGATGCTGCTCTCAACGCCGATGATTGTACGCCGGAGCAAATGTTTCTACACCCGGCGCCAGCGCAGGTGCTCTACAATTTGAGTGTGCTGCATGGCCTGCTAATACCCGCTTTGGATCCACTCGGAGAGGCCGCACTCCAAGTGCAATCATCGTGGATGCATTCGGGTTGTGCGCACTTTGTGCTTGAATTGCTGACGAAAAACAATTTTCTACCCAATGCCGATATGCATACGAAGCGTGCCTCGTTTCAGGGTGTGCTGCGACTGGCCAAACTATTCCTGTACATTGTGGGCAGTGTGTTGTCGCGTGTCGGGGATGAACCTATGATATGTGACTATGACAATGGTGCCCGGTCTCAGGTGGATATACTGAAACAGAACTTTTCAACAATGCCGAATAATGCGCAGGGAACGTTGCGTGCTATTTCCGCTAAGCTGGCGGAGATCCTCTCCACCGAGATGCTCTCGGCGAGTCACGAGGGTGAACGTTGTCGTGCCTTGTTTAGTTCAACGTTGCAATGGTCATGTCCAGATATTAGCACCATTAAGGCGGTCGTCCAATTGGCATGGGCCTCATCGTGTGGCAACTTGCAAGCGCTTGGCAACTGCAGCAATAATAAAAGCGCCGACTTCGAGGATGATGCCATTGTGCCGGATGGTCAGGATTTCAGCATGTGCAAGGAAGCACTCGAAGTGATGACCATTTCCTTCATACTCAATCCCAGTGCAAATGAGGCGTTGAGCAACGATGCCAATTGGCCCAAGTTTATAACATCTATTGTGCTGAAGAATCCGATGCGACATGTGCGGCAAGTTGCCTCCGAACAATTGTTTTTGGCCTCCACCTATTGTGCCGGGGATCGTCGTCCCTTTGTCTATATGGTCAATTTGTTGGTGAATGCGTTGAAAACATTGGTGCCACAATATGAGGCAACGTGTGCGGAATTCTTTTCGTTGCTGTGTCGCACTTTGTCCTACGGTTGCATCTACAATTGGCCGCTCCAAATTGGTGAACATTTGCTCGGTGATGAGATCAAATGGTTGCGTAAAATACGCGAGAATGTCAAAATCACTGGGGATACTCAGGTTCACGAGGAGTTGCTTGAGGGTCATCTTTGTTTGGCCAAGGAGTTAATGTTCTTCCTCATGCCCGATTCGAAGGCACAGCTGAATGAACTGATCCATGAGCTCATCGATGATTTTCTGTTCACGGCCTCACGCGAATATCTGCATTTACGCAAGCATGGCAATCTGCGAATGGACACCGTGCCACCTCCAGTCTGCCGCAGTCCGCATACTATTGCGGCCGCTTGTGATCTCCTCATCGCTCTGTGCCAGCTCTGTGTTCCTAATATGAAGCTACTCACCAATACACTTATCGATTTCGTTTGCACGGGTAAGCCACACATAATAAAAAAAAATATATTTAATCTACGTCTTAGAAAAGACTTAATCAGTATTTATTCGTGTTCAGTCGGAAGAGTCTTCGATCGTTATATCCATGTCCGTCTTTATCTATCAAAATCTATAAAGCTTAGTAATTTATTATTATTATTATTATATTTACCATTTTAGATACGGATCCGTTGCGCGAATGGGATTATTGGCCGCCGGTTGGTGCACGGGCAGCGAAAGGTTTCTGTGGCCTGAAGAATGCGGGTGCCACGTGCTACATGAACTCGGTGCTGCAACAGCTGTACATGGTGCCTGCTGTGCGTGTGGGCATCCTAAAGGCGCACGGTGCTGCCACCAATGACAACGAAGACTTTAGCGGCGACTCCGATTTGAACAGCAGCGGCAATAACAGCAGTGGCGTCGGTCTCGGCTCCTCGTTCTTTGGACCCGCGCCAATGCCATCGCTTGCATCAACATCATCGGCCCAGGATGATGCCACTGGTGGTGCGGTCGATGTGCGCAAAAATTACCATGTGGTAATCTTGAAGCATGTACAGGCAATATTCGCCCACTTGGGGCACAGTGCCTTGCAGTTTTATGTGCCACGCGGCCTCTGGACGCACTTTAAGTGAGTTAAACTGAATTAATAGGATTTTAATAATTATTTATTGTTTATGTCAATCATTCGCCAATGCATCGTTACCTTCTTACCTTGATTTTTATTGCTGACCATCTGAATATCAATTGCTTCATTAAATGAGCCAAGTAAATTTTTCTGTTCCGAATCGAGACCAAATCCTTTAATACTTCTGAACATTTTTTTTTTGTCTCATTGAGGTTTTTTTTTTATTCGAGAACGAAACCTTAATTTTTTTTATTCATTTAAATACCATATGAAATCTTATAAGTTTCATAAATATTTCATATTATTTATTTTAAATAATATAAACAAAATTAATTTCTACTTCTTGTCCTACTTTTGTGTCGACTGACTTGAGTTGACATTAAATATATAATAAAAATAAAACTCTTAATATCTATTTTTATTAAAAGATTACAAGGCGAAATATATAATAAAAATAAAACTCTTAATATCTATTTTTATTAATAGATTACAAGGCGAGCCAGTGAATTTGCGCGAACAACAGGATGCAGTTGAGTTCTTTATGTCGCTGTTCGAGAGCCTCGATGAGGGTCTGAAGGCGTTGGGCTACACGCAACTGATGAATGCCACGTTGGGCGGCTCGTTTAGCGATCAGAAGATATGCCAAGAGTGCCCACATCGCTACTCCAAAGAGGAACCATTTAGCGTATTTAGTGTTGATATTAGGAATCATAGCTCATTAACCGAATCTCTGGAGCAGTATGTCAAGGGAGAGCTGCTCGAGGGAGCTGATGCATACCATTGTGATAAATGTGATAAAAAAGTGAGGCCCAATGTTTAATCATTCTATTCGAAATTCTAATTCTAATAATCTTTATATTTACTTTTTACTCCCCTTAGGTAGTTACCGTTAAGCGGCTATGTGTGAAGAAACTGCCGCCCGTGTTAGCCATACAATTGAAACGCTTTGAATACGACTACGAGCGCGTTTGTGCGATTAAGTTTAATGATTATTTTGAATTTCCGCGTATACTCGATATGGAGCCCTACACAGGTGAGATTAATTTCACTTGTTAAAAATTATATCGCTTTTGTTGGCGGTAAGCAAATATCACACTTCACGTTTCTCTATCAGTTTAGCAGATATCGCAAGTGCATTCGATCAATTTATTTCCTATTCACAAAATATAAAGTTTGCTGAAAAAAAATGTACATGAAAATTATTTTGATGTTCAAACAAAATGCAAAAACAAAACGCCCCATAGTACAAAAAACAGTTTTATCCAATTTACTAAAGAATAATAATTGAAGAGTCTAATACTTAATTTTTTATTTATTTCTGTTATTATTTATTTTATTAGTCATAGACTAATTGATTTGATTTATAAGAAAGAAAACTATGCCGAAAATATATATTTATTATTGTGTAATCAAAATATTTATTAAATATTTATCTTTTTTATTTAAGTTTCCGGCCTAGCTAAGCTAGAGGGAGAAGTTGTGGAAGTGGGTGATAATTGTCAAACAAGTGTTGAAACAACAAAATACGAACTGACCGGCATTGTGGTGCACAGCGGGCAGGCATCCGGTGGCCACTACTTCAGCTACATAGTCTCCAAGTAAGCATTAACTATTACCCAATTTCATATATATAGTTATTGTATTGTATAATTTATTCACTTTGCAGAAATCCAGCGAATGGCAAGTCTCAGTGGTACAAGTTCGATGATGGCGAGGTAACTGAATGCAAAATGCATGAGGACGAGGAAATGAAATTGCAATGCTTCGGCGGCGACTATATGGGCGAGATTTACGACAACAATCTGAAGCGGATGCAGTATCGCCGCCAGAAGCGCTGGTGGAATGCCTATATGCTATTTTACACGCGCTGCGATCAAAACCCCAAACAATTTGAGACCAGCGTCGAGCAGTTGTCGCTAACCGAGAGTCGCAATGTGGTGCTGCCGCTACCAAAGCCAATCGAACGCAGCGTTAGGTGAGTTAATTAATGTATATATTGTCGCTTTTCTTAAATTTGTTTAACTTCTTCGCTTGCAGACATCAGAATATTCGTTTTCTGCATTCGCGCAGCATTTTCTCGGTAGAGTTTTTCAATTTCATTAAAAAGCTGGTCAGTTGCAGTATTCCCTCGACGCGCAGCGATAAGATTGTAAGTTGAACATGATTATGTTTTCTAAGTGTACTTTTTAACATTGTTTTTTATTTTTGCTTTGCCAGACACCCGCTGCTGAGGAGCTGTCTCTGCTTGGCGTGCAATTGGCATCACAGTTTCTGTTCCACACTGGATTTCGCACAAGGAAATCGCTGCGGGGTCCAGTCATCGAATGGTGAGTTGTGAGAAAACAATACTGGATTTTATTCTCTTATTCAGCATCTCTATCGACGGCTTAGGCTATGAATACCTCCCATTATATTATTTATTTATTTACGGATTATTTTCTTATGGGTAGGTATGACACGCTATCACATCACATACGTTCCTCGTCGCTGGTGCGCAAATGGTTTGCGAATCATGCGCTGCTCTCGCCGCCATCGCGTTTGGGCGAATATATATTGATGGCACCATCGCCAGAGGTGCGCACCGTGTTTGTCAAGCTGGTTGTGTTCTTTTGCCACTTTGCCATTAATGATGAGCCGCTCGTTGGCTACGAGGGCAGCAATCTGTGCGAACAGGTCCTGATCAGTGTGCTTCGTCTGCTCAAATCCGAGGCGGCTGACTATGGCAAGCATTTACCGCACTACTTTAGCCTCTTCAGCATGTATGTGGGCCTCGGCACACGAGAGAAGCAACAGCTACTCAAGGTAATTTTTAATTTACTCAATCATATTTCTATTTTATTTAATTTACCTTTTCTTTTTATGCTCCAGTTAAACGTGCCCGTCCACTTTATGCAAGTGGCCATGGATGATGGACCCGGTCCATCGATTAAGTATCAGTATCCGGAGTTTAGTAAGCTGCATCAGGTTGTCTCGCATCTGGTGCGTTGCAGCGATGTCAGCGATAAATGCCAGAGCTCCAACCAGAATGGACGACCACTGCCCAATCCGTACAAGGATGCGAGCATTGCACAGGAGGAGATGACGCCGTTGTCCAGTGAGTGCATGGATATACTCTTCAATCGCACTAGGTAAGTCAAGCACTTGAAATAGTTAAAACATAGTTTAACAATGCGGCAAATTTTATTTAAACACAATTAATATTAAAAAACAGAATGAAGGTTGAATACCGTATTTTCTAACTGCTGCAAATCGAAGGGATTAAGAGATGATGAATATAATGAACAGCATTATTATTATTTTTATTTTTATCTTAGCAAACATAGCTGATTAACTTTTGTTTTTGTTTTGTTTGCTTACAGCTACATCAAAAAGGTGATCGAGGATACCAATGTGGGCGATGAGGGATTAAAACTGTTGCAGTATTGTAGCTGGGAGAACCCACATTTCTCACGCGCAGTGCTCACCGAACTGTTGTGGCAATGCGGCTATGCCTATTGCCACGATATGCGGCACCACACAGACTTGCTGTTGAACATACTGTTGATTGAGGACTCGTGGCAACATCATCGCATTCACAATGCACTCAATGGTGTCGCCGAGGAGCGCGAGGGGCTTTTGGACACGATACAGCGGGCGAAGACGCATTATCAGAAACGAGCCTATCAAATAATCAAATGTTTGACGCAACTGTTCCACAAGTCACCAATAGCATTGCAGATGCTTAATACCAATCCGACAATTAGTCGTCATTGGAGTGTGGCCGTTGAATGGTTGCAAGATGAGCTGGAGCGACAACGTGGAAATGGCTGCCAATACAACTCGTATTCGTATTCACCGCCCGCGCAGAGCAATGATAATACCAATGGCTATATGCTGGAACGTTCGCAATCGGCTAAGAACACATGGTCGATGGCCTACGAGCTGTGTCCGGAGGAGGTGAGCGAGAAACCAACGTCGACGGTGCATATTAAAAAAAAAATAAATAAAATTACAATTCTACAAATAAACATGATAATTAACAATTAATTTTTCTCTCTCCTTGTTACCCAACAGGATCAGGAGGAGAACAACGAGTCGGATTTGGAGTCCAATGATGACAACAAACAGCAAACGGAACAGCAATCAATTGCAGCAACAACAACAGGTGCAACTGCAACAGCCGTAGATGCAATTACACTCAATGAGCAACCGGATAATAAACTAACAACGACGATCATCCCAACAATTGGCGGTTGGCCGGGACCGGTACCCAGCTCATCAACGCAAACCTTAGCGTCAACGCTGCCAGCGGGCACCTGTTCCACCTCTACCTCCATCTCCTCCTCGGATGTTGTTGGTGGCAGTGGCAAGGCGAGACTCTCGCGTCAAATGTTCAACGCCTATGCCTCGTCGGGTGGCGGCAATGTAACAGCAACAAGCGCGGGTGGCAGCGGCGGAAACAGTGAAACCGAGAGCAGTGCACAGGAGACTGGCGGCAACAGCACGGAGTCCAACATAAATGGACTCACAAATAGCTTGGATCACATTAAAATCTCCATGGAAAAGGTAGATTAGAACATAGTTAAAGTTAAGATTTAGTTTAAGTTTGTATTTTTAGTTGGTAGTTATCCCGGTTAGAAGAGTTCCTCTTACAAAACAAAATTACACTCTTACAAATTTTACACTTGACAACAGACAACATGTGGTAAAAATCATGGTGTAAATATATAAAGTTGGTGGGTTTACAATTATGCCTCACATTTTTAAGCTAACAAACTTGACTTGAGTTGTTAAGGCTCAATTTGATGGAGAAGAACGATTTTTATACCTTGAGTACCGATTGCAAATAGCTAAAAATACAAATCTCTAGCATTTTTGTAAGCAGATTGCACTTTCAGCATGCTTACACTTAAGTGTGCAAAACTAATTAAAGATAAATTTAGGCAGTAAAACTAAAATAATTTAAACAGCACTCAGTTGTTATATCTTAGTCGAGTTCTATCGACTACAGCATTCCTAATTGTTTTTTTTTTTAGTGCAGTTGCTCCTGCTTATATATTTTATTTGAAAAGTGGCAATTGAAAGATTGTAGAACGTGTTTGTATAATAAAATATCTATTGCTTTAATTTTGATTGCTTTAATGCTAACAAAAAAAAGTATGTGCTACCACCCCTTTCGCACTCAGCAAAGCACACCTATTAAATGTGCTTTCGCTTTTAAGACTGGTACCTCAAAATGTCACCACTTTTATATATTTACACTATATGGTTAACAAATTTGTTCTAATTTCTTTCTTTCTCTCTGTATTTCAACAACTATGCGAATGAAACTCTTCTTCTACTCCAACTCTTCTTCTTTTTCGATGTTTCGTTGTTTCATTTTTGTTGCCCCCTATCCCACCTTCTACCCATGCTTCTGCGCGCAGGGTAGCCGAAATCGTGTGAATCCTGGAGGTAAATTGCCGCCGGCAGCGGAGCTTTTAATGCCGCCATTGCAACAACAACAACTGCAACAGCAACCGAAACAGCTACAAAAACATCAACTACAGTTACAACTACAACCAAAACAACTACCACAACAACAACAACAGCAGCAGCAACAACAACAACAACAACGTGGTGATATTAGCAACAACAGTTCGAACAGCCGCTTAATTTGATTTGCCGCCAAGTTAGTTAGAGTTGTTCAATTTTTAATTCGATTTGAACCCAACAAAGCCCACAATTGTAAATTTGTTTTCCTTTTTGTTTGTTGTAAAACAAATGTATAAATATATATACCAATATATATTGTGACACGTTATGCGCCATATTTAATACTAGAGTTTTCTTGCCTTTTTTACAGCTAAAATTGCTTCAGGCACACAACACTGATACACACATAAACACCCATACACACACCTGTACATATATCTAGTTATGCACAAACATAGTTGTTTTCTGCTTGCAAAAGCGCACTCAAAAGTGTAGCACACGCCTCGTTAACGTTTCTATCCTCCCAAACACAAATCATATAAAAAGTATTTATTAACACTTTTTTATCATTCGTTTTGTTTTATTCTTTTCATTTAATAGCAGTCGTCGCATCGGAAAGAGCGAAGAAGGTCATTGAAGAAAAAGATTGTGTTTGGAAATGCGGAAGAGGAGGAGGAGGAAGTCGACGAAATGTTCACAACAACAGAGGTAACAACAACTACAGAAGCACCAACAACAGTGTCTAGTGTCACAACAGCAACAACAACAGCAACAGGAACAACGGCAGCGGTAACTGTTGCAGTTGACTCCACAACAACAGCACTACTAACAATAACGGACACAACAACAACAGCCGCGACAACATCCACATCCACACCAGCAACAACAACAGGGGGAGCGGCTGAGCTCAACACAACAGTGGATAAAAACTTAATTTAAAAAAAAAAGCTGCATAGAAAAACCAACAAAAAAGTTTTTTTGCAATAAAAAAAAGAAAATTCTAATCGCGAAATTAATAATAACAATATTAATAACAAAAATAAGAACTTGTGAGCAACCAACAAGAGGTTTTTAGTGGGGCAACAAATATTTAAAAACAGAGAGAGACTTAAAAAAATTAACATTTAACTTAAAACAGGAAAACAGATAAGCGATAGACGATTATCTAAGCGGAAGCCGAAGTCAGAGGCGGGCATAGCAAGAGGATGAACAGAAAGTAAGGGAAAAATATATAGAAAATATTAAGTGAACAGAAATGGTGTTTAAATAGTTATTGTACTTTATAATTAACTAAAAACAAAAAATTATAAACATTGACTCACAAAATAAAAATCATTACCTCCCTTCCCCCCATGGTTTAAGTTGCACGAGATATGATTGTATTTATATATAGTATATATAAATTATGTATTACGCATTGAAAGCGAGCAGTCTAAACAAATGAAACAAACAAAAATAATATTAACAAAACAATACACAAATACATACAAAAATTAATACATTCATACAAAAATACATATTTAGGTAACAAAGCAAAAAACAAAGATTTTGGCCCTTTTGTTGTCAGAAAAAAGGCTTATCTGGAAATAGTTTTTGATTAAGGCAATCAAAAAAATAACAAACCTAATTGCATCTACTCATAACCCATGCCACAAGTGTCGCCCCCTCAAAAAAGCGTTTCCCCAAAAATCCGTTGAAATACGAAAAAAATAATATATATATATATAAAATTAAAAAATAACGGTATAAAAACTTCAGAGATGATAGACAAATGTGGACTATATAAAAAAGTAAATAAAAAAAAAAAACAGAAAAAAGAGAGCATAAAGTAAACTTGATTATGTTTATACTAAGTATATATATATATATTTTTAATTATTTAGTGTGTTTTGTATTAAGTGAAATTTGTTAAACATTTATTAAATTATTATGTTTTAAGTTGCAAAATAAAAGCAAAGTGTAAGCAAATAATTATCCATTCATTATTGTTTTTTACAATCACAGCAACAACAACAATAGAAGAATTTGAAAAATCTAAGAACAAAACACTAAAACCTGTTACTGTATTTTATTTTACATATTTACATATGTATGCCTGTGAAATGATTGATGAATGCATTAATTGAATAAATCAAAACTAAATTTTTTTCTAATTTTTATCAAGTTTTTAAATATATATGTGAGATATTTTAACTTTTTTATTTTTCCATATGGTATTAATTGGGAGCACTGGAAAAAGTTAAATTTTAAAGCAATTCTTTGGCAGCTCCATTAGGTATTTTGCCAAACATGAGAAATTATATAGCATACTTACGGGGGTTGTCAAGTTGGGACATGAGTGTGAGGATTCAATGAAACATTTTAAACCATACTCTTGGGCTGAACTATTAAATCCGCATTACAAATTAATTTGTTAAAATAAAATATAAGTCATACTTTGTGGCTTAATAGAAGACGAGGACAATTATTTTCGTAACATACCTATAATTTGGCAAAAACCATGCAGATTTTTTAGGAACATTACGCAAGGACTAATTGGCGTTTAAGGTCAATGAAGTCGAATATCCAAACCCTTGCTGGAATCCAAATCCATGTCAGAAACACAAAATCGTCGACCAACACCTTGTATTTTTGAAGATTTAGTATTTATGACATTTGAGTTATTCATTAGACAAAGATAAAACCCATTTTTTTAATGTCAAAGGACTAGTTACAAAAAACAAAACAATGTTCCATTAAATGGAAATATTTACGCTTAAAACTAATAAATGCACATGGATAAAACTTAAATCTGATCAAGGATCAACTAAAAGCACAGTAATAAATGCAAAACAACTCAAACGCTGTGCATAAATGCAAAAAATATCCGAATATCTCCAGTCGAAACACTTTTACTTCTTTGGTTCCTCATCAACAAATGTAATGACAGCTGCTCCCTTGGCCAAATTATCGCCTTCGGCGCCACCAACGGACTTAATGGTTGCATCCTTGGGCGCCTTCAAAATGTGCTCCATTTTCATGGCTAAAAAACAAAGATATTTAGCTTACAAATCAGATTATATTGTTATCTTTATCATACCTATAAGCACAGCGAGACTGTCGCCCTTCTTAACCTTATCGCCTGGCTTAACCAGAAGCTTCTCCAGGACACCAGGCATGGGTGCAATCACTCGGGAGCCACCGCTACCCAGCTGATCCGACTGGGCGCTCAGGAACTTGGGCTGAACCAACTCCAAATCCAATTTGCCATTCTAAGCGAGAAAATTTACAAACATAAGATAAATAAGAAAGAGTTTCTCGTAAGAAGCCTTACCTCCAGGAAAAGCGTCAGATTTGCGCCATCAATGTTGGCATTGTATGTCGAAATATTATTATCGATATTGGCACGGATTTTCAAACGGTTTCCTTGGTCAACACGCTCGGCTTTAATCACTTGCCAAGTGCCGCCATCGACGCGAATTTCGATGTCACAATTATCGTATTTGACTTCCACGGCGTAAACTAAAATGAACCATAGAATGAGCATCTAAAATTTAATCAGCCTGATTTAAATACCTTTGTCATTTGTCTTCAAGTTGTATCTGCGAATTAGCGCGTAATTCAGACGCAAATTTGTGGCAGCTGCAAAGGGATCCTGGCTGCCGCTTGCATTGCTGATGCCAGCCTGCAACTCATTGAAGATGAGCGCAAGAGCAGCTTGACTCAGTTGCTGCTCCTTGACTACAATTGGGGGAAAGAGTGTGTCAAAGTGCTCGTCAATGAAACCCGTGTGCACATTGGCCAGTTGGAACTCCGGATGCGATGCCAGATCGATGAGGAAGTTGATGTTCGTATCGAGACCAGAAATCTGCAAAAAACACATGTATTTGGTATTTATATTAAATGAAGACACACTTAATCTCACCCATACTCACATGATACTCGCCCAGGCGTGCTATTAGAGAGTTGAGCGCCTGCGTGCGATTCTCGCCCCAGACAACCAGTTTGGCAATCATGGGATCGTAGTGAACAGAGACTTCATCGCCCTCTCGGACACCTGTCTCCACACGAACATCAGCACTGGGCTCGGGTGTGCTCAAATAGCGCAGTGGTCCAGCGCCGGGCAGAAAACCACCACGTGGATTCTCCGCATAGATGCGTGCCTCGAAAGCATGTCCTCGTCGCAAGATTTGCGATTGCGTCAGTGGCAATGGTTCACCAGCAGCCACACGAATTTGCCACTCAACCAGATCGGTGCCAGTTATCATCTCGGAGATGGGATGCTCCACTTGAAGGCGCGTATTCATCTCCATAAAGTGAAAGGAGAGATCTTCCTTGTCCAGTATAAACTCAACTGTGCCGGCACCCACATAGCCCACAGCTTTGGCAGCGCGCACAGCAGCCTCGCCCAGCTCACGACGCAGTTCTTCCGACAGACCAGGCTGCAAAATGAAGTAGTAAAATTATAGTTGTGAAAAAATAATAATATATACAATATTTATAATAATATCATACTATTATTATAATATAATTTGTATAGAAAATGCTGTTATATTTTTACATATATAGATAAATATGACTTACCGCTGGAGCCTCCTCGATGATTTTCTGATGGCGCCGCTGCACGGAACAGTCACGTTCCCACAGATAAACAGCCTCGCCGTATTGATCCGCAAAGACCTGAACCTCGACGTGGCGCGGCGAGCGCACATAGCGCTCTAGCAGCACAGAGCTATCACCGAAGGACTTCAAGGATTCGGTGCGTGCCGAATTCAAAGCGCCGAGAAAATCTTCCGGTTTCTCAGCGATTCTCATGCCTTTGCCGCCACCGCCGCGCACAGCTTTAATCATCAACGGGAAGCCTATAATTTTAGCCTCTGCTTGGAGACAATCATCCGACTGATCGTCGCCATGATAGCCATTAATGATGGGCACACCGGCAGCAGCCATAATCGCTTTACTGGTGCTCTTGATGCCCATGTCTCGTATAGCAGAACTTGGAGGTCCCATAAAAATGACACCTTCTTTTTGGCACAGCTCAGCGAATTCCACGGACTCCGAGAGAAAACCATAGCCGGGATGTATGGCTTGGGCGCCAGATCTCTTTGCAACCTCCAAGATGCGTTCGCCCCGCAAATAAGATGAATTCGAAGCGGCTTCTCCCACGCGATAAGCTTCATCGGCCATCTCTGTGTGCAGACTGTGCTCATCCGGATCCGAATAGACGGCAACGGTGCGCACGCCCAGCTTGCGTGCTGTGCGTATTACACGACATGCTATCTCGCCACGATTTGAGATCACTATTTTATTAATAGGTTTTACTTTCGGCGTGGCTTTTGTGGCCAGACATCTGCAAAATATACAAAATGTTTATGTAACACTTGACAACAACAAATAAGCAGATGTTCTCTATTTGGGAACAATTTGGTTTGTGTTTATTACCGGACACCGTTGCCAAAATGCTGCAAAAGTCTTGTATACATGTTATTACTGTTAAGAGCAATTATTTTAAGAAATTCACTATATTGTTAGCCGCCTTATCAGCAGCCCTTACGATCAGTGCGATCTACACCTGTTTTTCGTGCATAACGATAGCTTATCAATATAATAATCGATAGTTTAATCAACTGATGGTTTTGAGTAATTGAGCAGGTTGGCAGCTCATATTTTTTCATATATTCCAGATGCTTGGAACTAAACTAATCAATATAAACAATAATTGGTAATAATTTCCAATAAGCAAATATGCAAATTAACATTCGCATATATTTGAAACATGATGGATGTAAATATTAAATTTAATATTTTAATATATAAGCAGTTGACCAAATCGTACGATTGTACGAGATGTTAACTTATCATATTAAAAATCATATTATATAAAGTTGGAAGAACTGTTGATGTTGATTTAGTTTGCTTAAGCAAATTAGAACTCTCTTAAATTTAAAATCCTTTTAAATTATCGGCTTACTATGTTAAATAAATAATAAATAACGCTTAGAGAATATGTAAAATACTATCGCGCAATCGATAGTTCAAGGAGCTGTGTCTTTGGATGAGTTTGATGAAGTAAGTTGGTACCTTTTAAATTCAAATTACATTTACTTTGGCGTCTTACTATATAAATTGGTTATGCTTTAATTAATATATATATATTTAAGAGTTTCTAAAGTATTTGCTAATAATTACGCCTATTAAATATATAAACTAAGAATGTGAAATACTTAAAAAGTGTGTCTGTTAAATGAACCAGTTGCTGTCATCGTAGTTCGCTCAACAAGTCAACTCCCAGCGATATTCGATATACGATATACGACTTAACATAAACAGTGACCGGCATAATTTTTCACAACAAATTGCATTAATTGAGAAAGCATTTCTCTTTCATTTTCTTAAGTGAGGAAAGTTTGAGGTGACACTGACAGCAGGGTATATATTTGTTCAGTTTAAATTTTAAATATATTTTTACACATAATGCTATCCCAATAGGGCTTCACTGAGAACGACAACGACGACGAAGCCAAACTGAGTTTTGTTTCTTGTTGAAGTTTGGGAAAATGGAGAAACGGGTAACAGTTTTGCTACCGAATGGACGGCGACAGAATGTCGGTGTTAAACCTGACATGACGTTGCTGGAGATATTGGAGACGGCGAGTGTCAAGCATGGCTTCGACAGCGACGAACATTGCCTTAAATTCCACAACAAGGAGCTCAGCTTAACGCAACAATTTCGCTTTAGCGGACTGCCCAACAATTGTGTGCTGGAAATGGAGACGACGGAAAAACGCCGCATCCTGAGCAACGTTCTCGTCTGCATCCAGTTAATAGACGGTGCTCGCAAGCAGGGTGAATTTGCACCCGGCAGCAGCGTTTGGCATGTGGTGCAAAATTTGTTCTCGGAACAGATTAAGGCCTATGCGAGTCCTATTATCATCTATATGCGCAGCGAGGTGGT
The DNA here is from genome assembly GCA_035042125.1 of Drosophila longiperda. Taxonomy (NCBI): domain Eukaryota; kingdom Metazoa; phylum Arthropoda; class Insecta; order Diptera; family Drosophilidae; genus Drosophila; species Drosophila longiperda. The sequence continues at coordinate 8,006,797 of JAWNLV010000010.1, read as the reverse complement.
GGGTGCGGAGCGTATGCAACAAACGACACTTAAGTCGCTGGGCATAATTGAGGGACGCGCCATTATGCGACTGGTCGACAAGAAACCAGAGGAGCTGAAGATGCAGGCTAATGTTTATAAGCCACCTGCAGAGCCGAAACCGAAGGCAGTTGATAATGACGATCAGCCCAGTACTTCTCGCTCGGCCATGGGTGGTGGTGGTGGTGGTGGTGGTGGTGGTGGTTTTGCCCTCACCAAAGATATGTTGAAATCGCTAAAGCGTTCAGCACCCGACGAGAAATCATCTGGAGAGACAACAGCTGCTTCAGCTGAGGCAGAGAAAAGCGCTGAAGCAGAGCAGCCCAAATATGATTGGGGCAGCAGCTCGGGTTACACGCTGCAGAAGCCCCAAAAGGGTGATCAAAACCAGGACGACGACGATGAGGATGATGAGGAGAATGCTGGTCGTCCACCACCAGTAGTAAATATAATTGGACCACGGAATGCCATACTCTTCTCTTTGGATGCCGCCAATCGGCACAATGATGATTTGCCCGATTCATTTTTCGATTTGACCGTCAATGATTTGAAGATGGTGTTGCGAGATTTAAAGCGCACCGCAGCCGGAAACGAGGATGCCCCACTGCTTACAGCTAATCTGCGCGAATTGAATCGCCAGACGGCTATGTTGGCCAAACTGAATCAATACAAGGATTGTGTGCTGCGCATACAGTTCCCAGATCGCTATGTGCTCCAGGGCATTTTCAAGCCGCATGAATTCCTTTCCGAGGTGGAGGGATTCGTGCGTGGTTTTTTGGCAAAGCAAAGCGAAGAGTTTCAATTGTTCACCATACCGCCGAAGAAGGTTTTGCCGCCGACAGAAACCCTGCTGGAGCTGAATTGTGTGCCAAATGCCGTTTTACACTTTGCCTTTGTGGAGGATCAACTAAATGCGGAGACGAATTCATTCCTGCAGGAAAAGTACCTCACACAGTTAACCTCGGAGGAGGGCGCTCTCTTTGCGGTGCAAAAGTATCGCATCCACAGGGCCGGCGTCAGTTCCAATTAATGCACTTGTTGCTTTAAGCGAACACTTAGCGTGATATTAAACAGATTCGCATTATTCTATAAATTTAGAAATGGTTGTTTATTTTTGTTACTTTTGTTTGAAAAAATCACCTACAAAGTTAGAGAAAGGTGGCTTTTTGCTCAAATTTAAATAAAATATGTTTAAATTCCAAGGACATCATTATTTCCTGTCAGATTTATTTAAAGGTAAGTTACTTGGTAAAAGTAAGAATGTGTAATTTAAAGAAGTGCACAACATGATAACAGTCAGTTAAAGTTTTCAAAATGGTTTTATGTCTTTCGATTAATTTAAATTGTAAAACCATTGATTTTTATTCCTTTTTAGGACTATTTAAAAAAATATATATTTGGACTGAGTGAGGATAAAAATTAGTATTTTAAGAAAGAGAGTTAATAATAGTAAGTCGTCTTATCAGTTGGGTGTTTTTTTTAAATATGGCCGGTGTTGTAAAGTGCGATATCACACATGACCATATGTCAGAGAGAACAAAACAGACAGAGAGAGAGAGAGAGAGACATGCGCATGCGCAAAGCAATCACTTTCGAAACCGATCCAATGCACCAAAGAGGCCAACTTGAGCTTGACTTGGTGGATTTCTGATTCATATTCACAGAGTCTTCAGTTTTCAGTCTTTGCTCAGCAGTTGGAGTGACAAGTCTTATTTCGCGCATTAACAGTTTCTCAGTTTCGCTCGAGGCTCGATTTTGAATCGGATTCATATGCGGTAAAGGCGAGACTCGATACTCAATTACAGACACCCATGCACATATATAAAGATATATATATATATTTATATACGTATATATGTATTTATGTGTATTTGTTTATATATTGGAAACAACAAATAAAAAGAATGCGTGCCAATATGAAAAAGTGAAATACATTTAACGTCTTTATCGGGGCTAGATTGATGTGCGTGTGTGTGTGCGAGGCCAATAGTTTAATACCTATTTGTTATATTGTGGCCGAAAGGCGAAAAGTGTGAATTTGTTAATGTTTGTGGAGCAAACAGCAATAAATGTTATTTAAACTAAACCGAGCCAAGTTTAACAACAAAAACACTGCCAGAGTAAAATATGAAATAAAAGCGTATCGCAAACAACTTTTACCTATGATTTTTATCTTTACGGGTTTTAAGCGCACGTTGTTTGTTTTACGTCCAAACGTGCTGACATCTATTTTTTTTTTTTTAATTTTTTTGGGGGGCGTGGCGTGTAATATTATGGCGCGAGCGCCAAGAAACAGAAAACTGAAACCGAACCAAGCCGATTGGAAAGTGCTCGACTCGTTACGCTTAAGAAAACGCTGCATAGTTATTTACAACAGGCATTTATCGAAAATATTACTGCAAACAAACATGGCTATATTTTATTTATAGGGTTTTCAAATTTTAATATCGATGGGAAACGCCAAAAAAAAAGAAGACGAAGCCCACGCGGCTTTGTAGTTGTTGTCGTTGTCGATCTTCAGATGGGCATCTTCGCTTTTACTTTAAAACGGAAAGAGAGAGTGTTTTTGTTTGAGTCCGGCTCATTTGCGTTTCTGCCTTTTTTATTTACCGGTTTTTCAATTTACGCGCATTTCTTGGTAAACAGCAATTGCTGGCCACATATATTTATTTGGTTATTTGGCTATGCCCAGCATAATACCGCATATAATTGTAATAGCTTCATTAAATTTAATTAAAAGCAACTACTTCCGAGTCACAGTACCTCATCTCCGCCGGCACGAGTAGTACATAAAGTTTTTTGTATTTTATCATAAAATTTTTTTTATTTTAATAAAACGCGTGCCTACATCCATCATAACAAACGTTTTTTTTCACATTTCCATAGCAAATACAATAAAAACAGGCTTTTTCTGTGCGTGTGATTTTGTTGGTCAACAAGGAAATTGCTAGCCAAAAGTTATACGAAGTTAACAAAACTAACTAACTAAAAATAAAAAATACGACGCTTACAATTCGAATTACAAGTAATCAAAATAATCAACATTACCCGCTGTAAAAAGAGGCAACAATGAATTTTTTCGTTATTGGATTTCTGGTCATGCAGGCGGCAAGTGAGTAAAATGCATTTGCTTTCTCGATTTTTTCTTTTCTTTTTTTTTTGATAAAGCATTTTGAGTCGGTGGAGTTTAATATCATAATTCATGGATATTTTGTTGGTGTAAAGTTTGAATATATTTATACATATGTAATGTGAAAACATTAATTTTAATATATATTAAAAGAAAAAAACTATTCTAGTTTTAAATTAATCTATTTAAAGCATACCTAGGATAATATATGTAATTAATTCACATTAATGCAGACCTTGTTATTTTTTAGACTAACCCGTATGTAAGCTAAGAAATATTTATACAATCTACAATCAAAGCATTAAAGATATCATTATCAAACCCCTAAGAAGTATTTACTCTTTTTTCATCTCTTTCCTCTATGCAGTCCATCTGCAATATGTTGATGCAATGTGTTGATATGATTCATATTAAATTACCAAAGTTATTAATTTTAATTATTATCATTTTATCCAATTAATGAATACATTTCTTTTGCTTGATAATGACTCAGTTGACCTGTCCCTTGCGTTTTGCATTTTTTTTAAATTTTATTTTGCATTAATAATGGATTCAATAAATATATATGACTAAGACTGTTTTCTGTTTTTTTTTTTCAGTGTAATAGAAGCACAGAAGTGCATATTACAAAATTGCTTTCTTTAAGTATTTAGTTTTCAAATCAAGTTTGTGTCTTAAGTCTTTCGTTTTTGGCCAACTTGTCACGCATGAAATTAGTTATTAAGCAGCTTACAAAACAATTCGATTATTAACCCGAAAAAAATTCTTTTGCATCATATTTGAGTGACGTAGACACATTAGGCGGACGAACGGCTGAAAAACAGCTATTAGTTGGTTTACATACTTACGTTTATATATATATGTATGTACATTAGTATTTGGCCTGTATTACAACTGGTTATGCACACTCTGTTGACTGATTTAAAGTGTTTTGCATTTGGGTTGAATTCAAATTGAGATGAGCTTCACATTAAGTTCGAGTCACCTAAGCATATGCAGTTTACCCACCTGTGTTTACAAAAGCGCGCCAAAAGGCAGCTCGAAGCAACAATAAGAACAACAACAACAATGAAAATAAACAAAAAAAAATTGAACAACAATTGGCTGCTGTTGTGAGCACATTCAACCAATTATTTAGCTAACGCTCACTTTAAAACTCGACTATTGCTGTTTTTCTATAGTTTCTGGTCTGTAAATACCCTGTGCCAATAATGTATCGATGGGTGGCCATATTTCTATGTGCATTCGGACGTATTCAGCTTAGAAGCTATAAGTCTTTAAGAGATTTAAAAATTTGGAAGCCAATGGTAGCTTTATTTATTGTTCAGAAACATATTTCTAAGGTTGAATTTTTCTAAAAAAAAATATAATAATTTAAATAAAATATTTCATCTTTTTAAAAGGTTTTTTTTTTTGCAATTTATTTCTAAAAAAAGAAAATTGCTTTGCCAGTTTTCAGGGCAAATTTTATTTAAGCGATTTTTCTAAATTCAAATAAACAGTTTTTTATATTTGTGCACTTAAAAATATAATGAAAATATTAACTTAGAATTATGAAATTAAGTTTTATTTTTATTAAGTACCTTTTCGACAAACTTGCTTCAAACTTCAATTCAATAAAAAATATATCGACTTGGGAAAACATTGCTCAAAGTCAAATTAAAATAAAGCTTGTGTGACAAGAAAAGTAAATAGTTCCCTAAACCAATGTAATTCCCACAAAGTGGATAATTTGTTAATTTACCTGAAGATCTACCCGCCACCGATCTATGCGAATTTGGGCATTAGGGCTCGGAACTTATTAAATTGGCGGTATCATTCAGGTTTGTGGCAACTGGACTGCAAAACGATGACAAGCTCGGGCATGGAGTTCCTAACAACTGGCTTTTCCAATGAGGATGCCAGCAAGGTCTTTGGTTCTTTCCAGAACAAGATGAATATCTTTAAATATGGTATCACACTCACCAGTGCCTGGAATACAGATAATCAGCTCTTTGGTGAGATCAAACAGCGCAACAAATTAGCTGATGGCTTAATGTTTACATTGGGGGGTCGCTTACAGCCTTCCACTGGCAGTAAGGATGGTTCGTTCTCGGCTCGTTATGAGGGTGATGACCATACCATATTGGGAGAAATAGAAATGAAGACTAATCCTGTGTTGAGCCTGTCGCTGGTGTTGCGTGACCATCAATTTCTGGGCGGTGTTGCTTGCGACCATGATTTAAGTGACGGCGGGGGAATGTCTTGGAAAATGGCTGTGGGCTGGTCGGATGCTTTAACATCGCTCCATATCGAACTGTCAAATAATGAGAGCCTTTTATTCTCACTTTTTCACAAGTTTAACCATAGATTCTTCGGCGCATTTCAGATTGACAATATATCTGATGGGCGCCAGCTGAATGTGGACTTAGGCATGACCTATCAGTTGGCAGGTAATGCCTTGATCCGTGCCAAGATAAATAATAAAAGCGAAATTGGCTTAGGCTACGAGAATCAACTGCGACCGGGCATCACCTGGTCCATTTCGAGTATACTCGATGGCAAGAATCTTAATAATGGTAATCACAAGTTTGGCGTTGGGCTATCCTTGGTGTGTTAATAAATAGCTGATATAATATTTCTGTATTTCTTCAATTGTAACCCAGACCAAAGACTGTAGAGATACTTTAGTTTTTAATATGACGATATAAAAACTTTTACAACACTCAGAAAAGAAGAAAGAAAGAAAATCGCGTTAAAGTAAAAATACATTTTAAAATAATTTATAAATATAGAAAAAAATATTTCTGAAAAAAGGTTTGCCCTCACCAATCATCAATCTCATTTTACAAATGTTTTCTAATGTTAGGAATGGCATTTCTAAAAAGAATTATAGCAAACCATTTAAATTTTTTGCTGTATTTTGCCTTTATTTCACACATATAAAAAAACGTGCTTAAAATTGTAGATATTTTTTTAAATTTTAGGAATAAAATTACTTTTAAAAGACTTCGCAGTTTGGAACTTTGGTTAGCAGTACAAACTCCGTCAGTAGCGCAGCTCTTTACAGGGTATTTTCAATACGTCAACTTTCAATTCTGTTCAATTTTAGCATTATCTTTCCGCTTGCAGTTTTTTCTTTGGCAGTCGCGTTTAACCCGATTACTTTTTGGCTAGCGTCTTTGAGTTTTGAGGCATGGCTAAAACGCTGGTTTTTTTTTTAGTGGATTGGTTTTTCAATGCAAACGAGCATTTCAGCATTTAAAACCTTGCTAATGTAAATTAAAAAAAAGCTTGATATCTGTTGAATGACTGTACATAAAATAAAAAACAATAAGCATAAAACGTTTTGTTCTATTTGATTAATTAATGAGCTGATGAAAATTATAGTTGGAATACGGATGCTGGACTATGACCTGCTCCTAAGTATTTTTTAAAGCATTAAGCATAGATTTTAGTTCTAGATAAGTTAAGGAGAGTACTTATAAAATATAAGTGCTGCCGGCGTTTTTAATTAATTATGGTCTTCACTCATGGCCGCAATTTGTCAGGTGTTACGATTCGATATATCGATTTGCTTGGCCAAAGCAAAATTCGCATGCAAATTAAGATACAAATTTAATTTGTACAACCTTCGCACTACAATTTAGTCTAAGCAACTTGGCCAAAACACATCAAATTTGCATTTTTCAACTGCAAAATCTTCGTTTGTGCCTTTGACATTGAGAGAGAAATAAGTGTTATGGACATAATTTCTCAAGATTGAAGCACAAATCAAATGGGTCAAGTTCAGTGGTTTTCCAGATGGACAACTAGAGCAGCAGCTGACGGTGTTAATTGCCAGTTTTGTTTGTGTTTGAGATAAATAGCAGAAGCGTCGACCAATTTGCATAAACCACACACGCTTCATTTGCATTTGCTTTTTTTTTGTATTTGGGCTCTACTCTGCCACGCTGTGATCATAATTTTTGATCCGCTTTGGCATGGAATGCGTAGATTGACGCAGCTAGTTAAATTTTTGGCTGAATCATGTTGACTGGAAAGCAAGCCAATAGCACGCCCAGATTTGGCGATCTCTCTCTCTGCATTACACTCAGAAAAGAAGTGGTAAAACATACACTTGGCGCTAAAGATAAGTTAACTACTTATTCAAAAAGTATATTTGTGAAATGGAATAAAAAAATAATATCAGTTCTACTGTAGATTTTTCTTTAATTTGGAAAAATGTCTGATATACTTTTACATTAGAGAAATGAATTTTTGAATATTATAAAAAATACATAACAAACCCATCAAATTTATAATTTTGATTTTATTCGTATATTTTGAAATTATTCCGTAAAATTAAGTCTATAAATTAATTTGAACAATAACGATACAACTTGCAAACATTTTAAAATCTAATTTTTATTTTTTGTTAATTTAAAACAGTAATAAATTGTTATAGCTTTTGGGTTGGGTGGTTTTTCAAACTTCAGCTTAATTTTTTCGAGTGTAGGGCGGTACTTGCGAGTGTCTGTGCGGTCTAATGGTCAATAAAGCTGTGATGTCTCTATAAAAACCCAGGTAGGCACTCAGGTTGGGCTGATGCAGTGATTCATCAATTCGAAGCCAATCAGTTTTTGTGGTCGAGATGCGTCTTAAGCTTAAGTTTTGGCTGTTTTCCTTTTCTTTTTTTTTGTTTTGTCAGTCTTTTGTTTTGCAGTCAATGACGCAGCAGTTTGGCATCGCTTCTTCTCTCCCCTTCACACTTTTGAGTTTTCGTTTTTTATATAACCCACATTTTTGGCAGACCGCTTTATGCAACTTCTTGATAAAAATAAAAGCAATAACAAAAAAGGGCTTAAAGCACTTGATGCTTTTGTTATTGCTGTTGTTGCCTCTTAAGGCAGGCCCAAAACAACCAATATTGCCGCTTGTCAAAGAAAACATTTAACGCTAATTGCCACCGACTTTCAAATAGCAATGAGCAGACAGGTTCTTTTTCCCCTTGATGCAAAATCCAGCAAGTTACAACAAAAGCCAAAAAAACAAAATAAATTCCACAAAAAAGTTAACTGCAAAATTGCATTGTCATATTGATGGACTTAAGAGGGAAGCTGTATAAAAAAAAACAAGCAGTTAAGTGAGCAACAAGTGAAAGGCGCAGTGCTTGGGTCAGGCAATTAAGAAAATTGTCCTTCACGTACACTCTCCACCACATAAATAAGACACCCCTTTAATTTATTTACTATCCACTTCTGTCAAACGCAGCCGAGATTAATTTTTTTTATTTAAATTTGGTAGAAATTTAAATTTTATCGAAAAATCACTGAACAAAATCTATTAAAACAAGGTGTCTGAGAATGTTAAATAAAAAATATTTAAAAAAAAAAACTAAATCATCTTAGATATTTAAAACAACATATACAGAACATACAGATTTCTGTATATTTTTAATGTTATTATTATTTAGATATTTTTTAATTCCAGTGTTTCCACTTTTAAAAAAACCAAGTTTTTATTATTTTTAAAGATTAAAAACTTTTTTGAGAACTTGGCTTATTTTTAAGACAACTTATATTTAAAAATAAGGTTTTTGGAGTACTTCAAGTATTTTAAATAACTTAGTACTTAATGTCTTACCGATCGTATACTGTATTTAAGATCGTCGCATTGTGGCATATAGTTTTCCCTATTCAAAAGCTGTACTTTAATTTTTATTTAATATGTTGATTACGGAATTTCACTTGCAATTCTTGGCAAATTAGCAGTTACCCAAAACACAAACACGTAATTCGCTGCCAAGCAGCGCAATTTTTTTTTAACAATTAACAATAAATTTAAACATAATTATCTCATCTTCACAGCCAGCATCAGCACCAGCATGCAAGACTCAAGCGAAGCACAACAAATACAAATACAATATACATAAATACCTACATAACAAGATCTGCTGTCTGAGGCTGAGTGTCTGCCACAGTTTACTATTACTACTCTTGCGTGTGTGTGTGTGTGTGTGTGTGTGTTGTGTGTATATCTTTTTGTAGGCTGGCAACTACTTTGGTTCACTCACGCAACCCGCTCGCTCACGTAAGACCTTCAAAGGTCACGCAAGCCGACTCCAACTCCGAGTCCAACTCCGTCTCCCTCTCCATCTACATTCCAAATTCAAATTTCAACTCCAACCCAGACTTTGAGCTTCAGCTTGAACTTTCTGTAGACTCATATGGCCACCCGGCGCTGCATCGCTTTTGGGTGTCTTTATTACCTTTTGTTACAGTTGCCAGGCATTTTTTATTGCCCTAACATGAAAGTTTTGCATATTAGTTATAGAGAATTGATTTGATATCCAAAATTAGCACTTAAAGATAAGCTACAATTATTAAAACTGATATTGTTTGTGCTCCACAAGCTAAGCCGATATTCATGCTGCGTTTCAAATGAACCATAATTATAATTTTAAATAAAAAAATTGTATATTTCTAACTATTTTTATTATTTATTATTATTATTATTTTTTTATTGATATGTTTTCTTATTGTATATTTTAAACATTGAAAATTAAAAAGTTTAAGTAGCGTCTGAAAATGTGCTTTTTAAAACTGAATTTATTTCTTGGTTAACATGTATTTGATTTATACAAAATTAAGTTTTTCAAAATATATTTGCATTTCCAAACAAAAAGTGGTTAGTTTTATTCTATATTTTTGGTTGCAGTTTTTGTCATGTTTTGCCAATTAATATTATTTATCTTTTTGTTCTCAAATACAATATTCAAACAAATTTTTTACCTTTTTATCTTTCTTCTTCATCTTCAAAATTAATCTAGAATGGAATAAAACTCATGTTTTTCTAACTTTAAATTTTTCTATATATGTTTTTGGCTTTTTTATTAATTTCTTTAGCTTTTAACCTACTCTCAAATGTATTTAATTATAAATAAAAAATTTATTTTAATTTATTAACCAGGACAAAATACTTTAGATTGCATCTATTATTTTTTTTTATCGAACTTCCAAATATTTTTATTTGTAAAAAACCAAATTTTTACTAACCAAAATTAATCACTTGTAGCAACATCATCTTTTCAAGGATCATAAGAGCATTTCAGATTCGCCATAAGAGAAAACAATTTGTAATTTTGCTTTGTGGTTATGTGAAACATATACACACATATATACACACACACAACCACACACACACAGAGAGACAAGCAAAAGCATGCAACAAATAGTCGCTCAAATTGCAATTTAATGCGAAACTTTTTTGTTGGATCTTGAATTGCCTAAAAGATTTAGTATTTGGGTGTTTTTATTTTTTTCGGGCCATATCACTCACTGTCAAGACCATCATTCAATTAACATAATTAACTGACAAAACGACTTAGCATGCAGATTGGTAGCCAACCAAAACCACTGTTTTATTGTTGTTAACATTGTATTGTTTTTTTTTTTTGTTTGGCTGGTTTCTAAATTGGCACTTGTCCATCTCTTGGAAATGTGGCTCACTCGAATACACTCTGAAAATTTGAAGGTCAGCTTTACAACATTATCTTCTAATTACGCTCAATATCGAGTTTCAAATGAGTTTTCCTACAAAAGCCAACGACTGAATTCTATTGTGGGAAATTGAAATCTTAAACCAAACAGCGAGGTCAAGTTTAAATATTTTGTACTGATATTCAGATGTCTGAGGAAGCGAAAGGAATTCTCAAAACCTATGTTTACTAGATTAAATCGGTTTTTACAATCTCAAAGCTGTTTCCTTTTATAGCGTTTAACACCTAAGTCGTATTTATTAACTGGCCCATGGAATGTAGTGGTTGTTTTTTTTTTTTTTTTTTTTTTTTTAACAATGCTTAGCGGCTTGACAACGAGCATTAAAACTCTGGCACTGGCAGACTGAAACTGATCATTTAGATACATTTGTAGATATAATATAGATAAAAGGTACCATAAAAGAGCGCCGCTCAAAAGGAAAACAAAACTGAGGTTAAGGTCTGCCAAGATAGTTACCACAAAAATTTAACGCAGACGATGAACACAGATGCTCACCTGATGGGCCCATAATTTATACACAATATTTGCATTTATCATTAAATTCAATTAATGGCAAAGCAACAAAAGTAAAAAAAAAGACATTCCGCAAGACGGCCGCAATTAATAACAATGTTTGCTATTTCTATTTGATAGTTTTTTTATTTTTTATTATGTTTTGTTGACCCACTTTCGCGCTAGGTGCTAACTGAATGGGCTAACTGACTGGGAGAAGGTTGCTGGCTGGAGAAAAGTGCATAGGCTGAAAGTTAAAGTAACTTAGCCAAGTTAGTTGCTAGCTGTATTTGGTCAATGGCAAATGCACTCAAAGAAAACATTTAAAATTATTTTAAAAAGTTTAATAGTTTTCATAATCAGTAAGTACATTTCTAAAATTAAAGGTTGTTATTTTTTTTTTAAATGTTGTAAACATGACAAACGTTATTTTCTACAAATTTTTGCATGCATTAAGAAAAATCTTTTTTATTTGTAAAAATAATTTCTAAAAACAGGATAAACTTTCTAGTTTTCATTTAAGGGCTATTTTTGAAAATGAAGTGCGATTTTTTTTTTTTTTTTTTTTTTGCTGAGTGTGAATTGATTGATGTATGGATGAATGACTGGCTGGTTAGCCGGCAGTAAACCGACTGCATATTTATGGCTCATTATTTGTTCAGTTTCAGTTTCAGTTTCAGTTTGAATTTCTATTTGTCATAGGCAAGCAGCCAAGCAAGCAACCAATTCATAGAGACGCCGCTCGGGTCTCGAGATGATGACGGGTGAAAGCTGGCAGTGACTAACTCACTTGACGTTTCGCGCTGTTGTTGTTGTTTTTCTAGTTGCTGTTATTGTTGTTGTAGTTAGTGTTAGTGTTAGTTGTTGTCTTTGCCATTGCGCCGGTCAATTAGCCGGCTATTGCTCTGCCCAGCTGTAAACGGTTTGAAGCACTGCACAATTTTGATTTTTAGTTTTTCTTTCGCTGATATTTGTTTTTTCTTTATTTTTAATTGTTCTGCCTAATTTTCTCACCATTTTGCTTTGCCAATTTCACCCTAAAACTCAATATGTTTTTAATGTCTCTATTAACCAGTCCGTTGTCATTTAATTTTAACTCTTTTTCTAACCAATTCGGGGCGTAATTCAAATTTTTGCTCACTTCAAAATAAAACCCACGTAATGCAGATATATTTATTTCGTATTTAGATTTTGCTGTTGCCATAATTTGGGTAAAAGTGCAATTAAGTTGGTCCAAGTTGAAGTGAAGCGTTTAAAATATTTCAATTGACTTTGATAAATGAAAGTTTTTGGTATGCAATGACGATGCAAATGTTTAAGCAATCAATTTGAAAGAAACATTTTTTTAAATGCATTCACTGGACAACATATCAACGAAACTTATAAAATTGGTAGATACTTAATTTTTTGTATGTAATTTCTGTACTTTATCAATTATCTATTAAAACTTCTCAGTCTAGCACATTTCAGAAGGAAGCCAAAGTTCAAGTTCTTGGTGCAGCTTATAATTGCGAAATTGTGTCAATTTGGGAGCAAGGTTTAGTCGAGTATTCTTAGTGGTTTTACAAATATGTTAAGTAATTGCACTCGAAGCGTTCGTTTGATTTGTACAGATTTCTTAATTGGTTTGACTTTGAATACAAACAACTTTTGTAACGAGTAGAATATAAAAATATATGTGTTCTTATGTTTTATCTACTTTAAAGAGTAGTTGTTGTTGATATATATGTTTGTTTTATCTGAATAACACATGTATAAATATATATAAACTGTAACAAATTTCATTAAAATCGGCTTAGAAATGCTGATTTAAATTTGAACTTAATCGATTTACTTTAGTCTACAATGTATTTTATAGCTGGGTTCAAGGTATTTGCTAGACGAGCGCTCTCGATTGTTGTTTTCTGACTTATTTTGTGTTACTACTACTACTTGGAGTTATAATATTCTAGCAATAATTGATGTTAGAAGATGTTAATGATTATGTTTCCTTGGCATGTTGATGTCTCATTTGGCACTTCTCCAAGTTTCCAGTAACCCCATCTGAACCGCTAATACTCGTTTATCTAAATGAAAATGAACCTTGCTGATGGCAAAGTTCGCATTTTTGCTATTAAAACACGCTGCATTTTCCTTGAACCAATGAACAGCATTAGTTTTAGCCTTTAGCCAGATAGTTTTTTATTGGCCATTGGCAACAATTCACATTTATTAAACACATTTGATATCGATGTTCTGGCAAACAATTTCAACTTCAAGTGGCTAAATTAGCTACTTAATAATATACTCTAGATTTTATACTCTAGATTTGGAAATTTGAAAGTGCTTTTTTATTTTTTATTTTTATTTATAGATAAAACAAATCTGTTTCCAGTGTAAAATTTTATATGTGTGTACAACAGAAGATTTTTTTCAAAAGATTTTTTGATTTTAATTAATTAATAATTTGAAATTAACACATACAATTATTTAACGTATGTTATAAATTAAAATCTTTGTTATCTTCAAGTTTTTCTTACTTGGAGCAATGAGTAAGAAAAGACAAACATTTTTATAGTTTTCAATTATCTCTGGACAGTGTCTACAAATTTGTTATGCCCAATTTAATCTATGTGTTGTATTATCAATGGAATTTTGAATGAATCCACTTGAGGCACGTTTCATGTGCCACTTGACATGCTAACAATTTAATTTGAACTCAAGACTCAAGTTGCAATTTGGGCTCACTTTGTTGCACTGCGTTTGTTTTGGGTCGGTGTCGTCGTCGTCGTTGATCTTTATGGCCTAAAGTTGTCGCTTGAAATAAATTAGCTAACAAACTGGCTCACATTAACTGCCTGCTCAAGTATTACATTTAGTTTATTTTAAGTGCTTGCTTGCTTGCCAAACATTACGTTAAACTGGCAAAAAAGAATAAAAGTCGGTCCATAAGGAAGTTCAAATATTTATCACTTTAAAAACTGAGTTATATATTATTATTGTCATTAGCTAAAGGGCTTGTCAGCACTGTTTCCCTCTGGCAATCGAACTTAGTTAATAGATAAAAATAGTTAAGGGTTTCCGACTGAGACTGCCACTTAAAAGCCTTTTGTTCAAGTTGACACTTTGATATGATTATAGCTGTGGCTATATCTGAAATCAGAGACACATCAATCAAATTTAGCCTACGCCTTTTCAGTTTTATGCGGGCCATCTTTTTTTTTATTACTATAATTTTATTTTGTATTTGTTAAAAAGGTTTTTTTTTTGCTAAAAAAACTGTGCCACGGACAGTCACGGCTATTTCGAGATATATATATAATTTATAATTTAATAGTAATGTGGAGCCCAACCCTAAACAACCCACTCACAAGTACAAACACGATTTCCTAGCCTCTTTTCGCTGCCTAAGAGTCTGCTTGGTAAATGTTTTACAATGGCTAATTCTCACATAATACCACTAATACTACTACTAATACTACCACTAATACTGTTAACTAATCAATGTCAATGCTTTGTGTACTAAATTCATTTTGTAACCTTTTGTATTATATTAAAAAACTTTCCTATTGTGTGTATGCGTTTTCTATTTATTTATAGGATTGGCTTGCGGGACGTGCGTTTTTATGTCCGAATATGGTTTCACACTCGATTGTAACTTCAAAAAATCTGGACTGTTTCGTGTACGAAATTTGGGTGGCGTCAAGGCGCATTTCGGTTTAGGTAAATCCAGCATATCAACAAATCTATAACCCATCCCTCCCTCCTCCCCTACCTAATCTATACTATTTAGTTAAACTCTAACTTATAGCTTTAATCACAAATTGTATATACAATACGTTAAATTGTAAATTGTTTTGACTCAAATGTTAATCAAGCAGAAGACCACAAAAAAGAGAAAAAAAAAAAATACTGCAGCATTTAAAGCCATCATCAATGTATTAATGCCAATGCCAATGCCAATGCTAATATTGGTAGTGATATCCAGTTTAGAGTGGATCGAATAGAGAGGCAAAGGCACAGTTCAATATCCGTAGCAATAGCATTGACCATTGGCTATTTATTTGTTACTTTAATCTGTACATATAAAAAGAACAAAGGCTGTCGAAAATAAAACAAAAAGCTATTCATTATTAACGTGATTGATGAAATCGTTGCTTTCATGGGTAACTTCATCCATAATGGAGAAACATTAACAGCATTTGCTTCTAGGTCTCAGTGTGGGCGATGAACTCGGCTTCAAGGAATCGCTGAGCATTGTGGAGAGCGATCGACGACGTGCAATTAACTATCGGAATGGAGCACCAGAGCTGGTGGGCGTGTTGCCCTCCTCGCGACAGAAAGAGGTGAGTGCTATACCCAGAAAAAAGTACACTGTTCTTAATTCAAGTGTAACTGGACTTCGGCTTCCAAATGTATATCATTATTTCAATAATTCTTAAGGAAGTTAAAAATGTATTTTATTTTTATTTCATTCCCATATTGCGATTGAAATAGACTTGTTTTATCTTTGTTTTTATCATTAATTAAGATTTTTTTATTAATGCTTTTTTACCCTAATTTATTTACCTAATGTGGAGTAAGAGCAGTCGCCATTTAAGATTGAAGATTAATTTAAGCATAATTAAATTATGCTTATTCTTAAAAATATTTTCTTAAAATTCAGTCTTGATTTCTCATAAGTTCTTCAATAATGTACAAAAATTGATTTGAAAAATACAATATTTTTTTATTTAAAATTTTGAGTTTAAGCTGATAACACAGACATTACCTCTTTCCTAAAATGATAACTAAACAAAATCTGAACATCAATTCAAATAAATATTTTAACACGCTTTAAGAAATTAAATCACATAAAAATGAATCTTATTTCACATTTTCAATGATTTTCTTAGTTTTTTTGTACTTGATTTTAAAACATAGACAAGTACATTTATTTTTTTCTGAGTGTATGTGCTGCTAGCTGAAACTAAATTAAATTAACTAATAAATTATTGAGAGTATGTAAAATTGAATTTATTTGAAATTTATATTTAGTTTGTCTAAAACTGATTGATTGGTACTGACTGATACATTGAGTGCTAGAATTTTCTCTGAGTGTATGAGCTGCTTACTAATAGTATACAAAATTGCCCAGGCACCGGTGCAGCATCCACTGCCCGACAAGCGCATCACATCTCGTTCCTCCGGACCGGGTTCCTACAATCTGCAGCTGCTGCAGCAGGCGGCGAAGGTGGCCAAGAGTCAACCGCAGCCACAACAAGGCCAACTTATGACAGAGGCACGTCCGCTGCCAATGGGCGTGCCCATCTTCAAGCCCATACCACAAAAGGCCGGCGGCAAGAACGAGCCACAGCCAACGCCAGTTGGGGCACAGCGTCGCATAGCCGTGGATTCCACACAACCCCGAGTCAGTGTCAACAACAAACTGGTGGATGGAAATGTGAAACCGGTGAGTGGAAAACCAGAGACAGCAATAAGCCAATAAATTATTACTTTGGTTATTATTTTTTTAGCACTCGAATCGAACATTCCATGCCGACAATCAGTTGGTGGCACAACCAAAGCAATCTCTGCCGCAGGCTGTGCCCATTTTCCAAGCGATGCCCGACTCCATTTCTCGGATTGCCAATGTGGGCAAGACGGAGCTGGTGTCGCCTCCGGCAGCGGAGCAGCGCACACTGGGCAAACATCCCAATTATCTGCAGTTCGAGGAGCCCAAGTTTGATCTGAGAGACGTGACTGTTGAGGAGCTGGCGTCGGCGGCCAATGTCACCGTTGACACCATCAAGCATGCCATCTATGTGCGGGAACAGCAACTGAAGGCCGAGCATCGCGCCATGCTCGCCTCCAAGCTGCGGGACGAATTTATGCGCACCTCCACTGTGAGGACCACAACAACAACGACGACGACGACAACAACTCCAAAGCCAACTCAACTGGCCGAACACAAAGTGTCAAAGGTGAGCGTTTTGATGAAAATTCCAGAAATTTTTGTTACTTTCCCCTCAAATACAGAAAATTGCCAAGTGCAGCTTAACTTTTTTAGAATTGTGTCATTTTTATAAATCAAGAAATTAATTTTATAAATTCAGGAACATAGACAAAAAATCTTTTTAAATTTAAAAAATTTTTAAAGTGTATTTCGAAATGAGCTTTAAAGTTTTAAAATGTTTTGCTCTTGAGGAAATTTTTTAAACTCCAGAGTTTTATTTTGAAATATAAAAATTATATATAAATTTGTATTAAAAACCAGAGCATTTATTTACTATTCCTGTTGATATTAAATTTCTTTAAATTTTTAAGGGGATTCAGTTTTCTCAGTGTATATGCGATTTTGTTGCTGGCTTGGAGAATTGGGGAGATTTGATCGAATATTAATTTTATTTGACTCACGGCTATCTCAAAATAAGCTCTCTAAATTTCTCCATCTTTTCATTGACTATTCTGTGGCAGGTGATGAATGCACCCAAGGAGTACTACCCAGTGGGCTATGACAAGAACTTCGATGACAACTTCAAGTCAAAGGTGGACTTGCCGCCAACAAGTTTCTCCTGCGCGAGGCAAAAGCATTTTCCGGGTCTCTATGCCGACACCGATCTGGGCTGCATGGCGAGTTAATAATTATAGAATTAAATATTTTATTATTATATTCAATTTTTGCAGGTATTTCATGTGTGTGCTCTGACGGATGATGGCATGGTGCGCAAGTCATTCCTGTGCCCAGAGAATACGTTGTTCGATCAGACCATACTGAAGTGCAACTGGTGGTTCTATGTGGATTGCAGTGCCAGCAAGAGTGTCTACGATTCGAATATACCCATCTCGAAGAGCTATCAGCTGATGAAATCGCTCACCTATTTCTCCAAGTACAACAGCCCGAAGAGCGAACTGGATGGCGATAAGGATGAAAATGCCGTTGACATCGATTCGCTGAGGGAGTCCATGGAGGGTGTCTCTCGTCGCATGGAGCAGGCCAAGACTGCTCAGGCACAGCTCCAAGAGCTGAAGGCAGGGGAGGAGGGACAACAGCGGCAGCAGCAGTTGTCCAACTAGTTTTTGTTATATAGTTGCTATCTGAGATCTAGTTTAAGTTAAGTTCAAGATCGAGCGTCTCTGGTCGATTTGCCGTACATAGTCAATGTCTTGCGAAAGCCAACAACAAACAATTGTTTGTCTGTTGACTGTTGTATCTTGTCTGTTGTCTCTTGTCTCTGGCCAATCAATATAAACAAAAGACCCACTACTTCTTATGACATTTCCTAGCTACAGTTAAGTGGATCATCTCTATATATAGTTATAGCTATATATCAATATATATATATATATATATATATATATATATATGTACGTAATATAGTGCAATTGTAAGTGAATGTTGCGGTTAATCTTTTATATTTTATATTGCTATTTATTTATTATATTTCTCGACAAAATAAAATACTTCTTGTTACTCCAGCTACTTCAATTGCATCTCAATATTCTAGATTTTGTTGGTTTGATAAATTGGATAAAGTCAAAATAATTTATCTGAATAACTGGTTTTAATATTAGCTTTATGTTTTGATTTTCGATAAATTTATTATCTATGTAGAAAGAATATTTTATTTAAGAAATTAATTTAATGACGATCAGATTAGACTTATGCTTATTTTAACTGTAGCTTTTGGTGATGCTCTTGCTATATAAAAGTTATATAAAATAAGAAGCATAAATTCTACATAATGTTTTGACATTTCAAATTATTCTGTTGAATTTCTATTTATTTATTTATATTATTTAAAATATGAACTAATCCAGTAGTAAAAAATAGGCCGAAAGCAATTCATTATTTATTTTTCACAAAAAAAGTTGGGTTTTTTGATGAGGAGACTTTAAATTGGTTTCCTGGTATAATATTAAAAATAAATGTGAATATATTATAATATGCAGCTTTTCTTTACCAAACATCTATTTTTATATTGAACAAACTTCTAAAAGTAAGTTTATTTTTAATAATATTTCTCCATATCACTAAAGTCTGTGTTCCACTGAACTCTACTCCAAGTAGATGATATTCCTAGAGTAGTGGGCGTGGTTCAAAATTGTAAGAATATTGCTTTAAAAATGATAAATGGCTCAAAGCGGGCATATTACGTATTATGTGACGTATTCCAAAAAGCGAAGTTCATCCAAATTTTGAACATGCTCAAATTCTCGAAATTTTCAAATTCCCTGCTGAGCAAAACAATATATACATTATTTTTAGTTATATTTCAGTCTATGCGCTGAACAGAACAAATTAAATTTATTATTTAACTCATTTTTGCAAAATTTTCGATTCATATTTATCACAAATCAAAGTGTGCTCGTGCAGCCCAATGTTTCCCGTGTAACATTGCTGGACGATCAGCTGCAACATATCGCCACTCACCTCGCCAAGAGTCACCTCCTGCTCCTTGCTCTCGCGCATCGACCCGGAAAACATTGTCGAAAGATACTCACTCGAAGCTGCGAGCAAAAAGCGATAAGCTGACACCCGTTTGCCATCAATCCCAGCGATGAGAACCACATCGCACAGCTGCTGGATTTTCGTATCTTAAATAAATTGTATTTGATTTGTTTTCATATTAATAAGAAAATTATCTATAAACTGTAAAATTACATTAAGCTAAGTCTGATTACAGGGTAAGTGCTAGTTGGTTACTTTCAAACAACAGTTAAAATTGATACGGAAATAAAAATCAAGTCGAGACGGTAGTAAAATGGAGTGGGAGCGAGCAGAACAGAAAATGCGATAGATACTAATTAAATTAAAGCAAACAAACACAAAGATAAGCAAAGCCGCTTTATTATATTTTTACTTGTTTCTCTGCAGCAGCATTGTAGTTACTGTTATGGCTGATCGTCTTCTTCTTTTTTGCTGTTAATAATAATATATTTATTGGAAACACTTTTACCACACACACACTGTCACTCAGAAGGAGATAGAACGCTAAGAAATATTGATTGCTTTTGCGCTCAATATACTCTAAATATATATATATATATGTGTCAGGAAACCGTTGCAAGTAACAGCACAAATGCAACTGAATTGTAGTTTTTTTGTGGAAGCAATCAAATACACATTTGCTCTTGAGCATTACATGAAAGAATGTGTTCCTGAATAAAAAGAAAATAACTATTATCGATAACCAAAGATATATATAATAACAAAATGTCAGGAAAAACGGGTAGAGATAAATCAATACGATCCTCAATGGGTACTTGGATACTTGACTTGGATCTGAACAGGCAACAATTGGAGTTGCTGGAGCGGATTAGGAGAAGAGTCGCTAATATGACCGGATTGATAATCGATTTTAACAGAGAATGGCAGTATATGGAGTATGCTTTTGATGGGCATTACTCTCCTCATTTTGATTTTCGGGACACACCCCTTGGCGCCACAATCTTTCCCGACCTAGAGATTTTGGTGCAGCCGGAACGGGGCAAGGTGCTCCACTGGGATTGGAATCAAATGTTTATAAGGCCGTGCATGAACCCTACTTACTATTGACAAGCTCGAAGGATCTTAATTATATAGATAAATGTTAAACCTAAATAAATATGTTTCTTATCTAATGCGACTCCATGTGGAGTTTCGTTAATTAAACGATTCTAGGGGATTTCTAAAGATGATTCTTACAGGGTCTCCTGTTTATACTTACACAAAACGAAGGAACATAACTAAATTTGAATTTAAAACTCAAACTTGTCAGAGAATATTAATGAGAACTTGTCACACACTATTAAAACTGTTGTATTTGAAAATACGTAAAAATATGAAGAAATACTTCTGGGAATGCATATAGGAGATAAACATACAACTAATACTCAAATCTATCTGTTGAACTTTACTATTGATATTTGATTGACATCGAACTTTCAGTTGCACCCTATTCCGATCCTTGAAGGACATCGCCAACAGAAAATTATATCCTTACCTGATCATTGTTTCACACAGTTAAAAGTATGGAGAGTTTCTAACGAACGCTATTTCTCAGATCACAAATATATTCAATTTGAGCTTTATTTAAGGCTTCCAAAAGCGGTTCAGTGGATAACCTCTTAAATACTTCATTCTCATAGTGATCACTAAATCTTCCCAAGACGTATTCAGCTTCGGTCAAAAATCATATTTTTACCTAGATAAATCAGTCTGTTTTTCTTCTTGCCTAAAACTCCAGGGACTTATAGACTGCTGTTGGGCATGGAGGGGTAGCTGCCAGACTGTCGCGCATGTAGCCATCTTCAGGAGAAAGTAACTCTACTCTATGTGACCCACTGACAAGTAAACTAAAAATTGGGCTTACTTAACGAGATATTTTTGCACTGATTTATTATGTTAAAAATGCATGGGTTATAAACAAGTTTCTTAGAGGATATTGTTTGCTTAGGACAAGTTATTCTATTTGCTAATTGACCTAATACAATCAACAGTTATCTATGCCCTTCAAGAAACCTTCTCTTAATAGTATCGTATTTACCATCTGACATGACAGATGGTGCAAAAACCCATTTCTAATTGCAGCGCATGGCTCAAATGTACAATTGTATTATTATTATTATATAATTAATGAATAGTATGTGATAATGTTATTATATATTATATTACTATTATATATTATATTATTATACTCTATGATATTATTTATATTTGGAAGACTCTTAAGCCGGTTCGGAATCCATTTTTGGCTGCAGGTGATTGTATTACGGTATGGCAAAAACAGAGACGATGTTCCGTTCAACCGACATTGGAGCCAGTTCCCTCCAGGTATTGTTCACTAGATCATACTCCTCGACTTGGTTAACATCATATTCGCCATCATGGCCGCCAACGGCAATCAAACGATGTCCAATCAGAATACATCCGATCCCGCAACGTGCCACTTGCAGCTTGCAAATCAAGGTCCACTTATCGGTAGACGGATCATAACGTTCCACGGAATCGGTTAAATTGTCGGTTCCACTTTCGTAGCCACCCATTGCATATACGAATCCATATCCAGCAGTGACACCAACTTCTCCACAACATCGATTCATGGGAGCCCGAAAGCACCATTTATTTGTATCTGGATCGTAGCTTTCGACTGAGCAATCATCAGAGTATCCGCCAATAGCATAGAGGCGACCGTCCAACACCGCAACACCAAATTGCGTACGACCATTGGACATCGGCGACACATAGTTCCAGGTGCGCACAATGGGATCCCAGCGTTCGACCGTGTTCAGTTCGTTGTCCCCATTGTATCCGCCTAGCACATAGAGTTTCCCATCCAGCACTGCAACGCCTGGATTAGATCGCTCATTTTTCATTGGATTGAATTGTTTGCAGGCCAACGTGTTGAGGTCAATGCTCTCCACAGAGCTCAATATTTCATTGTTGTATATTCCGCCGACCAAAATCAGTTGGTTATCCATGAAAGCGGCACCAAAATCCTCGCGGTTGTCGATTGTGCGCGTTAAAGTCGTCCACTTGTTAAGATTCAGAGAGTAGGTCTCAATGGAACAAGCCAAACCACTCACAACCAGCAATCGGTGGTTAATCTGCTTGCGGGGCTTGGTTCGTTCGGAGGCATCAAGGGACGAACGGAAGTCGGGGGGCAGTGAATGCCATTGGAAGGCCTCAAGCAGCAGTTGCTGGCACTCGTTGCTGGCGCTGCACACTTTCTTTACGTGATTCACAATGAATGTTGGAGGCAAGAGGGGCAGACGCACCTTGGCGAGCAGCTCGGGTATGTGCTGCTCACGAGTTGGCGCATCGTGGCGGACCCACGACATCATCTTGTGGAAGACATCCTGCTCGGTTGGTACTTCAAGCTCATCGCTGGCCAGCAGCTTGCCCAGCTGAATGGCGTTTAGTTGAAAGAACTCCTTATTCTGACAGACCTTCATAATGTGCTGGCAGATGTACGCCTGCGCCACTTGCAGCAGCTCTGCGCAGCTGTGCTGCTCCGCCATGAAAGCGATTCCCAGACAATTAGATGGGTCCAGCTGGCCTTCGAGAAAACTGCAGCATTTCGTCACCACAGATGTCAGCTGCAGCAGGTTGGCGGTGACCAGCAGCGTCTCAACAGTGTCCTCGTGCAGCTCAATGCTTCCCGTGTAACAGTGCTGGACGATCAGCTGCAACGTATCGCCACTCACCTCGCCAAGAGTCACCTCCTGCTCCTTGCTCTCGCGCATCGACCCGGAAAACATTGCCGAAAAAAACTCACTCGAAGCTGCGAGCACCAAGCGATGAGCTGACACCCGTTTGCCATCAATCCCAGCAATAAGAACCACATCGCACAGCTGCTGGCTGTCCACAAACTGATGCATTCTGTTCAACAAGGCGACTGCATGGCTGGAAATCCAATTGTCGCCTGCTCCCAAGCCTCGGCTGATACATTCTTTTTGATTCCCATTTCCATTATCCATATTATTTGGTTTTTAAATATTTTAGAAAAATTCAAATTTATTTTTGTCTGTTTCTCTCAGTAGATTCTGATGGAATGAAATACTATGTTGAGTTACAGAGAACCAGGCGTTCAAAGATTGATTGGTATTGCAATGGTAAGTCGATGCTTAGATTTTGTAAAGAAAAGAAGAGGAAAAATCTGTCAAAGATATCTGGCCACCTTGATGCATTTGCGCCAAAACTATTAAGTGCAAGTAATCGAGTCAATATTGTTATCGATATATATGGATTGCACTCCTACGATCCTGTTTTAGCTTAACTGTATTCTGGCGATTCGCTCCTTTTTTCCTCTCTTTTTAAATCTAAATCTATACTTATTGGTATATTAAACGGCCATTACAAAAAACGATTATCGATTGGCAGGGCAACTATCGAGTTTGTGAGATAGAAGAAGCCTTTAAAGATAGACGGAAAAGTTCAATAGAGTCAGTGGCAGGTTAACATTAAAAGATATCTCAATTGTTTCTGGAATAAACAACCAGAATGTTGAGAAATAAATCAAAAACCAATATTAACTTATATATACACAATACATCAGACTTTAAGTTAGTCAGCCAACATAAATACACTGAGAGAAATAACATACGAGAGCTATAATTGCAACCTTTTCAAAACAGTACCTTCTAAATCTATCAGAGTCATCTCTGGGCTACTCCAGGGTGACTGGTCCAATGTCATTTTATTGTAGGTCTCCTCAGGTTGTCAGTTGCACGCTCGAAGGGATGCCTCTCGATGGACTGAATGGAATAAATTAGTTAAAGTTCAAATTCTATAGTCGTTTTCAATTTACTGTTAAAAAAAAAAACCTATAAAGTTATTAATGTTATTAAGCGTTGGTCAAGAGAAGGGGAATTTGCCCGACTTAAAGATATTAATTTCAATTTTATTTACATTTTTCCTCTGCATTTAATAACGTAATAATTTATAATTATTAATATTATCATTGTATTTATTATTACATAAATATATATATATATATATATATGATATATAAATAATTATTTTTATCAATATTAAGATAGTAATAGGTTAATCACATTTCCAAGAGAGTGTTTGTTTGTCTAATATTTATTGGGGGTCTTGTGCACTGCGACCTAATAGATCTATTGTGCCCCGTCTGAGCTTTTAGCTCTTCCATCAACCCCAGTTCCTGAACGAATGTGAGGATCTTTAATGGGTCGAGGGCTACTATGTCATTGAAGTTGAACACTCCTCCTCGACTTCACAAAACCTACATTGACTGTTGTTATAGATACCCATTTTGAACAGGTGTTCGTCTAAGTCCAACTTGTTTTACTATGAGTGATAAGGATTAATCAACATCTAACATCAACTTACCTGATTTTTTTTCAATACCTTTGACCTTTGACCTTTGACTTAATATTGCTCATAGTAAAACCAAATAAATTAAATTAAATTTTTATTAAGCCAAGTCAAACACAAAGAGACAATAAATAATCGAGTTGAGCTTAGCAAGTAATGGTAGCTGAGTTGGCCTCTGACCATGGCCAAAAGAGCCAGCCAAGTTGGCCCTAATGCCGCTGCTTATGCTTATGGGAAGACAGAGACGGAGGCGGATTTGGGGGCGGAGACTTGTCCACGTTGCGATCGCTCTTGTCGTGAATGTGAACCGCTTCGCTGAGCTCCACATTGGCATGCAGTGCAGCATCGTTGGCATTCAGTTGTGCCTCCTGGGCGGAGAGCGTTGCCTTCTCCGCCGCCTCGCGTGTCTCCTCGTAGTCCAAGCGTGCCGCATACGCCTGCGATTCGATGTGCTCCAACTTGGCCTTGGCCTGGGCAACCATATCGATTTGTGATGACAGCTCGGCAGCGGCTTCAGCAGCTGCCTTCTGGGCCAGCTCCGAGGCGGATTGGGCATTGTTAAGGGCGGCCGTTAAGACGCTGACATGATTAATGGCCTGCTGGGCGGCATATTGAGCCGCTTTCGCAGAGCGCTTGGCCTGCTGCAACTGGGTCAGTTCGCCGTCGACGGATTTGTGCGCCTCGACGCTCTGCTCCTCGAGTCGGTGCATTATCAGCTCCTTGCCCTTGAGCACGGCCACCACGGTGCCAGCTGCCTGAGAAGCTGCCTGGGCCAAAGTGCTCTTCGCCACGTAGGAGGCCTGTTTGCCGGCTGCATTTTGACTGGCCGCAGCGGAGAGCGCCTGATCCGCTGAGCCCTTGGCAATGTTGCGCAAGCCATTGTCGGAGAGATAACCTCCACCTACACCACCTACACCACCAGCTCCACTGCTGATGCTGCTGCTGTGCCCACTGTGACCATGACTATGCCCACTGTGCATATAATCGATATGCTCGAAATGCGGGCTCAGGTGATGTATATTGGGCGCTGCAAACTCATCATGATTGATGGCCTCAAAAAGGTACGGCGGCACCTCGTGATCTATGAGCACCGCATCGCCATGTGGTGGTCCCGGATGAGGTGGTCCCGGATGAGGTGGTCCCGGATGAGGTGGTCCCGGATTAGCTGGCCCGTGATGTGGCAGTGGTGGCACATTTAAAAGATAATGTGCATCCTTGCGCTTCACCTTGCGTCCAAATGCGGGCACCTCACCTAAAAAAGAAGCGAAAGCAAGAAAAAAAAAAAAATTTTGTGTTAATTTAATAAATCAGAAAACTTTTTTGTATAAATTAGAAATTACAAAAAAATAAATCTTACAAATTATTCAAATATTTTCTAAATTTTTAAAAATTTAATAAATAGAAAAATGTTGTTGTTTTTATAAATTTTAACTTTGAATAATATGTTGAGTTATGCGATTTTTGTGAGTGTATATATTAAAATCATGCACTTTAACTTACCACACAGTAGCAGCAACAACAGCAACAGGTGCAACATCATCGATGACATCTCTCTGCCTCGTGAGTGATTTCTGTTTATGCAACAAGACAAAGGAAAAGTTTCTTTTTATGCAAATGGTTGGCAGACAGGAAGCAGTCGTTGCAGGTGCACGTTGTTCCTGTGGCAAGCCAATTATTGGCTGATCATGGCATAAAATCAGGTGGGTGCAGCTGCCACAACGAAAACTACAACAACCGGTTGAGTCAACGGCAATATCAAATTATTGATCCTTAACAAAAATATTTTTTCAATTTTATGAGTTGCAGCTTGAATTTCCCGTTTTCTCTTTTATAGGTCATAGGTTGAAAGTTAAAAAAAAAAAACCAGGAAACAGAGAGAGACACAAATCCCTTTCCTACATTTTTCCTATAGCAAATTTTAATCTGATGTTAATACATTTTTGTCTTCTATTTCGTATAAGAATTCATTTTTGTCTATTTTTTTTTATATATATTTGATTAGTTAGATTTACCCGAGTTACATATTAAGTCGCATAACTGGTGAGTTGGGATATATTGCTTTTAAAAAATATATTTAACACTAGAATTTATATTTCAATCAAATGTCAGCTAAATTATATATCAGCTTTAAAACTGAGAGACAAATTTGTGCAAAGGTAGCTGCTCAGATTAGCATGACTGCATCGACTAATCTAATGAATATATAAATATATCTATATATATATAAATATATATGAATATATATATATATTTTATATATATCTTCACGACAATATCATAATTATTTCTATAAAGTTCTTTCAATCTAATTAGTTATGGTATTGGGATTTTAGATGATAATGTTCTGAGCATTATTTCTTCTCTAACTTTCTCTCCCTCATTGTTAAATTCTAAAGAATGTGATTTTGACTTAAGAAATCAATTTTTTACAGATTGGCTGAAGAATGCTAAAACTAATACAATACTAAATATTTTTTGTGTTGTAATAAAGATTTTTACTTAGGTATAAACAAATTATTATTTCAAAGCTAATTAAATTAAACAAATGTTTGTAAGTTGCAAACTTATACAATCAATTAATTAATTATTAATTGATAAATTATTAATAAAATTATACTAAAAATATTTTTGTTTATGTATAATTTTTCATTAATAATGTTTTTTGTAATAAAAAATGTATAAATAATAATTCCATACTACTTTTCTGGAGAATTAAAAAAATAAATAAATTTAATTGCCCATAAAAAAAACAGTTAAATCCAAAATTGCTTAGATTCTTAACACATGAACTTGTTATCCGCATCCAGCGAAATTTCAGAATTTGTGCTCAGTGATTAAGTGTGTCAGTCAGTTTGTTGGCAGCAAGCAGAACCAGTTTACTCTTATGGCCGGGCGCAACTTGCAACACACACACACACACACACACACACTCACATACAAAAAACTGGACAGTGGCAAGAGGCAACTTTTCCAAAAGACAGTAATCACTCACTTTGACAGATATCAACACACAAGTTTTAATCAAACCGATTTGTTCAATAATTTCTTTTAGTTTTTTTTTTTTTTTTTTTAGTTTTGGGTGGTGCGCGTTGTCAAAGTGGACACGTCCTGAGTGGTGCGCAGGCGAAGCGTTTCTAATGCACAAATGAGTAAATGGGCGAATGAGTGCCACAATATTCACTTGGTTCAAAGCCGATCGGCGGGTTCGCTGGAAAACGCTTTTACTTTCTTGCAACGGAAATGCATCGAAAGCTCTTCGTGTAAATCCGGTAAACACACGTTGTCAATTGCCAACCGCCGCCTGGAAGGCGATTCCATTTATAAGCCAAGTGGTTCGGTGGCTGGGAAGCGTCTCCACACTCAGAAAAAATATGTTAAATTAGAAAAGGAATTCGCTATTCCTCACAAATGTTTTATATTATAAAGAAATATATTTGTTAAACTAGCATTCAGTAAAAATAGAATCAATGTTAATATAAAAAAAACGCTGATATGAAAAAAAAAAATAAATTTACGTACTTTGAATATAAAATAAAGTTATAGATTTTAAAAATGCTTTCTACCATCTTTTTTTTTTTAGTTCTCAGAAATGTTTTTTATATGAAACTAAAATGAAGAAAAATACTTTCTAAAATTCAGATAGAAATAATGAAATATTTAAAAATTTTAAAAATATCCGGCTACTGCAATGTTACAGTTTAGCTGTCTACTTTGGAAATAACATAATATATATTTCTAAGACATTTCTGTAACCCAAAAAAAGAAAAATGCTTCGTAACAAATATCGGAATTTTAAAATAATAACTACTAAAATAAGGCAAAGAAATTAAGCAAAAAATATAAGAAAATGTGATGGATTTATGAATTTCAGGTACAAGATTTTCTCCGAGTGCATCTCTGCCTCTGCCCCGCCCCAAACGAGGTCGTGTGCAATGAAAGTGCAAACCCGTTGCCCGTTTGCTTTATGAGTTTGCAATGCAACGCAAATTGCTCCGTTTTGTTGTTGTTGTTAAGCAAGCAACAACAACAACAACAGCAATAGAAACATCAACAACAACCACAACAACATCATAAAAAAAAACAACACCTGGCAGCTGGGTCAATGCTTTCTTGGATAATTTGAAGAAAGGAGTCGCTTCGCTTAATTGCATTGAAGCGATTTAAAACTGCAGCAAACACCAAAAACTGTGAATTGTGAATTGAACATGACATTTGCAGGATAAGTAAGATAAGTAGATGTGTACACACATTTTGTAACAGTGTATGCAACAGCAAGCCGTGACTCAAAGCATATTTTAATTACTTGTTTGCCTGCTTCCTTATTTGAATATTATATTTTACATGCAACTTCTTCCACAAGTTGCAGTTGCAATTGGCTGCTGATGCTGTTTACAGTTTGACTTTAATGCTAATTTTGAATTCAATCTGCAGATTCTTTGGCTTCTGTCAGCTTTTTTAGCTGTCAGCTTAGCCCATTTTGATCTTATTAATAAATTCTCTTTAGACTTAACTGCAAAACGAACTTAAGAAAAGATTAAATACTCTCAAATATAACCTTAATTATGTATATATATATATATATATATATATATATATATATATATATATATATATATTAATGATCTGGTCAAGACAACTCGTCACAATGGTCTGATCAACACACTCGGTTCTCCTACGGAATAGTTTACAAATATGTTTTTTATTATCTATTAAAGAAAAATACTTTTAGCTATAATTGAGTTTTTTTTTGCGTTTCCCTCATCCATAATTAATTCATTAACTGATTTATTTGTCTATAATTTATTTAATTTCATTCTCATTTTTAAATTGAATATAATTATTAACTTATATTTTGGGTATTTAAAATTTTATTTATATTTTTTAATTAGCTGTTACACAATTTGTTGAATTTAAGCGATTTATATAATGCACCCATTTAACTTGATTCTTTAATTTTATCTTTAAATATATATAAATTATCATCAATGAAAAATAAAAACAATGTTTTTTTTTTTATATAGATATTTGACTATTATGTTTAAATGATATAGTGTTCGATAGCAATTTCGACATTTTTGTTGTTTGTAGTCATCATTTTTTTTAAATGCAGCGTGTTAATTTAAAATATTTCAAGCGGTTTATATTTGAATATATTGATTTGCTTTACAATTTTACCTAATTATATTTAATTTAATTCATAGCTGAATTCAATAGAGGTGCATTTTGTTGTCTTTGATAATTGTATACTTTGGGTATGTTTATATATCCAGTTATTGGAATTGAGTGAGTCCCTCGAAAATGGCAAGCTGGCAAGCTGTTTATAAAATCTGAATTAGCTCAAAATCAGCTTATTTCACGACTCATGTTTTATCAGCTGTATGATTTCTTCAAAAGCAGAAAATCTTACGCACAGAATCAATGTGAACCCGACCCATTGATTGCATGTAAACATTGTTCAAAATATCACATAGCACGTTCAAGTTAATTACGTGCAGTTAAATAAGAAAACCTCACACGAAGTCAACTTCAAGTGGCTGCATTAGATTAAGAACACATCACATGGAGTCGCCTTACAAGCGACTCCGTTAAGATAAAGAAATATAACATGAGGTCGCCTAACAAGTGGCTTTCAGTGTATTTAGGTTTAAGAATTTTTGTATATAAACCACGCATTTTACATTAAATAAACTAGTACAAAATGAACTCTTTGCGTATTCACATCTCTAGCCCAATTTGTTACAAGTACCGATTGCA
This sequence comes from Drosophila longiperda, assembly GCA_035042125.1. NCBI lineage: Eukaryota > Metazoa > Arthropoda > Insecta > Diptera > Drosophilidae > Drosophila > Drosophila longiperda. Next base: position 7,976,100 of record JAWNLV010000010.1, on the reverse strand, counting down.
CGACACTTTGTTACTGGTACATGAACCGGTAGCATACCCAACACACAATTTTCAGCATAGCCTAGGAAATGATTTTATAGTTCATTTTCCTACATCAGCTTTGTTTTGAAGTATTTGAATTGTTTGCAATAAGAAATTGAACACTCACAAATACACACAACAGGAGACACGCCCATTTGAATGTTTATTAAATTCGAATCAAACTTGCAACACGACTCAATGTTTATTATCCGTAATCCACAGGGTAAATTTGATATTAGAAAAATCTTTTCTCTTTATTATATTTATGCTTAAAAACATTTTTTATCTTTGTCTGAAACACGTATAGGATGCAGCCAACACGATGAGACGGACAAACTTTAGAATTGAACTGTTTGCTCTGACGAGCATTTTTTTATTTTATACAAAAATCTTAAGCCTAAAAACATATGAAGACTGAGTCGCTATTCGGGCGACGCCATGTGATGTTTATTTATCTTAACGGAGTCGCTTGTAGGGCGACTCCATGTGATGTTTATTTATCTTAACGGAGTGGAGTCGCTTGATAGTTGACTCAATGTGATATTTTGACATTAAAAAATAGCTGAGCTTTGCAGCGTCTCATGTTCATACTTAAACAATCTTTCTACTTGCAAAACATTAAATCGGATATTTTGATTACTGGATTATTACCAGTCATTTATTAAAAGTTGTTTATTAAATTTTAAATTGAAAAAAAAAATGAATACTTTTTCTTGGAATTACTCTTTTTAATTCCAGAATTTCTTGATGGACATATTGCGTTCGGAGTCCTTCTGCATGATCTTGGAGACGGCCATTTCGAAGTCCTCCTGGTTGACATGAACCCGACGCTCTCGAAGCGCATACATGCCCGCCTCGGAGCAGACTCCTTTGAGCTCGGCACCCGTTGCGCCCGGCATCAGTTCGGCAATCTTGAGCAAGTTGATGCCACGCGTGAGATTCATTTTGCGCGAATGTATTTTAAGGATTTCCAGGCGTGCCTTCTCGCTAGGTGGCGGGAATTCAATCTTACGATCGATGCGCCCAGGACGCAATAGGGCCTGGTCCAAGATATCGATGCGATTGGTGGCCATGATCACCTTGATGTTTTTACAGCTCTCGAACCCATCCAGCTGGTTGAGCAGCTCCAACATGGTGCGTTGTACCTCCGAATCAGCACCATGGCCCGACATCACCCTGGCTGATCCTATCGAGTCGATCTCATCCATAAAAATGATGGACGGAGCATGTTCTCTTGCCATGACAAACAGTTCGCGCACCATGCGTGATCCATCGCCAATGTATTTCTGGACCAACTCTGAGCCGGAAACACGAATGAAGGTGCACTCCGTGTGATGGGCCACAGCTCGGGCGAGCAGAGTCTTCCCGGTCCCTGGGGGTCCATAGAGCAGCACTCCCTTTGGCTGGGCAATTCCAAGGGCATCAAATAGTTCGGGATGTTTGATGGGCAGCTCGATGACCTCCTTGATCTCAGTGATCTGCTTGGACAGACCACCAACCATTTCGTAGGTGGAATCGGGCACCTTCTCCACCAGCATCAGCGAGACCAGCGGATCCACCTTGCTCGGCAGGATTTTGTGCAGCTGATAGCCATCGTGCCGCAAGGCCACCCTGCTATTGGTAGTGATGGCATTGATATCGATGCTCTCGTCCACATCCACCACATATTTGCCATCGTGTGACACTTTGACCAGCACCTTCTTCGTATCAATTGGTTTCACCACTTCGCCCACATAGCTGCCATGTTCGTGCAACAAGAGCAGCTCCTCGCGCAGCAGTCGCACTATTGAAAATCGAATACATGTTGCAAGTTGGCATGGGGCATCTTATGCAGACTTACTCACCCTTCGAGTTCAGCTCATTGCGCTGGGCTTCCAGGCGCTGAAGATTTCTCTTCTTCTCCGCAACTAAAAATTGCATTTCGGCAATTTTTTGCTTAAAATATGAACTGAGCCCTTTGTCTTTCTGGGTTGCTGGCGGTGTCACAGTATCAATTTCCATCTTTTTATTTATATATTTATATATTATTTATAACTAATTTTCAGTTACGGAGTAATTTTGAATTACTCACCGGAGCGGACATTTCCTATATAACTATTCACAATCTGTTCTCGAAATGAATCCCAATTTGACTGCCGTTGCTTTTGATTATTTTGTTAGAATGTGATGACAGTTTTAATTGACAGTGTTGCAAAGCGACAGCAATTTTTTTAAATAAGCTGCTTTGCAACATTGATAAAAAAAAAAGAAATAAATGTTAAATTAACTTATTATAAATATATTTATATTTAAGTTCTTTTATAGATATACTATTATTTTAGATTGATATATTATAAATAATATTGATCTTATCTTAAAATAGATTATTTTATATATGTTTATGTAATGACATGTTTTTTGTTTTGCTATGTATTTTAGGTAAAATATTCTGATAGTTTTGTAATATTTAAATTTATATATATATATATAAATATATTTTTTTTTTAAATAAAACAATTTCATGTAATATAAAATTCTCTTTTTCGCAAGTGAGCTGCATACCACGCCTAACGCTCAAAAAATGTGATTATTAATTTTTTTTTGTATTTGCCCCAAAGTATGCCGTAAGTTTTGTATCCAAACAAATATTTTATGTACTCTTTAAGGTAAAAAGAGATTGTGGGAGATTTCAAAATTTAACGATTTTATTGATTATGAATACTAAAATGCAAAGCTTTTGAATATGGTGGAATTAGAATTGTGCATGGAAATAATCTATTTTTTCTGGATCCAGCTAACTTGTTCTATTTTAGACTGGGCATGCATATAAATTTAGTGTTATTATTAGCAGGAAGTTATCTCAAAATTTTAAATTGCACGTAACTTTGAATTAAAATATAGCAGCTATAGCATTAAGCCTTGCATATAAATATTTCATATTTATACAAAAAAATACTATACTCGTAAACCTCTAATCGTGAATTATTATAGATATAGATTGTATTACCTTGAATTTTCACAAATCGAATATAAATTCACCAAATGGAAATCACGTCACGTCAATTATTATTGGGAAAGTCTTAAATCTGAGCACATTATTGATTAGATTATTGATTCACGTAAAAGGCAGCATATGATGATGACGTTTATTTATATATGGAACTGTAGCCATTTAAATGTTAATTTTTGGCTTATAGAGAAAAACAGAAAATTTAACTTTAGAATATAATCAAATCTTTAAGCCAGTGAATCCCAAAAGAGACTCACAAATATAAATTAGTATTTATGATTTTATTGAAGAACTAATTTCAATGCTCCATGTTCGTGATAAATACTTGTTTTAATGACGATTCTTTATATATTTAGCTTAAATGATTAATTTGGGCTTTTAATTTAGTAATTTTTGACCAAACCCAATGTGTTATTTTAGTGCATCAAAATTTGAAACCGCAAAGTAAATTTAGGGAATCCCAAATAATTAATAACAATTATTATTATAACACTTAAAATGCTTTATACAAATGATGATTATTCCATCATCGAGTTTAAATGAATAAATAGTGCGCATAGATGAAAACCTAATATAAAATATTATTTCCAAGCCGTTGACTAATCTTCGGCAATCCCAAATTAGAATCACAGTTATTAACCGAATTATGGTGTTTTTATTTAGGTACTAATTATAACACTTGATATGATAGATATATTCAGTATAATACTAAGCACAGCAATCAGTTAGATAAATAGACAACAATAAAGGTGCAAAACTTTGGATTTTGTTTAACAAAAAATTCACAGCAATTTGCCCAAAACTCAATCAAATAAAGCGATTAAACAAAATGAGGATTGCTACAACTTAAATGCTAATTAAAATTATATATACGGAAAATTTCATATAACTGACTATTTGGCTGGATTTGTTGTTAATATTATTATATATGTTGTTGGTAATATTGCTGATTATTTGCGTTGGTTTCTTCGTATTTTAACTTTAACCTCCTATTTGTTTCTTCTTTTTTTTTTTGTATGCCTATAAAAAGCGAAACAAGTCGCTGGCATTGATATTGGTCTAAAAAAGAGTTTTTTCTTTTTCTTTTTTTTTTTTGTTTTTGTTTTTGTTTTTTCTTGTGAAATAAATATACAAAGACTTAGTAAGCTAGACTATTGCTAAATACGAGGTTAGATTGTCGTCTTATCTGATAGCTTTTCGTGCAGCGTTGTTATGTCGTATATAGCCACCAGATCTTTATTCAGTCCCTCAAATACCTGAGCGACACGCGGCTGCAGATTGTAAAAGAACAGCGGCTGATGACGCTGGGCAAAATCGATGACCATCGTTGATATCACCTTGGCGGCGGTGAAATCAGCCCCATAAATATGGCTACAATCGATGACAATCGGCAGCGTCGATTTGACACCCTGCTTATTGATAACCTTCCTCACAAATTCCATCGATGGAAAGATCAAACAGCGATCCGGTGTTAGCATCAAATAACGCTGACCACTCGGTGTCTGCAGAAATATAAACAAAATAATTGTTTGTTTAGATTTGAAATAAAATCTATTTTTTTTATTTTACTTACGGAGAGTGTTTCAATGCGCAACTTGGGACGTGCCGCCTGGTAGAGAATGAAGATGACATTGATGCCAATGCCGACCAGAATGCCAAGTTGCAGGGGCAACACCAAACAGGCAACGAAAGCACCAAGGCCAGGTATCAAATCCGTTTCTGTTAGGCAAGCAAAGGGTAGGGATTATCAAGATATAAATAACAATTATTTAGTTGCGAGTTGTACAAGTATGGAGATATCCTGTACATACACAAAAGCTAATATATCCTAGGTTTTCTACAATAGCTCAATAATCGAAGAAGTGGTTGGCCAGGTATTTTTTTTTTTTTAAGAAACTTGATTTAAATGTTTCTAAAAATAATTCAATAATATCAAGAACTCCTTAAAATGTTAGACTTTTACTCTTTACTATTTAATCCACATGAATCTGAAATCAATTTAGCTAAATTTTTATTAAGCGGCTTTATAATGTAGATCTAAATAAAATTCGAATTAAGTCAATACAAGTGTTAAATATTTAAACAGATATTTAATATATGTAATTTCAAACTAATCAATATCCATCTCAAATTAATAACTTACACTTCAACAGCAAAATATCGATTTCCCAAATAAATATAGGTAATTTTTAATTTAAGCTAATTGGCTTAGGAGCTTTTTTTTAGAAACTTGGTGACTAAAAAGCATTAAAACTGCATATTACTTAAGAATATCTGAATATAAAATAAGAATTTGTGTTTACATTTCATGCAGATATTTAAGTTAAGATCAACATCTTTTATCTAAACTGCTTGACACTTTTTTCAATGTAAATAGTCACCATGAAAACAAAAGATAAAAATTAAGTGTTTTTTTTTTTAAATCAGATAAAAATTGTGAAAGCAAGCCGGTAACAATTTTTTTCTTGCTACACTTAGAAAAAATTATATTTCGTGTGAACATTTTATGAATTTATTTAGATTTCTAGTTTTTAGACAATTTTTTTTTAGTTTTCATAGCGCTTAACATTTATTCAATTCTAAAATTGCTATCAAATAGAAAATAATTCCTATTTAAACTCTTTTTATTTTCGTATATCTGTGAAATTAGTTTCTAAGAAACATTAAAACGCCTTTATAATTTTAAGAATTTTTTCTCATAAGATTTCTAAATGCCACAAAATTTTTCTAGTATTTAGGGAGATTTTCAGTTCAAAAATGTATTTTTTTATAAAAGAAAATACTTCTTAGTATTTCAAAAACTTCTATAATTTTAGTTTTTCTTGTATATTATGAAAAACCGAAAAACTTATACAGCAATTTATCAAAGTTCTGTTCGAATTTTTCTCTCAGTGTTAAAGTCGAGATAGCACTTTTTTTAAAATTAGTAAAGGGTATCAGAAGTGCTGCTGTCTCCCATCGAAAAACACTCAATACTCACTTTTGCTATGCCACATGGGCTTGATGACGCGATACTGGACCATGAAGATGACTGCAGCAATAATGATGGCCGCCAGGGCTGCCTTGGGTATATAGTAGAAGCAGGGCGTTAGGTAGAGCAGGGCAACGATGACAATGACACTCGTATAGAGATTGGAGAGCTGGGTGCGAACACCACTCGCATTGAGGATGGCGCCGCGAGCAACGCCTCCATTGCTGCGCAGACCCTGCACAAAGGAGTTGGCCACATTGCAAATGCCCGAGGCAATCAGCTCCTGGGTGGCATCCGTCGGCTTGCCATCAGCTAAAATTCAATTAGATTTCAAATCAAAGATTAAATCAAACTAAGCGAACAGAAGACTTACCAAAAGCCTGAACAACAGCCATCGTTTCGAGCAGGGCAATCAAGGGAACTACAATCAAACCGGAACCCAAAGTGCTGACCATATCCCAGAAGCTCTGACCGTCCACCAGCACTTCGCCCGTCGTCTCATTCAGCAGGGGATCCATGTGAAATGGAGGCGCCTGAAACTGTGGCAAGCCTTTGGGCACATAGCCCACGGTGCGCACCAGTTCCTCGTTGCCACTAACCGAGAGCCAATAGCCTAATCCGGCCACCCCACAAACGAGCAGCGCATTCCTCGCCGTGCCCACTGTCCAGAAGATGCCCGTAAGCAGTTGCTGCCACATGGACTTGCCCTGCTTGGGACCCACACTACAAGTGGCCAAGGCGCGCAAGCTGAGCAAAACGGCAATGCAGATGAGACCCAATCCGAAGTCGGGCCAACTAATGTTGTGTATATCATTGATAATGCTGATCCACACCTGGAGAAAGGTATTTCCACTCGTGTGTATTCCCAGCAGATCCTTCATCTGTGAGCTGAAGATGATCAAGGAGACGGCACTAGTGAAGCCAGCACCCACCGGACCCGACACGAAGTCAATCAGAAACCCGAGCTGGAAAAAGCCCATCAATATCTCAATGATGCCCGTGAGGAAGGTGAGCAGAGTGGCCATCTGCCAACTGCCTCCGGCGATTTGAAATGAGAGCAGCGCCGATATAGCAGTCGGCCCAATCGGCACATCCTTACTCGATCCAATGAATATATAGATGAAGCAGCCCAGAAAACAGGCATACAATCCATACTGCAAATCCAGCCCAGCAATGCCGGCGTAGGCCAAAGCCTGTGGTATTACTGTGAGTGCCACGGATATGCCTGCCACCAGGTCACCAATAATATAATCCTTTTTATACTGCGGCAACCAGACGAGTATTGGAAAACGTTTCTCTAGAGTTTTACGCCGGAATATGTTGTCAAAGGTGCTGCGACAACATTCCCCAAAATTGTTCGATTTGCTCGTCAATTCTTCCTCCTCTTTTTGGACTATACAGTCGCGTGATGTGTGGTAAAGGGTATTTGTGGGTATATCCACCGATACTTCGGAGCCCCCATTAAATGCCCCATTCACATGACCCGTGTCTTTGGCAGTCATCTTGCCAGCAAAAAATTATCTTCTTTTTCTGTTTTTCTTTTTTGTCTTTTATGCACAACACAACACTTGTCAATCAAATATTATTTTTGCTAGTTTTTTTATTTGATTTTCGAAAGCTCTTATTTTTTTTAATTTGTTTTGTTTTGGTTTTTTGTAGTATTTTGTATTTCTTTTAGGGTTTCAGTTACGCTTCATCTCACCAAACACTTCCACTTTGAGCCCGAAAATGCGACGACGAAAACCAAACTATTCGCGAGCGCGTTGAATTCGCGAATGAATCGAGATCGAGATCGAAATCGAAACCGAGATCGAATCAGAAGCAGAAGCAGCAGCGGAGACAGCAGCAGCGACAGCAGCGCGCCGTTTGTAGTGCCGAACGTTTGGGGAACTGATTATAAATAGGTATGCGTCGTCGCCGTCGCCGTCGTCGTCAACGTTGTCGTCGTTGTTGGTGGCAATTCCGATCGTGTCAACAGCACTCGGCGTCGCCGTCGCAGTCGACGTCGTCGTTAAGTCGTCGACGTTGCTCGACTAACCGCCGGCTTTCGTTAGAGCAGCACAGAAAAAAAAAACAGCCTTCTGTCTCTGCTTCGGCTTTTCTACTCTGCTTTGTGGTCGTCTGTGGTTTCGGCTTGGAGTTCGGTTCTCGTCTCGCCTCGCCTCGGGTCTTGAGGCGTATCGTGTAACAGACACGGCTCAAAGAAATTATAATCGCCGCCGACTGGGAACCACTTCTTGTAAGCTTGCGTTTTTGTTTTTGTATTGATGGGATATTCCACACTCGACGAAAAATATGACGAAATTGCTTTGGGAATTTCGCGTTAATGTAAAGAATTTAAACTGGCACTTCTTGTAAGTTCGCATTCGCATTCGCACCGGGTGTGTCCAACACTCAGCGAAAAAAATGATGGGATTATTCTAAGAATTTTATCCACTTCAAATTGAAAGATTTGATTTTAAGGATATTTAATTGCTACTTTTTGTAATCTCGTCTTTCAGCATAGGCAAATTCTATTTAGTAATTGTTTTAGAATTTGGCATTTCAAATTGGAATCTGATATTAAGAATTACAGCTGCAACTTGATAGAGAAAAGCATGCATTGTAAAATGGCGAATTTTAATTGAAGAAGCTTTCATTTCACAATGAAAGATATTTTTATGAGATAAGATATTATATATATAGGTGTGTCGAAAAAAATTGTGATCGCATGGACAGACAGACGGAAATGACACAAAGTTAATTTTTTATGCATTGTAAAATGAGTTAATAACTTTAACTTTAACAACAATTCTTAAAGATAAGATTTACAATTGCAGATTAAGAATGTGTATAAAATATAATTAATTAACGAATATTTTCCTAATTTTATTAAAATATATTTACCAAAAATAACAAACAAAATTTTCTTATATATATATTTTATTACAATTAATTGTGGCCATTTACAATGTAATTGAAGGTAAAGTTATGTTAAATACTTTAACTTTGGAGAAGACTATATTTTGTTATGTGTGTAGTATATTGTATTTTTTTTTGTTTAATCTTAAGACAGACTGAATAAGGAAAGTTCCACATAAAGGACATGGATTTCAAGTTTTGAGAAATATCATATTCAAAATGCAAACATATTTAATTGTGTAAAGTGTAAGAATTGTCTAAAATATTTCTTTAAATTTCTTGCAGACCGTTTTTAATAATTTAATTATATTATCTAATTACGTAATAAAATTTAAATATGTTTTTAATGGTATCAGATGAGGTGTTGCAGCATATAAGTTTAAATGTATTTTTAACACCGTTGGGACTTACATATTTCTTAGAAAATAAAATAATTTATTTATATAATTCAATGACAAAAATTTGTCGGAGTGCATCAGTTCGCCCAGTTAACTTAGGCTGTGGTTATTTTAGGAAAAATCAGGCTTTTCAAGATTTTGCACATGCACGTGCCGAGGGAAACCCCAAACAAGATCAACAATGCAAATTCTATGTGATTTTCACGCAAGTCACATGGTTGCCAGACACGTTTGATTGCCATACAAGTCCATATGCAACATCAACCACATTTTTAAAAATAGTATTATACAAAAAAAAAAACACTTGTAAATAGCAAATTGCCAAGATTTGTTTTTCTTACATGTCAAATTGACATAAGAGCTTGAATTATAATTGCGAGTGAAGTGAATGGAATGCTTGAATTAGATGACAATCTGGTAATTTAATGCCAAATCGTTGGGAATGTCGACAACAATAACTACAAAACTTCAGCTGGAATACATAAATAAATAGTTCTCAGTTGAAGAATTTCCAGCATTTAGTAAACAGATTATTTTTATATAGAGAAATGCATTGAAATCTAAATTGGATAGGTAATGTATACAACTATGAAATATTTGTTTGTCGGCAACAATAATATTTACAGCAAAAACTGAAACTTTTCAGTTAGACTTCTGACTAATATACCAATAATTTATAAGCCATAAAACAGGCCATAAATTCGTGTCCATATAAAACAAATGCTACTTGACAAATTTTTAATTCAACATAAGCGATGTTGTCATGAAAACAAAATAATCATATATAAATCGAGATTGAAGTGGGTCCGCTTTAAATCAAAATTGTATTTAATCACATCTAAACTTTTTCTTTTCAGGTATTTTTTTAATTCAAAACCTAATCTGATCATCAAAAAAATAAATAAATAAATATATTCACCATGTTTGGGCAAAGACGTTAGCCAATTTTAAGTCTAAAGATCATAATTTTCTTGTAATTAAATAACTTGATTTGGGGGGTTCCTCCATTTGGGGTTTTACCTCAATGCGTAATAAAGGCTAATTGAGAATTAACAACTACCAAGATACATACATATTTATGTGGCGTGTGCCAAATGCAAAATCAAATAATAACAATATAATTATTGAATGGAAAATAACGTTAAATGCAACCTATAATTTGGTTTTATTATTTTATTTGCTTTAGTCGATATACAGCTTTAGGCAGACAGTCAATCAGTTATAAAACACGCAGGCCTAAAAGCGCACACACACACACACACACACACATACACACAGATACACATCATCAAAAACACGTGCTGAACAGCTAATGAAGCAAACGCATCAGCAAACTGGTAGAACGAATATCAAACGCAAATCAAAAAACATCTCAAAACAAGGCATCAAAATTATCTTTGCTACGGGGAAGATTAGATACTCTTTTCGATCGGGTTACAGTTCATTTTTTAATCTTATTTGAACAAATGTGATTTTTGAACAGCATATAACTTTTCAACAGAATGTTCCATTTCCATGATTTTTGTTCCAAATGTGAGGAACTTAATTATACAAATATTAATTTTTTTTTTTTAATCTTGTTAAATAAAAAGGCTTTTCCCAAAAACTTATCTTTCGAAAGACTTATTCCAAGTTTTGCTGGGCATTGGAATACATTTCGTTCATTCATAATAATCACCACAAGAAAATTAATAAATAACTATTATATGTATATGAAAATCTTACATGCACTTAAACAAAAGTTCCCATAGGAACTCTCTATTTTCTAGTAATCACAATATAAATTATAGTATTTCCTACATAGATAATATATTTGTTCAGATTAATAATTTCTTTGTTCGGGTATAATTAAGATAAACAATAATTATTTAAGCTAAGAATTATAACATTTCTGTGGAATAATATGATCAATTTGCTGACACATTCTGAAAAGTATGTTGGCATATATATATAAATATATAAAAATATAAATTTTTATTTTTTTTTTGTGTGTTTTTACCATGAAATAAGTAATATATTTTTGTGATTTTCGAGTAGTCCAAAAAAATGAGCAACTATATCAAATTACATCAATGCAGTACTAAGATAGTTCAGATAATTTATTAGGTAGATAATCCCCGACTCAGCTATGGACAAAACTATAATTTCAGCGACAAATGGTATAAAAACAAACAAAATTATTAAAGTTGAACATAAATCACAAAAAAATAAGCAATACAAATTTTTTGTTGCTTTACAAATTTTGCTCAGATTTCTAGCGTAATATGTAAATGAGATCAAGAGAGAAAAAAAATGAACTGACAATAGGGAAATCTGAGGAGAACCCGCTCAAACAGGTAGTCGTAGCCATTCTATGAAATGTTGCCAAAACTGAACATTATTCTATGTGGGGGAGAACCAGTTAAGATTGATGACCCAACAAGTTATACAACCAGCCATTGAGAGAAATTTAGTGATGCTAGTTTATTTTCTTGACTGTTTTTATTATATATTTGTTTTTGTTTTGTATTTTTTTTTTATTGTTGATTGTTGTTGTTCCGCTTCTCAAGTTATTAACCCTAATTATTGCATTGCTAAAATACTTTCATGTACGCTCACTTAGTGAATGCATTCGCTTGTTGTTGTGTGAATATTCATCAATGTAGATTTGCTTTTTATATATAGAAATGTGACTTTAGCCTCTCAATTATGCACAGTCACAGCCGCATTTGAGATTTATTACAGTCGCTTTTTGTTAACTTTCAAGTAGCCAGATTACGTTGCGCATACGACACGTTAACCCACGAGGGGAGATATATTAAATGTATATATATATATATATATATATATATATGTGTGTGTGTGTGAAAATATATATTGAACAACAATTAAAAGTTTGCACATTTAAGTGGAGATTGTTAATTGCATTTCGTATAGAATACTTTTTATTTCCATTTCAATTGTGATTTGGCGTGCCGCTAATTGTTTTCATTGCTCAGATCAAAACTTCAAAAACCAGTCAACGAATTTCTCACAGTTATTAGCAACTATTTCAAGTCGTAGATGCGCATTTATTTTCTTCTCATTTTTTTCTTCATAACATATAATTTTTTTGATGAATTTGTTTATTGTGAACGGTTCTGCGTTTTAACCCAACCTTTAGATTTGGTTAACCATGAAAATGCATCACATTTTGTATTGTTTAATTTAATAAGAAACAATGCTTGAATGAACTTGTTTAAGAATGATAAAAACTTTGAATAGCAAAAAAAAAATTAGTATTGAATGAAATCAAATCTTATTTAAATAAAATATGTTTTGCTTGGCCTTTGCGTGCATTCGAACACATACAAAAAAAAAACATTTCAAAATCGAAACAAGATTGTCGTTTTACCACTTTAATCAGACCGTTAACTGACTTTTGGTGTGTGGTGTTGGGGTAGTGTGATTCCAGTGGGAAAGTCAGGATAATTGGTATGCACTGCTCGCTTGGCATATTTGCATAAGCTCGTAACTGTAACTCCAGTAAATTAAAACAATTGTGCCAACAATGGTCAGCTGATCATCATTTTAATCCCGATGAATATGATAAATGGATGCGAGCAGCAAAGTTAGCGAGAGACAAAAATACAGCTGTTAATTGTGCATTCGATTAATTATAAATACGCACAACGACGAATATATTATTAACAGGTAGACCTACACTCAGAAAAAAGGCTGAAACAGCCTGAAAATTGAAAATTTCTGATATACAAGAAAGCATATATATTATGAATTCTAAACTCTATAAAAAATATGTTCAATTTTTAGGCTGTTTCTACTTTTTAGAAATATATCCAAATATTTTGAACTTTTTTTTATATTGGGAAATAATACAACAAATATAATATAGAAAAAGAACCTAATATTTTAGATTATAAATTTGTGGCAAGCCTTAAAAATTTAATTTAAAAATTATTTCTAAAAAATACCAAGAAAAATATGCCTGTTGTCAGAGTGAATTCTTTTTTCTGAGTGTACATAAAACAGATTACGCAATCAGCGATCAACGTTCGCCGATGTGCAGTGGAATGCATTGGGGCATGTAAATTAGTTGTCGCGAGGCTTCACGTGACTCACTTTTAGCCATATTGAACAATGTGAATATTGTGAATATTCGAATCGAATGCTCATATCTCGAATGGTATCGATTGTCGGGCGTTGATCGTTATGCAATTTGTATTTAGTTGTCGCAGGCATTACGAGGAAAGCGCACACAGAGGCAATATACCTGGCCAGAAATGCGTGTCAGGGTCTACCAGATTGGCCAAGTTCAATGGCAGAAACTACTAAATAAAACTAACTACCATTTCGCCTTGATGCCTAAAGCTTGTTCCGGTGTCGGCTTTATACAATGACAAATTGTTCATAATTTTGTATGCATTGATTTCATATTAACCCGCCACCTTTTCATTTGTCTTTGTTTTTGATATTGATTTTGATTTCGGTTTTTGTATTCTTTTTTTTTCAGATCAGATTGCATTGCCTTAAGTTGATGACGATGAAGATGGCGATGATGATGTTGATGTTGATGTGGATGCCTGAATTAATTCGATCACATGACTGCATAAAATTGGCAACAGCCAAAACTGGATTCTCGTAAAATATATTTTTACCATTGGGTATTATGGGTAGTCATCGGTTGCATTAATAAATTAATTCAACATTTTCATTTAGCGGGGATTTTTCTGTTGCTAAAGATAATGCAAGAGGTGAGTTCAGTGAACCGATGCGAGGACTTTGTGTCTGTTTGTTATTTTTCTAAAAACCTGAGTACCCCTACCATTGCCGTTTCATCAAATTTAAACTTCATTTCTCTTGAACCATTAACATTAACAAAACAACCGGATAAAAACGTAATGGACCCTAAATGTATTGTATTGTATTGTATTATTATTTTTTTATTTGTTGTGTCGATCACAAATTGTTGAAAATATTTTTCTGAAAACATAAAAACACGACCCACCTTAGAGGAAGTAAAGTGCGCTAGTGAAATGAGGCATATTTGATTAGGCCACCTGAATAGTTTTAATGCCAACAACATTCGCTTTGTTATACCCTGTTATTATAGGGTATTTACAGCTGTCTCGTGTCGTATGTAACACAATAAATGGGTCATAGATTGGGCAGAGCCCGTTTTGGACTTTATTGTTATATTAACCTTATTTTGCAAAGGGGGCTTAAATTTTAAAGGTTTTGCCTTTTACTCACTTAATCTGAATTTTTTTAATTATCCTATAACGTTGTTATTGCTCTCGAAATAAATTTGACGCTGTTCTTATTAATTATATTTACTAAAACTTTTTTATAACAATAATTTTTTTGCTGAAAAGATTTTATTTTTTTAATAGCATGTCTTTTCACAACGGTAGATATATTAATATCCCCGACTGGCAGATTTTGAGCTGCTGACATATATTTAAAATGTTTTTTTAAGTATGTCATATTTTTATTTTGAATAAATTTCGTTTTATTAATGAATATTTTTGCCATTTTCATTTAAAAACACGTCTCTGGATGTTTTCATATGATAAAACTTAAAACAGACAGTTCTATATAACCATATCAGTTGTATATATATATTTATTTCATAGAATTAAGATCTGTTAGTGTATGCCATTTTCGATTTACCTAATGGAAACCCCCCTTTGCTTGCTAAGTGGCGTTAAACTACGTTTGTTCAACCAATTTATGGACACACACACACACAACACACATAGGCAAACACAACTGGCGTGTTAATTAATTGCCCACTAGCAACATGAATTAGTAAATCAATTTTTAGTGATAAACGAAAAAGCAAAACAAACGATGACATCGAGTCAGCTGCTGCCAACAATATTGCTTTGAGCCATTAATGGGAAACTAATGTGTCATGCAACCAGATAATATCAATACAGAATACAAACATAATTTCTGATATCAAAATATTTGATATGATATGGCATTATATGGCCCATATACTACACTCATAAAAAAATCACAATTGATTGCGCCATGACTAGCTCATAAAAAAAAATTTAAAATTGTGTCTTTCCTAATTTCAGGTTACAGTTTTTAAAAATATGTCCAATTTTATTTTTTTTAATATTTTGCTTATAGACAAAAAATTTAACATAGTCCACAAATTCATATAAATTAGTTTGAACATGATTAGCAATTTTTCTCTGAGCTATTTCATTATTTGTTTGTGAATTTTAGAAAGATTTTCTTTAAAGCTTTGGTCTGTATTTTATTCATTTTCTATTCAAATTACGACTAAATACAAGAAAAACTTTATATTTTTCAAGATGTTTTACTAAAATTAAAACCGATTTTTTTCAGAGTGTAGTTTGACAACTTTTGGGACAGTAGCTTTTGATGAGCACACTACTTATCAATATGATAGGCGCTATGCAGTTTAAGATATATATATATATATATATATATATATATATATATAGCTTACGGAAATCACATTGAGCTCCAAGCTAAAAGCGGGTTCAATGCACGCCTCAGACACGACCGACAACGGGACGTATGCGCAATGTGGCCAACATTTTGTTGTTGCTTAGATTGCGTGACGTTTTAGCCGTTTTAGATTCACGTGGCTCGCTACACGACTCAGACAGAGACAGACACAATGTTTAATTAATAAAATTTATGCAGCGTGTTTTACAATACAAGGTGCTGGCATAAATTAGCATTAGCAATTGCGCGGCTCATTTCAATTGTGTGCGGCTCTAATCTTTTATCCTCAAACACCACGTGACGATTTTAGCATAAATTTCTTTATGGCCAGCAAAGTGTGCCACATGCTATGCTAACTCTTTGGGCTTTGCCAACTCATAGATTCAATTTATTGTATGCTTCTTAAAGCATCTGCTAAACAAATATTTTGCACCTAAGTAGATAAACCCAACAATCACAGCCCGCTGATAAGGCACCAGTAAAACCAGCCAGATTATTTCTACCACTGACTGACACATTGTTTAAGGTTCTGTCTGAGTTTTTATTCACTTTTTTGGTTTTTTTTTTTTTTTTTTTTGAGTAAGTTTCTTTGGCAAACAACGAAAATTTATTGCCTGACCTCCCACTTGACAAATATTTGCAAGTTTCTGGAAAGAAAAAGCAAGATTCTGTATCTGAATCAGAATCTGAATCAGAATCAGAATTAGAGCGTTAAGAAATAAGAAAACAAATATGAATTAAAGATATTTTAATATTGATCAAGAATAATCGTTTGTAATTGTTGAATAATAAATAGAAAATAAGAATATTTGATACAAAAAATCCAAAAATGTAAAAACTATTTAAATCAAGACATTTAAATCAATTCTTGTTCAGGAATGAGTAAAATAGAATCAAGTTTGTTGCCTTCCTGCTTCGCAAATAATAGAAAACACTTATTTTGAGTTGAAAGACCTCTGCTCTAGGTTAAAACTATAAATTACATTATTTTAAATTTCAATAATAAAAAAAACACACACAAAACTGGTTTAATCAAGATTTCGCAAATGTATTTGCAGACTACTATTTTATGGTCTGCGCAGTTAGCCCCGACTGACTCTCGGCTCAAATGGATAATCCCAACTTCACCTTTTATAGTTCCCACATTGCCCACCCATTGTTCAGCGACGTAAGCAGTTAAGACTATTAGCTGCACTTTTTATTGCAGCTCAAGGCATAATGCAAATACCCATAAATATATTATATATTTACATGCACTTTTCTTGGCATATTTAACCGCACGTTCTGTTTGCTGCAAATATTTATAAGCGTCGACTGCACTCAGAAATTAAGTCCACATCAAAAGTTACAAATCAGAGTTTATGTTTCTTAATTTCTGGATTGATTTAGTAGTAGTATTTTCCGGTTTTCTTAAAATAATAATTTAGAATAATAGCATTTTAAGATTTCCCAAAGAATATGAAGTTCATTAAACAAAATTACAATATTGAAATTTTGAATTCAATTCTAAATATTCGTTGTGATTTTCTCCATTTCAATATACATATTTTTTTTTTTGGTGTAGTCGCTACTAGTTTAGTACACAGTGCTATTTAATCAATCACTTCTCTTAGTTGGCAGTCATGTTTAATTAATGAGGCGGACCCAAAGCAAATGTTGCTTGTTTTAATTAACACATACAGACGGGGATCGTTGAAGCCATCACTTCATTTGAATTATAGCTGCAATTGCAATTACCCCTCGTTTGGCATATGTGAAGTAAGATTTTTGTAATCTTATCTTTCTGTGCCCATTTCCGCAAAGCATTTAAAAACAAAACATAAAAAAACAGCAACAACAATTGCTTAAATATTTGCACAAATATCTTTTTTTTGAAGCACACCTGTCAGAGTCGGTAGAATATCATTTTGTATTTGTTTATACAATAGATAATAATAATATAGATTAACGCAAAAAAAAAATGCAAATAATTGGAGTTTTCGAGCGCACTAAAAAATTAATTTGAGACGTTATTTATGCGGCATGCGCCCAGTCTATGAATTATTTATTTATTTTTATTAAGTTTGTTTTCGCCAAATAACAAAACAAATCGAATTGGTCGTAATAAAGTCAGAAAAGATGGGATTTAATAATTTATTACTAGTATACAATATTAAGTATTAAGTACCCATTACTGGATTTATTGTGATTGTAAATTTAAATAAAAAAGTGCGATTATTAACAATTAATGGCTAATAAGTGTACCATTTACGTCTGTTAAATGGCCTTAAGTGGTTTACGAAATAAGCAATTGCCACTTGTTAATCGTAAAGTGTGAAAATATTGTTGATTAGCTCGACTTGCAAATGTTATATTTGTGTTCATATTTGAATTTAATAAGTGACGCATTTGGCAATGGAAAACATTGCATGGGTTTACCTTAAATGTTAGCACAGCTTTCGAATTGGTAATGTTTGGTTTGTGTTGTGGGAGCTCTTATTTTACACATTTTTAATATGCATTCATTTCCAAGTCAGCCTAAAGTTATGCAAAGTTTAATAAACAATTTTAACAATTTGCAATATATTTTAGTTAAGCAATATTTTGTTTTATTAAAAATATAATTAAAGAGCGATTTTGTGTGTGTGGGGAAGATGGCAAACAAACAATATAAAGACGCAACTTCCATAAAGAAGACACTTCACTGGTTAGAGACAAATTGTGACATGTGTGTTGTGTGTAGTGTGTAGTGTGCTCTATCTTTCTTTAGTCCTCCAAAGTGACATTGCGAAACAGATAGGACATGGACTCCTTGTTGTGTATGCGTCGAATGGCCTCAGCGATGAGTATGGAAATATCAATAGTTTTAATCTTGTTGCATTGCAATTTCTGCACCTCATGTGGAATGGTATTGGTGACAACAATCTAGAAATGCAACAAAGTCAAAAATTAATATATATATATATATAAAAATGAACTATAGATTTTAGAAAGACTATAAAAACTTGATATATAAATCAAATATATATAAATATATATATATATAATGTAACAGAAGTTGTATGCACCTCATCGATTACGGACTCCTCGAGCAAGCGAGGCGCATCTGAACTGAGTAAACCATGCGTGGCCAGCACATAAATCTTGCAGGCACCATTATCCTTCAGCATCTCAGCGGCGGCAACGAACGCCTGCACATCATCAATCAGATCGTCCTGTGAGGCGGGTAGCAGTTAATATTATTAAAAGATAGATCAGTTGTAGTTTCAGCAATACTTACCACCATGATGGCAATGCGACCATTGACATCACCCACAATGGTCAGCGGTGGTTTCACTTTCGATGGATGCTCCGGCACACCCACCGACACCGATGTGGTGCGCTGCCGACTGCTAATGGGTGCATGTTGTGGAGTAGAGTTTCTATTGTGATTAGTGTGTAAGCGTTTGCAATTGGCATTTGATTTGGTGCATATTGATGTGGGTGAGTGGGGGTTGGTGGGCGGTGGGCGGTGGGCGGTGCAGTTTTGCAGAGTTGTTCAAATCGTAACCAAAAAATAAAGAAAATGAAAGCACATACAAAATTCGCAATTATATTCGAAAGTAAAACACACAAAATAATGTAAAAGTATATATATATATAATATATGTATTTGTTTTCCGGGTATATAATACAAACCTAGACGCCGTCGGTATGCACATTTCAACAGAAGAATTTCCTAATATATTGCAATACGCCCTGCCAATATATAATGACATAATAACACAATAAACGTAAATAAAGATTAAGAATTCCAATTGTTTTTATTTTTCTTTTTACGTTCAATGCCGAACGCAGTCAATTTGCAATTCGTGAAATAAGCAATTACAGCAAATTGTGTAATATAAAAAAAGTGTTAAAGAAAACAATAAAAAAAAAAGAGAGTTGAACTTGAAGGTAATAATTGAGGCAAATGCACTTTCGTTGACTTGAAGTATAAATGTGCAGAGTTCGAGGTATGCGTGGTATGCAACATACTGCATATAAGCTGTACTCTACGTGCTTAATGCAATGTCAATGTCATTTAGGTAAATATTGGCATACATTATACACACACACACACACACACGCGTGTATACTAAATGTAGTCAAATAGTTTACTGAGTGTGAAGTTAACAACTCATGTTATAATATTTATATTTCAAATGGAGCATTAAATATATACGCAAATATTTCTGGATAACTTCTAATATATCTCTAAAAACAGCTTATTAGGTAAATTGTTAAGGTATTCGATTCCTCATTGTTAACTTAATAAAATTTACTTAGCCTAATATCATTTTGGGTGACTTATGATATGATTTTCTTTTACAAATTCCACATTGAAAGAAAACATAAACATAAAATATTAGCATCACTTTCAACTTAAAAGCTGTTAGCAAAAATTACACAGCTAAAAAAAAACGAAGGAAATTATTAAACGAAACTAATACAAATTAAACATACACAAAAAAACAAGACTTGCTTTTTTTTTTGGTGCTCAACTTCAGGCATAATTAGAAGTACAACAGCTAAACAAAAGCACAAATATATATATAAGGCATATATCATTGAGACTCACCTGGTTGGTGGTGGTGAATATCTGCCATCAACCTCATCGCTCTCGGCCTCCTTCTGCTCGCCATGGATGACAGCGAGGCCGAGACGCAAACGTTCCGCATACGAATTGGCCTTCTTGGCAACGCCCGGATTGCGAGCCACAATCACCGAATTACGATAGTCGGGAATCTAAAAGATAAAACACATAGAAAATTTTAAACACAATCAAAATGAACCAAATCTTGCACTTACGCTCTCCTGGATGTACTGCAGCAGAAAGGGTGAGGCGCGTAAATTATCAACTGGTATATCGAAGAAGCCCTGTATCTCCTTCTGATGCAGATCCATCGTGATAATGTGCGTCAATCCCGATGTGCACATCATCTTCGCCAGTAGCTTGGACACAATGCAGCCACGTTTGCGCATCTTGCACTGTTTCGAGTATGGCAAATACGGTATGACACCCACAATCGATCGGGCCGAGGATGTCTTGCAGGCATAGGCCATAATCAGCAGTTCCATTATATTATTATTGGCATCCCTAAAAAAGAGCAAAGCAAACAATGAGTTAAACAACTGTTGCAAGTAAAAATTCAAATTGTCAGTGGTTACTAATAATATTCTAATATTCTATTCTAATAGCAATTTACTTATTTGGAAAAACTTTATTTAAAAATAAAATATGACTTGTTTTAGCTGATCAAAGGGGATGCTGCTGAATATCTTATAAAATATTCCAATATTGGATAAAAGACATCACGGTTCAGAAGATATATGTTATATTAACGTATTCAATTATGTAACCATAAGTTACTAATGGAATTCCCATTGATTTGGACATTTAAACAGGACAACAACTCAACCCGACTGATAATTTGTGGTTCGAAATATAAGAAATGTATTTATAACATTGAAACAGTTAAACTCAGAAAGACTGTCTACCAATATTAACAATAATAATTTAATAACATAGCCAAAGGGAGACTTACTTTTCTACTACTATTATTGTTATATGCTAAAATTAAAGACTTTAATTTTAAAGCTATTTCATCTTGCACTGTTTAATTGCTAGTGTTCAAATAGATTTAGCTCAGTTTCTTAATTGTGCTTAAAATATTTTTTTTAGTATGAAATATTTATAGTTATTTGTGAGCTGCTCACTTGGTGCCCGTTTGTATGATGTAAATATCCTTGCCGCGCACCGAGTCGCTGATCTCGACGATAGTCTCGCGATTCGATTTGTGAAAGACGGAGCAGCCGCCATTCTTGATGCCCATCCTCTCGGCTACACTGTTGGCCAGATCCGGATGCGAGTTGCCATTGATGATGACAATGTCCGAGGTGGATATGTTGTCCATGTCGCTTCTGCAACGTTTCGGTGGGCGCACGCTGCCTAATCTGCAAAAACGAATCAAAGATTATTTTCGCAAAAAAAAAAAAAAACACACAATTAAAAAACAAAACCAGAGAATAAAACGAATAAAAGAAACAAAAACAGGTTAGATTTTGGGGAAGTGTATTAAAAGCTACCTGCGTTTCGACATGCTTCAACGTAGACGATATGCAGGTGCTACACTTGAAAAAATCGCTCTGAATTACAACAAAATATAACGTTTTTATTGTTTTTAGCAATACTTTCTACAGTTTATTTGTCTTTTTTGTTTAGAAAAACTCTTTCTAAAATCAAAAAACAAATATTGAAATTTACACATGAAAAAGCAACTGGCAAATTATTAATATTTCTTTTGTAATTGTAGGCTTAAATTAAGGAAAGAAAACCAATAATTTTTGAAAAATAAAATATTTCTGAATAATAAACTGAGTTGTGCGTTCGTCAAATAATGTCGATAAATTCCGAGAGTACTGTGCAACAAATGTGAGGCGTGTGCAGACGCAAATATATTGATTAGCCGCATGAACTAGTTTCAATTGAGGGTGTCAGCGATTGGATGGTGTTATTTATGTGTCTCCTGCCACACAGGCAATTAGGTATTGCAACTTTGGCGACGCCGTTGAGCAGTTTATCGTTATTTTTTTTTGTTTTGTTTTTTTTTTTTAATGCGAGTTACGTTAAAAGTTGAGTTAAAGACTGTCGTGTGTGAAAAGAACCTGGCTAAAACCGCAACTGACAAAACTTGTGCGCGTTTTTATCGACCAAACACACGGTGGGCACATGTCAGCCAAGCTGTATGTGTTTGTATGTGTGTATATGTGTGTGTGGTTGGCAACGTTTCAAAAGTGGCAAGCAAAACATTAGACAGGCCAACAGTCCTCATTCAGCCCAACTCAGCCCAAACGGCCAGTTTAGACGCCACAACGCATAGTCTACGCTGATTCCAATCTATAAAAAAAAAAGAAAACCAAAACCAAAACTAAAACTAAAAAAAAAAAAAAAAAAGAAGGAAAAAAGGATTTCTTTGCTTGAAGAGTTTCGCACGCGAGTTGAGTGCCGTCAACGAAGAAAGTGAAAGCCAAGACATAAATCTAAGAGTGGGCGTGGCTCTAAAATAGCAATGCGGGTCTTAATTGAATTTCTATTTTTAATTTGCAGCGAGGAGCAAGTTGCAAAAGGCAGAAGAAGCAGGTCAATGCGCTGGCAGCTGCAGCTGCAGCTAGAGCAGGAGCTGGAGCTGCCTTCAAAGGATACGCCTTGTCAGCGTTGATTGCAGCTGAAGTGCATGTCCTGAGCAATCCACAAGAGCAATGGGCGACTCAGGTGAGTGCAGCAGCAGCAGAAGTAAATTTAATACACTCTGCAAAAAAAAAAAAATGTATCTTAAAACTAAATAGTTTTTCTTGTTTTTAGAGATAATTTGTAAATATATAATTCGACAATTCCAAAAAATAGTGTTTTTTGTTTTAATTTCCTAGAAATATTTTCAATTAATAAAAAATGTATGTCTATAAATAAGAAACTAGAAGTCTATCCACAAATCGACAATCGCAAAAAAATATATTCCTATTTCTGCAAATATTTTTAATTAAGAAAATTATCACTAAAAAGTTTCTATAATTCAAGCATTCTTTTTTCCCAGTGTAAAAAAGTACTTTTTACCATTTAACGCCTGAGAAGTCAATTTTAAATTCGAAAGGTGGCAAGTTTCTGATGGGTGCCATTTTTTCCGAGTGTAGCTGGCTGCTGTTGGTTTCCATTCATAAATCACGACATGGCAAATCCGGTTGGGGCAAACGCAACCGCGACTATTCAATTCCAAACGTTGACGTTTGAGTTTGAGGCGGCAAACTGTAGCTCAAAGCAAGAAAACTTGCGATAGCTGAGACACGCATATGTGTCGGAGTTTTAAAGATGGCACTAGCCAAAGGTAGGATTAGGTTTTCATGCCTGCTGCCCGATTAGTTGTTAGGCCGTGCGGCAGAGTTAGACGAGTGTTGCACGTTGCAGTTGCCACTTGAGTATCAAGCGGAAAGTAGACAAAATGCTGGGCATCGCCCGCGATCCGTTGGAGCATACGAGCATGTATGAGCGAGGCTCGGATGGTAGGCAACTTGGGAATAATCTTTAAGCAAACGCATTAAGAAAAAAGCTAAAGCTTTCCAAGTGCAATAGGGGAATTAATTAATAGAAATAATAATAGGTTTAACGAAGTCAACATACATTTCGAAGTCGACCGGAGTTTAAATCAAACGTTGAAATTGTTTTCAAAACTGTGTGCTTCAACTACAGTGGCTACTAGCAAATTTCGCATAAGATCAATTTATCGTTTGATAATTTCTATAAATTCATTTCAAGGTGCTAAAAATATAAAACCTTGTTTTTATATTACTTTAGAAAATATAATTTTAATGATAATTCCAATTTCCAGGCAAAGTTCACGAGGGATAAAATTTGTCAAGTTATTTTGAATTATTATTACTACTCAATATAGTGAAACGGAGTAAAAGTGGAATTTGTTCAAAATACGAATCAGAATTTTCAAAAACGATGACAGATGCTAAAGCATCTTTTCATATTCAGTGAGAATTTTGATTCCTTTTTAACTGAAACCCAATATCGAAAATGTCGATTTTAATTCGATGTCGAACAACTGGTTTACAGATAGCGAGGACAGCGATGGCGAGGGAGGATTGGGCAATGTGTCCCGGGTGATAATACGACCGCCCGGCCAAAGTGGCAAGGCTAAGCGAGGCCATTTGTGCTTCGATGCGGCCTTCGAGACGGGAAATTTGGGCAAGGCGGAGCTGGTGGGCGAGTTCGAGTACGATTTATTTTTACGGCCAGACACATGCAATCCGCGCTTTCGCTTCTGGTTCAACTTCACCGTGGACAATGTGAAACAGGATCAGCGGGTGCTCTTCAACATTGTCAACATCAGCAAGAGTCGCAATCTGTTCAACTCCGGACTGACGCCACTCGTCAAATCATCGAGTCGACCCAAATGGCAGCGTCTATCCAAACGGCAGGTGTTCTTCTATCGATCCGCAATGCATCAGGGCCACTATGTGCTCAGCTTTGCCTTCAACTTTGACAAGGAGGAGGATGTTTATATGTTTGCACTGGCCTCACCATACAGCTACTCCCGTTTGCAGTCCTTTTTGAATGTGATCGATACGCGGCAGGGCAACGAGAAGCGTTTCACGCGTAGCGTGCTAATTAAATCATTGGTGAGTATGAGGATTATATGAGGATTATACGGCTGCAACTCAGAAGCGAAGAAAGACAAAGGATACACGGGGATAGGAAGAGACACAAGGAATCCGACAGGCCAAATGTCTTTTGGGCTGCTATAATCATAAGCGATTTAAGCAAGTAATATCCATGACTACAAATAGGCTAAGGATACTTATCGGTCTACTGACAGGATATTGTAGACTAAAAAGCCACCTATCCAAACTGGGTATTTATAGTAACAATCAGTGTAGGTTTTTTTGTAAGGTAAGGAGGAGTCCCCAACTTGCATCCTAACAGAATGTGTCGCCTTATCCAGGAACAGATGCAGCATCCTAGGGATACATGTTATGAGTGTCAATGACATAGAAGCCCTCAACCCATCAAAGATTCTGGCATTCGTGCAGGAACTGGGAGGGAATAGATCTAATAGCTCGCAGTGCAGAAACCACAATTTATAATAATATGATGAGGATTGGCTTAGGATTGAAAGGTTTCAATTGAATTGCAGTTTTAGTTGGAAATTGTGAAATATCAGTTAAAAAGGATCTTTGCAGGCAGCGCTTGATGTGCTCAGGCTTGAGATAAATACGACAGTTGTCGACTTGGGAATCGGTTTGCATTATTCTTAATTTCTTGATACTTGTCCAGAAAGACTGCATCAAGAGAATGGAACATCTTCTTCCAGGTACTAGACTAGACTAGTTGAGCCTTGTCTGTTGATCATGTCATCATTTTTGTCAACGCACATTTAATTACATCTTCGTTTGAGTTCTGTAAGTTTTGCAATTTTAATTGTTTCCAAATCTACTACACGGTTACAAAGTGTACCACTTCCTGGCAAGTGCTGAGCAGGCAAAAAAATGTGTTCAGCAGATTCTTCTTTCTTCATCTCCTTCTTTCCAGCCTCAGCTGAAGGCGGCTTGGAGTCTATTTGTTTAAGTGCCGACTAGCTAATGGCTGGTAAAGATTCGGCTACTCCTCTCAGGGATAGGTACATCCAATTGCGTACATGTTGCTAACCACAATAGATTCCGTAAATAGGTGCTTCACAGGATGCTTCTCTTTCTGGCAGCACATAGATAGCATTCGCAACATGTGTGACTTTAGAAGTACTACAAAATTAACAAATGTCTTTCTTCCTTTTCCTTATCTTCTTGTTAAATTGCCAGCAAAATCGCAATGTGGATCTGCTGACGATTGATCAGGTCACGCATAGTCAACGGACGACAAATCGCTTGGAGCGCAGCTTTATTCGGGTCATTGTCATCCTGTGTCGTTCGCATTCGAGCGAGGCGCCCGCTTCGCATGTATGCCAGGGCCTGATTGAGTTTCTGGTGGGCAATCATCCGATTGCGCATGTGCTGCGCGAGAATTTTGTCTTTAAATTAGTGCCAATGGTCAATCCAGACGGTGTGTTCCTTGGCAACAATCGCTGCAATCTGATGGGGCAGGACATGAACCGAAATTGGCATGTGGCATCTGAGTTTACACAGCCCGAGTTGCATGCTATACGCAATATGCTAAAGGAATTGGATAATTCAGATGTGAGTATCGGTTTATTGACGACTATCGTAGAATATATATAAAAATGTTATTTTTATCGTTTACTTGCTGCAGACATATCAGATTGACTTTGTGATCGATTTGCATGCAAATAGCAGCATGCAGGGCTGCTTCATCTATGGCAACACCTACGAGGATGTCTATCGCTATGAGCGACACTTGGTCTTCCCGCGTCTCTTTGCCAGCAATGCCAAGGATTATGTCGCCGAGCACACCATGTTCAACGCGGATGAACGCAAGGCGGGCAGTCTGCGACGCTATTGCTGCGAACGTCTCAGCGATACAGTGAACGCTTACACCTTGGAGGTGTCCATGGCGGGGCACTATCTGCGCGATGGCAAATCGGTGGCACCC
Source organism: Drosophila longiperda (assembly GCA_035042125.1). Classification (NCBI taxonomy): domain Eukaryota; kingdom Metazoa; phylum Arthropoda; class Insecta; order Diptera; family Drosophilidae; genus Drosophila; species Drosophila longiperda. Next base: position 7,949,248 of record JAWNLV010000010.1, on the reverse strand, counting down.
TACAACGAGGATGGCTGTGAGTATGATGAGTAAATTCTGTTTAACTCGATTATAAATTGATGTTGATCCTTGGACTCTATTTAAACTCTGTGTGTACCTGACTAAATCAGTTTTATTGTTATATTTGTGTGTTGAAATCCATTCAATTTGGTTTTTAAGATTATTTCAGTTCTTGGTATGGATGCAGTGCTGCAAAGCGAAAATGACAAGTAACTTGTCCGTAAGAGAGTTGGTAACATTTATGACTAGGTTAGTTTCGATCCTTGGGGTCCATTCATACTCTTTTTCTATATGATCTACATTAATTCTGATTGAAGACTATAAAAAAAAACTCCAAACTTTTTCTATTTATAAATGAGTAGGTAAGTTTCGATTGTTGGGGTTCATTCAGACTCTTCTTCGGCATGACTAGGTCAGTTCTGAATCGTTTTAAAACTGTTCTTGGGGTCCGGGGATGACTGGTCACTCCCAGAAGCGATTCCGAATTCCACAGATCATCATTCAGGGTTAGTCCTGGGTCGCTTATGTTTATAATTAAAAATAGCGTACAATTGCATCGTTATCGATTGTTTTTTTTACCTTATTAATCAGAACGCAAATTTTTAATTGATAGTTATAGATAGTGATCGATAATTGATTGTTGGGTTTCTGCACATCAAATTTTGGGATTGTCGGCTTAGGACAAACTTGTATTATTTAAAAAAAAAACACTTTCTTTAAAAATAATATCTTAAATTCAGAAATACTTTCAAAATTGCAGAGAGTTTTTCTATAGATTTTTTAGGTACTCCAACTGTAGTTTAACGCCTTCCCCTTCGGCTCTTACAGATCATCGGGTTGGACGAAATATGGCGCGCACTCTGCTGCAGTACTATCGTTTCATCAATGTGCTGCCCGTCCCACTGGTGACCGAGATGCGGTTGCAGGGCAAGCGTGGGCGTGGACGCCCCCGTACCCATCACTCCCGCTCTCGTTCGCGGACACGCTACGAGGTGAAGCCAAGAGCGAGGACGACGCGTTGTCATGCGCCCATTTCGTATACAAATCTGAGCATTTGCTATGACTCAGCGGGAGGCGGAGCTGGCGCTGGAGGAGGAGTCTCCTCGGATGAGGGCGGCTTCTCGCCGACGCGACCTTTAACAATAGCGCCGGGGAGCAGCACATTTAGCGGCTGTCGCAATTATCGCCGAGCAGCAACCGCCGCCAGCTGTGGCCACGATCAGTATTCCGAGCTAAGCAGCCGCCACAAAAGAGAGACGCGAGAGAGGCAGCGGGAGAGAGAGAGGGAGCGAGAGAGAGAGCACACAATTGACACGATGGGCGTATGTGTGCCGCCAAAGCCGTACCTGTCCATCATCGATCTGAATCAGCTGACGCGGGGAAGCTTAAAGCTCAAATCGAGCAGCTTCGACAGTTAGCTTCAGCTCTAATTGAATTTATACACTCAGAAAAAAAAAAAAAAAAAGATCCCTACATTTTAGTTATTTGCACATAATAAGTAAATTTAGTTTCTAAATTTAATTTTAAATTTTTTCTGAAATTAAATTATACATTTTTTTTAAATTTTAAATATACATTTTTTTCTAACATTTTGAAATGTATTTAGAAGTGTCAATTTTGGACAAGCGTTTAAAATTTTTAAAAAAGTTGTTGTTAATATTACGAAATTATTTCCAAAAAAATAATAATACAATTTTTCTATATTTCAAATAAATCGTCGATTTAATAATATACGGCGTGTTTGTTCGTTTTGCTTGTTTGTTTCAACAGTTTCTTAAATAAACAATTACATATATATATTTACAGTTGGATTCACTCACTTTCAGGCAACAAGTTGACTTTCTCACATTGAGTAGCTTATCGCAGTCAAAATAAACATTCATGCATACATATGTACTTAGGCACACCCAAATGCCCGCATGATACACACACCCATAATCCACGCATGCATATATGTGCGTTTGTGTGTATATGTAGCAATCGCAGTCTATTGTTGCGCATCGCTTTGTTGGCCAGCTGCCAGTTTAGTGTTGTCATTTTGGCGAATTAATAGCTAGCAGCCATTTGTATGCAAGTAAGCCAAAAATTATTTATATTTTTGAGCTTTTGCTAGCCATTTTTTTAGCACACAATTAAGTAATTTAAAAATAAGTAATTTCCACAATTAATAAGATTAGTTGTTCTAGCCGTCAGACTGACAGACGACTGTCCACAAAAAAATAGATTACTTAGCATCTTTAATTGTAAAAATAAATAGTTAACCAGTACAAAAATGTAGATAACTATAAAAAACGGACACACACATGCACACGATCAACAAAGAAGGCCAGACTTTTCAAATCGAATTAAAAAAGTATGGCACGTGAGGACTGTGAGTCAATGTAAGTGCGCTGCCAGGTAATTTAGAGTAATTAGTCTTAATTTTGACTAGGTCATCTTTATGTTATCGTAAATGAGTTACTCGCCATGTACTTACTTAAATATTTGACCAAGTAAATATGTTTATAAACAAAAAAAACTAAAAACAAAAATGTGCTCACAACACGCGCGAAATTCGTGATAACGAACGGAAGGGGAAAAAGAAAAAACAGAAAGCAAAGAGCAGCGAGACAAGCGTTAATTGATTAACACTATCAATTAAATAAAACAAATTGCACGTTGTTCACCCGTTTACGTGCTCGAATTCAATAAAAAAAAAAAAAAAACAAACACCTTTGTCGTCTTGTATAAATAAAAGCGAGTCGCATAATTAAATAGAAAAAAGGCCGCACTTTGATAGTAGCAGCGTTGCCAGACTGTCATTAGCAATAATTAGGCAACCGATCACATAAAATATTTAAATGCATATAATTAATAACAAATATGCCAGCATACTACACAAATATAGCAATGATTTTAAATAAATATATAATTTGTGTGTTGTAATTGTATTGTTGTCATGGTGACCATGAAAACAGCTGATCTGTTTTCATATAGCATTGGCAACGCCGGTACGAATGTGACAAACAAAACAAAATCCAGATAAAGCAGATGAAGTAACACATATACGGAAACGCATACACAGAACATATGTCAACAGATAAAATTGACACGCAAATAAAAATCAAGTCGAGACGGTAGTAAAATGGAGTGGTAGCGAGCAGAACAGAAAATGCGATAGATACTAATTAAATTAAAGCAAACAAACACAAAGATAAGCAAAGCCGCTTTATTATATTTTTACTTGTTTCTCTGCAGCAGCATTGTAGTTGGTGTTATAGCTGATCGTCTTCTTTTTTGCTGTTAATATTAATATTTTTTATTGGAAACACTTTTACCACACACACACTGTCACTCAGAAGGAGATAGAACGCTAAGAAATATTGATTGCTTTTGCGCTCAATATACTCTCTAAATATATATGTGTCTGTTGAAACTATAAAATTTACATATATTTTTGCGCCTCAACTTAGCGTACAGCAAACCGTTGCAAGAAACAGCACATATGCAACTGAATTGTAGCTTTTTTGTGGAAGCAATCAAATACACATTTTTCTGTGCGTTAGCCATTATTTGCTATTGAGCATTACACGAGAGAAGGTGGTCGTGAATAAAAAGAAATTAACTATTATCGATAACCAAAGATATATGTAATAGCAAATCGTCTGCTGCTTTAATTTAAACAAAATCTTCTCTAATAGAAATAATTGATACATCTAAGCAACAAAATAAAACATTTAAGGGAACTCCCTTAAAATATGAATGGCTTTTGTTTAAAGAGTACAGCGTTCTCTTAAATGTGCGTGCAAAAATATTCGTACTCAAGGTACGCATGCGATTGTCGTGATTCTGTTATCTGTCGCCGTGGCAACCCTATTATGATGCGCATTCAACTCACATCTCTAAAACAGCTGATTCTGATTTCGCGTATTTGTTTTTGAGCAAAATAATCTTCTTAACATATATTTTTTTTAAAATGCCATTAATATTTGCAATTTCCATCTTAGAAGCGCAAAGAAGGCACAAAAAATATAAGCAGAGTGTGTGGCAAAAGTTACCACTTAAAATGAATCACCCTTCAATTTCAATACTCATTGTTTGATTTATAAGAGACAAGTCGCAAAATGTGATCACATTATCCGGTTTCCCACTTATCGTAAGATGTACAATTGGCAGTAGTTTGGCGATTTCTGGCCACGGGACTATTTCAATTAAATATGGCAAGGGATAAATACGCCTATATCGGAAGGCAAAGTGCTCCAAGATTTGATTCCCATAATGCAGGACAAACTGTCCACGGATTCAATCAAGCTGAATATGACCAAAAGGCAAGTGAATTATTTCATGGAACAGCAATGCAAGTGAGAATTTATCTTCATTATTAACTGCTTATGCTTAAATAAAATTTTTATAATTTTGTGCCAATATTAAACATGTTCCAAAACTTATGTGTTGAGTCGTTGAGTCAACTGCAATGTACACTTCAATTAAGGTGACGATAGCTTTATACCTCTCTAAGAGCTAAGCGCCCTTATATAAACCTACTCCAATTTTTCACCTTCGACATTAGAGATATGAAACAGCAGCTTTAAGTGTTAAATTTCTAATATAAATTGGAGCATTTCGAATCTATTCAATGTGCTTTTTCACAGTTGAATATAACAAATTGTGTTATTTTTTTTAATTGATTTCCACATCAGTTGCAAAGATGATGTGGTTCAGAATATTACAAACCCTACTGAATATATATATTCTTTCCATATTAACTACTCTCGCTCAGAGTCAATCGATTGAAAGTATTCCTGAGAGGAGTTATACAACATCCATGACTGATAAATTAGAATTGCTCAAATTCAACGTTGAACTCATCGAGAATCTCAACAATTATGTGAATCAGATGCAGCAGAAGATTGACAAGCTGACCAGGTAATTAAAGATCTGATTTCTAGTCTAATTTCTTTTTAAAAATCAAATATCACCTTCACTCTCTCAGACTTAGTCAGCAGCTGGCGAAGCCACTGAAATCAGCCGTGGGACGTGAAGAAGAATTTCTCTCGAATCCACTCAACATTTTTTCACTCATCCGACACATGTCCAAAGACTGGGCACAGCTGGAAAGCTTTATGCAACAGCCAGTTGCCCAAGGTAAACACATGAAATTCAAGGCAAAATGTATACTGAATTTTTCAGATAGTATATTTCTAAAAAGCAAAGTTGTATCTTAAAAAACATAATATTGTATTTTATTCCACAAAAGCAAACATATTGAATAGTTTACAAGTAGATTTAATTATAGTTTGAACAGCCTGAACAACTTTACTTAAACAATGGCAATTAACTAATTAATTTTAGTTTACCAGTCGCGAGTCCAAATTTTGTAAGTGCTTTTCTGAATTTAAGAAAAGCTTTACAAAGAATTGTATAATTTTATTTGTTTTTTAATAATAAAAAACAAAAATAGAAAAGTAACCTTCCTACCTATTTTTTAAATATTAAAAAAATAATAATTTTCTCATTATGTTTTTAGAAAACAATAATTTTATATTTTTGATCCGAATAATTTTAAATTATTTAAAGAAAGCTTTTTATTTTAAATATATTATTTTTAATATTTATTTAGAAAAATTTTTCTGAGAACCTGTTTTCGTTTTTTAAAGGGAGTTCCTAAAAATATATATTTTATTTGTATGTAAGAATAATTAATTAATGTGTTTGGTATATTTAATGTGGATTAAAATATGACTTTAAAATGAAAATATAAATGTTGTAAGTCCATAATTAACTATATACCGTTAACTATATATCTTGATATTCCAGCACAATTGGATTATATAAGGGCAAGACGCTCGCAGTTGCCGCAGCTTGAGGATCTGGAGGAAGCAACCACAGCCCTACATCGCATACAGACAACCTTTAGACTAGATCCGATGGAAATGGCGAATGGTTGGCTGGATGGCACACAATTCGAGTAGGTATTCAAACGGATGAATAAATGATTGAATGAATGAATACTATTCAAATAGCTTACACGCAGTGCAAGGCTTTCGTATCTCGACTGCTTTGAGCTGGGCAAACTCTCTTTCCATGTGGATGATATGGGGAATGCAACTAAATGGTTATTAACGGCACGTCAGTTAATGGATAATGAATCCCCTCCTGATGTCTACGAAATACTGAACATAACGAGCAGTAATATAGCCTGGTATTTAGCCGGCTCACTGGCAGCAGAGGGTAAGCCAAGAAATTGAACAAAAATCCGGATTTTTCGATATGCTTTCTTAGTTCAAATATTTTTAAAACAATTGAAATAATCGTCATACTTTTGGAATTGTCTGGCCTTAATTAGAAACTGTTTCGAAGACGATGTATAATCCATTAATTCCCATTAAAAATTCTTTCACTAAGGCAACTTGAATGAGGCACGAGATGTGCTATTAAATGAACCCCAACTGAGTTCTCTCACTAAAGAGTTGCTTGTCGAATTTATAAAATATGAGAGACCAGAAGATCCGTATGGCTCAGAGGCGCAGGAGGTGGATGAAAGATACACTCAAATCTGTGGCGCCTCTCATGAACCAAAGCCAAGTCGACTCTTCTGTAACTATAAAAATGACTCGTCGCCATTTTTACGACTGGCACCGTTAAAAATGGAGATATTATCCATGGATCCATATGTGGTTGTCTTTCACGATGCGATCTACGACTCGGAAATTAACGAGCTGAGGCGATTATGTGAACCGGAGCTAAGCCGAACAGAAGTCGGGAAAGCGGGAAAAAGAGATAAATCAATACGATCCTCAAGGGGTGCTTGGATACTTGACTTGGATCTCAACAGGCAACAATTGGAGTTGCTGGAGCGGATTAGGAGACGAGTCGCTGATATGACCGGATTGATCATCGATTTTAACAGTGAATTGCAGTATATGGAGTATGTTTTTGGTGGACATTACTTACCTCATTTTGATTTTCGGGGCACACCCCATGTAGGGGATCGTATAGCCACGATTCTATTCTATGTAATTAAGGATAAAACTCAATCTGACTTAAATCCAACTAAATCCGTTGCTCTTTTAGCTCAATGATGTGGCCAGAGGTGGCGCCACAATCTTTCCAGACCTGGAGATTATGGTGCAACCGGAACAGGGCAAGGTGCTCCACTGGTACAACATGGACCCAGTCACCTACGACTTTGAGGGGAGATCCTTGCATGGTGCTTGTCCATAAAAAAGAAGGTAATTCATGTAAAACCTGCTACACTCAGAAAATAAATTTTTCAATATCTTTTTTCCCACCAGTTATAACTCATTGGATACCTTATTGGAAACAAATGTTTATAAGGCCGTGCATGAACCCTACTATTGACAAGCTCTAAGGATCTTAATTATATAGATAAATGTTAAACCTAAATAAATATGTTTCTTATCTAATGCGACTCCATGTGGAGTTTCCTTATTTAAACGATCCTATGGGATTTCTAAAGATGATTCTTAGAGCCTTTCCTGTTTATACTTGAACAAATCAAACGAACATAACTAAATTTGAATTTAAAACTCAAACTAATAAGAGAATATTAATGAGAACTTGTCACACACTATTAAAACTGTTGTATTTGAAAATACGTCAAAATATGAACAAATACTTCTGGGAATGCATATAGGAGATAAACATACAGCTAATACTCAAATCTATCTGTTGAACTTTACTATTGATATTTGATTGGCATCGAACTTTTAGTTGCACCCTATTCCGATCCTTGAAGGACATCGCCAACAGAAAATTATATCCTGACCTGATCATTGTTTCACACAGTTAAAAGTATGGAGAGTTTCTAACGAACGCTATTTCTCAGATCACAAATATATTCAATTTGAGCTTTATTTAAGGCTTCCAAAAGCGGTTCAGTGGATAACCTCTTAAATACTTCATTCTCATAGTGATCACTAAATCTTCCCAAGACGTATTCAGCTTCGGTCAAAAATCATATTTTTACCTAGATAAATCAGTCTATCTTTCTTCATGCCTAAAACTCCAGGGACTTATAGACTGCTGTTGGGCATGGAGGGGTAGCTGCCAGACTGTCGCGCATGTAGCCATCTTCAGGAGAAAGTAACTCTACTCTATGTGACCCACTGACAAGTAAACTAAAAATTGGGCTGAATGAAGTGAATACTTAAAGAGATATTTTCGCACTGATTTATTATGTAAAAATGCATGGGTTATAAACAAGTTTTTTAAAATAATATTGTTTGCTTAGGACAAGTTATTCTTTTTGTTAGTTGACCTAATACAATCAACAGTTATCTATGCCCTTCAAGAAACCTTCTCTTAATATTATCGTATTTACCATCTGACATGACAGATGGTGCAAAAACCCATTTCTAATTGCAGCGCATGGCTCAAATGTACAATTCTATTATTATTATTATATAATTTATTATTATTATGTGATATTATTATATATTATATTACTATTATATATTATAATATTATACTCTATGGTATTATTTATATTTGTAAGACTCTTACGGTATGGCAAGGACAGAGACGATGTTCCGTTCAACCGACATTGGAGCCAGTTCACTCCAGGTATTGTTCACTAGATCATACTCCTCGACTTGGTTAACATCATATTCGCCATCATGGCCGCCAACGGCAATCAAACGATGTCCAATCAGAATACATCCGATCCCGCAACGTGCCACTTGCAGCTTGCAAATCAAGGTCCACTTATCGGTAGACGGATCATAACGTTCCACGGAATCGGTTAAATTGTCGGTTCCACTTTCGTAGCCACCCATTGCATATACGAATCCATATCCAGCAGTGACACCAACTTCTCCACAACATCGATTCATTGGAGCCCGAATGCACCATTTATTTGTTTCTGGATCGTAGCTTTCGACTGTGCAATCAATACAGAATCCGCCAATAGCATAGAGGCGACCATCCAACACCGCAACACCAAAACGCCTACGAGCCTTGGACATCGGCGACACAAAGTTCCAGGTGCGCACAATGGGATCCCAGCGTTCAACCGTGTTCATTTTGAGGTCCCCATTGTATCCGCCTAGCACATAGAGTTTCCCATCCAGCACTGCAACGCCTGGATTAAATCGAGCATTTTCCATTGGATTGAGTTGTTTGCAGGCCATCGTGTTGAGGTCAATGCTCTCCACAGAGCGCAAATATTCCCCGTTGTGTAATCCGCCGACCAAAATCAGTTGGTTATCCATGAAAGCGGCACGAAAATCCTCGCGGTTGTCGATTGTGCGCGTTAAAGTCGTCCACTTGTTCAGATTCAGAGAGTAGGTCTCAATGGAACAATCCAAACCACCCACAACCAGCAATCGGTGGTTAATCTGCTTGCGGGGCTTGGTTCGTTCGGAGGCATCAAGGGACGAACGGCAGTCGGGGGGCAGTGAATGCCATTGGAAGGCCTCAAGCAGCAGTTGCTGGCACTCGTTGCTGGCGCTGCACACTTTCTTTACGTGATTCACAATGAATGTTGGAGGCAAGAGGGGCAGACGCACCTTGGCGAGCAGCTCGGGTATGTGCTGCTCACGAGTTGGCGCATCGTGGTGGACCCACGACATCATCGTGTGGAAGACATCTTCCTCGGATGGTACATCAAGCTCATCGCTGGACAGCAGCTTGCCCAGCTGAATGGCGTTTAGTTGAAAGAACTCCTTATTCTGACAGACCTTCATAATGTGCTGGCAGATGTACGCCTGCGCCACTTGCAGCAGCTCTGCGCAGCTGTGCTGCTCCGCCATGAAAGCGATTCCCAGACAATTAGATGGGTCCAGCTGGCCTTCGAGAAAACTGCAGCATTTCGTCACCACAGATGTCAGCTGCAGCAGGTTGGCGGTGACCAGCAGCGTCTCAACAGTGTCCTCGTGCAGCTCAATGCTTCCCGTGTAACAGTGATGGACGATCAGCTGCAACGTATCGCCACTCACCTCGCCAAGAGTCACCTCCTGCTCCTTGCTCTCGCGCATCGACCCGGAAAACATTGCCGAAAAATACTCACTCGAGGCTGCGAGCACCAAGCGATGAGCTGACACCCGTTTGCCATCAATCCCAGCGATGAGAACCACATCGCACATCCTCTGGCTGTCCACAAACTGATGCATTCTGTTCAATAAGGCGACTGCATGGCTGGAAACAGAATTGTTTTCTGCTGTCATTCGGCTTGTACTTGGTTTTTGGTTCCCATTTACAGACATTATACAAATTAATTTTTGTATGTTTCTCTTAAGCGACAATGATGAAATGAAATATTATATTTGAATCAAGCGACGACACATTAAGTTGGGTGTGGCAAACAAGATTCTGTCAGAGATATCTGATGTGAAATGAAAGAAGAATGAAAGAGAATAAAGAAAAGTGGGATGTAAAGCTGCCTGCTATGAACTTCTGCGCAGCGTTGCCAATTTTTTTTTGTTCGAGTGTGCACATTTTCAACCAACTAGGCTTGAAAATGGCACTTGCTTCTATGTTATCTAAATATCATTATTACATTTATTGCTATTGCACCTGACTTGATTTTAGCTTTTTTTATATTACATTTTGCACACACACATTAAACAAATGTTTGCTTTTAAAATAGGTAACAAGGGAAATTTATGAAAAAGAGTAGAGTGAGATAGAGAGAGGCAGGCATTGGGACAATAGCAAATTGCATGTGTCGTACATACGCATAAATATAGTCCGTATTTGTACTTTACTTAAATTGTTTTTTTCAATGCCAACGGCTACAGTCATTTGTTGTTGTTGCAGCACGCCACATGTGGAGCCAAATGTCATTTCAGTAAAATCCCTCAAGTTGTTCGACTGCGTTCAACTGTCTGTTGCCGACTAGGTCTGCCTGACTCTGTGAATTGGTGTGCAAAAATATCATCTGTGTTCACATTGGCAACACTTTTTTATGCGGCTGCTTAGATTGCTATGTGGGTGTGGGTTGGATGAGAGAGATGTCGTTGATTTACAAGACAATGAACAACAGTTGTTGTGCTTCTCTTGCAGGTGCTTGCAAATGTGTGTGTTTGTATGTGTGAGGAGTGTGTATGTGGGCGACAAAGAAATACAAATATGGATAAAATGTAAAGGGCAAGACCTAGAATTATTTAATTGTATTTCTTGAAATGTGTTGCATAGATAAACTTAAAATTAATACTGTAGTTGAGTGATACATTTGGCAATTGAACAGTAAAACTATATATATAAACATATCTTTGAATAATTGAAAATAATAATGAACGACTTAGGCATATGAACATTGCATTTATGCATTGAATGTTAATTAACATAATTTTAAAAAGCTTCTTTTTAACAATTTAATAAATATGTTTTGAATATTTTTCAGCCACACTCTCGCGATTATAATAATAAATGATTATGCTAAAAAAATGAAGTTTAAAATTGGATATAATCCCAAGAAAGCAATATAGAAACTAAGTAAATATTAAAAGTAGCAATAGCTATAAAATAAAAAGTTCTTAAATATATTTAATTTTTATTTAATTATTTAAATTGTTAATTGTAAATGTAGAGTAATTCCTCTGTTGTTAATTAATATTTTTAGAAACTAGATATTTATTAATGGACATATTTAAATAAGTTGAGTATTTAGAAAATAATTGCATTTAAAATAAATTGCAGATAAGAAATTATAAAATTTTATCTATAAATCGGAGAACATAATATCTTTCATTTGCTTGACAAACATTTATTTGTATCTTGTTGCACGGCTTTTAGCGCTGCGTGGCATGCCTCAGTTCACAGCTTCCATCTTTATCTACCTTCTTTTGGCTGCGTCTAATAGAATTAAAATGCCGAGCATTTTCACTTAAGATATTCTTGGATAACTTTTCAAGCTGTCATTGCTAAAAAATTGGCAACAATTTTTCAACGGCGAATGTCAACCGCAAACCCAGTCTTCTCCCCCAAATCCCCACCCCCTTCATATGCCATCTACCCCACACGAAGCACTTATCAAGTAGCTGACTGCTACACCTTGCCGCCACAACCCCTGCCACATGCCACATGCCACATGCCACGCACTTTGTCATCAGGCTCTGTTTGCGTAATTTGATATGCTGCGGTTTTTTTTTCATTTCATTTCATATTCTTCCTTTTTTATTGAAACTGGAATATGATGGCCGAGATTGAGATACTTTTGTAAAGTATCCCACTTAATGAATTGTGTGTGTTTGACGCTCAGATTGAAATTGTAATGCCACAAGGATATTTGCCGCAGATATATGTATCTGCCCCATACTTTGTCGCACCTTCCACGCAGCGGCACTTTGGCCATGTCAGCGGACTGCTGCAAAAGACGCTCGACAAATTAATTTGTGGCAGACTTCGACTCGAGGCGACTTTAGCTGGGCGTGGCACGCCTTGAGTATATTATTGTTATGTATACCCATTAATAGGGCTTGCTAAATGGAATTTTGAATGCAGTTGAATCAGCGATCAGCGAAAATTTATGTTGATTATTCTTTTTTTCAATAAATCAATTATTATAAAAATTAAAAACTATAAAAAATCTATTTAATATTATGTTGAGCGTAAAAATTTATGGAATTTCAAATCGAAAAATACTATGATAATTTTTTTTTTTGTAAATGAAAACTATTATAATATTTTTTTTTTGTAAATGAATACTTAGTTTTTGGACTCTTATTGTCAATTAAAGAAAAACACTGTTTTGGAAATAATAAACTAATTTAGAAAGTCCTTAAATCATTTAAGAACTATTTTGCAGTTATTTTAAGGCTCTTTACTAAATATTAATATAATTTAAATGAAGCACAAACAAAATTTAAAACACATATTTTTAGAGCTTTACACAAAGTTGTAACAAATAAATATTGAGGGGCATCTTCTAGTCAATCACTTTCTCTCTTTCTCTATTTTCTTTACTCTTTTTGCAGATAGTTTAAATTGGTTTCGTGTTCGCATCGCCCACTTGTGGCATCGCCCTTTTTCTTGGCGTTTTCTTGCACCTTGGCTAATTGCAATTGGATTCGCATGTTGCTGACAGCCAAGTAGCCCCATAACACAAGTAGAAAAAGCAGCAGTCACTCTCTCACTCTCTCTCTCTCTTTCTCAATGGAGAAATGAAAACGCTTTAAAAAAATAAGCTAAAACTGGCTGAGGACTCCTGGTGTTAATGGCTGTTTTATGGCCAAAGCGTTGCGGTCCCTTCGGCAGCTGCTGCAAATATTTTGTGAGTCAGTCTGGAGAAGGGGCAAAATCTAATCTATGCTAGCCTCGCACAACATCAACACACACCCACACACACCTACACACACACTGGCATATGGGCATTATTTTTTTGTCCACTTTTTTAGTCGCTCACTTTTGAGCGCGTCGCAGTTAATTGCCCCTTGAAGAATACGCCAAACATTGTGCGGCTACACTGAGAAAAAATTAATGTGTGGTATAGAAAAATGTGCTGTCACTTTTGGTAGTTCAATTTATAAAAATTCATTTATTTTGTAATTTTGCGTATTTTTGGAGTGCACATTTATTTTTTAATGAACGAAAAATATTTCATAAACAAGAATTAAATTCTCTCAGGAAGATTAATTTAAATACAATCAAAATAGATAAATATAAATTAAAATAGAAAAATTAATATTTTTTAGCAAAATATTTATTTTTACACTTTGTGCTTAAAATAATGACGCAAAAAAATCAACAATTATAATAAATAAATAATAATATATTATAAATATTATTATTATGAAACAAGACTAATGCATTAAAGATTCAAAAAGATAAGACTGTGCAATCCGCAGGAAATCTGCCAATGGCATAGATGCGACCGTTCAACACCGCAACACCAAACCACGTACGATCCTTGGACATCGACAACACATAGTTCCAGGTGCGCACAATAGGATCCCAGCGTTCAACCGTGTTCATTCTGTGGCCCTCATTGATCTGCCTAGCACATAGTTTCCCATTTAGCACTGCAACGCCTGGAAAATATCGAAGCAGCAGCTTGCCCAGCTGAATGGCGTTGAGTTGAAAGAACTCCTTATTCTGACAGACCTGCATAAAGTGCTGACAGATGTACACCTGCGCCACCCGCAGCAGCTCTGCTGCTCCGCCATGAAAGCGAATCTCAAACAATTGGATGGCTGCAGCTGGGCATCGAGAAAACTGCATCATTTCGTCACTACAGATATCAGCCGCAGCAGGTTGGAGGTGACCAGCAGCGTCTCGACAGTGTCCTCGTGCACCTAAATGGATCCCGTGTAACAGTGATTGACGATCAGCTGCAACGTTTTGTCACTCACCTCGCCAAGAGTCACCTCCTGCTCCTTGCTCCCACGCATCGACCCGGAAAACATTGCCGAAAAATACTCACTCGAAGCTGCGAGCACCAAGCGATGAGCTGACACCCGTTTGCCATCAATCCCAGCGATGAGAACCACATCGCACAGCTGCTGGCTGTCCACAAGCTTTGGTATTCTATTCAATAAGGCGACTACATGGCTGGAAACCGAATTGTTTTCTGCTGTCGAATCTTTATGTTTTGTCGTTGTACAAAGTGAAATGAAAAAGAATGAAGAAAAGTGTGATTTTAGGATTTTCGTATCTTAAATAAATTGTATTTGATTTGTTTTCATATTAATAAGAAAATTATCTATAAACTGTAAAATAACATTAAGCTAAGTCTGATTACAGGGTAAGTGCTAGTTGGTTACTTTCAAACAACAAATCAAATTGACACGCAAATAAAAATATATTTTTGCGCCTCAACTTAGCGTACAGCAAACCGTTGCAAGTAACAGCACAAATGCAACTGAATTGTAGCTTTTTTGTGGAAGCAATCAAATACACATTTTTTCTTTGCGATAGCCATTATTTGCTCTTGAGCATTACACGAGAGAAGGTGGTCCTGAATAAAATGAAAATAACTATTATCGATAACCAAAGATATATATAATAACAAAATGTCAGCTGCTTTAATTTAAACAAACTCTTCTCTAATAGAAATAATTTGATACATTTAAGCAAAAACATAAAACATTTAAGGGAACTCCCTTAAAATATGTAAGGCTTTTGTCAAAAGAGTACAGCGTTCTCTTAAATGCTGCGTGCAAATATATTCGTACTCAATGTACGCATGCGATTGTCGTGATTGTGTAATCTGCGGCCTTGGCAACCCTTTTATGATGCGCATTCAACTCACATCTCTAAAACAGCTGATTTTGATTTTGCGTATTTGTTTTTGAACAAAATAATCTTCTTAAAATATAGTTATTATAAAATGCCATTAATATTTGCAATTTCCATCTTAAAAGCGCAAAGAAGGCATACAAAATATAAGTAGAGTGAGTGGCAAAAGTTACCACTTAAGATGAATCATCCTTCAATTTCAATAAGTCTTGTTTGATTTATACGGGACAAGGCGACCTTTAAATGCATTTTACGCAAAATGTGATCACATTTTCCGGTTTCCCACTTATTGTAAGATGTACAATTGGCAGCAAATTGGCGATTTCTGGCGACGGGACCATTTCAATTAAATGTGGCAAGGGATAAATACGTCAATATCGGAAGGCAAGGTGCTCCAAGACGTGATTCTCATAATGCAGGACAAGCTGTGCACAGATTCAATCAAACTGAATATGACCAAAAGGCAGTTGAATTATTTCATGGAACAGCAATGCAAGTGAGAACTTATTTTCAGTATTAACTTATGTTTAAATTAAATTTTCAAAATTTTGTGCCACTATTTAACATTTGCAGAACATATCTGTTGAGTCGTTGAGTCAGTATTCCTGAGAAGAGTTATAAAATATCCAACACTGATAAATTAGAAATTCAAATTCAACGTTGAACTCATCGAGAACCTCAACTTGAGCAGGTAATTAAAGATCTGATTTCTAGTCTAATTTCTTATTAAAATTCAAATATCATCTTAACTCTCTCAGACTTAGTCTGCAGCTGGCGAAGCCACTGAAATCAGCCGTGGGACGCGAAGAAGAATTTCTCTCGAATCCACTCAAAATTTTTTCACTCATCCGAAACATGTCCAAAGACTGGGAACAGCTGGAAAGCTTTATGCAACAGCCAGTTGCCCAAGGTAAACACTTGAAATACAGTGAGGGAAAATGTATGCTGAATTATTCAGAAAGTAAATTTCTAAAAAGCAAAGTTGTATCTTAAAAAACATAATATTGTAGTATTTTATTCCATAAAAGCAAACATATCGAATAGTTTACAAGTAGATTTAATTACTGTTTGAACAACCTAAACAACTTTACTTAAACAAAGGCAATTAACAATTATAAGTGCTTTTAGTAGTAGTTTATATTATATTTATATTATATATATATATTATATATATTTTATTTGTGTATGAATAATTAATTAATTGGATTAATGATTAAAATCAGTGCACAATTTGTACAAAATATGACTTTAAAATGAAAATATAAATGTTGTAAGTCCATAATTTACTATATAACGTTAACTATATATCTTGATATTCCAGCACAATTGGATTATATAAGGGAAAGACGCCCGCAGTTGCCGCAGTTTGAGTATCTGGAGGAAGCAACCACAGCCCTGCATCGCATACAGATAACCTTTAGACTAGAACCGATGGAAATTGCGAATGGCTGGATGGCACACAATTCGAGTAGGTATTCAAACGGATGAATGAATGAATGAATACTATTCAAATCGCTTACACGCAGTGCAAGGCTTTCGTATGTCGACTGCTTTGAGCTGAGCAAACTCTCTTTCCATTTGGATGATATGGGGAATGCAACTAAATGGTTATTAACGGTACGTCAGTTAATGGATAATGAATCCCCTCCTGATGTCTACGAAATACTGAACATAACGAGCAGTAATATAGCCTGGTATTTAGCCGGCTCACTGGCTGCAGAGGGTAAGCCAAGATACGCTCATAGAAAAAAAATTAGGATTTTTCGAGATGCTTTTCTTAGTAGAAATATTTTTGCAATTGTCTGGCCTAAAATAGAAACTGTTTCGAAGACGATGTATAATTCATTAATTCCCATTAAAAATTCTTTCACTAAGGCAACTTGAATGAGGCACGAGATGTGCTATTAAATGAACCCCAACTGAGTTCTCTCACTAAAGAGTTGCTTGTCGAATTTATAAAATATGAGAGACCAGAAGATCCGTATGGCTCAGAGGCGCAGGAGGTGGATGAAAGATACACTCAAATCTGTGGCGCCTCTCATGAACCAAAGCCAAGTCGACTCTTCTGCAACTATAAAATTGACTCGTAGCCATTTTTAGGACTGGCACCGTTAAATATGGAGATATTATCCATGGATCCATATGTGGTTGTCTTTCACGATGCGATATACGACTCGGAAATTAACGAGCTGAGGCGATTATGTGAACCGGAGCTAAGCCGAACAGAAGTCGGGAAAGCGGGAAAAAGAGATAAATCAATACGATCCTCAAGGGGTGCTTGGATACTTGACTTGGATCTCAACAGGCAACAATTGGAGTTGCTGGAGCGGATTAGGAGACGAGTCGCTGATATGACCGGATTGATCATCGATTTTAACAGTGAATTGCAGTATATGGAGTATGTTTTTGGTGGACATTACTTACCTCATTTTGATTTTCGGGGCACACCCCATGTAGGGGATCGTATAGCCACGATTCTATTCTATGTAATTGAGGATAAATCTCAATCTGACTTAATCCAACTAAATCCGTTGCTCTTTTAGCTCAATGATGTGGCCAGAGGTGGCGCCACAATCTTTCCAGACCTGGAGATTATGGTGCAGCCGGAACGGGGCAAGGTGCTTTTCTGGTACAACGTGGACCCAGTCACCTACGACTTTGAGGGGAGATCCTTGCATGGTGCTTGTCCATAAAAAAGAAGGTATTTCATGTAAAACCTGCTACACTCAGAAAATAAATTTTTCAATATCTTTTTTCCCACCAGTTATAACTCATTGGATACCTTATTGGAAACAAATGTTTATAAGGCCGTGCATGAACCCTACTATTGACAAGCTCTAAGGATCTTAATTATATAGATAAATGTTAAACCTAAATAAATATGTTTCTTATCTAATGCGACTCCATGTGGAGTTTCCTTATTTAAACGATCCTATGGGATTTCTAAAGATGATTCTTAGAGCCTTTCCTGTTTATACTTGAACAAATCAAACGAACATAACTAAATTTGAATTTAAAACTCAAACTAATAAGAGAATATTAATGAGAACTTGTCACACACTATTAAAACTGTTGTATTTGAAAATACGTCAAAATATGAACAAATACTTCTGGGAATGCATATAGGAGATAAACATACAGCTAATACTCAAATCTATCTGTTGAACTTTACTATTGATATATGGTTGGCATCGAACTTTTAGTTGCACCCTATTCCGATCCTTGAAGGACATCGCCAACAGAAAATTATATCCTGACCTGATCATTGTTTCACACAGTTAAAAGTATGGAGAGTTTCTAACGAACGCTATTCACAGATCACAAATATATTCAATTTGAGCTTTATTTAAGGCTTCCAAAAGCGGTTCAGTGGATAACCTCTTAAATACTTCATTCTCATAGTGATCACTAAATCTTCCCAAGACGTATTCAGCTTCGGTCAAAAATCATATTTTTACCTAGATAAATCAGTCTATCTTTCTTCATGCCTAAAACTCCAGGGACTTATAGACTGCTGTTGGGCATGGAGGGGTAGCTGCCAGACTGTCGCGCATGTAGCCATCTTCAGGAGAAAGTAACTCTACTCTATGTGACCCACTGACAAGTAAACTAAAAATTGGGCTTACTTAAAGAGATATTTTCGCACTGATTTATTATGTAAAAATGCATGGGTTATAAACAAGTTTTTTAAAATAATATTGTTTGCTTAGGACAAGTTATTCTTTTTGTTAGTTGACCTAATACAATCAACAGTTATCTATGCCCTTCAAGAAACCTTCTCTTAATATTATCGTATTTACCATCTGACAGATGGTGCAAAAACCCATTTATAATTGCAGCGCATGGCTCAAATGTACAATTCTATTATTATTATTATATAATTTATTATTATTATGTGATATTATTATATATTATATTACTATTATATATTATAATATTATACTCTATGGTATTATTTATATTTGTAAGACTCTTACGGTATGGCAAGGACAGAGGCGCATGTTCCGTTCAACCGACATTGGAGCCAGTTCACTCCAGGTATTGTTCACTAGATCATACTCCTCGACTTGGTTTACATCATATTCGCCATCATGGCCGCCAACGGCAATCAAACGATGTCCAATCAGAATACATCCGATCCCGCAACGTGCCACTTGCAGCTTGCAAATCAAGGTCCACTTATCGGTAGACGGATCATAACGTTCCACGGAATCGGTTAAATTGTCGGTTCCACTTTCGTAGCCACCCATTGCATATACGAATCCATATCCAGCAGTGACACCAACTTCTCCACAACATCGATTCATGGGAGCCCGAATGCACCATTTATTTGTTTCTGGATCGTAGCTTTCGACTGTGCAATCAATACAGAATCCGCCAATAGCATAGAGGCGACCATCCAACACCGCAACACCAAAACGCCTACGAGCCTTGGACATCGGCGACACAAAGTTCCAGGTGCGCACAATGGGATCCCAGCGTTCAACCGTGTTCATTTTGAGGTCCCATTGTATCCGCCTAGCACATAGAGTTTCCCATCCAGCACTGCAACGCCTGGATTAAATCGAGCATTTTCCATTGGATTGAGTTGTTTGCAGGCCATCGTGTTGAGGTCAATGCTCTCCACAGAGCGTAAATATTCCCCGTTGTGTAATCCGCCGACCAAAATCAGTTGGTTATCCATGAAAGCGGCACGAAAATCCTCGCGGTTGTCGATTGTGCGCGTTAAAGTCGTCCACTTGTTAAGATTCAGAGAGTAGGTCTCAATGGAACAAGCCAAACCACCCACAACCAGCAATCGGTGGTTAATCTGCTTGCGGGGCTTGGTTCGTTCGGAGGCATCAAGGGACGAACGGCAGTCGGGGGGCAGTGAATGCCATTGGAAGGCCTCAAGCAGCAGTTGCTGGCACTCGTTGCTGGCGCTGCACACTTTCTTTACGTGATTCACAATGAATGTTGGAGGCAAGAGGGGCAGACGCACCTTGGCGAGCAGCTCGGGTATGTGCTGCTCACGAGTTGGCGCATCGTGGTGGACCCACGACATCATCGTGTGGAAGACATCTTCCTCGGATGGTACATCAAGCTCATCGCTGGACAGCAGCTTGCCCAGCTGAATGGCGTTTAGTTGAAAGAACTCCTTATTCTGACAGACCTTCATAATGTGCTGGCAGATGTACGCCTGCGCCACTTGCAGCAGCTCTGCGCAGCTGTGCTGCTCCGCCATGAAAGCGATTCCCAGACAATTAGATGGGTCCAGCTGGCCTTCGAGAAAACTGCAGCATTTCGTCACCACAGATGTCAGCTGCAGCAGGTTGGCGGTGACCAGCAGCGTCTCAACAGTGTCCTCGTGCAGCTCAATGCTTCCCGTGTAACAGTGATGGACGATCAGCTGCAACGTATCGCCACTCACCTCGCCAAGAGTCACCTCCTGCTCCTTGCTCTCGCGCATCGACCCGGAAAACATTGCCGAAAAATACTCACTCGAGGCTGCGAGCACCAAGCGATGAGCTGACACCCGTTTGCCATCAATCCCAGCGATGAGAACCACATCGCACATCCTCTGGCTGTCCACAAACTGATGCATTCTGTTCAATAAGGCGACTGCATGGCTGGAAACAGAATTGTTTTCTGCTGTCATTCGGCTTGTACTTGGTTTTTGGTTCCCATTTACAGACATTATACAAATTAATTTTTGTATGTTTCTCTTAAGCGACAATGATGAAATGAAATATTATATTTGAATCAAGCGACGACACATTAAGTTGGGTGTGGCAAACAAGATTCTGTCAGAGATATCTGATGTGAAATGAAAGAAGAATGAAAGAGAATAAAGAAAAGTGGGATGTAAAGCTGCCTGCTATGAACTTCTGCGCAGCGTTGCCAATTTTTTTTTGTTCGAGTGTGCACATTTTCAACCAACTAGGCTTGAAAATGGCACTTGCTTCTATGTTATCTAAATATCATTATTACATTTATTGCTATTGCACCTGACTTGATTTTAGCTTTTTTTATATTACATTTTGCACACACACATTAAACAAATGTTTGCTTTTAAAATAGGTAACAAGGGAAATTTATGAAAAAGAGTAGAGTGAGATAGAGAGAGGCATTGGGACAATAGCAAATTGCATGTGTCGTACATACGCATAAATATAGTCCGTATTTGTACTTTACTTAAATTGTTTTTTTCAATGCCAACGGCTACAGTCATTTTTTGTTGTTGCAGCACGCCACATGTGGAGCCAAATGTCATTTCAGTAAAATCCCTCAAGTTGTTCGACTACGTTCAACTGTCTGTTGCCGACTAGGTCTGCCTGACTCTGTGAATTGGTGTGCAAAAATATCATCTGTGTTCACATTGGCAACACTTTTTTATGCGGCTGCTTAGATTGCTATGTGGGTGTGGGTTGGATGAGAGAGATGTCGTTGATTTACAAGACAATGAACAACAGTTGTTGTGCTTCTCTTGCAGGTGCTTGCAAATGTGTGTGTTTGTATGTGTGAGGAGTGTGTATGTGGGCGACAAAGAAATACAAATATGGAAAAAATGTAAAGGGCAAGACCTAGAATTATTTAATTGTATTTCTTGAAATGTGTTGCATAGATAAACTTAAAATTAATACTGTAGTTGAGTGATACATTTGGCAATTGAACAGTAAAACTATATATATAAACATATCTTTGAATAATTGAAAATAATAATGAACGACTTAGGCATATGAACATTGCATTTATGCATTGAATGTTAATTAACATAATTTTAAAAAGCTTCTTTATAACAATTTAATAAATATGTTTTGAATATTTTTCAGCCACACTCTCGCGATTATAATAATATATGATTATGCTAAAAAAATGAAGTTTAAAATTGGATATAATCCCAAGAAAGCAATATAGAAACTAAGTAAATATTAAAAGTAGCAATAGCTATAAAATAAAAAGTTCTTAAATATATTTAATTTTTATTTAATTATTTAAATTGTTAATTGTAAATGTAGAGTAATTCCTCTGTTGTTAATTAATATTTTTAGAAACTAGATATTTATTAATGGACATATTTAAATAAGATGAGTATTTAGAAAATAATTGCATTTAAAATAAATTGCAGATAAGAAATTATAAAATTTTATCTATAAATCGGAGAACATAATATCTTTCATTTGCTTGACAAACATTTATTTGTATCTTGTTGCACGGCTTTTAGCGCTGCGTGGCATGCCTCAGTTCACAGCTTCCATCTTTATCTACCTTCTTTTGGTTGCGTCTAATAGAATTAAAATGCCGAGCATTTTCACTTAAGATATTCTTGGATAACTTTTCAAGCTGTCATTGCTAAAAAATTGGCAACAATTTTTCAACGGCGAATGTCAACCGCAAACCCAGTCTTCTCCCCCAAATCCCCACCCCCTTCATATGCCATCTACCCCACACGAAGCACTTATCAAGTAGCTGACTGCTACACCTTGCCGCCACAACCCCTGCCACATGCCACATGCCACATGCCACGCACTTTGTCATCAGGCTCTGTTTGCGTAATTTGATATGCTGCGGTTTTTTCATTTCATTTCATATTCTTCCTTTTTTATTGAAACTGGAATATGATGGCCGAGATTGAGATACTTTTGTAAAGTATCCCACTTAATGAATTGTGTGTGTTTGACGCTCAGATTGAAATTGTAATGCCACAAGGATATTTGCCGCAGATATATGTATCTGCCCCATACTTTGTCGCACCTTCCACGCAGCGGCACTTTGGCCATGTCAGCGGACTGCTGCAAAAGACGCTCGACAAATTAATTTGTGGCAGACTTCGACTCGAGGCGACTTTAGCTGGGCGTGGCACGCCTTGAGTATATTATTGTTATGTATACCCATTAATAGGGCTTGCTAAATGGAATTTTGAATGCAGTTGAATCAGCGATCAGCGAAAATTTATGTTGATTATTCTTTTTTTCAATAAATCAATTATTATAAAAATTAAAAACTATAAAAAATCTATTTAATATTATGTTGAGCGTAAAAATTTATGGAATTTCATATCGAAAAATACTATGATAATTTTTTTTTTTTGTAAATGAAAACTATTATAATATTTTTTTTTTGTAAATGAATACTTAGTTTTTGGACTCTTATTGTCAATTAAAGAAAAACACTGTTTTGGAAATAATAAACTAATTTAGAAAGTCCTTAAATCATTTAAGAACTATTTTGCAGTTATTTTAAGGCTCTTTACTAAATATTAATATAATTTAAATGAAGCACAAACAAAATTTAAAACACATATTTTTAGAGCTTTACACAAAGTTGTAACAAATAAATATTGAGGGGCATCTTCTAGTCAATCACTTTCTCTCTTTCTCTATATTCTTTACTCTTTTTGCAGATAGTTTAAATTGGTTTCGTGTTCGCATCGCCCACTTGTGGCATCGCCCTTTTTCTTGGCGTTTTCTTGCACCTTGGCTAATTGCAATTGGATTCGCATGTTGCTGACAGCCAAGTAGCCCCATAACACAAGTAGAAAAAGCAGCAGTAACTCTCTCATTCTCTCACTCTCTCTATCTCTCTTTATCTCTATCTCAATGGAGATGTGAAAACGCTTTAAAAAAAGAAGCTAAAACTGGCTGAGGACTCCTGGTGTTAATGGCTGTTTTATGGCCAAAGCGTTGCGGTCCCTTCGGCAGCTGCTGCAAATATTTTGTGAGTCAGTCTGGAGAAGGGGCAAAATCTAATCTATGCTAGCCTCGCACAACATCAACACACACCCACACACACCTACACACACACTGGCATATGGGCATTATTTTTTTGTCCACTTTTTTAGTCGCACACTTTTGAGCGCGTCGCAGTTAATTGCCCCTTGAAGAATACGCCAAACATTGTGCGTCTACACTGAGAAAAAATTAATGTGTGGTATAGAAAAATGTGCTGTCACTTTTGGTAGTTCAATTTATAAAAATTCATTTATTTTGTAATTTTGCGTATTTTTAGAGTGCATATTCATTTTTTAATGGAAGATTAATTTAAATACAATCAAAATAGATAAATAGAAATTAAAATAGAAAAATTAATATTTTTAAGCACAATAACAATTTTTACACTTTGCTAGTGCTTAAAATAATGTTGCAAAAAAATCAACAATTATAATAAATAAATAATAATAATAATAATAAATAATTTTTTTTATATTTTGAGTAGGTTCTTTTCAATCTAAACAATAAAAGATCTTTTTCTAACCACAAATAAAACAAAATTTTTAATTCTATTGAAAAAATTCTATTATTCATTATTGAGTAAAATAAAAATACAATAAATGAATGATTTTGAATACAGATGCAGTGATCCAAGAATCCGCTAAGACTCTTTGTCCACACTTAGATCTCATTGGAGTTAATAATAGTTATTGGTGGCGGAGACAGAGGAGGATGAGGAGCATTGCTGGAAGATTCACTGGCTGACGAACTGCTGCTGCGACTCGAAGAGGATGGGGATGAGGATCAGGAGCTGCTGCTGCCGCTGCTGCTGCCGCTGCTGCCGCTGCTGCTGCTGCTGTTGCCGCTGCCGCTGCTGCTGCTGCTGCTGCTGTTGCCGCTGCTGCTGCTGCTGCTGCCGCTGCTGCTGCTGCTGCTGCTGCTGCTGCCGCTGTCACACTTTCCCTTGGCACCTTCACCCCCGCCCTCGTCACCGCCAGCAACTGAACTATTTAAACATTGTCGCTTCCCAATGGGCAGACGCATATCCGAGCTGCGTCTGGTGTACTTCCTCTTTGTGCCGCCCAAGGCCTGATTAATGTTATCCAAGCGTCGCTCCAAGGTGCGTTGCAAGTGCAACTTCTCCTCCGGTTTCATGTGACGCAAATTGATCTTCGTTTCCGGATGCATCTCACGTTTAATCAAATTAATTGTGCGGTTGCTAAAATTCATAATGTCAAACCATTGATAATCCTGGCGAGCATTGAGGCAGCTCTCGCTGCTGCTGCAGCACTCATTGATCAGTTGCATGATCTCATTTTGAGTTGTGCACGGCAACATGGCAAACTCCGCACGCAACTCACGCCGCTCCTCCAAACTGATCTCATCCTCCAAATGCGAGTCCTGGTTTTGATTTGAATTCCAGCTGCTTTTGCGGCGACACTTCTGCTTCTGCTTGTCGCCTCCTTGCTCCGCGTTGGCCTTGTGACAGAGTCGGGCATTTTCCAAAGTGTCCTTTAATTCGCGTACTTTGCCATCGAGGCAGTTGCTCAGCTGACATTCCCAACAGTCCCGTCGACTGCTGCAATTACCCACAGCACTTAAAAGCTGACCGAACTCAATTTGTTGCATCTGCTCGGCGATGTCATCGAGGGACTCATCCCACAGACTTTCGTATATGGTTTTGGTTGCACACAAAATTTGCTCAAATCTTTGTTGCACATGTGTGTGGAATGCTGCAACATGCTTAAATTGATGTTCATTGATTTTCTGTGTCACCACACGCCATTTGGGCCTGAACACGTCCTGCACTTCATCGGAGGTGGAGGTGTGTAGTTTCAATTGATTTAGCTGCTGCCGGCACTCCTGCTCCACTTGATCGTTATCGTGGTGCACAGTTACAGCAAGTGCTGCGCCACCTGCGCCACTCGGCTCCTTCAGTTGCACTTCGTCGCCCATTGGCATTTTGGCCAAGACATTATTGAAATATTTCTCCAGCTGCTGGCCCTGGCGATAGGTCAATTCAATTGGCTTATTGAAGCCAAAGCAATTGCTCAACATTTGCCTAAAGTCCAAGATCAGCTCATCCACACCTTGGTAGTAGAGGTTCTCCACGCGTCTCAGCATCGTGCCAATGTCCATCGGTTTGCTGATAGTCAAATAATAATTGGGCACATTTAGAGCAACTGCATCGACGGGTTTCATGAATGGCTGACTAAATTCTTTGGTGGCCAATTTCATGAGCAAATTAATGCGTAAATATTCCAATTTATTTGTGTGCCTGCCTAGTGTGGCGCCACGCGGTCGCACCTCCGGTTGCACACGATTCGGCAGCGACAACTTTAGCAACAGCGGCTTCTGCACTGACTGAGAAAAACATTTAAATCTTATCATCGATTCATTTTTAACCGATTTCCCAAATCAAAACTTACCATTTTTAATGCAAATTATATTTCTGAATTCTTCGCTTTTCGTTAATTTCTGCAGTTCGTCGGAGTTTTTGCTTGAGCTTTCCCCTTTGATCTATTTCATCTGTCATCTGTCATTTGTCAATTGTCATTTGTGATTTGTCACATTTTTATTTTGTGCAACTCTGATTTGGATTTGAGTATTTTTTTTTTATAACACTTTTCACATGCCCCAAACGTTAACAAAACGGTTAATTTTCAAATTCATCATTTAAATATTTAACACAACTAAAAAAATATAAGTCAAAACGAACGTTCAGCAACAAGCCAAAAATAAACTAAATAATTAAAAATTAAATTTATTGTGCTATACAAATATTAAATATATATAAATATATATAGAAATATTTGAATTTGGAAAGAAATCTGATCAAGTAGCAGGTAGCACTTTAAAGTCATCTTCTTAATATACCCATTATAAAATCACTTTATTTTTTCAGCCTAGGAAAAATTCTGTTATTTTTAAAATTTCAATCAAAATGTTGATTTTATTCAACTAATCAAAGCCACCTCATAAAAAGATAATAATAATAATATTGAAAATGATTTGAGAAGCACAGTTTTGGGTTTCTTTAAATTTGTGCTTACGCCTTTTCCAACACTGAAAATATCGAAAAAATTAATCAGAATTTAAAATACGTTCAGAATATCTCCTATAGCCAAACTATATTGGAAAATAAATTGGCATAAACGTAGTAACATATTTCTTCGAGTGTATGAAGATAGCAAGGCAGCCGTGTGTGTGTGTGTGTCTGTGTGTGTGTGTGTGTGAGCATTTGTGTGTGTGTGTTCCTGCGTTTTAATCGGTTTGACTTTGCAGCTGACCTGCGGCGCAACAACAACAGCAAAAATAGCAACAACAGCAACAATAGCAACAACAACAACAATAGCAACAACAAGGATAACAAGGATAACAAGGATAACAAGGACAACAAGGACAACAAGGACAACGAGCAGGATAAAAGAGGCCAAAGAGTGTTTTGTTTGGCCTCGCTGCAACAGCAGCAGATTGAATCCTAATCGAGGTTTTGACTTTGGTTACGTTGCGTAAACACGCAACAACCGGTGCACACACACACACACACACACACACACACGCAAGCCACACATATGTTGCTGCTGCTGTTGCAGTTTATTTTAGCAGACTTGCCTCTCATTTGGGGGCAATTTGTGCGCTTCAACATAGGTGAGAGGGTGAGGCGATGTAGTATGTGTGTGTTTGTGTGTGTGTATGCGACTGCTGCAGCTTGTGGTATTTAGGGGGCAGCTGCTCTTCTTCTTCTAGCTGCTGTTGTTGCCTTTAAATGCGCTTTTAAACGTTGACTGAGTTGACTCAAAAGTTGGCATCAAAATTGAACTGGCGCGTGTCTCTGCAGCTGTTGACAGCAAAAGCACGTAGCTAAGGAGATAGAAGGGTGGGGGCGTGGCGGGGCAGAGTGTAAGGGGTGGAAGTGGCAGTAAGAGTTGAAAGAGGGGGGCAAACGGTGAATGCAACTTTTGACAATCTTAAAGTTAGACAATCGTTTTGTATTGTGTGTGTGTGTGTGTGTATTGTGTGTGTGTGTATTGTGTGTGTGTGTATTTGTAGTGTGTATGTTGTGTGTGTGTGTGTATTTGTAGTGTGTATGTTTCTTATGTGTGTTGACTGGCAACTTGAGAAAAAAGCGAAAACTTTTCGAACTCAGTCTGCGTCTGGGACCCTTTTTCGTAGTATACCCATTAAAATATGCTGAAATGGGTATACTAAAATTCTGAAAAAATATGCAACTGGCAGCTGAAAGCATTTCAAACGAAATAAAGTATAAATGTAGTAATATAAAGAGTATTTATTGTAATAGCAGTCAACTTCTCATATAAAATAGGAAAATTGGGTTTATTGATTTTTATCGATAACTGCACTCGTTAAGCGTAAATGGATACTAATCGATTAACGATAAGTAAAAGTAATAAAGACTTAGAATTGACTAATAATAAGTATCTGGGATGATTAAAGATCTACTAAACAAATTTTATAATTATTCACCATTTCTTAAGCAAAACGTATCTTAAAGTTGTTTACAGAGTATCTGCTAGTCGAGCTTTCTTAACAAATCATGCCAACATAATTTGTTGACTTTTATTATTGGTAAAATTTGTGAATACATACATTATTTTTATATCAACTAGATCAACGGATCGCTTAATGCTGATCGAGTGATGCGATTTGAATAAAATTTTTACTTTCAATTTTTTTTTTTTTACATTTGTTTTAAATTGTGTTAATATAACATTTAATTTTTAATTTGATATAATTTATTTTCTCTGTTTTATATTTTTCTTCGCCGACTGATTTGAGTCTACTTAAAATAATAAATATATAAATAATTTTTTTATATATATTTTCAGTTTATTAAAGTGCAAATTAACTGCAAATTTTTGCTGGACATGGCCAATATTGGTAAAAGTAAGAAATTAAAATTAAAATAAAAGTTAAGGTATTTAATTAATTTTAAAGCTAATATGTATTTTTTATGGAATTTATTGCAAACTTATTTTTGAAACGTTTAAATGCATATTAATAAAAATATAAGAAAATTTTAAATAATTGGGGGATAATAATAATAATAATATGCAAAATAATGGAAGAATAAGTGAGACGAAAAAAGAGCAGACTAAAAGTAATATTAAAAATTATAACAAAAATAAAAAGAATTTTCAATGTTTTCAAAGCTGTTTCAGCTTGTTATTTGCATTTCTGTCTCCATATATCTATTAGCTGCCCTGCCAGCGACCTTCACACACACACACACATACACATACACACACACACAAGTTGCAACTTAAACATCACGTAAGCATTTTTTTGGCGACCTCTCCAACAAATTTTTGCATAAATTTTTAGTTATTTCTTTGTTTAGTTTTTTTTTTTATTTTAGTTTTGCTCAAGCAAAATGTTGCTTTTACTTTTCGCATTTTTCTTCCGGTTTTCATCGTCGTCTCCAGTTGTTGAAAAGGTCAGACATTGTCAGTTAAGTGTCCATGTCGATGTCCATGTCGATGTCCATGTCCATGTCGATGTCGATGTCCAGAAGTGTAGTTTGAACATTTGCGAGTGCTTTTCACAATTTTTTACTACAGCTATTACTCAGTTACACATACATATATATATATATATATATATATATATATATAGAGATATATGCTCAGCTGGGGCTCTTGTCTTGCCACTTTTTGAATGACTTTTGGTTAGGTGTCAATGTAGTGCAAAGTGGAATTATGGTAAATGGTATTGGAAAACTTTTTCAGCAATGGATATTGCAAAATATTGACATGGCCTGTCTTTGCCAGAAAGGCACAATTTACAGTTACATTTACAGTTGCCATAAAATCGGATTTAGGGTATTACTTTGGTTTATGCTGATGCTAATTAAAAGTGGCAGTTAATAAATAATTTTAAGTGATGAGAATATTAAAATTAGCATTTGTCACTACTTGAAATGTGAATAATAATAATTATAATAATAATAAAAATATAAATTATTTGATTTGATGCTTAAATTGATCTGAAATCCTAAAATAAAAAAACATTAATCGAATTTTAAAATCAATGCCATTTTCCTAAAAAGTTTTAATATATTTAATATGATTTAGTTTTTATTAAAAAAAACTAACCCATTTTTCATATTTTTAGTTTGCAAAAATCTAGTAAGAAATAATTTTTAACAATGACAATTAAATTTATGTACATTAGCAAAGAAGCAGTTGATGCTAAGTAAAATATTTAAATTTTCAACAATTTCAAATTACAGATTCAATTTTTACTGGTTGAAATAATGTTTTGGTTAAGCTGGATGAGTCTCTTAATTTTGGTGCTGTTTTTAATAAGCCAGTAAAATTTGCATTTTCCAGTTGTGAGATTTTGCAGCTAGATAAAAGCTGAATTTATTTTTGCTATGAGAATTTCAATATTATTGAAAAGCAAAGCTTATCAATTTAAATGTTGGCTGGCGATAAGTAATTTACCGTTAAGTGTTGATGATTCTAGAAATTGATAGACACTGAACAAAACCAACATATTCCTTGAAAGATTACAAATTTATTTCCATAATAATTCTTTCGCAAGACTTCTGTTTAGGATCAGCTTCCTCTAAAATCTTTATAAATTCCAAATCGTCGCATGATTTTTCTATTTTTAATGTGAAAGTATACAAAAAAAAAAAAAACACATTTTCAGCCAGCTTTTATAGGTTCAGTTTTTACTCATTCCCACACAAAAAAAAAAAAAAAACCGTGACATAAATTACAAAATCAACAACTTACACAAAATGGCATAAAAATCAAGTTATGTGAGAAATTACATGCTTTGATTTATTGGCCGTTCTCCAGACTCAACTCAGTCCGAATATACACCATCCCCCACCCCCACCTCTCCCCCTCTACGTGGCTAAGTAGACAGGCTTAGAGGCCTAAACGTAGCCAAACAGCCAAAACAAAAAAAAAAAACAAAAAAAAAACAGAAAAAAAAATGGGAGAACAACAAAAAAATGGCAGGCATATTTTGTGATTTGTGACTTGCGACTCTACACGTAGCTGGGCGCCTGCCACGCCTCCACCCAGCACACAGCATTACTCCTGCCACCTTTGCAACACGCGCTGGCAAAATCAACATTCAACAAAAAATATGAAAATAAAAATCACGCAACAGGATATTGAAACGTCACACATATGCCACAAGTGCCAAGTGCCAAGTGTCGAGTGCAAAGGAGTCACGCACAAACACACTGAAAAAAAAAATATCCCCTTCTTTTTATCAAGATTCTCTAAATCTTCTACAAAATCAGCGCATGAATTTCATAATTCTTAATTCGTCGTTTCTCATATATTAAAAAAAAATTTGTTTAATTTTTAGAAATTAGTTTTTTTATCTGCATCTGAGAAGAATTTTTAAATTATTATTTTTTGCTGTTTATAATTTGGATAAACATTTGTATTTTGAGAGTTTACAAATAATTTACATATAGATTAATTAAGAGGAGTCAGTAACTAAAATTTGTTAAAATTGCAAAAATTAACGTTTTTTTCTACTTTTGAAAAATGCATTTCTTAATAGAAAATTTATATTTAAAATATTGAAAAAACTGCCTTCCTTTTCAGATTTCTTTAATTAAGACAAGTCTTGCTAATTTCTAGAAAATTGTTTAGTTCTGAGAACTGAAAAATTGTTCTACTTTTTATGACAATTTCCATTGATTTTTTTTGTAAGTGTAGCGAACACAAGGAGACAGTGGCACGGGGCAGAAGTTTGTGGCAGATTCACCGGAGGAAATCATAAAAGTTTGGCTGCAAAACAGCCGCATGGACTTCATGC
Organism: Drosophila longiperda; assembly: GCA_035042125.1. Classification (NCBI taxonomy): domain Eukaryota; kingdom Metazoa; phylum Arthropoda; class Insecta; order Diptera; family Drosophilidae; genus Drosophila; species Drosophila longiperda. The sequence continues at coordinate 7,917,569 of JAWNLV010000010.1, read as the reverse complement.
GGCATTAAAACTGTCAGTGGTGCAGATTGGCTTGCCTCGCCGCTGCCTGCCTGTGGTAGGTAAAGGACACCTCCAGCTTCACCTTCCACACATGATTTATGCGGCACTCCTTGCGTGGATGCAACTTCCAAAGCCAAACCAAAAAAAAAAAAAAAAACACATTTGTAAACAGTTGCAGTTTCTTTATTTGTGTGTGTTTCCTCCCCTCCCCTCCTCTCACCCCATCCCCCCGACCATCGTCACGTCGTTGCCTGCGGGTGTATTGCCTGCTTTCCTCCTTTCGTCCTTGCTCCTTCATCCTGGCCAATTGTCAGTCAGAGCCAGACGACTTTTGGTGTCTGATTGGAACTTGCCTTTTTAGCTTGGCCTCTGCCACAACGCGTTGCGAACGTGCGTTGCAAGCTTAAACAATAGTCAGCCAGATACTGCAGTCAAATTGTATATATATATATATATATATATATATATATGCTAAGATATATTTATATATATATATATATATACACCCGATTGTTGTAAATTTGTAAGCTTTTCTATAGATTATTTTCTACTTTTTGGCTATTTAATTTTAAATTATTAAAATTACGATTTTTGATAGTTTTTCTTCTGGTTTGTATGTTTAGTATATATATAAATATAAGGAAAAAATCTCTTTAGTTTTTAGTTTAATTTTCCACAGATAAATGAGAATCTGATAAAATAATGCAGATTAATTTGGTTACATTTATGCTTATATATATAAATCAGATATAGATATATACATAACGGAAAAGGAAGATCGGTCTCTTTAGTATTTTTTTCATATCTGATAAAATATATATAAATATTTTAAATTTAAGTTGTGATTCCGAATTTAAATTTGAACTTCTTGCAAATTTTATGTTTGTTATCAAATTTAAATCTTAATAAATTAAATAAAATCTGTGTAAGATAGACCTTCCAATAATGATGAATAATTTGTTTACAAATTATGCTTTTAGATATAAATTAAGTTAAATCAGATATAGATAAATTCAGAAGGGAAATGGAAGATCTAAAGGTCTCCGTAATATATTTTTTGTATCTGATAAAATAAATATAAATATTTTAATTTTAAATTGCGATTTATGTTCTGAATTTAAAGTCTTATGTTTGTCATTAAATTCCGTTAATAAATTGTAATCAGATAAAATAAAATGTACCATAATTGTGACATAGTTATAAAAATATATATCTATAAGTAATTTTAATTTAAGTTGTGATTTAAATGCTTGCAAGTTTTATGTTTGTCATCAACATTTTAATGTTATTAAATTAAATTAAATCTGTTTAAGGTAGACCTGGTTAAGTTTGAGTTTCAATCAAATCCGACTAACAGAAAACTTGGCTTAAAGTCAAACGCGTTTTTTAATAACTCAAAGCTTAATTTTATTAAGTTTAAATTTTAGTCAAATCTGTCTAAACTTGAAGTTTAACACATTTATTTAAGTTAGTTAGTGTTAAAATCTGTCCAAGGTAAACTTCTTGTTAAGTTAAATCTGCTGGTTAAAGAGCTATGGGGCATGCCACAAAAAAAAAAAAAAAATAGCTCATACAAATTGGAAACCTGAGTGTGGCAAATGTGGCGCCTTTTACCGTTTGTTGAAGCTGCACGCGTGTGTGTAAGTGTTGGGGATGAGCGAGTGTGTGTGTGTGTGTGGGTGTGTGTGTGTGTGTGTGTGTGTGTATGGCCTGAAAGCATATCCATTTCACGCACAAGTGCCGTAGATGTGGCTGCTGATGTTGCCCCTGTTGTTGAACCGTGTGTCAAATCCATTAACCTTCTGTTTACTTTTCTACGTCCAGCAAAAAAAAAAATAACAGTGAATGAAGTGTGTTCTCTGTGTGTGTGCGTGTGTGTGTGTTTGTTGTGTTTGAGTAGGAAATTTGATATTTTCACTAAATTGCGTCGTTGCACACTTGAGGCAGTTACACGCCACAAAAGAGTGTCCCTGAAAATTTTGAAACATTTTCTTCTTATTACAAATAATTTCTAAATATTAAGAACAAATATTCTAAAAACTAGAACTCGATAATACCAAATATATGGCTATTTATATTTATTTCAAATACTTTCTGTAATTTTGATTAATTGAGAAATATTAAAAAAAAAAACTTTAAAATATTTTTTTATAAACTTTTTTCTGCCTGAGGGTCAGCGAATAAATCATAATTTAAATTTTAAGCACTAATAAGCTGTAAAATATTAAAAGAAAACTGTTTAATAAACTCAGTAGGCAAAAAAAATTATAAAAAATATTCTGTTGAAGAAAGTTACAAATATTTTTTTTCTGATTTTTAGAAAATTCCACACCAACTCCATTTTTTTAGCAAACCACACTGGTTAATTTTAGAAATGCACTTTTTTTATACTTTCTAGAAATGTAGTTGAATCGTTTTTTCTCAGTGTAGCAGCGATTGACACCGGATCGAGGCGAGAACTGCCCACTCAGAGCCATCATTTCACATAAATCTTACCTTAAGCAAAAGTGGTGCGAGCAATGGAGCAATAAATGAAGCAACCACTCACACACACCACACACACAACCTGGCACACTCGCACAACTCACACTCCAAGCCAAAATGGACATTAAGTTGACGTAAATTGTTGGCCATTACATTAACACGGCTCAAACAGAGCCTCTGCCAATTAACTAAGCCCGATTCTAATTGTTGCCACAAATTATGGTTGTATTTTTTTTTTGTTTTGTTGCAATAGTTTATGTTATAGTCAACAGCTGTTGTTGTTGTCGTTTCTGTTATAATTGAATTTTAATTACCGTTGATTTTGCTTTTCGACCTTTGGCAAACAACAACAACAACAACAAACAAACAAACAAACAACAAAAGCTGAAATATTCAATTAACAGCAAAATATATGCAAAAAAGTCGCAAAAGTTGAACCCACAAACATTTGGCCAGTTCAGGACTCAGGACTCAGCACTCGGAGTTCAGAAACTGGAGTTTAGAGTACAGAGGCATGGGCAGGGGCAGGGACAGGGTCGTAGTCATAACTCTTAAAAATTAAATAAGACTGCGCAAAAATGTTCTGTAAATTTTTTTTATCAAATTAAATTTTAATTATTATATTTTTACTAATTCAAATTTACCTAATTTTCGCTTTTTATTTATTTAAATATATATTTTTGTTGTCCTTTATTTAATATGTTAAAAAAGGTTAAAGAAAATTAGAATTTTAAATTAAAAATAATTAATGGTATATAAATAAATGTAAAAATGGCATTTTATTTAATTTTGGGTTATTTTAGTGCCGTCTTATTATTATTTTAATTATTGTTTTTAGAGATTTGATAAAAGTCAGTTTAGCAAATTTTGATTAATCTGATAAGATAATAATATCACATCCGATCAATCATATCGATCCTAAGCTTTGAAGTCATGTTAAATAATTAAATGAAAATTATGCCACAAAAGTGAATTTTAATTTAAAATTAATTTTGTCTTTACATAAAATACAATACTAAATTTGTAAAATATTTTAATTTTTTAATAAATATTTTTATATTATTTTGACTATAAATTGACAAATTGAAAATGATAAATTTTGAAAATTACATTTGAAAATAAATGTTTATTTAAAAAGAATAAAATTAAATAGATTTTGTACTAACTGTTAAATGCAACCACGCCCCCTCTCATTTGGAAGCAGACAACGCCCCTGTTGCAGGTTCATTTGCATTGTAGCATCAAAATTTAAAGTTGACCTTTTTTTTTTTTTTGGTTGTTTCTGTTGTTGTCCAAAAAGACGAGGCGAAAGTTTTTGCGCGCAGTTTACACGCTGACTTCCGGCGGCAAAGCGGAAGTAGGAAAGGACAGCGACAGCGACAGCGAGGAGTCCTTGTTGCAAGTTGAGTTGCTGTTCTTTGGCTGCTACAAATAAGCGGCATCAACTTTAATCACCTGCTTAATTAAATCAGTTTTAGTTGCGCAGGTCGCCTTGCCACATTTTGTTGCCGTCCATTGTTGCTGCCACTTGGACTTGTTTGTCTTGCTTTTGAGAGGGCGTGTTGTGTGTGTGTGTGTGTGTGTGTGTGTGGCAAAGTTGTTGTTGCCTCTCCGCATAAATTATGCTGCATAATCAGCTACAAGCATTTCATTTAAGCTGCTTCGCGCGACGCTTTCTTTGCCACAGTTTTTTAGCTCTCGCTTTTTTAATTCTAGTTTTTTCTCAGCTTTGTTTTTTTTCTGCTTTTTATCCGATAAGCGCTTAAATAATTTACGCTTTTTTTTTTTTTGTTCTGCTTTTCTTTTATTTAAGTTTGCCTGTTGAATTTTCATTTTTTTTTTTGGAGGTGTTTTCAAGTTTTGAGATTTTTGTTACCAGCCAATCACAGAATTTTAAGTTAATTAGTATTTTATTTATTATAAACCTTTTGCAGGTATTAATCGGTATTAAATAATAAATATTTTTGCTACTGTGTTTATTTTAATAAATCGTTTGTATTTATCTAAAGCATTGATTTGTTTCAATTATTTTTAATATTGTTATTAGATATTTATTATTGTGAATAAAAAGTGAATAAAAATAAGGCTATTTAATCATGTTTTGACATCTAGATAATATTATATATATAAATATAGATAATATAGCATTTTGCAACTAAATTATGCTGAATTTAGAATTGGATTTAAAAAAAAAAAAAAAAACACGTCTTTTTATTTGTTGTTTTATCGATATAGTAATGCAATTTTTAAAGTTAAAATGGCGATTTTATATTTAATAAATTTACTTGAAGTTGGGTTAAATCTTTTCAAAGTCATAACTTTGACAAAGCTGACGATTTTCGAAAAGCAGATCTTCTTAATATAATTTTTTATTATTTGTTTTTATAAAGCTAAAAATGAAATTCCGTCTCGCAAAAATATTTTTTAATAATATCCTTAAATATATGCTTCACTCTCGACTATTTAAAGTAATTTATTTCACTCATCTTTCATTCAGCTATCAAATTTAAATTTACTTAAATTTCACTTTTATTCGAGAATAGAAAATAAAATGCTGGAATCGAGAATTATGTTAATTCATTAATGGGTCAATGTAACATGCAAAATACTGGTGAATTAATGCAATATTAATATAATATAATAATAATAATACATATTCACACGCACACTCACACACAAATATATATATAAATATTTTTTTTGTATTTATTGTTAGATTGTAATTTAGGAGTAAACGCCGTAACAGCTGTTATTTAACACTTGGACGTTAACTTATCAGACCTCTTGTTAACATCTTTATTTCCCCTGCGCTTAACATTACATGTCACTGTTAATGTAATTTTAGCTAACAGCTAATAACTTAAGTTATATTTGAGCTCTCTCTCTCTCTCGTTCGCTCACTGCGCATGTTCGGCCTCACACCTCAGCCACTGGCCACGTGTCGTGCATCTATGTGTGTGTGGTAGTGTGTGTGTATATAATATACCTTACGCATCCACCAATCTACCTGCGCAAAGCGACGTCTGCTGCGCCCCCACCGCCTTCTCATATATAGCATGCACACACATACTAAAGCTCTCTTCGTATCTTTGTGTGTGTGTGTGTACCTGTTCTAGGTGTTGGTTTCGTCGTCGTCGTCGTCTTTAGCATCGTCGTTTGTTAGGCATGCTTGCGAGTGAGAGCAAGAGAGCGAGCGACGCTATGTAGGTGCCCCCTCTCCCTTTTTATCTCACTCGCTCGCACTAGCTTAGCACAGAGCCACCTGCCGTGTGGCGGCGAACCCCCTCGCTAGATGGTGCTGCTCATCATTCAGGCTTCAGCTTCAGCTCGAGTCTTCTTCTTCTACTGCTTTATATAGCAGCTGCTGCCTCTGCTGACTTCGCTGCTGCTATTGCTGCTTTCTCTGCTTATGCTGCTCCTGACTGGGCACCTAACCGCAAGTGGCAGTTGTTTTGGTTTTATTTGCAGTGTTCGCTTGCAAGTTACCTCACTCCCTTCCTAACCCCACACCCACCTCTTGACATCTAACTTTGCTCATTCGTTGCGTTCGTGCGTTTGCGTTCTCGCTCGCTCTTGCTCTCTCTTGCCACACACATACGCACACACACATACGTCGGTATGTAAGTTAGACAGGTTATTGCTTGCTGGCTCGCTCGCTCACTTACCGTTACCGTTAAGGTGTGCGAAATGTTGGCAGCCAACCAAAGCCGAGCACCTTTTTCGCTTGCTCACTGCGAGCAACCGTTGCGCTAACGTTAAGCTAAGGTTGAGCAAGTGTTGAGAAAATGTTGAGTTTGATTTTGAGTTTATATTTTTTGTCTTGGCCTGTTTACCGTCGGCAAGTGATTTATGGCTTGTATATTTATTTTGTGCGTAGTATTTATTATTATTTGTATTTTAGTTGGTGGGTAAATATACATATATATATACATACATGGGTATAATAAACTATTAATATATATATAAAAATATAAATTTAAGTTTTAGCTGCGTCATAGTCTCACTTGGCAAATTCACCTCAACTCAACGTTGTCTATGTGTGTGTGTGTGCCTTTGTGAGGATTTGCTCTCCTTGTCGCAAGCTGTTTTTTCTCATAGCTTTCAGCTTCGTGTCGCTCGTTAGTTGTCGTCGTGCACGTATCTCTGTCCTCCACCCCCCCTTTCAAAAACACTGCTCCTTCTTCTCCATCTCCTTCACCCGCTGTTCGCTTTTTATTTCCACTGCTGTGTCTTTAGGTAAATACAAATGCTGCCTGCCTGAGTGTGTGTGTGTGTGAGAGAGAGCGAGCATCAGGTGCCAGCTAACCCGCCCAGCCAGTGAGTGTTTGGCTGCCTGGAAGGTGTGTCTCGCTCTTGCTTTGTAGGTGCGCGACGACGTCTACGTGATTTATGCCAGCCAATCGTTGCGTCTCTCTCTCTCTCCTTCTCTCTCCGAACGGTGTCACATTAGTTGGCCAGCAGCGTTCACCTTCTTGAAAATGGCGTTGCCAGCGCACCTATGAGCGTGCAGCAGCAGCTGTCCCTAACTACCCCTACCCCCAACCCGCTACTAACCCCACCTCTACACTCGGAAAAAAATAAATCTCGCTAAAAATATAAAGTTGTTGTACGTTTTTACTTTAAATTTTTTAATAACATTTGGATTTTTGGATTTCTAATTTTGTTATTAAGGATTTTGTTTTTACAAATTAAAAATTCCAACGCTCATTTATGAAAGAAAGCCTTTTTAGTATTTAGGAGAAAGTCGCTCGACTACTATAATTTTAGGTTTTTGAAATTCATTTATATATAAATTATAAAGTGTTTCTGTTTTGTAGTAATTTAAAATAAATAAAAAAATAAAAGCCACAAACATAACTTTTACAAATTAACTTAGTTTTTTGGCTGAGTGTAGGCGCCCTACTATAACCCCTACTTCAGCTACGGCTGACTAGAAACTTTTCTAATTAGCCAACGTTGCAAGAGCAGGCAAAAAATATAGAAAAAAGAAAACCAGTTTCGCCTCTTTATGGATTTTTGTGGCCCCTTTTCAGGCGCTTGCCGCACTTGCCTCGCTTGCCCCAAAATGTTGCCAGCTGGCTCCTCTTCTTCTGCGTCTTATTGTTCTTGTTGTTGTGGTGTCGTTGTCCTCGTCTTGCTTGTGCGCAGCGCATTTTCTTTTGTTGCAAATAAAAATCAATACAATTTTATAGCAATTTAATATGACCTTCATGGCATAGATGCGAATGAATAATATATATATATATATATATATATATATATATATATACACATGTACATATATATTATGTATACGTTCATTTTTATTTGTGTGCGTGTTTTTTTCACTAGGCGCTTTTATTTCTATTTCGTTTCTTTAATTTTCTTGTCAATTTCTGTTTATATTTTTGCTTGTAGGCGGTTTTTGTTTGGCTTTATTTGGCTTGCATTTCTGCGCTATTATTGCTTCTTTTCAACAGGTCGAATGTGTAATATTTGCAACGTTTTCATTATTTTTTGAGCACTTTCCAAAAGGTCAGCATTTTGACATTGAACACAAGACTGCCAATGAACCTTTTCCAATGTTTTACAATTGACTAGAACTAAACTTTAAAGATTTTTCGTCAAGCAAATATATTCAAATATTTGATTAACATTATTTACACGTAAAGCATTAATAAGAATAATTTAATTCTTTAGTTTTCATATAATTTGTGTCTCTTTATCTATTTCTTTGTCTATGCTTGATAAAAGATTTTTCTTTAATATTATTTTGTCTGATTAGGTTTTATTTTACATAATAATTACCACTTGATTTACTAATTTTATACACTATATTTTATGTATTAATTTGCTCATTTTTTATTAAATTAACCCTTCTGTTTATTTTGTAAAACTTAATTCGTAAAATTCATTTTAAATTTAATTTAAAATATTCATTTATTTTAACTTTTTATGATTGCATTATTTCACATTAAATACAATCTTTAGCAATCATATATAGTTATTTTTTTATATTTTAATGCGATTTTTTAAATTGATTTATAATTTGCAAATTAATATTTTATATACTCCGTAAATTCTTCAAGTGTTGTGAACATTTTTTCTACCTACTCAAACTTGAGTTAAAGATTTAAGTTGATGTGTAATATAAAATTTTGACCTATTCCTAAATTGTTGCAATTATAATTAATTAATTTATATTATCCTCTGTGAAATAATCTTTAATGTTCTCTTTAAAATATTATATGTTTATATTATACAGTATTAAAATGTACCTAGATTTACTCAAACTCAAACTTTACTTTTTTTTACAACACAATTTGATGTGTTTGGTATTTTAAGTTTTACCACACTTAATCCAGTTTCACTGGGTTAGAGTCGATAAAATTAAAGTCTCCTTAATAACCATCATGTTTTACTTAATATCTTTTATATTTCATTTGCACAGTTTGTTTGCTCTTAATTATTTTTATGCAGTAATAAACACAACGAAGTCTTAAACAAGAGAAATTTTACAATTTTGTTTGGCAACTTTGAAAAGTTAATCAAAAATTTAATAAAAGGAGTATCATTAATCACAGCATTGCGTAATTTAATTTAAAATAAATGCTGTGCCTCAGAATTAGCTCAAATTAATTTACTAAAGTAAAACAATAAATTAATAATGAAAAATACAATTTTTGATTCATTTGATTCCAGTACAGCCAAATTGAACTAGACACTTACTAATTTAAAGAATTCTCCCTCTATATATATAACAAATTTGATCTCCAACTTAAGATTTATATTAATATTTTAATGTGATGAACCAGTCTTAGTTTGTGTGGTCTTCTATCTCAATTTAAGTAAATATATTATTATTCAGTTCAAGTATAACTCTCAATTCCCCATTTCTGATTAAGATATTTAAGATAAGAAAAATAATGTTTGATGTGGTTTATGTATTGGTTATTTAATTTATGTAATATTAAATTAAATAAGATTAAATTATCATACAATTTGTTTATTTAACAGTCTGAGGTGTAGGATCTTAAAGCTAAAAATACTAAAATAAGCACTATTTTGGCGACTTTCTTAAAAAACTTTGCACTTATAAGAAGAGAAAGTGATGGAATTAAACATTCAGTAAATATATATATATAAATTATGTGCAATTTTTCGTCTAAGTTTGATTACTTTTTTAATCTTTCAATGATAAAATACTGCTTCAACTTCTATCGTCCTGCTTAGATAAAGCATAATTGTGGATAGTACAATATAATTAGAATAATAATAATAATAATAATTATTTCATATGTCAAATTCTTATAAACCTATTAAAAGTGTTGACATATTCCACATTCCCTCCAACTCACACAATAATTCCCTAGTTATAATCCTAAAAGGGGGTACAAAAATTGATGCCTTAATTTTAATTGTTCCAGTTTAAGGTCGAGTCGAGTCGAGTCGAGTCTAGTAAATGGTTTGCCACAATCATAAGTCATGTAAGTAGTTGGCATGTGGAAAGCCCGTGTTGAAAGTGGAGTTTGAGTCGAGGCATTGCCATTGCCACTGTTTAATGGCGCACTTAGACTCCAACCCCCTGAAGGGGGGGAAATGCACTCATCTGCCTGGAGAAGTTGAACAATAACTCAGAGCATTAGTCGCTTGAGAAATTGTCTGTTTACCTTGTTGCCTTGTTGCAGTTCCAGTTGCCAAATGGCTCTCAAAGTGCGCCAAATATGAAAAATGAGACGCAGCATGCGAAATTACAAACTACGCCAAAAAGGGGCAGGGAATGTGGCAAGCACTGGGGCAGAGAGCATCCTGAAATCATGGTGTGCACCTCCAGACATGAAAAGTTGAAATAATAATTGTGCAGTTTACACTCAGCAAATAATCGACTTAAGCCTTAGTAATTTAAGTTAAAATAAAAATTAGTCAGAAAACTAGAAAATAATTCGAAGCATGCGAAAATATTTTTTAAATTGGAAAAATCTAACTTATATAAAGTACTGGAAAATCTTTTTGAAAAGTAGAAATATCATCATCATATAAATTCTTCTGTTTAATCCTTTTTTTATTTTTTAGAAACTCATAAATAAAATATTTAATAATAACCGTTAAGTAACAAAAAGCTAATTTAAAATTCTGTAAATTACATTGTATATTAAATAAGAAATAAATTCAAGAATTAAATGCTTATTTTCAAATTTTTTATTATCATTGAATTTTATTAAATTATAAAAATTAAATTACTTTAATTCAATTATAATTGTATTTAAATTATTCGCTTAGCTTATTTGAATTAAAACTAGTTTGTCCCATTTATATTTTCACATTTTTCATAATATCGTTACGAAATTCGATAAATCGTCTTAAAAAAAAAAATCAATTTAATCGATGTGAATTTTCAATATTCTCAACGTATTTGACGAATATTGAATGTACCGAATTTTGTACCTTATGGCAAAATGTAGATTCTGTAAACAATTGAAAATGTTAGAAATGTTGTTAGTAAAATTTGGTCATTATTAACAACAAAACAAAAAATACAAAAATATTCTTTTTTAATTAAGTAAAATTGTTTTTTATTTTTGTTTGTTTATTTGAGAATTATTTTTAAATTCATAAAAAAGTTGACTATTTTTTTTCTGCGTGTATTCGCAGACAGAGGCTGAGATGCCACGGGGCTTGAGGCAGGGCTTACACACATTTTCATTTGGTCATGTCCGGTCCGCCAATGTTTGTCCAGACAACCCCAAGTAGTACACACACACACACTCACACACACACACAGTCTCTTTTTTTATATATTCCTTTTCTTCTTCTTTTTCTTGTGCGAGCAGTCTTTATTTCTTTCTTTGGCTTGTGTCTCTGTCAATGGCAAATGTTGCGCTGACCGCTGTCCAGTTGGGGACACCTCGTCGTCGTCATCGTCATCGTCATTGTCATCATCGTCCCGCTCGCCTCCGCATCTCTGCTGCGTCTTCTTCCACAACACCTCCCCGTCTAAGTGGGCTTCATCAGTTGCGCTCCGTTGCGTGTCCGGACGAGGAGCGTCATAATCGTTGTTCGCCTTGTCGTCCATTTTAGCCAGCATTTTTTTTTATATTTTTTTTCTTTTTGCCCTTTGCGGTTTTGCCGCTTTTGGGGTCAAAGTTCAGCTACGTTGACACTCGCTTTGCCCCCGCCTCGTCCCGCCCAACCACCATTTTCTTATTTATCTTTAAGATTCGCCACTCACTGCACAGGTTTCGTTTTAATACCCTGAACCCATTCAAAATTTATAATTAGGGTATATAGAAGGCAAAATATAGCAGCTGCACATAAAGTATATATATTCCTGATTAGTAGCAGCAGTCGAGACGATTTAGCAAAAGTTTGTTTATCTATCAAAATCACTCTAGTCTCAAATCTTTTCCATTTTTTGCTCAAATTCAAGTTTATCTGGGTTTTCAACGATTATTATTTTAAATTAGTTTAAAATTTCATTTTATTCTTACTTTTTTTTTAAAATAAATTTACTGTTTTTGTTCCACATAAATATAAAATAAGATTTTAAATATTTTTTATTTGGCGTTTTATATTTTCTGTTTCGTATTTTATTTTAACTTAACCGCTTATCTAATTTTTAAGCAAATTCTTTTAGAAATATTTTATTATATATTTAATTTTCTAAATTTCTTATTTTTAAATTGTAATATAATTTTATAATATATTTTATATTTTTTCTAGATTTTCTATTTATTTGAATTTAATTTGACTTTATTTTATTAAACTAATTTTTAATCTATTAAATTTTAAATTTAGTTTCAACTTTATGAAACTGCATTTTGCCTTCAAATACTGAACAAAATAATATAAACAAATCTTCTAGGTATTTATAAGGTGATTGCGGGGTATCTCTTAGTCGAGCACTCTCGACTATAGCATTGTTTGGAGCACTGCGCTGAGTTATGGTTTCAACAATGCGTCAGTTCTGCGTTTTTTGTCAATGTCCACTCGGAGTTGCCATTTGCAGCGCCTTCAACTTGGCGTCTACACAACTGTGTGTTGTGTATGTGTGTGTGTGTTGCACGTGGCTTTTGCGGCCTTAAGTGGAAACTGTAGTTTTTCTTACTTAACCACAGACACAGCGACACACACAGACATTGGGAGATTTGTGTCTCTGCTCTCATGTGGCATAAGTCAAGTGCCGGTTCACAGTTCATGTGCCAGTTTTGGACTTCGACTTGGACTTGGACTTGGACTATTGAGGTTAAAGCATAGCTTTGGCTAACTTTTTGCAAAACCTTTGCCTTAATTAGGAGTGCGTATTAAGCAATTACAGTTGAAATAGTGGTAAACAGTGGGTGGGGGGGGGGGGGAAGGGGGAGAGCAGAAGTGCCTTTGTCTTTGGCATTAATTCAATTTGTCACACTTTACGAGTCGAGTGCTCAACTTTTAGTCCACAACTCAACACCAGCAACCCGCAAAAGTCGCTCAGCTTTACACTTTGGCCACAAAAGTAGAGCAGCTGTCCAACTTACGTTGTTCGGCTGCACTCAGAAAAAAATCTAGTGAATTTTAGAAAATCATCATATATTTCGTGGCAAGAGCAGCTCAGTATATTTCAAAAAGGGATTAATTGAGTCTATCTAAAAAGCAGGCATTTTATAAAATAATTTAATATTTTCACGTTATTTATATTATTGTTATACATTAAAAATTAAAGGTTAAAAATATACAAACGTATTTAGATAGTTTGTTTAATAATTTCATTTATATCTAAAAATCTTGTAATCTTAACGGACAATAGTTAAAATTGAACCCAACAATCTTTGGAATCATAACTGATTTTTTTCTTGAATTTTATAAAGTATTATTTACTTTTTAGTAATTTATTTCTTAACAATCAACATCTGTACAAATTTAAAATGCTTCTTTATTATTAAAGAAATAATTAGATAATACTTATAATAAAAACCATAAAGTTTTTTTTTTTATTTTTTATAGGTATCGATTTTAAAAAATATAAAAATGACTTTTATAAAAATGACTTTTGGGAAACATTTTTAAAAACAATTTATTTACAAACTTAAACTATTTTTAAAAATATAAAAGATTTATTCAGATTTAGGAAATATTTGTTTATATATATATATTTAAATATTTTATTTCGATTCTTTTTTTCCGAGTGTGGTTTTTTTTTTTTGTTTTGTTGCCTGCTGCGGTATGTCGATGTCATTTTCAATTTGACTATGCCGGAAGTTACCTGCTGGCGCCAGTCTCACACACACACACACACACACACACACACTTACACACACAGCTGGGACACAGGCACTGAAGTCATTTCCTGGCTGGCCCTGGTCCAAGTGTCCTTTTGCACAGTGGTTTTAAGTGTCCCATGTGGCCAGGGCTGGAACTAGATTAAATTGGCATCTTTTGTTGTGGAGTGTCGAACTGACTTTGTTTTCACAAATGAGAGCCAGCAAATTAAAACTTGCCTCATATGTGTGTGTCCAGCTGTGTATGCGAGTGTGTGTCCTGCTGTGTGTGTATGTGTGTGTGTGTGTGTGTGTGTGTTTGGCTTGTTGTGTGTTTGTTTTTAGCTCAAGTCCTTGGGGAGTTTGGGGACAGTAGTCAGCCAGCAGCCAGCAGCCAGCTAGCTGAATGTTGATGTTGGCCAGCACACACACACTACACACACACACACTACACACACACACACACACACACACTCAGTAGCTGCCTGGGGAGCATTCTAGTTAATGTTTGCGAACGGTTTAAAGCCTGTTTTAGTCCAATGAGTTTTGCAGATCGTTTGGGGCATTTTTATATATTTTTAAGTACTAAAACCAAAAATGCTGATTGTTGTTTTTAAATACCTTCAAGCAAATAGTAATGGAAAGTTTTAAGTAGATTTGTTACAAGTACAATTATATTTCTACAATTAGTAAAGTTGACTACATAGAAAACAGTACTTTGAATATAGTTGAAAATATGAATACATTCAAGTTTTACACTGTGAAGTTCTCTAAAAATACAGATTGAATATTTTATTATTTTATTCTTGATAAATTAAAAAAAAAATGTTTCAAGCAAGTCCATCGATGGAATACCTTCTATATTCGATAGTGTTCATCTTTAGACTTCAAATATATATTTTTCCTTTTAATGCTTTAGTTCAGAAATTAAATTTATTGTGTCTTCGTCTGATATGAAGTCTTGTATGTTTGAATATAGATTTCTAGATTATATATATTATTTATTTATTCTTAACAAATTTTTCTTGTATTTTGCCAATAACAAAATAGCTTAGAAATTTAATAAATTATGTTTTCGACCATTTTTTAATTACTTTCTTCTATAAAAACTATTTCTGAATAGCGTTTTAATTGGATTTTGAACTATTTTCAATATATTTTTTATGGGTAAAATTGCTAAGCAATGCCTCTATTATTATTTTAGATTATATTTAGATATTTATATGTTTTATTTTTATTAACTGCCAATATTAGGTACTCTTTTGCATAAATATTTAATTTCTTTAAGCTGATGGAATAGTTTAATTTTTGGGTATTTTCCACATTGTAGATAAATAAAGACTTGAGCTCAGGATAACTCCCATTCCTACTTCTTTTCCGCTGTAACTTAACTTCAATATGAATACCTTCTCTTCACTCTTGGAGCACTTTTTGGCTACACTTTGAACTAATGCGCTGCTCGAGAAAAGGCTGCAAGGAGCCATCCATCAAGGCTTTAATTGATTGCCAGCGTTTTCAACGTGGCTGAATTCATTTTATTTTTGGTATTTTTGGGCGCTTGCACAAATCGTCGATTAATTAAATATTTACAAGCTCAATTGGGTGGCAATGAATGCTAATTAATTTGTTACTTTATCTTTATGCTTCACAGCAGCTCAGCGCCCCTCTTTTTATTGAGCTGACCATTGATAAGACGATGATGT
The DNA here is from genome assembly GCA_035042125.1 of Drosophila longiperda. Classification (NCBI taxonomy): domain Eukaryota; kingdom Metazoa; phylum Arthropoda; class Insecta; order Diptera; family Drosophilidae; genus Drosophila; species Drosophila longiperda. The sequence continues at coordinate 7,902,169 of JAWNLV010000010.1, read as the reverse complement.
TGGTGTTGGATGCTAGTAAATCAAAATCTAAATCAAAATCAAAATCAAAATCAAATTGTAAATTGAAAATTGCAAGTGAAAAAGAAAAGGAAAACAACCCTTTCTGAGTCAGGCGGGGGGAAATTCCGCTTCGACTGTTGCCAACTCTAATTGAAAAACTTTGCTGTAAAACTGAGCAACTGACTTCAAGTGCAAATTGCCAAACTCAAATACAAATTAAGTCAAACACAAACACACACACACTAACACACACACACACACACACACACACACACACAGCTAGTCAGTATGCCCAAATAGTTATCAAACACACATGAAACAATTCAATTCAATAAATGTAACCAGATATGTTTTTTGTCGACTTGATTATGTTTTTGTTTTTGTTTTTGCTTTTGCTTTGAGCTGCGGGTAATTTCGTTGAAAGTTTTCTTCAAAATTTTGCCAAATGGACATTTGTGGCATAAAAAGTGGGGAAATTGGGTATGTCCAGCAGAGGGAGGAATTTGGAGTCCCAATTCTTGATCAGCATAAGTTGATTTGATTCAGCTAGAGACATAAAATTTTGTATATAGTTTATAAAACAATTTATCAATAAAAGTGTAACATCGATTATAATAGAAAACTATAATTTATATATAATATACATTGATATATTATTAATAAACTGTACTTCATCGTGACACTCAAATTATATGTTTAATCCATTTATTGAGCTCATTAAAAAAATAGCAGTCTGCTTTAAGTACAGCCAAATTCCAATTTTAATTATTTTCATCTGTGAATTTTAAGCCAAAACCCAAAGTTCTTCGTTATTTTAACCTCAAGTGAAACATTTTTGCTGGCGTCAATCGAATAATTCTGAAGCCACTTTAAAATTCATTTTCGTGTTTGACAAACAAACATTGAACACATTTTCTTTTTTTTCCAAAATTTATGGGATTAAACTGAATTTGTAGAAATGCTCATTTCGAATCAGCTCAAAAGCGACCAGCTCAAAAAAACTTTTTCTTTACATTCCAAAGAATATTGATTTATTTTTACAAATAAATAATAATAATAAAATAATTTTTGCATGGAAAATTAATATTTTTCTCTATAAAACACTTTCTAGACTTTCTTTATTGTGTCTGAAACTAATCTGTCTTGTCAATCTCTGACTCTCTCCAATTCTCTCATGAACTTTTCCTCTCTCTCACTCTCTCTCTCACTCTGCTCATTAGAAGCAAAGTTTTGCATCGGAATTCAAATTATAAAATCTATTTAATTTTCAATTAATTCGGTGCTTCTTTAAATCTGTGTCTTTTATTTTTACTTATAACTGATCTTTCTTCTCTGTTCTCGATTCTCTCTTTTATCTCCCCTCTCTCTCCCTCTCTTTATTGTCTGTCTTCTCCCATTTAAGTCGCTTTGCATTTTGTTTCCATTTTGTCCATTTATGATATCTTATCTATAACCATCTTCCTTTTCCCTTTCCCTTTCTCTCTCTATCTCTCTCTTTCTCTAATTTTCCTCTCTTTCTCTCCCTTACTCTCTGTCTTACTCCCCATCTCTTTCTGCCAATTCGACTCATTAGAATAACAATTTTGGTTCCGTGCTCATTTATGAAATCTTTTCTTTATTCTTATCTTTAACTGATTTGCCTTATCTCTCTCTCTCTCTCCCAATCTGCCACTCTCTCGCCTTCTCCCTTGCACATGTCACACATTAGAAAAAAAAGGGAAAGTTTTACTTTCTGCTGCCATTTATGAAATCAGCTCACTTTCAATTTGCTTCTTCTTTGGTCCATTTTTAATTGCAGGCCACGTTTCGCATATGAATTGTGGCCCGGCTGAAACAAACAAGTTAATTAAACGTTTTGCCGGCCACAGAAGTTTTTGCATGATGTTATCACTGCGTTGGCATCGCTGTGACCCCCCTCCCCCACTTTGCTCACCCTCTTTGAATGCTGGTTTTAATTACACAGATTTGTATGCCGTTTCGGACTTTCACTTATTCAGCCAACTTGTCTTGTATTACATGATTTACCCCTGCCACCCCCATTTTGTCTTTATATATATGTAAATTTATTATTTATTAACATTAATTATGGTGGTCAGCACTGTGCGTGTGTGTGTGGTGTGTTTGTGTGTGTGGTGTGTTTGTGTGTGTGTTTGTGTGTGCTCATCTTACTGTGTGGCATTGCCATCGAATTTCATTGTGGTTTGACTCCGATTTGCTGATGTCAGCGCTCCAATTAACTGGCTATATATATTTATATATATGTATATATATATATATATATATTTTGTTTTGGAGCACTCGATGACAGCCCAAGGGAATATATTAACTAAGGATTTATTAATTGGACTTGTAGATAGAAAGGTATGCATTTTGTGGGGGCATCTTAAACATATTTTCCACTTCTGTTAGAAATATGTATTTATTTTTATTTATGTTTAGAATAAATTAAATTATTTCGACATAAGCGGACAGAGTTTTAGTACTGTAAAGTAAAGTACACATATTTCTTAACTTATCATTTACATTTAGTTTGAAATATAATTTGTAATTTAATGTAATATAGTTTTGTATTACTTTGTGTCGACTAACTTTAGTTAATGTTAAATAATTAAAGAAAAAGCTAATAAATAATAAAGTTCTATTCATAAGCGTATTTGACTTGGGTATGTTGGAATTTTTACAGATCATAAAAGAAACATATAAAAAAATTCCACATTAGGTTACCGTTCCTTGACCCTAATATATTTTATATATATTTTAGCATTCGAGTCGATTTAAATCTTGACACAGCCATATTTAGGTCCAAACTTCTAAAACCAGAACTTCAATATTAAATAATCCAAAGTTGAAAACTATTTCGCTATTCTATCTATATATATATAACTTAATCAATAATTTTGCAAAAAATGTTTAATTTTTCAGAATTTATATAAAATTAATTTATTTACGAGAATATATTTTGGATTCAGAGGGAGTATTAAAGACGTAATTAGTTTAGAATATCATTTAATATATTACTTGAATGCAATTTGTTGTATTTTTGCAGCTCGTACTCATAATAAATTTACCTACCTAAACTGGTCAACTAAATTGTGCCTGAAATCAAAGTGAAAGTGAGTTTGTAATCCAAATCAGATAATCCATTCTTTTCTAATATAACATTAATAAGTATTACTTCATTTATATCTACATTTATCTACTATTTCAAGTATGATACTCCATTCTTTTCTAATATAACAATAATAATTATTACTGTTTATATATATATATATATTTATTTAGTAATTCAATTATGATACTCCATTAATTTCCAATATAACATTAATAATTATTATTGCATGTATATCTATATATTTATCTACTATTTCAAATATGCTACTCCATTATTTTCTAATATAACATTAATAATTATTATTGCATGTATATCTATATTTATCTACTATTTCAAATATGATACTCCATTATTTTCTAATATAACATTAATAATTATTGCTGGCTTTCCAACCAACGCCCAAATGGAGGCAACAGTTTTGGTCTGCGGCATCTTTAAACACATTTTGCTGGCACTTTCATAGGCAGCCAGGCATTTAACAGTTTTACATGCAATTAACACTTAAAGCCAATTGACACACACACACACACACACACACACACACACACACTATATACAAAGTGTGTTTAGCTGCTGTTGGCACTTGTCGTAGTACGTGTTAATAAAACTAATTTTATTAGCTAACTAGTGTAAGTAGCGGTTTTGTCACACACGTTGTTTGTCTACACACCAGCCAGTCTATCTGTGTGTGTGTATTGTGTGTGTGTTGATACCTAAAACAACAAAACAACAGAGAGCAGCACACGTTTGGCATTAATTTAATCCTTCCGCAAAATAAAGTGATACCGCCAGCCACTAACAAGGCAAACACATTAAATATTTATGCATACATCAGCAAACACACTTACACACACACACACACACACACACACACACATATATATATGAAATTAGTTGTGTGTGTGTGAGAATCGTTTTAATTGCTATCTTCAAAGGCTGAGGTAAGAATAATTGCAGGATTGAGCATAATGTGCTGAGTGCTGCAAGCTGATTACATCAAAAGAATGATTACACTCAGAAAAATATAGCACTGAATTTTAGAAAATGACACAAAATTTAAATCTGTCAATTAGAAAGTATGATTGCCTTTTTTTTAATTGTTAATAAATTACTTTGAATAAAATCAAATTTTCAAATCACTTTGAATAAAATCTTCATCAATTTAAAGATAACCGAAAAAATTCAAAATTGGCCAAAAGAATAAACAGTTATTCTTAATTTTAGCAGTTACATCCTCTGATATTACTATAATAATTATGATTAATAAATTATATAAAGTGAAAAGTAATAAAAATATATATAATAAAATTCAGATGCAAATAATGAAATTTAATATGAAATTATCAACTATCTAAAATGTTTCTATAATTGAATTTAAAAAAAAAAACGGGTGTCTATATACATATAATATATACATGGCTAACTAAAAAGCTTAGTTTAGAGTTGTTCGTAAGAATAAACTTAGACTATTTTTCGGGTTCTTTTCGCCAAAAATAATTTATTTCAATTTAAAACAATCTGAACTGTTTTTAAATTTTTGTTTCTTAATTAAATACATTTTATTAATAACATAAAAAGAGTTGCTTTGTTGTACGCATATAAAAAACTATGTGAAATTTTAGAAATTTATTTTTTAAATTTTAGAATAATTTACTCTAAAATTGAGAAAGGAAAATCGATGATATTTAGAAAGTTGCTTTCTGAATAATGAATGGAGCTTGATGTCCGGATTATTATTTTTTTCTGAGTGTATATAAGACAGAGAGGCACACACTCGTACATACTCACACATACACGCATACACTCGCAAACACTCGCACACACACTTTGAAGTGTGAACTGGCTGGCACGTTATCCATCAAGACATCTTTCACTTTTGTCAGCGAAATCAACAATGGCCTCTTAATTACGTGTGTGCTGACTGCCGCTTTGTCTGTTGTTTCTCTGTATGAGTGTATGTGTGTGTGTGTGTGTATGTGTTGTGTGTGTTGTGTGTGTGTGCGACTTGTAAGTGTTTGTCTAAGGCGCCAACTGTCTGATGTTTGCCTGACACTTTTGCTTTGCAATCGCGCCACTTGTTGGGCCCACAACATGCCACAAGCCCAACATGCCACATGCCACACACACTTACACACACAAGTTGGCAAGTTTTGCGTTTTTGCGTCTTTGAGTTTGACTTTTCTGATGCCATAATTGGAGCAGTTCGTTTCTTTATAATTTCTTTTTCTCTTTTTTTTGTGGCTCAATATTGCTGAAGTGCTTCCGGCACAGGCCATGTGGCGACCAACAGGATGTTAATTTCAATTTAAATGCTTTGCAGTTGCAACTTCTTCATATGCTGCTGCTTCTTCGTTTCACTCAATTGTGCCACACACGACGTCCTTAGCTGCAAGCGTTTTGGCCTTTTGCCTTTTGCCTCTTTGTTGCCACAGCTAACTTGCCACACCAGCTGGTTCAAGATGCGACCAAATTGTAAACAGCCTTTAGCCGACCTTTGGCCAGAGTCCGATTGTGTCCGAGTGGCAGCTTCTGTGTCGTCTTGCAACAGTTGCACTTCCGTCTTGCCACCAACACAGACTTTAATTAGATTCTCCCACAAATGTCCATTGGCCATTTGAATACTTTTCCTAGTCGAAATGTATTCATTTATTTATACCAAACGAGTATTATAAACTAAATGAATAAATAAATATATCAACGAAAAAATGTTGATTTAAATTTCGAGATGCATAACCGAAATCTCGTCTTTGATTTCGTTCTTAATTTTAATAAATAATATGTATTTTATATATAAAATTTCTATGAATATTTTTAATTTTCACTGTTCAATATTTAAATTGGAGTCTTTTGTTGACTGCATAAATAAGTATTAAATGACTTAAAATTTTTATTAGCTTTAAAATTAAAGTATTATTTTTTATCGTTTATATTTCATCACTTAATATTTTTTTAAGAACTTTTGGGTACAATTTTTAAAGGCTGTTTTATTGCGTTAATTGGCAAATAATAATATAAATTCTGTTTGTTATAGAATTATTATTTATTAACTAAAATAAATATAATTTAATTAAATTTTGTGCTGAGAAAAAACTCACTTTATTTAATGCAAATTTTGAAGCAGATTCCCAAATAACAAAATAATTGTAAACGTGGCCAAATATGAATTAATTTGGATTTGCCAATCGAAGCATTGATGCCGTCTAGGAATTTGTAGTTGTTCATTTGGCTAATTGAATTGGGATGAACAAACACGCTCGCACATAGATGGCTAACAAAAAAAAAAAAAAAAAGAGTGCAGAGCCAATTATGGGGCAAGAGATACCGTTGTACGCTGTGTGTGCTTGCCATCCTGGCTGCCTCTTCATAAGCTCATAATTCATATATCGAACGGCAAATCTTGAAGGAACGCCGGAAATCACGTTCCAGCGGCAAAAGTTGCCACGTTGCGTGTTGGATTTTAGCGTTATTGTCTTTTAAGCTAAGACAGCATGAGTAGCAGCAGTAGTGGCTGCACCACCCCACCACCCCACCACACCACCACCCGACCGACCACAACAGCTAATTAACGTTAATTTATTAAATCAGTGTGTAAGTAAAGGAAAGTGGTAGAATGCGCGGGGGGTGTAGGAGTGGGCGGGGCAATGTGGTTGTAGCTGCCAGTTGCAAAGATAAAAGTTTCACACGACTCGGAGAATGCCAATGCTAAGGCTTAAGAATAGCTACACTTAAAAAAACAAAACAAAATTTACTTAAATTTTGGAAATTGGAACTAAAATTGAAATCAAAGTAAAAATTTTCAGAATCAAGCAAACAAAGATAAATAATCGAAAATTTAAATAATAATCTAAATTAAATATAAATAATTAAATAAGCGAAATAATACAATAAATATTTTTTAGAATTTTTTAGGTGTTCTTTTTAAATATTTTTAAAAACGGTTTCCGATATTAATAAATTTATTTTATAATGAAAAAAAATAATGTTTTTTAGAAAACTTTAATTTCTAAAATTGAGAAAAAATTAATAAATATTTGGAAAATTATACTATCTAAACTATCAAAAATAATATAAAAAATCTGTGAATCCATATACAAAAATGTATAAAATTCGTTAATTGTTTTAAATACTTTTATATATTTTTTTTAGACAAATCTCTTAAATAATAAAAAAATATGATGACTTTCTTAAATACACATCGTTTTTTTACAGTGTATGTATTCCACTTAAAGTGGGTTTTTCTTAGCTGGAAAAGCATGAAAACCACACGGAGCAATTATTAATTCAATTATTTTAGCGCAAACAGCACCTAAGACGCAGCAGCAGAGGCAGCGGCAGCAGCAGAGGCAGCGGCAGCAGCAGAGGCAGCAGCAGAAGCAGTGGCAACTAGGATCAGAGCTAAATAGCTTGGTCTTATTTCAAGTGCGGAGGGGGGTGAGATGAAAAGAAAAAAAAAGGGAGCTGTCTTTGAGTGTGCCGACTGAAATAGAGTAGGACAAAACACAATTAAGACAGAAACGCAAAAGAGGAGGGGAAATGGGAGTGTGAAAGTGTGGCAAGGATGTGCGAATCCTGATGCACAGCGCAAATAAAGTGGCAAATTTAATTAGCAAAACAACAGAATGACTAACATATACAGAGTGATAAAGAGCGAGAGAGAGAGCGAGATAGCTAGTAAAAGTGAGAGTGAGACAGAGCATGAGTTACTTGCCACCTGGACTAAGCTGGACTCTGTTGTCGGTTGTCCGCTGTTGCCGCCGCCGGACATGCAAATTAATAACAGGCTTCCGTTTCCGGTCAAAAATGAGCGTGGAATATGGCGACGACATGATGCTAAATTATACAAGCCATGACAATAAAAGCAAAATAGAACTTTTTAGAGAAACTTGTCGGGCCTTAACGACTACGGAATACTCTGTTCACAGTGTATTACCAGCTGATGTTGAGTGTCAGTAAACTTCTTGCATGGAAAGTGAATTAGGGTTCAGTTGTGAGAAATAATAATGCATATTTAATTTTAACATTTGGTAACTTTAAATCCAAATTTGAGGGAGCAAAGGAATTTTGCAATTTTTTAGGTTCTTTAAAAAAAGAAAATAATTTACCTATTTATAAAGAGATTTTTTAGGCAAATAACTTTGAAAGCTAAGCTCCAAAATTGTTAAGAACAAAAATGGATATGCCGTTTAAGATTAATCAAATGATATTATTAGCATCCATTTATTCCAGCTCTAAGAAAAATGGTAGAAATAGGCTTGATCACTTTTAGTGGGGAGATGGTCTGGTCAAAAAACTTCTTTATCAAAAGCAGAATTATTAATCTATACTCCAAGTGTGTTAAATTTAGCTCTGACATACAGTTTTATACGGTGTTTCCGGTCTGAGAAGGGAATTTCCAATAAATTTATTTACAATTTATTTACTATCAGTCAATGGATGGATGTATTTTTTATTTATTTTAATATTCGTCGAAAAGACTTATTAAAATCTTCCTTTATAATTTTAGTAACTCTGCTTTTGATTAAAATTTGAACTGCTTGACAAAATTTTCTATTGATCTACTTTCTAAAATTGTTAACTTATTGTGGGAGACATACGGTCTAAAGACAGCTATCGATCTTTAAAGTAGGTCACCAGCAATGTACCCTTTCTAGCTTTAAGATTCTGACAGATTATATATATAAATTTGTACCTCTAACTCTCTCTCTATTTTCAAATATTCTAAGCTTCAAGTCCCTGGCATTAAGTATGTCGAATAAGATAAGCTTTACAGTTTAATAGGTAGCTTTATAATTGTGACTTAGATGTGGTTTTATCGATTTGCATTCATCGATATTATCGATATGTCAGACTTAAATTTCCACATTTTGTGTAAAACATTCCAAATTTCAATTCTCTAACTCAGACGATTATTTCATGCGGCCAATATGCTCGCTTAACTTTGGTGTTCAGTGTATATTCATAATAATTATAATAATAATAATGAGAAGCGTGGCCAAAAATATATATGCCAGGCTAACACATCCGCACATCCGACAACACGTGTCCGTAACAACTTCCGGCTGGGAAATATGATGCAGAAGTCGTCCACTAAAAACTTGCTACAAAAAAATGAAATTAAATAAAATAGGTAAAATACAAAAGTTGGCAACTTAAAATTAAAGTCACCTGCGCTGGTTCCCAAACTATATACACAATCAACCCCAACCCCCTCGAAAAGTTTACGAGTTTGAGTGTGGTGGGAGAGGGAGTGGGGGTTTGTGAATGGCAATGGCAATGGCATTGGTCCCTTTTGTTTCAATTCACGGCAATTGGAAGTCAGCTAGCTCATCAGGCATCAGGTATAATTTGGCCAGGGACTATTTCATTTTACGGCCAAAGTGGCGCATTTGCATAAAGTTTTATTTTCTTTGACCCGCACTTGGGGATTTCCATTCGCAGCCATCGTCATCGGAGTCGTCGCCAATTTCCATTTCATGTTTTCCTTTGTATTTGCTGGCTGCTACTTTGTCTACAGCTTTGTCGCCGCTCGTCTATGAAGTGATTTCTTTCTTGTTATGCTCTGTTAGCATAGGTGGAACGGGTATATTTCTTTTGTAACAGTATCAGTAAAATACATATGTATATGTCGATCTGTTAGATCGCCAAATATAATATCCTCGTCAAATTAAGTTCAGATTTGTCTTTGTTCCAAGTTTTACTCTTTAACAAGAACTTAAAATTTTCATTTATTTTTAGATTAATTTTAGATTTTAACTGAAATTTAATATATAAGTGAAATAAATAAATATTTATTATTATCAGTTTTCGGTTTGTCTTACAATTAATTATTTACTTAACAACAAGTCAATGGACACAAAAAAAAAAATACAATTCGAATTAAATTAAAATAAAACATAAGACATATTTATAAAATATTTACCAGTGTATTCATCAGTCGTTTAACCATGTATCTTTTATTTTTTCTATTTCTCTTTATGTATATATTGAAATTCAATATCAACTGGCTGGGTCAGCTTTAGCTCTCTCTCTCTCTCTCACACTATTTTTTTTTACTCTCCATGACTGTTTCTCACATTCTTTCTTAAAGCTGTGGCCATATCCGTGTCGTGGCTTGAAATAATGCTGTTCTGCATGCTAATACCGTTACAACTGTTTACAGTTACACGCACAAACCGTCACACACATCATACATCACACCCCACCCTCCCCTTTCCCATCACACACACATACACGCGCAAACCAATAAAAGGTAATTTCAAAATCAAACACTCGCACAAAAAAAGTGAAATGTTAGGGGGGGGGGGGGGAGAGAGGTAAGTCTATTCAAGTGCAAGAGGGGTACTTGGAGGGGGACAGACAGCTATCGCTTTGCTGTCGCGTCTCAACAGTAAATCCTTTCAATTGCTGCAATTTACAGGATAAATAGGATCAAAATCGAATTTAAATGGCAAACAAATTTTGCTCGTGATTTTGATTTTGTTGACAGAACTTTTCACTTATGTGTGCAAAATAAGCAGATTATGTGAAAACGTTGCTGAGGATAAGCTAAACAAGGGTTGCGCCTTGTCTATTGAACACCTACAGCACACACACACATACCCCACTCACACACCCCACACACACCCCAGAAATAAAACCAGCTATTTGCATATATATAAAAATCTGTGAGCATTTCTCGCCAGCTTTGCTTTTTTTTTTAATTTAAAATATATTTTAATGAAATGCTCACAGTTAACAGTTCAAGGAGCACGCAGAAAACTATTCGAAAAACCAAAATCAATACTAATAATTTAAATGTATAAATGTGAAAAGAGTCGATTTTATTTAGTGTTTTTGTGCCTCACACAAAGTTTGGGGATTTGAGCGCAGAAAGGCACACAAAAGTTTGGGGCGCCAACTTTTCACACGAGTCCTTGGAAGCTCCTCTTGCAGGGTGCAGGCAAACATAAGCAAGATTAATTTCACATGTGGGCGGGGGAGAGAGAGGATGGTGCTGGTGGAGGGAAATAACTTGGGTTTCTTGGCGTTGAGCTGTGAGGCAGCTATTACTTTGATTATGTTTATTTTAGTCATGAATATCCTAATTCAATTTTCATGTGCACTTCTCGTTCATTTAATAAACTCTTCCCCTCTCACTCTCTTACTTATATTCTCCCTCTCCCTCTCTCTCTCTCTCTCTCTCTCTCTTTCGCGCAGACGAAGCGCGAAATTATTTCCACTGAATTTTTGCTCCTTGCGCAACTTTTGTGTGATTAACCAAGTGAAAAAACATGAGATTAGCCAAAACTATTCACAACTTTATTAGCATCCTCATAGAAATTATTATGGCACCATTTGATGGCGGTAAGATGAGGTGAGAGGTACTTCTTATAGCGTAAATACTACTAAGAATAAAGATAAACATAAATTATGTATAAATATTTAACTTTCAGATTGTTTTTGCTTACAACTTTTTATTTAAAGATAACTGTTTATTGTCGTTAAAATAGTAATAAATGTTTTGCAATTTCAAGTTTAAATTTAAGTTTAGTTGGTTTAAATTAAATTGAATGATTTGTTGGAGTTGCATTTTGAAGAAGAGTTGAGATTGTGGAGTGTTGGGCGAATTTATTCCCAGCTGGATTTCACTCATAATTTCTTTACCAGTTCTGCAATTTTCTGAAGAAAGCAACAATTGTTGGCATACTTAAAATAATTTGATGCAAAGTTCACAGTTTTTAAGGAAGGTTATCTATTTAAAGAGTTGTACATACTTTTGCTAGGAAATTGCTAATCAGGAAGTTGTATGTTTAGTTTTCTCTGGAGTAGACTACAGCTCCAACCTTATCCCAGTTAATATTTTTAATAAGTAAATCCTGATGAAATTATAATAAATAGTAAAATTAGTATGAAAATACACATTATTCGAGTATAAAATAATTTTATTATATGCATAACAAAACCTGTTGAAATATAAATTATAATTTCATTATGACTTGCTTATATCCAGTCGAATATTTAATTGCTTTCAAACTAGATGCATTAATTATTTTAATAAATCCACAAATCTATTTTATTAAAGAAACTCCAGATTAAACACTTGCAACCAGACAGTTTAGTGGGCAAAGATAATCGTCCCCTAATTATGCCCATTATGTGAATTATTTTTGGCATTTTTCGTTTTTCAAGAAAAACAAAGTCCGCTTTTGATTTGAAATGATTGCCTGCAATTGGCCCGATTAAAATCGGGGGCTGCATACGCAGAAGAAAAAAAAAAAACAAACGAAATGTGAAATTCAAATGGCCAAGACTATAATCCACAAGTGCATTTGCCAATTTCGCGCAACTTGGCGGTGTTCCAATAGGAGGAGTGGAAAGGGGAACAGGGGGCGCTGGGGCAGCTGGGGCAGCCAATGAAGTCAGAGGCAGGCAGACCTGCGTCTTAAGTACTTTTAATTATGTCCACGTCCACTTTAAACCAAATATTGCAAGTTTCCGAATAACGCAAATCACAGAAGCTAATACTTGCAAACATATTATGATATATATATATTATATATATCTGCATTTATCGGGCAACGCCATCTCCTGCCTGTTTCGAGGCGGGCAATTAACAGGAGAACTGGCAGGCAACACTCAGAAAATAAATTGACGTGAAACTTAAAAAAAATTGTAAAAACTGGCGAAATGATTTGGGTTTTGGAAATAATTTTAAAACACGCAATAAAATTTTTCTTAAAATTAAACGTGTTTTTTAAAAATAGTGTATAACATTTTAATATTATAATTAAAATTGAATAATATATGAAAATTTCAATTAAAAAACGTTCTTATAAAATTTAGACAGGAGCAAAAAAATGTAATTTTAATTATGATTGAAAGTACTATTTAAAGTAATTGTATGTGAAATCTTGAAGTACTAATTTTCAATTCTTGCACACCTTGAAAATTTAAGTTTTTCCTTTTAATTTTAGATAATTTAATTCTTTAATTAGGAAAAGAAACCACTTCGCTTTTAAAAAGATTACATTTTTTAAATAGCGAATTACATTTTATTAACGAATAATAAAGTGAGCTAACCATGGAGCCAACATTTTTTTTGCTGAGTGTATCAAAACTTGACGGCGTTGCTTTAAATAAAGCGTATCAATTTATGAAATTTTAATTTCCTACACTTAATAAAACGGCGAGTTATGGCGTGCAAAATCTTGCTCAGTTTGTCTATAGAGACATCAACGTGTGTTGCCAAGATTCTCTGCTCCCTGTGTGTGTGTGTGTGTGTGTTGCAACTTGTGTGGCATGGCAGCAGACGGTGAGCATAATTAGAAAACGGTGCGCCAGCTAAAAGTTGTCTAAATTTGGACTCACATTCCCAGTCGGTATTATTGCACTTGGATAATGTGTAAATAAGCGAATCGCACACGGAATACACTCAGCAAAATAAAGAAGACCAGCTATTTAGAACATCGATAGGAGTAACTGCTTAAACCCTTAAGACTAACATTTATTTTTTTAAGCCAAGTTTTGTGGCTTGCTAAAAATCAGTCTTTTTTTTTTTTAACTTCAGAGCAGATTTTTCTAAAATCTACAAAATTAATTCCAATTTAGGAAGATATTTGGAAAGTTATATTAAAATAACTTAACAGAATTTTTAATTCAATTTTTCTAAATTTTACTATTATTTTATATTAACATAAAACACTAATTTGTAGGAAATATAAATTATGAAATTCAGAGAGTAATTTCAAATTAAATTATAACGAAAATTGAAAAGTGTATTTTACATATAATAAATTGCTTTTTTTTTTAAGACATTGTTTTTTTTTCAGTGCACTCATTTGTTAATCTTATTTATAAATAGTTGATTTAATTTCAAATGCCCGCATCTGGAGCATCGATATCCGGTTCGTGGGGACTCTGGGGCAGCGATGGATTCGAACTGGACTCCGATTGGGCATCCTTCTCTTGGAGCAGCTGATCGAGGAGCAGTTGCTGCTGGGCCTGAAACTCGTGCTGGAGACGCTGCTGCACCACTGCCTGCTGCGATATGAGCAACTGGAAATTTAGTGACTGCTCTTTCTGCTGCTGCAGCTCTACGCTGCTGCTGCTGCCTGTGGCAGGTGTGGCAGCCACCACTTTCCTCTTGCGCTGTGTGGCATGCGGATCGTAGCTGAGCCGCCGCTGGGTGCAGCTCATCTTGGGGCAGCTGTGCTCCGCCTGAGCATGGGACTGAGCGTGTACCGTCGAGCTAAACCTGATCCTGGATTTCAATTTGCTGCACTTGCTGCCACTCGGCTTGGGTTGCGCGACTTGCTCCGTCTTGGAGTTCGTTTGTTTTATGTTTATCTTGCAGCTTAAAGCTGTGCTTGGTTTGGTGCTTGCCACACTTGTTGGATAGGAGTGGTAACGTTTCCACAGCTGGGCGTGCAACTGTTCCTCAGCCAGTCCATTAAGGGCAGCCTTTGGCGGTTGCAACAATGGACTGGTTGAGGCACGTTGCAGCAACTCCTGCTTGCTTCTTCTTGTTCCACCCTCGAAATGTTTTCGCTCAAAGCGCGTGCCAAACTGTGGCAATGCCTCTTTACTCACTGCATACTGTGGCTGCTGCTGCGGACACAGCCAGCCCACTGCCTGGATTAGGCTGGTCTTGGTGTACTTAATGATGGCATTGCAGCGATTGTCATAGATTAGCGTCTCCGAGAACTGCAAATTGTGATTCTTTATTCCCCTCTCCGTATTGGTGCTGGCATCCCTTAATCGAGCCGGCTGCAACAGTTTGAGGCGCCTCGGCAGCTGCACCACTCGTTGCCCCTCAATAGTCATGGCGATCTGGCGATACTTTTGCATCTCCACTCGACGCTCAGGTGTCATCTGAAGAGATATAGATATAGATATAGATATAGATATAGATATAGATATAGATATATAGATATAGATATAGATATATAGATATATAGATATATAGATATAGATATAGATATAGATATAGATATAGATATAGATATAGATATAGATATAGATATAGATATAGATATAGATATAGATATAGATATAGATATAGATATAGATATAGATATAGATATAGATATAGATATAGATATAGATATAGATATAGATATAGATATAGATATAGATATAGATATAGATATAGATATAGATATAGATATAGATATAGATATAGATGAAGATATAGATATAGATATAGATATAGATATAGATATAGATATAGATATAGATATAGATATAGATATAGATATAGATATAGATATAGATATAGATATAGATATAGATATAGATATAGATATAGATATAGATATAGATATAGATATGGATATAGATATAGATATATAGATATAGATATAGATATAGATATAGATATGGATATAGATATATAGATATATAGATATATAGATATATAGATATATAGATATATAGATATATAGATATATAGATATATAGATATATAGATATATAGATATATAGATATAGATATAGATATGGATATAGATATAGATATAGATATAGATATAGATATAGATATAGATATAGATATAGATATAGATATAGATATAGATATAGATATAGATATAGATATAGATATAGATATAGATATGGATATATATACAGAATTTTATTGGGCAAATCTTTTTTAATTTTTGACCTCCTTTTTGCATTTGCATATTTTTTTATTGATTTTCTAAAACTCAACAAGATTGTTTTTCTGAGTGTAGTCATTCTTAACAATCACTTACCAAAGGTGGCAAAATGCTTTTGCCGTTTATGGTAAAGATGGATTTATAGCCAGCCTTCCCCTCCTGCTCCTGCTGCTGCTCCTCCTGCTGCTGATCCACTTCCGCCCAGTGTTGATCAATCTTCTCGGCCATTTCGCGTATGTATTCCATATTGGATAGAATTCACTTGCCAATTAGTTCGACGGCAATAAATTTCTTGATTTTTAGGTAATATTTACTTTTTATTTTTTGCCAACAATTCTCAGACTGACAAACACAAATCGAATGTGTACAAAAAAAAAAAACAAAAAAACAGAGGAAATAAAATGACAGGAAATTCCAATGCCAACTACGAATACAATTTGTATGCCAGGCACACATGCGAGGACACACTGTACTCCGCTACGGGTTGACAAATGTGCGGCTCGGCGAAGCGTGCCACAAGGTATGAGGCACATGGGGCAGTCCTGCTCTCGTCCAGTCCACTGATGCGTTGCAACAAACACAAATAAAGTCCACTCCATTACCGGCAAAAGTGTCTCGAGTTTCGAGTCCGGAGCCCGGACTCCGGAGTCCTGTGTCCCGTTTCCCGTGTCCTTTGAGACGGCGCAAACTTCTGTGCACTTCCGACCAAAAAAAGAAAGAACAAAAAAAAAAAACGGTATATGTCGGAAATTTGTCTTGCGGGTTTGAGTGCTTCTTGTAGGTGTGTGATTTGTTTTTTAAATTTTTCAACAGTGCAGCAAAGTCGAGAGTGCTCGACTGTTTAATACTGTTTAATATGCCATATATATATATCTTTAAAAAATATATATATTTAAATACATATATATATAATCGAGAATTTTAAATTTGTTAATAAAAAATATCGTTTTCTGCTTTGCAAAGATTTTGTGTGCAGCTATAATCAAATTTGGTTTCACGAAAAAAAATGCTGATCAGGAATATATATATTTTATGAAGTTTGAGTTGCTTTCCTCTACTTGTTACATAATTTTAGCTTAACTTTATAAAACTCACTTTCGATTTTTAAAAGTGTTCAGGGTATAAAAAAATGTGTTGCATGGCAAAGTGAGGTATTGGCCAATTTGTCGCATTGTTCAGGATTTGCTGTGTGTGTGTGTGTGTGTGTGTGTGTGTGGGTATATTTTGGCAATGGAGTCACGTAGCATTTCACTTGCATATTTTGGCCAATGACATGCGACAATTTTCCACTAAATTTGGCATGTCAAACATATTTTTGCTTGTTCCTTATAAACAATATAATTCAAATTAATGCATTAACAAGTAGCGATAAGGCAGGAGGAGTAAGCAGAGGGGGCAAATGAGGGTGGGGGGGGGGAGATTTGGTTATATCAGGTAATAAACGCCAGAGCTCATTGCCATTAAGGTTTGCGTGCCGAAAGTCGGCGAAAGTTTTTGCGCCTGAGCAATTTGCCACAAGTGGCAATTCGGGAGCGTGCCAAGTGCCACCGATAACAGCTAACGGTAACAGCTTCCTCCAGACTGAGTGGGGTTGGGTTTGGGTTGGGGTGTGCTCTGAGCGCCAACCACAAAAGGTATTTATCTCATTGTGCAGATTAAGTGTTGTGTCTTCAAATTAGGTGAGTGCCGCTGCGTGAGACTAACGCGGAGGGGGTGAGTGCTGCAGGAGTGGTGACATACAGTGGGTAGAGGGGTAGTCGAGCTGTGCACCCCTCCATGAAAAAGCCTTGGCAACTCAATCAGCGAACGTGCCTCGGAAGCAGTTGTTAAAATGAACTTCAGTTTTTGTTGAGGTGTGGAAATTGTTGGAAATCATTGTTTTCCCTTACTTAACCTGTTTTATATAATCTTGAGATCTGTATTACAGCTGCTAACTGGTAAGAAGAAGATATCCTACATGTTATTTTTAATTCGGTTTTGAATTTTTTCACATCTTTAAAATTTGTTATTAGTTGATTTTTAATTTATTTGTTATTTATTAATTTAAATTTACTGGATTTTAAATTTAATCCCAATTAGTCAAATCTGTATAAATTCATAACTAGTGAGTTTTTATCTTAATAACATGATAAACCAAAAATATATACCAAAACTCAAAAGCAGACAGATGCATAAACAAGACTTCAAATTGTCTAAAAAAAAACAACAAAAGCTTTTCCATTCTCTGAAACAAACCTTTAAAGCATTAATTTTTTCACTAAATGAAAAAATCACATTTTCAACTTTTGATGCTGAATTAAAATATAAAAAAAATACTTCAAATTGCCGAGAGAAATTGTGACCAAAGTCAATTATTGGCAAATATATAAAAGTTTAAATTTGAAACAAAAACTTAAAACGTCCATATGTCCATTTTCTGAAGAAAAAAAATACTGAATTTCATTAAGATGACTTTACAACGGAGAAAGTAGTTTCCATAAAAAGAGACTGAGAGAAAAACAGTCATTCAAATCGGATCGAGATACTGATGCAGAATATATAAATATATATTTTTTTTTATTTTTTATTGATTAACAAAATTCAGGACATAATTATAAAATGTTATTTAATATGATTTGTATTCTTTAAAATTTTGATTTTGCTTAATTTAGTGGTTACTATGAAACTGATAAATAAAAGGGTTTCTGATTAAGTGTAAACGCTTAGTGATATTTTTTTTTATATGTTTATATAAATTTATAAACAAGCGAAAATGGAAAATTTCGAATTAGCATTTAACTGCTTAAAATGTTAACAAGTATTTTGCTACCCCTTTCTGAGCTTTGTTGTAATGTTTATAAAAGTCGAAGTATGAAAGTACAATTAAATAATTATCTTACTATATAAAAGAATTAAAAAAATATTTATATATATTAAATGACCAACTTTAGCACTCAATCTATCAAGTAGCAGTTAAATTATGCATTCATTAATTATAACACCAATTTATATAAATAATATTTTTTGATGAGATTTCAATAAAATTATTGTGCAATTTATATGTATGCATTTCTATGATGTAGCTCGATAGCTATTCCTATATGCATTTAATAGAGTTCAGTATATATATATATATATATATGTCTAGCTAGCTAGCTGCTCATTGTCAGAATGGAGAGCTCGCGGTTCCAGTTCATAAATTCGTGGAATTATGAGCCGTAACGTTGGCTGCCACGTTGCTCGAGCGGAAGTGTGTCCATTGCTGTGGCACTCGGGGCACGTAGCACGTAGCGCACAGCAAGTGGTGACCAAAAGTGGCCAACAGAGCCACCTTTGCAGTTGTTGGCCAACAGGTAATAACGGTTGCACGATTGGTTAGCCTGACAGTTTTTAGAATTTACAACGTTTGCAAATGGCAAATGGCAAATGGCAAATGGCGAAGCCAGACAGTTTTTCCCTTTTCCCCCGCAAAACCCCCCTTTTTGCTGCCAGTCCATTATGCAATATGTATCATTTTGAGCTTTATTACAGCTGCAGGACAGGGGGTGGCTGGCTGGTAGGGAGGTGTAGGCAACCACAACAAGTTGTCGTCGTAAATTTGCTCTTTGTATTTGCTTAAAGGTCGCCGCATTTCTTTTGTCTTCCGCATGCCATTTTATGACAATTCGAACTGATTATACCCTGTAAGCAAATCAATACACAAAATTGGGTATACTGAATATAATTGTTGAATGTATGTAACAAGTAATCTGAGTGATTAGTTTTTGATAATTGACCTTTTTAAATAGGAAAATTAAGCTGAAAGTTGTAGTAAAAATGTAACAAATTTGAATTATACAATTAATAAACATAATTTGTATAAAATGCCCAAAAATAGTTTACAATTTTTAAAACATTATCTTTAAATTAAAGCCTTACCTAAATGATATGTAAAGGGAAATATTATAATTAAAATTTAAAAAATAAATAAATATAATTAGTATTAATATAGCTAAAATATATTATTATCTTTAAGAAATTAAATTAAGTCTTTATCTTTATAAAATAATTCATAGTTGTATTTTATGTGACAGAAAAGATTTTTGTGTTTTATTTATTTATTGTCTACAGAAAAACATAAAAAAAAATACAAAGTGAAAAATCAACTTAACTCTCTAAATTGAGTCAGAAATATATTCTCTATATTAAATTTGCTACTTTGCTCTATTCTCTACAAATCAGATACCCATTTACAGGATAGCTCCTAGTCGAGCATATTGTCTATTTGTAGTTGCTGTCCGCCTGCTGCTGGCAGTCATAATTTTATGCGGCAGACGATATCGTTGTCATTTTATGGTTTTTGGCCAATCGATGAAAGTTTTACGATACGCATTCGCATTGATTTTGCCAGCGGCTCAAAGTTCAAAGATGGACAAAAAATTAAAGCCGAAGAAAATAAGGGAAGCAAAAGTTGAAGTTGAATTCGAAATTGAAATTGAAGTTGAAGTTCAGAGTTCGTATTAATTAAGTTGCTGCTGTTGCTGCTGCTGCTGATGTTGCTCATGCATATGCAAGACTCAATTAAAAGTGCGCCAAGTAATATAAAAAAGTGTAGACAAACAAACTGAAGACCTGAGATGTTACTGGAAGACATGCCCCTGCCACCTGACGCGTTGCAAGAACGTGTCTGCAAGTGACTTGACTTTGGCGAGCTGCTGCGTCTGCGGCCTTTTCTTCTGTTGACATTTTGCGGTATGGAAAAAATTAAATTAAAATGCAAATTAGACAGTCGTGAAAGACATACACACACACACACACACACACAAACACACACACTATACACACACATATAAGCAGTGCCTGCAATCCGGCCGCTTAACAACAACAGTGACAAATTGTTGTAAACAAAAATGTTGCCGCTGGTTGCGCATACGCCCAGTGGGACCTGTGGGACCTCTTGACTTGTCAGTGTCACCTATATCTATACATCTATACAGTGCTGGTCAAAAAAATAGCACCAATATTTTTTTTATGAAAAATAAACATTCTTTCTTTGCTAAATGTAAAAAGAATATTTATTTTAAATATTTTATAGACAGAATAAATAAATTTACAGTAGGTAAAAAGCAATAAATATAGCTCTTACAAAAAAAAAGTAATAAAATACTAAAAATTATTTTTATGATTAAGTAATTTAAAGTTAAGATGCTAATTTTTAGAAAGACACAAAGCAACACTTAAATTGAACCAAAGAGAGAGATTTTTATTGGATTTATGAAAATAAAGTTGGGAGCCGATGGCAATATTCAAATCTCAATATAGTTGCAAAACTTTAATATTATATTGACGTTTCTCTAAAAATAATAAATAAATAAAGCAATAAATCAAGAAGAGATTTCATCATTTTCATGCACAAAAACTGTTTCAATTTCCTGATAAAAAATGAAAAGCACAGTGAAAGTTTTATTTGTATTTTGAAGCTATTTTATCTACCTCATATATACGTATATATATATATATATACATTATATATATATATAGAGGCCCGGTTAAGATTGACTTAGCTACATGGATAGCACCCTCTTCTCCCTCCCCTCTTCCACTCCTTGATGTCTCCTAGCGACTTAAGCTCAAGATGAATGTTTTCATTTTTAGGTGTATTTTTTATTTTTTTTTTTGGTTTTTGGCTGGCTTTTCTAGCGGTAAATTATGCAAAGCAGTTACGTAATGCGCTTGTTACAATAATTTAATCTTGTAATCTGTTGCTGTTACGGTTTTCAGTGTGCGGCAAGTGCCATAAATAATTCAGCTGACTTGCCTTGTCTTGCCTTGCCACACTCGATGTGGCATGCACCAAGAAAGTAGTTGAAAGTTGAAAGTGGCATCTGCTTGCGTCTGCTTCACATTTTGCATTTTTAATTTCTCAAAAGGTAAACAAAACAGACGACAAGTCCAAACGGAATTTTAATGAGGCTTGGATTCCTCAAGGTGAATACACTCACAAAAAAATTTGTTCTAGAAATTCGTCATACCTTTGGCACCTTTTTATTTAGAAAGTACATTTTTGAAAACCTTTTTTTTCCTTATCTTTATTTCTGGGTACAATAATAAATAAATAAAATGTATACATTTTTTACAATGTGTTTTAATCTATTTTAATTTGCATTTGAATATTTTACATATACAAAAAAATTTAGCTAGCTTATAGGAATATTTTATATAGTATTTAATTTAAAAATATATTACTGAAAATTAAAAATAATTGTTATTAAATCAATTTTTCTAATTTAAAGATTTTTTTTATTATATTCAAAGATGATTTTCTTAGAAACAAGGAAATCTTTCTTACTTAAGGTTGATTTTTTTCTGAGTGTGCATCATCACCCACCCCCACAGTTACCTCTTCCCACACCCCCTTAGCTAGTCAAGAAATTGACATTTGAGGAAAGCGCGCACGTTTATTCAATTTGCTGAGCTCAAAGAAAAATAAAACCAGTGAAAAGTATTTTTTTTTTGTTTTTTATTTTATATTAATGCCAGACCAAAGATAAACCAACCCTTTGACAGATATACACCCCCCGCAACCGACCTAAATAGCTAATGGGGGTGGCATATAATTAGAGCAGGCAATGAGAGCTTTAAGATGACGCCACTTAAAGTGAACTCTCGATATGAAAGACAGGCCATAAATCAGCTGCCAAGAAAGACGCAAATCCCAAGTCCCAAAATCGCAGACAACATAAAATTTCAATAACGCTTTTAACCCACTGCTTGTCGCCTGTCTGTTGGCCTGTCTGTTGGCCCTGGCTGGCAAGGTGCACCGCCTGCTGAAAACAAAAACAACAAGCAAACAGACAACAGTAACAACAACAACAACAAGCAACAACAAACAACAAACGGAAGCAATACACGTTGACACGTCGAACGGATACAAATATGGCGCTTTTAGTTCCGCACCAAGACAAAACCAAAAGCCCGTCGCCTAATGTAACGGAAACTCTATTGAATTGCGATAAAAATCGCGTTTGCCTCGCCTTAACCTCTGTCTGCCACACAAACACACACACACACAGCACACACACCACTACACACACACACACACACAGCACACACACACACACAGCACACACGTGCTACAACAGCTAAGCCATTTTTAAAGCACACTTTGCGGCTTGTCAACAGGCGGCGAAATTTATTGAAATTGCTAGCCAAAGAGTTGCAACGTTTTGTTACCCTAAACAGTGTTTGGGGTACTTGCAACTTTGTTGCCACATATGCACATAAGAAAAAAAGAGATGGAAAACCCTTTAGTATTAGGAAAAATCCTCTGAATGCAGCTTTAAATTATTTAGTTAATGTATTTTATTATTATACTTTTTGTATTATTGTTTAATATGAAAATAAGTTATTGTTTATAAAAATCTGTATTTTATTGTACTATATTAATTAGCTATTATTTTATATAGTTAATAAATAATATTGATGAAATCGACTTTTGCCAGGTTGACAAAATTAATCGGGTTTTTTTTTTGAGCTTTCCCACATCCATGCATAAAATATTGAATTAGTGTTGAAAATAAATACCCCCAGAAATGTTGTAATTATATTATTTTTTTTTTCTACTGTCTGTTACATACTTTTGTGCAATCTTATAATATCATTTAACCCAAATTTACTAAAAGATACCAGAATTTTACGTGATTATATAAATTAATTTTATATTTATGAGTTTTTAGCAATATTTATATTTTTTTGAATGTGATTTTTGATTTGATTTGATTTTGATTTTTTCAAATTGCTAATTCGATCAACTGGGAAGTGTATACAAAAATTAAATGAGGTAAGTACAAAAAAGTTTTACCTCCCAGTTTATTTTATTCCTGTGCTGACAATGTTATCGTTACCGTTATTGATTGACATTTTTTACTTGGAGTTTGCTTGTGGCAAGCAAGAGTTTCGTTGCATGCCAGCTGCTGCCATTTGCTTGCCACAGGTTGCTCTTTTTTGGGGGGCGGCTTACATTATTGCATTTATATCACTTTGTAAGAAATGTAGCCAGAGGAAGAGAGAGAGAAAGAGATAGCATGAGGAAAAGAGAAAGAAAGTGCTTTATACCTGTCTAGGATAAGTTTTCTAAACGAATTTAAGTTTTATTTATCCTACTTGCATTAAATAAGAGATCCTCTTTAACTTTTTTCTCATTCTTAATTATGTCGAGGAGAGAATTAGCTGAGCGAAAAGAGTACGAGATTGAGAGTGAGAAGGACAGTATTACACTTATCCTTCTCTCTCTTTTAGGTAAGTTTATCCTTCTTTTTTTGCTGTTACTCCAGCGAAATCGAAAGAAAATACAATAAAATAATCTATGCTAATTTTAGCTACACTTCTTTCCTGCTCTTTCTAAACGCATTTTAATAACACATCTACTTCTTACTCTTTCTCTCTCTCTCTTTCTCTGTATGAATCCTTATCCTTCTCTCTTTCTGTAAAAGAGAGATAAAGTGAATGCTTCACACCTGCCCCAATATGTATTGACAATTAATCTTATTCTAAATTAAATCTATTTAAATTTTGCTTCTGAGAGTAAAAAAGAAAAATAGTATTTTAGCTACACTTCTCCTTCTCTCTCTTCTTAGAATTAGTCTAACTTCTCTCTTCTACTTTTCTCCTTCATCCGAATTCTAGCAAACTCCTCTCTCTTCTTCGTCAGTAAGAGAAATTGAGACAGAGAAAGAGAATGTGATACACCTTCCTAAAACATATGTCACATATACAAATTTTAATTACACTTATCCTCCTCTCTCTTCCTATACGAATTCTCACTTCTCTCTTCTCCTTCTCTCTTTCATCGGAATTCTAGAAAACTTCTCTTTTTTTCTTACTGCTGTCAATTGGGAGA
This sequence comes from Drosophila longiperda, assembly GCA_035042125.1. NCBI lineage: Eukaryota > Metazoa > Arthropoda > Insecta > Diptera > Drosophilidae > Drosophila > Drosophila longiperda. The sequence goes on along the minus strand of JAWNLV010000010.1, from coordinate 7,877,565 downwards.
CAGTTCTACACACCTGCCTATAACATATGAAATCTATACAAATTTTAGTTACACTTACCCTTCTCTCACCCCTTAGGAATTTTAGTTCTTCTTCTTCTGCTTCTCTCTTGCCGCTGTCACTTGCAGCATCAGCAGTGGCAGCATCAGCAGCAGCAGGCAAAAGGACACACACAAATGCCGCATCAATGTGCATTTCATTTAACTTGCCACGCCCGTGTGACTTTTAAGTGTTGCCTCGCACACACACACACACGCACACTCGCACACACTCACAGCCCGCACAGCCCTTTAGGCCAGCATTAGAAATTTGAGTGCTGGACATGACAGCTTCTGCATGAGCAACTTTTTGCCCCTATGCCAAAAGCCAAAGTCAATGGCTGGTCATGTGTGTAAGTGTGTGTGTGTGTGTGTGTGTGTGTTGTAGGTGTGTGTAAGGTATTATCTTGTGTGTGTCTGTGTGTGTTTGTTTGTATCCACTGCGTGCGTCATCATGTTCTACGCAGCTTTTGTTGTTGTGTTTTCAAAGTTTGTGTTTGTGTCATTGTTAAATTTTGCGCTCGAACGATCTGCAACGAATGACATCCGCACGGCAAGTTACTTTTTGATTTACAGTTACAGCTACTTTTTGTTCATCAAACGCCTGGCTGGTCCTCGTCCTGGTACTGCTCCTCGTCCTGCTGTTGGCCCACCCCTCCCCAAACACCCACAAGTGGAGATTTGGTGGCTCTCCTCTCCCTGTATCTGCTTATACCCTGAAAGTGTGTAAGTTGGATTGAATGATTCTGTGCCTGAGACCTGAGACTGTCATACGAAATAAGAGCACTTCCATGCATGCTTACATTTGGGTGTACAATTTTCTCTATTTATCAAATGTGTCAATTTTATTAGCGCTGAGTAAGTAAAGACAAAACAATTCTTTTTATTTGTCGATCGGCTGAACTGCTTGGCATATTTCTATTTAATATCGATTAACGATTAACGATTGCTAATAAATTAATTAAATATTTAGTTAAATACAATAATGAGTAATTAGACCAATTTGATGAGAATTATTATTATTATTATTATTATTATACTAATGCTAAATTTCACATCAACAAAATATTTATTTTATTTCATAGATAGCTGACTGCAGGGTATCTCATAGTCGAGCTCAGTCGGATCTTGCACGCCTACTTGTTTTATTTGCTTCAGCTGGTCGAAGGTGCAGCAAAGGTTGCTTGTTGCTTGTTAGTTGTTGCTTGTTGGTTGTCGGTTGTCGGTTGTCGCTTGCCGGTTGCCGGCTGGTTGTGTTAGCTGTCGTTAGCATTTGGCTTAAATTGCGCAAAATGCGTGTAATTGCTGGAACTGACGATTGAATGAGCCCGTGTCCACGAAAAGGGTGGTGGGAGGGAGGTGTGGCAAGTCCAGTGTTTAGCAGCTGCTGCAAAAGATTTAAAGTTTCTGATTTGATTCGATTTAGTTTTGCTCTCTTTTCCCACTCGCCCAGTTTGTAATTATGAACGCATTGTTGTGCAAGAATTGAGTTTCAGTTTGAGTTCAGTTTGTTTAGACCTCAACTTGGGCCCAAAAACTAGTTGCTGCCCCTTCAACTTGGACTTGGAGTTGGAGTTGGAGTCAGAGTTGGTCTTGAGCTGTGGCAGATGTGGCCATTTCCGCTGCCAGGCGGCAAGTGAAAGTGTCTTTTGGCATATAAACTTAAGTTAACTAAATTGAAGTTTGCTCCTCTGAATTGAATTACAATTTTAATAAATATTTATTAAAGTTTGTCAAAGATTTTAAGAATTTAAGATTATTAAACAATATTTTTAGGCCAGTCTTTTTACTTAGTAATTAAACACATTTTCTTCTAGTTGTTGAAGTATTTTGGAATTTGTAAAATAGTGACATTAAAATAGTTAATTTATTTTCTCTCCTTTTTTTATGTATAGTTAATTAATTTTCTCTTTTTTTTATGTATATATAATAAATTAAAGAAGTTTTTTTTATATTTTTTTTTTATCTAAGCTAAGATTTAGCAATCAAGTCCATTGAATGGAAATATATTTAGCATTTCTAATTTTAGATGAATTAACCATTTAATGAGGAAGACAAACATTTTTCAGATAGTGCGAAAGTAGTATTTATAACAATAGTATTTTTTATAATTTAATTAAGTATTTCTTAATGTTTGACAAACTCATGGAATGATGTTATAATTAATTGCACTGCATTTTCAATTTCAGTTCGTATTTTTGGCTTATAAAATAACCGTTTCAACAAGATGCTAAAAAATAAATTTATTTTGAGTGTATATTTTATTAGAGTTTGTGGAGTATATTTTATTATTTTCTTTTAAATATTCTGTGCTTTTTTCGATTATTATTCTAATAAATTGTTTACATATTATGTTTTTGTATATTTTGTGTTAATAAGAAGGTTATATTTAAGAAGTACTTACATCTATTAGTCTGTTTAAGAATAAGAAAAAAGGTGCCCAGATATCAGATACCGTAGCTGCGATGATAAACATATAAAGAAGTCCAAAAAATAGATAAATTCTGAAATGTTATCATTGATTTCTACAGCTCATAAATAAAACTAAAACAATGCTAAGGTTTATAAATATAAAATCGGTTCTAATTTATATATGAATGAGTTGCAAAATTCGTAAATATAAAAAAATAAATTTAAAAATTAGATTGCTCAAAGAAAAGGTTTTTTCAGATTTTCAGCTCTCTATTCACCATTTTAAAAGCCATAATAATTTACTTACCTTTAAATGCATAATAGATAAGGCACGTGTAATTTAAAATACCAACAAATAAGTATATATAAGTATATATATATTCATATACTCCTATAAATTCGTAGACTGATTTTAACTTTTGTTTTTATTGCATTTCCCTTCAGCGTTTAAGTAGGCGCAATTAAATATTGCCCTTTCCTATTGGCATTGTTATGTCTGTTGATGTTGTTGCTGTTGTTGTTGTTGTTGCTGTTGATAAAAGATTGCACAGTGTTTACACACGCACACACACTCCCCCACTCACAACCCCCTCCTTGGGAGTGCACTCGGATTCGCGGACATTGCAACATTTTCGCAGTGTGTAATGCAAATTGCGGCCAATGCGGTAATTGCCGCTCATTATGGTCAGGCAAATGTGTCGCAAATGGGGGGGGGGGGGGTTGGCCAGAGGGGTGCAGCAATGCCAATGCCAATGCCAGCAGCCTGCTGATAAGACAAACTCCAGGCAAAAAAAAAAAAAAAAATCCCCTCGCCACGCTTTTAATGCAATTTTTACATGCGAATGGAGCAAATGGAGAATGCAGTTCCAATTGCAATATGGAATTCCAATTGGAGTCGGGGTATTCCCGCTACTGCTGCTTTTGGCCCAACACATAAGTCACTTTAATGGGCTTTCAATGAGGTGTGCCCCAAATGGGGGCCTCGAATATTACACACAACATTACGCAAATGCATTAATGGCATTTTAATGTTGAGGTATTTCACAGACCAGAAACAACTCTTTGCCAGGCAGGTGGTGTGTGAGTTGCTGGTCGGAAACCGCTGCAGAAATGGCCAAAATGGCCAAAATGGCATTTCAACTATGCAAATTAAAATCGAAAACGATGCCAGAAATAAAAACAACAACTTTAAATAACGATAAACAGTTGACAAAACTTTAAGCCACACAAAAAGGTAGCACAAATGTGGTGACAAGTTCAAGAGGGGGTGGTTGGCTGACACACACACTCACACACACACACACACACACACACACACACACACTGGAGTTTTCACACAAAACTCAAAGTGAAAATGATAAATTATTTTCGGGACACATTCAGAGGCAACCAAAAGGCAACGCCGCAAGAATTTTGCTTGCCAAAGCTGAAAGTTAAGAAAGCAGTTGGGCCAAAGGGATTATGGAACTATATACTATAAATATAAATACACTTAGAAAAACCATCGCACTCAATTTTAAAAGTTAGCTTTATTATTCAGCTAGTAAATTTCTAAAATTGGCTTTCTTAAAAATTACTATTTGCATTTCTAATGATCAGATTGAACATTTTTAACATTTTGTAAAAGTAAGAGTTTTGTTTTTTCTGTGTGTACATAAAAAATCATAAACTAGATATTTTGCTACTAATATATTTAGAGTTTAAAAATTTTACATTATATATATAAGCTCAATATACATAGTTAAAATAAATTAATAAAACAAATTTAAAGATATTTAGGTGTCTATAGGGACTCTGTTCTGGAACATTTAGTTAGCAAGTAGAATATATATAATAATATAAAAGTCAAGAGATTTTATTTCGTAATCATATTTTCTAAGAATCGGAACTGCATTAAAATTTTTAGAAATTAATTTGAACACAATAAAAATTATTACTAACAAATAAAGCTCCCGATTTAAAACAAGCCTTTCTAATTTGTAGAAAACTGTTATGTTATATTTAGAAATTATTTTGAAAATTATATTTGAATTTCGATTAATTTTTTGAGTGCATATATATACATAAATATATATATAATATAGAAATATATACTTACAGAGACACATGCATCTGTCTCGAGTGAAAGTACCAAATTTTAAATCGTTTTTCGTGAGATTTATTGTGGCTCTGGTTAACCGCTCAAATACACCCACATCCACACACCCATCCACACCTATACCCCCATCCCCTGTACGCCCCTTGAGTCATTTAAATTTTATGCGCCAGCGTTAGTCATCTCGCAGAGGCATTTGAACAATTTACACCTCAGAAATATTTATGTCGCCACGGCGCATAACTTTAAGGTCCTCTCTGTGTTTTCCCGGTTCCATATCCAAAACTGGCATCAAACTTAATTTGCTGGAAAATGTTCGCAATTAAACATACGTTTTTATGCACTGCCAAAGGGGGTGTGTGGGGTGGTATTAACAGCAGATGAACTCGGACTCGGCACACACATATGGCCGGACATTGAAATTAATTTCGACTGCTGCTAGACAAAGGGGGGGATATTGTGGGCAGCGGAATAATATGAGCTCTGACAGAGGGGCAGAGGTTGGGGGATATTATATGAACTTTGACACCTCATGCAACAATTTTGCGGTTGACAATGAGCTCAGCATCCTAACCCTTGGCCAAAAAAAGCGTGTGGAAAGCGCCAGTCGAAAGAGCTCGACTAGAAAATACCCTGCAAACAACTGTTCAACTTAATGGGTTGATTAAAGCACATTTTATAATTGAATGGTAAAAGTAAAAGTGAAACGAAGGCAGGTATTAAAAGTTTGGGTATAAATAAATTAAAGTTATAAATTTGATTGAATAGTTTATAAATAAACGCTTTATCAAAATTATAGATGTTTGAATAAATCGTTCCCTTTATAAGACACTATAATTAAATTATGTCTAGGGAACAATTATACAAACAAGTTTAAAAATGTTTTTCTGAAATATTCTTTAATAGTTAAACATAAGTCAAATGAAATGTGGAAAAACTAGACTCATAAATGATGTTGAATCGGTTTATATAAATGCATTAAATAATTGTAACTGTAAAATATATTTGCTGAGAGAATAAAAATCAATCTGAGATTATTTTTATTTATTGTTTATAAACTTGATCTGCGTATTTAATATGTTTATTTTAAATCTGTGTCAAATATCGATTTGTAACAATATTCACAAAACGGCTTCAGTTATCGATAAAGTTAAATAATTTTGATAATTTTCAATTATGCGAAAATCTATGTTCCAAATTGTGAGTCTCTTGTTCTTATAGACTCTGAGATCGTCTTATTTATATAGACAGACAGACAAACAAATTAAATATCATCGTCTGCTAATTCTAATCCCAATGCTTTCGTCTGTCTGTCACCAACTACATCTAACCCTGCTTATCCATTTAAATTTTTACAGGGTATCTACAAAGAGCAAACTTAGTGGCTTACATACGTTTACACCTAGGCAAAGTAGAGTTGGGTTCTTTTGGTTTTTTCACATTTAATGAGCCCAGACCGATGTCGGCATCAACATTATTATTTCAAATAAAAGCGCATTATGCTGGATTATCAACTGGACTTTTAGGCCAAAAATGCCGTAAGAGGAAAAAACCAAAAAAGCAGCAAAAAAAAACGGAAAGATGGCAAATGCGAAAACTTAATTTCCAGCTGGTATGCGATGTATGCCGCATTTCGGACATGGGACACAGGATACTTGACCGCCCAAAAATCTACACACACTCACACACACACACACTCGCACACACACCAATACCCGCTCAAGGGTTGCTTAATGAATGTGCGTCCCTTTGTGGGGGTGTGGAGTAGGGGGAGATGGGGGAGGTGGACATGTCCGGCGAGCGAGTTGCAATTAAATGTGAAATGTTGAAAATAATTTGCATTACGTATGCGCCCCGTCTAACGGCTTATCTCAAGCAATTAAGGTAGTTGGCAGAAAGTTGAGCGCTTTATTTGCCGGCATTTGCATACATTTTTGGGAAATTTAATTAGTGCATGGATTTAATTATGTCATCCTCAAGTCCAGCACCCGTTGAGTGCTCAATGAAGCGGAGCAGGAGTGGGAAATAGTAGCAGAAAGGGGACAAGGAACAGCAGCTGGAGCTGGAGTGTTCCCTTGCTTCATTTGCTTCTGTGGCATATTCCTAAAAATGATCACAGTGCAATTTAAAGACTCGCAATAAAATTCAAATCGCTTGGAAAACTATAAACATTTTATGATATTTTTATGATTTCTAAATATTCGAAAAACTTTCTAATATTTGCAGGGCTTTAGTTAAAATTGTTTAAAAAATATTTTTTATTAGAGTGAAATTGTAATTTATTAAGAAATTTATTAAGAAAATATAATCGATTAAATTTATAAATGATAAAATGTACTCCTTGGAATCTCTATTTTAGAATTTAGAGCGAATTAGCTTAATGAAATTATAAACTATCAAAATTTTAAAATGTTAATATTTAATAATAGTCTAAATAAGAAATAAAAAATATTATAAATTCTGTATACACAATTAAAAAAAACGCACTGTAAATTATAATTCCTTTTTAAGCTGGAATTAAATTCTGTTTTTTAAATAACAAAAAAACTTTCCTTTTGCAGACTAATAAGTTGAGCCACGCTTGGCATCAAAAGTATATTTTTTGTATTTGTTTGTGGTGTGGTTTTTCTGAGTGTATGCAGTGTCTGGCAATTGTTCAATGAGTCGTGCATTTTTATATGCATTCGCGTCAATTTGTTGCCGAGCTTTATTACAAAGGACAAAGGATAAAGGACTAAAGCGCCATCTGCACTCAATTTACCTGCATTGTCCTGCCAGTGCAGTTTTTTTTTCCTATATATATATATATATATATATATATATATAGATACGAAAATATAAAAGTATTTTTACACTTGAGATTTTTCGCTGTGGTTTTTGTGTGTGTGGTGTGTGTGTGTGTGGTGTGTGTGTGTGTGGTGTGTGTGTGTGTGGTGTGTGTGTTATTTTAAATGCAAAAGCGGCGCTGACAATAAGCGGAAATGAATTATGTTTGAGGGTGCGAGAGAAAATTGGAACGGGAACAGGAACTGCTGAAACTGGTGCCCATCGGTGGTGCCCATTGCCCCACCTCGTTAAGGTGGTCTACCGGTACCCACTTTTCGAGTGTGCCACTGTGTGTGTGTGTGTGTGTGTGTGTGTGTGTGCATTGTGCGAGTGCATTTCGCGTTGAGTTTATTGTTGTTGGCCACGCAGCAGACAAATAAATCAATGACAGGCCGACTTTATTGTTTCGCTCACAAAAATATTGCTTTTATATTATTAAATCGCGGGCCTTTCTGACGCTTCTTTCGCCGTCGATCGCCGTCCGCTGATATATAATAAAATACCTATAGGGAATGCCAACAGCAGCAGCAGCAGCAGCAGCAGCAGCATCAGGAGCAGCATCAGGAGCAGGAGCAGGGAGGAAGCGGGATCTGCTGGACTGTTGATAGGCTGGCCACATTCGGTGGCTTATGTATATTAAATGTGCTGCGGTCTCTATTGACAAATTTTTTGAATGATGCATTGCTCGTTGCGGTGAAAATGCAATAAAAATCCGTTAATTGTTGTTGCTTTCTCTTGGCCATGGCTCAGATTGCAGATAAAACCGAGATAAGGGAGGGAGAGAGAGAGAGAGAAAAAATTAGTAAGCCTAAAAACAATCGATTTTATTTGCATAAAACTTTAAACAAGAAGTTTTAATTTAATTTATGTTTAGTCAAAGCAGTGTTTTTACAAAACACTTTATCAAGTTTAAAAAAATTAAGTGCTTTGCAGCACTTTTAATTGAGAAATAAGTAAGAATATTATAGTCGAGATAGATTGACTAGCAGACATCATCAAGCCAAATTTTTGAATACATAGTAAATTTGCTGATTGTGGTTTGTTAAATATGAAAATACAATAAAACATAGATTTTAAATTTAAAGTCTTATTTTTTTGCTTTCTCTTGGCTATGCCTCAGATTGCAGATAAAACCGACAAAGAAAGATGGAGAGATAGAGAGAGGAAAATTTATGAAACCCAAAATCAACGATTAAATAATTTAAATTGATTATTATAGATGTTCAGTCAAAGTATTATTTTTACAAAACACTTTATCAAAATTAACTAATTGTGAATTGTTAAATATGAAAGCACAATAAAACATAGATTTCAAAGTTAAAGTCTCTTTTTGATAAAACTACATAAATTTTACTTAGGAGTTGAATTTCTTGAATTTAAAGATGCCGAAATTATAATTAGTTGATAAAGGTAATAACAGAATTCGTTTGTGGTGCCTTATAAATTAAGGTAGATATAAGCGAATAATGTTTGGAATATAAGTAGTAGTAGGAGTAGTATTAGTAGTATTAATAGTAATATTAGTAGTAGTATAAGTAGTAGTATTAGTAGTTGTATTTGTAGTAGTATTAGTAGTTGTATTAGTAGTAGTATTAGTAGTAGTATAAGTAGTAGTGTTGGTATTAGTAATAGTAGTAGTATTAGTAGTAGTATTAGTTAACTGTGCACTTAAGTAACGTTTGTTGTTATCACTTAACAATTTTAGGTTCTTAACCTGAATTATACTATTGATCTTTCAAAATTTAAAAATTCAAAATAGCATCTACAAGTAGATGATATATATATATTTAGAAATGATTGACAAAACAATATAATAATATAATATATAAACAAAAATAATTGACAAATTAATAATTGTAAATGAATTGCAAAAATAGAGTTGACGCTGAATAATTAAAATGCTTTTATTTCAAATTACGATATTTATTCTATATAAATATTTACAAAAAATAATATAGACTTAAAATTTTAGAATTCAAGTGAATTGCATTAACCTAATCTATATACTATTTAATAATATATACACATAAATTTATAGCTACTTCTAATTTCCCCTCAAATGGAAATAGAATATGAAACAACTAAAATATGCTCAGCAAAATTTATTCATAAAAACAATAAATTATCAAAGATCGAGAAATAAAAAACAGTATTTAATAAGAAGCTCTAAAAACCAGTTAAATTTAACGACCCATCAATATTGATAGCTCTTAACTTATCCACAGCAATTATTCAAGTGGATGAGGCAAGCGTAGTTTGGATTTTCACGGCGCAGCATAGACTGTGCAACATTGAGTGGCGCCTCATTTGTGGTTAACCGCAAGCAGCTTGTACGTAATCCAACTAAGTTGCTTCAATTTAAATACCGCTAAATCAACAACTGCCACTTTATATTGAGAAGCGAGAAGCACAAGCAGAAAGCAGCAGCAAGAAGACGCTGCCGGAATAAAAAGCACAAAATTAAATAAACTGCGAGTAAAATTAAAAGTAACACAGCCAAAAAAAAAAAGGAGGAAAAAATAAGCTAACAAGCACACAGAAATACACACATACACACACTCTGCACACCTACACACACACACACACACATCAGTTACCCCCCTCCTCCAACCCTCTACTGCCAATTCAGTTTGAGCACTTGAGCAACTTTCGGTACAATTTTTACGCTTCTTTTACTTCATTTTCAATGCATTTAACTTGAGTGACTCTTTAATCCTTGTAAGTATCTTAACTTGAGAGTGTGCGACAGGCATGCTGGAGAAGGGGAAGATGTTGAGGGGGGTGGGGGGGAGAGGGGGTACTGGTAACAACACCGTTTGCCTTTCAACTTTTCAACGTCTTCGTCGGCATCTTCGCATTTTGTGCTACAATATTTATTTACCTTGCGCCTTTTGTGCCCACGTGCAGCATCTTCGACTTCGTCCTGGTCTGGCACTTCCTTCGTCCTGCTGCCTGCTGCCTGCTGCTGTCGTCGCCGTTGCTACGTGCAACAAACGGAGTCCACAACCAGACCTAGACCTGGCCACGCCCCACACTCAGCTGGCTGCCTCAAAACGTCTGCCACTTGGCATATTTTAAATACATTTCATGCGCTCCTGAATTTTGGTACACTTAGCGAAATTAAAAAATGCATAAAATCAGCAAAAATTTAGAAAATCCGCAAGAAAATCACCAATTCTAGAGAGCTCAAATTTAATTAAATTTTTCCAATTTTTGAAAGTATTCACTCTAAAAATATTGATTTATATTTTTTCTTTTATTTTTAAAAAATAGAAAACACTTTCATTAAACCTAAAAAACTTTTATTTCGCATAGGTAAAATTTTTTAATAAGAACCAGAATTAATTTCCAGTTTAAGATAAACTTTTTACTGCTGCTCTTTACTCTAAAAATATTTTACATATTTTTTGTTTTAGCAAATTAATTTTCAAAAAATATAAAACACTTTCAAGAAACAAATATAAAGCCTTAAAAATTAAAAAATTTTATAATCGTTTAGTTAACCATTTTTAATAAGAACCAGAACTAATTTCTAGTTTAATATCAATCTTTTTTGTGAGTGTAGCTGCTGCTGCTGCTGATACTGCCGCTTTTCCTCAAGGATATTTACTTCTTGAAAATATGTTTACTCGTGTTGTGCATATTTTAATCGTTTACTTTGCCAACGACGAATGTATTTCAGTTCGTTTGTATTTTTTTTTTATATTCTTTTTTGTTGCTTGTTTAACTTGCGTTTAAGTTAAATAAGCCAAGCGAGTCCTTTCGTCCTTTCGTCCTGTTCCTCTTCCTGTTGCTGCCTTCAACTAATTTAGTCCGACTTTAATGCTCGCTGTTATTAGCATATTGTGTGTGTTGCATGTTGCATGTTGCATGATGTGTGTTGTTTGCCACTCTAATCATAATTGTTATAATAAGCCTGGCCACAAATTGCTGGCTGCAAGCTGCAACATAAATTAGAACGTTGCAGCGCGACGCATAAATAACGCGAATCCTCACCGCCTGCCACAGTCGGTGGCTGCCTGCCACTAATAGAAATATCCGGTTGCAGTTATCTCACGTTGCGCGGCCCGGACAATGGCCAGGAATATGATATAAGCCGCTGGCTGCCTTGCTTTGTGGCATGCAACCAGACAATGCCGCAGCAAATGGCAAAAACGGCAAACAGGTGTTGGTTATTTATTTGGCTGGCTTCAAGCCACCAACTCCTGCCTCTACACCTCCCTTCCCCCTCCCGTTATTTGCTTAGTTTGCGCTGTGGAAAATTTATAATGAATTCTAATGAGCATGTTGAAAGGGATATAGATACAAATACAGATACAGATATAGCTACACATAGAGTTACAGATACAGTTAAAGATACACTCAAACTTGGGCAATTGCTTGCGGCAATTCGTTAGAACATGCAACATGCTTCAACGCGTTGCAACTTTCTTCATCTATACAAATATCTTGAGGTGAGTTGAGTGTATATCTATCTATATATATCTATATACATATATACACTTAGAGAATATTTCGCACTGAATTTTAGAAATTAGCCATACTATTTGCACCTAGGCAAATTCTATTTTTTATTTATTAATAAAATATATATAAAAACCAATGTTTTTATATTCTTAATTTCAAAGAAAATGTTTGAAAATGTTAAAATAACAATTTTTTTAATTTTTATTAATGTACTAGCAATTTTAACAATAACTTTTTTGTTGCTTCTGTATTTAAAAAATGTTAAATTTTAATATTTTTCATGTGCAACTATTTCAGAACAAAAATGGATTAACAGAAAATATTTTTAATAAATTAAAAAACCAACACATTTTTCGGAAATTCCGATTTACGACAAGCATTTTAATTTAAAGAACTTTTTTCATATCATTAGAAATTATTCAGCTCATTTCTTAGGTTTTCCAAATTTTTAGAAAATTAGTGATATTGGTTTTTTTGTTGAGTGTATTTTTATATATACACATATATCTTATGGAGTTTGGCGCACAAATAGCCAGCGGGTTTTTTGCGCTTTATTTACGAAACTTTGGCTTTGAAATGTTTGCGGCATTTTCTCTTGAAGGATGACTTGAAATGATATGGGACATGTGTGCCAAGCAAAGAGCTTTCAATTACTTCACCTAGCTAAACACACAGCTCCCACTGACTGACTATCTGTCAGTCTGTCAGTCTCGACTCACTTGCTCATTAATTTGCATTAGAGTAGCCAACTCATTCAGCTAGACATAAACTGAAAGATAATCAGAGAAAGAAAGCAGCTTAAAAGTTGAAGGATAAACACTTTCTTTAAGGACTTTTTCTTTGCTGATGTCAGCAAAATGCTGTTGATTGTTTTTACTACTTTAGATAACTTTTGTATTGCTATTGAGATCTATAAAATAAACAATTAAAGTGACTACAAAATATATATCGACTTTAAGAAAATTATTGCATTTATAGGCTATTAAAAATGCCTAAAAATGGCTTAAATGTTTCTTCTAAAATTTTTAAGCAGACAGAAAAAGTATCCCCATCAAACATATAAAAATTCAATAATTTAGAGCTAAAAATCACTTTTAAAACACTTTTTATAGTTTAGTGATTCCATCTTCAAGTATTTGCCATTCAGCTGCTTTTATCATCAAATTAAATTTTTTTTAAAAAATTTAAATAATTATCAACTAATTTTCTACACAATATCTATAACAAATATTTTTATTGCTTTGGCTTTCGTTTGCAGAGTAGTTTTAAACATTTCGATAATTATCGACTAATTTCCTACACAATATTCACAATAAATATTTTGACTGCACTTGCTGTGCATTTCGTTTGTAGAGCAATAAAATATTTACAGCCATCCAAAAACAAAATACACATTTCTCTATAAACTAAATAGGGATTAATCGAATCCCATGCACATATTTTATAGGTAAATTACTTCTTCTTCCCCCAACCCCCAGCGAGCATTCCTAAAATGTTTGCACTTTGATTGCGTTGCTTGTGTAGCGAAAACTTTGGCCAAGAGCTTTATGAGGAACCCTCGAACACCCGCACCCCCGCACTCACGAACCCCAGAACCCTCGCACCCTTAAACCAACCCAGGCAGTCAGCCAAAATTATTTCAATTAAGTTTCTTACAAATAGCCCCGCCCAAAATTGCTCTGGACTTACTTTCATTAGTTGAGCTTGTTTTTGTTATTGTTTTTGTTGTTGTTGTTGTTGTTATGGTTTTTGCTGTTGTTGTTGCCACAACGAAATTTATTGTCAGGTTCGATGGTTGGCAAAGTTTTTATTGCACGGCGACTTGGAATTTGCCAGTTGTTCTTGTTGGCTTTGTTGTTTTTGTTGTTGCTTGTTGTTTGTTGGCTTTTGATTATTCAAATTACGCTTAATTGTTAAGGTGGCCATAACGCTCATAATGGCTATAGCCCACAGGTTTGCCTTAAGCGCTCCGCCTCCCACCCCTTGAATTTTAAGACCGATATTGTTTGAAGTGCATAATTGGATTATGGCCAACATGTTGCTAAGATGTGGCAAGTCTGAGCAGAGATTTGAAAGTGTTGAATTAATTAATAGATTGTTAATTTTAGCTGTTGTGCACTTTTCAATTTAATAAATTTTTAAATCTCCTTTGATTACTCATATTTAAGAAAATATTGAATAACTTCATATAACATTTGATATTCTTGAAATAAAAAAAATTAAAAACAATAACTTAGATTAGATTAGATTAAGATTAATATAATATTTAATATTCTTGAAATAAAAAAATTAAAAACAAAAAATAAGATTAGATTAGATTAAAATTGAATAGTTTAATATAAAATTTGATATTCTTGAAATACAAAAAAAAAATAATTTGATAAGATTAAGATTGAAAAGATTAAAATAGTATTTAACTTTTAAAATAAAAAAGAAGAAGAAAACCAAATATGATTTTCTAATGGCTTTAATTGGAGACAGCATAATAAAAATTTGTAATATTAATTTCTTGAAAAATGTACAAATGAATATTCTAAAGTAGACTAAACTTTTTGCTTACCAAAGATATCCAAATCAAACCTATGTAATTTTCCCAATTTTAGGATACAAGTATTTTGTTGAGAAAACGGATATCAACATCAGTCTATAATATGAAGACAAAGGTTATTTTAAAAGCAGGATATTTCTGAATCTTGTAATTTTACTTCAATTGAATTAATTAGGTTTCTCTGCAACAAGTGAGGCAAGTTAATCACATGCAGGTTTGTGTGCAACAAGTGAGTCAAGTTAATCACAACCTCAACCTTTTACACTTACACTGCAATAAATTTGTGCTAGAAAATTTAAGCTTTTCAGCAGTAAAATTGGCTTTAAGTTAATCGTTTTCTAAGAGTGCAACTCGATTGCTCTTCACATTTTTTGGTTTTTTGTTTATGGTGCAAGCCTCAAAACGGAAACGCTTCAAGCGGCATATATATTTTTTGGAATTTTGTACAGAAAATCATTTGTGGTATATGGTTTCTTTTTTTTTTTTGGGGGGGGGGCGGTTTTATTTTGTTTGCCTTCGTTCAACCAGCATGGTGTTTACTGTACAGTGGCACTCTGTGGGCAAAAAAAAAAGAATGCAAAATGCACCAAGTTGAGCTACGTAAAATGGCGCGAAATTCGAGCATTAAATGGACTGAACTTCCGGTGTATGAAATTGTCGCACACACACGTACACACACACACACACACACACACAGAGAGAATTCATATTGAGTTGTGGGCTCAGCTAGCGTGTTTTTCTGGCCATATGCGAGTTGTTGGCTGTTTTGTGGGCGCTGACAAAAGCGGTAAAAGAAAGCAGGAAAATAAAAACGGGTCGCATAGAAAAACAACTGTAAATTTATGCCCATTGGCAATAATCCATTTTTGAGGCTGGTCAGCAACAACAACAACAACAACAGCAGCAAAAACATCAACCAATATTTGAGGGCCCATTGTTTCCGCGCTAATTGTTTGGCTTTTTGACCAATTTGCTGCTGCTGCTGCTGCCGCTGCCAGCTACGATGACGACGAGTGCCATAAGAGTTTTGGCCAATCCATTTTTTGGCCATTACTAACACACACAAACACAAACTCACAATCTTTATAGCTACCCCGCAACTCTTGAGAAGTGCTCGAAAGAGGGTCGCAGCTGCCTGCGTAGATTGCAATTATTTTGCAAACAATGGCAAATTGTTGCTGCGTGTGCAAACATAAAATCAAATTGTACGGTGAAGGTGTGTGTGTGTGCAGCTGCTGTAACAAAACAGCAAAAGATACAGATACAGATACAGATATAGATACAGTTACAGTTACAGATACATTTGCAACAGGTACACTCAGATTAAGAAGTTGTTTTCTGTCTTTTATAAATGAATTAAAATATTTTTAATATCTGTTTCTATTTTTTTTTTGGTAATTGGTTTTATCATATATACAGATATATAAAAACCCACATTTTTAGACGGAATTTTTTATGGTTTTTAAAAACAATTTTTATTATTTTGAAATTTGTTTTTTAAATTATACATATTTTTTTAAATTTATATATTATTTTTAGAAGTGTGAAAATCAAATTTTAAGCACCTTTAATAAAACTGGTTTTAAGACAGACAAAAATTGCCCATTTTAGAAAAAAGCCTTTGTCAATAGTAGTCAGAAGTTGAAATTGATGATTTTTAAATTGAGTTTGATTGATTTTTGTCAGTGTACATTTACAGCTTGAGTTACTTTTGTTTGGTAAGGTGTCTGCGTGTGGCGCATCTGGCATTTGCAACATTTGCCTTGATTTGATTACATGCGGGGAAACACCTACAACGACAGACTCTATGCAGGGGTTGCATGAATGGATATGCAAATGATTTTTGGGGGAACAAGCAGGCAGCAGACAACAGGTGATGGCCACATAAAAATACCAATCGATATGTGTTTGAATATATTTATTTATATATATATATATATATATATATATCTGTGTCTATATGTGGGAGTATTTTGGGGCACCATTAAATACGCATAGATTGTCGCTGTGTGTGATAATAAAGTGCAAATCGCTGCCAGCAACAGCAACAGCGGCAGCAGCAAAAGTGGCAGCAGAGCTATGTGCCACATGAGTTGGTTAAATTAATCACTCGTCTTAGCATATATCAAAATAAACAGATCATGACAAATGCAGTGTGCTCTCTGTTTGTGTGTGTGTGTGTGTGTGTGCACACCTCGTCTGCAACTTGCGTGCAATACTTGATGTATACACTGATCAAAAATTTTGTCTACAATTAAATTTCTTCTTCTTTATTATTTATTGCTTTTATAATTTATATATTTATAATAAAATATTAATAAACTATTAATTTAATTTTATTTAATTCAACTTTTATCCTTTGACAAATTTTAAATAAAGATTAATAACCAAACATTATTCCATTTCTTTTTTTATCTTTTAAAAGTAATTGATAAAAATATGAAACTATTTATATTCTTTTTCTTGGGACATGATTTTAATTCAATCGTATATTTTATGTTACTACTATTTTTCGTGTTTTCAGTTTTAAGCAAATTGATTCCAGATATGGGCAGAAAAAGTGAAGAAGTGAATAAGCGTTAAATTAACTTATAAGTTGCATAAAAATTATATAAAATATGCTGTAAACTAAACTGACAAATTTGATGTATTATTCTTCATAATAAAATAATCAAGAAAGTAAATGGTTACACATAAAATTAATAATCTGTTAAATTTTTTCGTCATTATCGAATTTAAATTTTATATGCATATTAGAGCACTAGGGTCTTGGATAGCTCCTCAATGAGCTCTCTCGACCAGAGCATTCTTTTCTTTCCTAGACGAGCACTCTCGACTTGAACATTTCTTTTTCTCTATGTGTGTGTGTGTGTGTGTGTAGAACACCTCGTTTGCATTTAGTGTGCAATTTCTTTGTTTGTTCTTTTAGTTTTTATACCGTTCTTTTCGTTTTTTTGAATTGCTGTTTTTAATTAAAATAATTTCTGGCTGCACTTTTTCCACGTGAAATTCCCGCAGACGAAGACACGACACATAGCCGCTGTCATGTTCGCTTGTCTAGCATTGAGTTTGCTGGCCAATTCCCAGATCCCTTTCCCTACTCCCGATTCCATTCCCAATCCCATTCCAACTCCAATGGCAAACAGACGAAACGGCGAAACGCATAAATTATGCTTTTGTTGACAATGCAGCCGACATTTTGTGGCTGATGCAGGATGCAGGATGCTGATGCTGATGCTGATGCTGAGGTGCCAAAGGTACAAAAACTTTACCACATTTCTTGGCAAACTAAATTGTCACATTTCTTCTTCATCTATTTTGGCTTTAACTTGTTGTTTTCGTGTCTCGAATGGTCTTTTAATTGTCGTCCATTTGCCATAAATTAGAAAAGCGTTTCGCGTTATTTAAACATGTTCTAAAACATTTAAAGCTAATTTCTCTTGGTCTGGTCAGCAGGTAACGCATCATAGATTTGTAACCACATGCTGCCACATGCTGCAACATGCTGCCACATGCAACTCAGCTTTTTGCTGACTTGCCTTTGTCTTGCTCTCTTCTCTTTCCAAGTCAAATTGGCTGGCAGCCAAAAAAAAAAAGAGGCAGTCTGACAAAAGCATCTTTAAAGTGTGTGCGGCATAGACACAAGTTGCTACAAAGTTGCAAGACCATTTCACTTCCCCCCCGGGCCACACCTCAGTTACATGTGTTGTGGCTGGCTAAATGTTTTGCATTTCAAATTGCATTTTAATCGCATTTCAACCTGAAATGCCATTAGACATAATTCGTTTAGCTGCATTTGTCGTCGTCGTCGTTGGCCAGCAAATCATTTCGATATGGCCAGTGTGCCCCGCCCACATTGCGCCCCCCATTTGAACACAATTGGCAACCGCACGTAAATCAACTTTGCCATTGATTTCGACTCCTCTCCAACTGACAGTTGGTCCACTGTCCACTGAACTGAGTCTGTTCCTCCCACACTCAGAAAAAATTAATAAAAATGTTATATATATGAAAAATTTTAAAGTTTTTCTTGCTTCCCATCTCTAAACATAAGTAAACATTATTGCTAAAAAAAAAGGTGTTCTTTTATTACTTAAAAATATTTTCTATTCTTAAAAAAATGCGAATATAAGAAGTAGAAATGAAAACCATAATTCTTAAAAGAATCCAATTTATTATGCTGAAAATTGGAATACTGTCTCCAAATACTTTTTAAAATTTGTTTGTCTTAATATAATTAAAGAATCATAAATATAAAATTTAAAATGTTTGTAGATATGAAATCTTAACACAAATCTTTATTAATAATAAAATACACGTACAAAATAAAACCTTCAAAGTTATAAATATTGTTTCTACACTTTAGATAAATACAATTACAAATTACGATATTTTAAACGTGGCTTTTAGATTTAGAGTTTAACATTCTAATAAGAGTATGAACTTTCTGAAATTCAGTACCATTTTTTTTTAAGTGTGTCTCCCCCCCGGTTTGCCCTCTGCCAGCTCGCTTGTCAGCTGCATGTTGCATGGCTGCTTTGACGTACTGTCCAGATTATGCGCATTGCATCCGTTTTGGGAACAACCCACACACACACACACATAGACTCATACACTCGCTTGTCAAATTTGTCATTTTGTAATTGATTGTGAGCCGATTGACATTTAATCAATTTATGTTTGTTTCGAGCAATCGTTTCTCTAATCGAAAATAGAGAGATTTGCCAACTCATTCGTCACCTGACCGACTTCCACTTGTCATCTGCTATACGATTAACTATATATATATATATACTACTATATATAAATATATATATTTGATTACAAGGTAAGTGACAGCGGCACTTGTTGAAAGGCGGGTCAGTTCGAGTCCAAGTGTCTTGGCAGCTATCTGCATCGATCTGCATCAAGTGTTGCCCCAACTGAATGCCAGACAGACTGCCTACCAAAACTTAAATAGCTTAAATCTCAGTCAACACTCACACACACACACACACACATACACTTATACACACACATGCTCGCATTCGTATTTATCGATTTTCTCAAGCATTTACATTGTTGAACTAAATCAGAAAAAATAATGAAAAACGTGGCAAAAATAAGAAAGCGGAAAAAACCAGTGCTACTCTCTTCATATTTGTCACGCCGAAGATTAAATACTCTTTTAGGTATATTATACTATAAAATAATTTTCAATACTAACAAACAAATCAGGTGTGTTTCAAAGAAGAAAAAATATTTTGAAAAAATCCTGGTTTATTGCCAAAAGAGTAGGCGGCTTTGTATTATAATAATAATAGTTTGCAAAAAAAAAGTGTATAATTATTTAAATTTAGAATAAATTACTTTCCTATATATTTTTATTAATTCTGCAAATTATTTAATTTAATTAACAAAATTATAATAATTAAAGTAAAAAAAAAGTAGAAAAACATAAATTATTTTTCCATTGGATTCATTTTAAATAATAATTAATAAATAAAAATAATAAATAAAAACATAAATACAGATCAAAAAAATAAATATATATTTGCGTGTCTCAAATGCTGCATTTCACACGATTTTTCACAACTTTATCAAACTGTATTTCGCATTTTGAATGCATTTTATGGTATAAGAATAGCCTTTTTTATATACAAAACACATTTGGTGACATAATCACAATGCCCTTTGCATTGAGTAAATCAGCACAAACTGACCCTGAGATGCTGCTGCTTCGAAGAGAGCAGAAAAAAGAAGCGAAGCAAGAAGAAAAAGAAGCAAAGACGACGACGACGACGACGGGCCAAGCGAATTTGTGCGGCTGAGTGCGTGCATAAATTTCTTGTGCTTTTTGCTGGCAATTATTTACATTACACACATATAAATATATAGCAGATATACATATATATATATATTTATATATGAAAAACTCAATTTCCTGCAACGAACACAGGCACATCAAATGCTATCTCTCTCTCTCTCTCTCGCTGTCTGCCTGTCCTACTCCCACTGCATTAATATTTCCATGTCCATCTCAAATTTAACACACGTTTGTGGCACGGCACACACAGACACACCACTTGGCCACAACCACCGTCTGGGCGCTGTGTGTGTATGTGTGTGTGTGTGGAACATTCGCATGTAATGTGTGTAATCAAAGTAACAAAATCCAAATCATATTTCCTTCATTGACCACAAACCAACCGAGGCGCAACCCTTTTTTCAGACTGTGCATAAAACATTTTGCCCGATTTCCACAATCAACGTTTGCCTTGCAACAACCAACATTTCTTAACCTTGTTTGATTTTTATTTCCCCAATATTTATTTTTTTTTTATTTCTGCTGAGGCAAAATTATTGGTCTGGGCATATGTAATCATCTTGGTGGTGAGCGTATAGGACGCATCATAAAGTGCACACAATCAAAATGAAATACGTTTTAGGTACACGTTTCTATCTACACTTGACTGAGGCATAGACAACTAAACGATGACCTACAATCAGCAGAACAAAATCACAATAAACCCACAGAAAGTATATTTTTAAAATACAAGTTTATTTGTTTTTGTATACCATTTTTATTTCTTTACCTAATTCCGGGTTACAATTTTTTCATATTATATTTTTAGAAAAATAAGTAAATATAATAAATTCAATCATATATTTAAAGAAGTTTAAGCGCTTTTTTTAAATTGATGTTTATATTGAACTAGTGTTTAATTATAACAAATAATATATAATTTTATTTTAATGTTCATAGCAAATTAAAAATAAAATTTTTTTGAGTTCCTTTACATTTTTCATACCTATATAATATTGTGGAAAAAGGCTTACCTTAATTTTAATAAATTAATTTATTATTTAAGTGGCAAAAACAAAAATTTGTTGCTTAGCTGTTTTATTTGAACTATGTTGTAATTGTATAATGGAATAGCTAAATGTAAAGAATGTGAATTTATATAATTTTGGACTGATGAGTGAAATTCGGATTTTACTATTCAAACGTAGCACATTTGAATGTCTGCAAAGCCGCTTTAAGCTAGTTAAGAATTTCGCATATGTTGGCAATTTTTTATTTGTAGCTGTGGTCGCTTTTTACTTAAAGGTGTTGGGTGTGCAACTAGGAAGAATTATGGGAAGAGGTATCGGGTTAGAGGGTTGTCTTTTGCTGCTTGTAAGAAGTTTGGTTGCCACTGGCCATTTGGATTGCTGCTTTGTCGAAACTTGTATGAGAAATCTTTTTGAGCAGTTGCATTTCACGCTGAAACTTTTTGCCCCAACAAATTCTCATTTGTGGTCAAGGCTAAAGTTTTATTTGAGTTCACAGTTTCAGTTTAGCCCAAAAATTCAATTAAATCTACGCATTATGCACGCTGCACTGCACCAGTTCAATGTGAACCCTTCCAAAGCTGGCCAAATAGCCCCGTCCAACACTTTGCTTATATGCAAATAACTTGGCACAAAAGGTGCGCCGAGTGGATGGTAAACAAATTATCAAAAGTGCCCAGTCAGCAGCCAAAACTAACTAACTCAAGCAGCGAGTTCAACTGCACTCAGAAAAACAAATAGAAATCATAAATGAATATTAAATTAATATTGGTCTTTCTAATAATAAGTTTTAATTTTTCTTCGTTTTTTTCTGAATTTCGAAATGTATTTCTTCATTTCTGGTTTTTAGAAATGTTTTACAAACATTGACAAATAATAAAACAACCTTTTTCTAATTTACATTTTTATTTTTATTTTTTTTATTACTATTGTTATCTTATTTATTTATTTTTATATATACAATGTATTCAGTATATATTTTCATTATTAGAGATGTTAAAGATATAAAATTATTTTTAAATTTTCAAGGCTATTTTAATGATTGTAGAATTTGTTTTACGTAAATAATCTAAATTCCCGTTAGACTTAATTACCAAATAATACAAAAAAAGTTTTCTAATTTGAAGTATTTTTTTATATATATATTGACAAAATATTTCTTACAATTAATCAGTAGATATTTTTATTATTACAAATGTTGTAAATATATATTAGAAAATATTTTTTTTTAATTTTTCAGGGCACTTTCAATTTTTGTAAAATTAGATTTATGTTAATAATCTAAATTCCCGTTAGACCTATTTATTTTTCCTTGTGTGGGATTTGGACGGAAAGCTCTTCATTTGGTGAGCGACGCACACGTTTCTCGGCGGTAAGCGTCAGTTCATTATTAAAACTTTTAAAAGCAGATAAGTGCACAGACTGATATAGAGATGCTGACACTGATACACAGACACACACACACACACACACATATACACACAGGATGATAAGGACGATAACCTAAGCGGATAGAGGGGGTGTTAGCGAGGGGGAGACACTACCAACGTGGGCGCCACTTTACCTCTAATTGAAACATTAAGTTGCACATCACGTACGCGGTGTCAGACACTAGACGCCAGCCTGGACGCACGGGATGGGTGTGGCAGAGGTGAATGGCAAGGGGCAAGTGGCAAGTGGCAAGTGGCGCCTAGGAGTATGCTAAAACTGTACTCGACTGCGGTTGCTTGCGTGTTTTTCACCTAGTCGTCCCAAAAAATAAAGCCCAAAGTGCCAAAGCTTCGACTATCAACCACTCAGCACTTTTATTTTTTCCATGTTGGCATTTTAAAAAGCATTTAAGCCACTAGTAGCAAGTGATGGAAGGGGGAGGGTATATGTTTTTTTTTTTTGTTAAGTGTGTAAAGTGATTACGTCGAAAATTTGTTTGTCTATGATTCTGCAAACGTGTGGCACAACCAGGCGTCCAAGTTGGAGCAGAGTGTTGCCTCAATCCCCAATAAATGATGTGTATTTTCACACTTGATAGTTGATGTTAGCCATATTCAATTAGAGATTGGACATGGTCTAGTAAAGAGCAGAGCACGTCGGATTAGTTTACTAAAAATTTATATCACTTTTTTATAATACTCTTATAATACTCGGAGCGGACGATAACTGGACAGCCTCCATGAAGGGTTCTCGTATCGCTCCATCGCTGTAAAGATTATGAAAAATGCACTGCACAAAAATATCCATTTAAGTGAAAATGTTGCCATAGATCCTAATGATTCTAACTTTAAATTATATTCTAAAATTATGCTTGGATTTGAGTTAAAAAAAAAGACTAGTATTTTGCTGTATTCCGTATGGAACTCCAAAATTTTATTTAGAATTTGTCACATTTTTTACAGTTTTTTTGATTCTCCTACGCCTCGGTCTCCGTCGTTGCCCTGCCAGGGTGCACCAACAGGTGGGAGTGAGCCAGCAGACCGAGATGTGCCAGCCGTGGATGAACTAGCCGGCAGTGTAGGTGGTAGAGGAGCCTGTCCTTCGGTGGATTTTACCAAGGAAATGACTAAGACGGCATAGCCTTGGATAAACTTGTGGAACTCTTCTATATAGTGATCTTTGTGTGGAGACCATGACTACTTATATTGATCTCAATTTGACAATTTGTATGCCAACTAAAACAGCTGCGAAAAATTCTGAATCAACTAATTTTCTGCACGTGAATACTGTGTAAATATTAGTACAGCTGTTTTCAGTTTTTTTTTTGAGCAACCAAAATAAATGACTATTATTTTTACTTACGTTTTGTATTTTCTTCTATACAATGTACAAAATTATGAATTTAATTGTTGTCATAGTTGGTAGTAGTTCATTTTCTGAAAATAAAAATAAATAAACAAGTAAGTTAAATGACGCTTTTAGTGTGAATTAAAAACAATCATCATCAAAATCTAAAATTTAAATATAAATTAAGGGAATAAATGATGTAAAATTTAACCTGATTAAATTAAATGATAATTGCTACTGCTGAAAATTATATTAGTTAACATTTAATGCTCATTTACATATCGATAAAAAGGCAAAGATAATGAAAAATTAAAAACAAAAAAGTTGCAATAAAACCAAATCAAATAATCAGTTAAAATATAATTAATTTCTTACTTTTAATTTATGCTATAGACGCATTAGTAGTAGTATTAAGTACAGAGTATAAAAAATGTGTCATATTTATTTGATAGTCTCTCCCAAATAACAAAAAAAAAAAAAATACTCTTGGAGTCGGCTGTATTCCGTATGGAAATCGGGCAAATTAATTGCACATTTTATTTCGCATTTTTCACATTTTTCATAATCCCAAGATTAATGATGATCGGTGCAGCCTTCCTAGTCCACCATGTTCCTTCTAGTTCCTTCGATTGGGTAGTAGTATCCCAATAGACCGGGCCTGGAGTCGTTGGAGCCATGGTCTGTCCTTCGGTTGACTTTACCAAGAAAATGGCTAAGACGGCACAGCTTAGGAGCAAAGTTTGGATTCTCATTGTGATATTTGTGGAATTCTTCTGCGTACTGATCTCTGTATAGAGACCAAGAGCTCTTTATATCGAGAGTTGAGTTTTGTTTACCCAACTATCACAGCTGAATCAATCATTTGGCTCGAATTGTTTACACTTTTTATTTAGCTTTATATTTTTTTTGCACGAGCTAACTTTGTGAATTTTTTCCATAACTGTTTAAAGAATATTTTTTGGCAACTGAACTAACAATATTTAACATCAAAATTTATATATTATATTTTTGGCTTATGTATTTTCTTCACAGCAATAAATAAAATAAAAAGATTAATTTAATTTTTTGACTATAGTTGGCAGTAGTTAATTTTGTTAACCTTGAACTTTGAAAATAAACACATTTCGCATAAATAAACAAATAAGCGGAATATTCTACAAACCTTGTTTTTCATATTTTTATTTGTTGATTCATTATTTATTTCGCAATATTTTTCAAAGCTTTTTTTATTATTTATTCAGTCTAAAGTCAAATTTTAAAAAGTTTTTCAAACAATAAAAGGTTTATATTTATCAATGAAATGCAGGATACTTTAAATTACAGATTTTATATGTATGCCATTTTATAATCGAAAGTGTTATCATTTAAATTCAATTATCTTATGCTTTTTCTTCCTGTAAATTATTTGGATGAGCTAATTATTATTTGTTCTGAGACAAGGTTTGATTTTTTTTGTTTTTGTTGGTGCACATAACAATTGTTTTTAAAATCCAGATAATTGTTTTGATATCGCATTTTATTTCCTTAGTTTTTTTTTTAAACTAAAAAATGTTCTAGTTTTCAAGTTGATTTTTTTTTTTTTGAATATTTTTTGGGAACTGTAAACATCTTAATAAAAACAATTAGTTTTTTTTTTTTTTTTTTTTTTTTAAATTTATAATACCATTTTTAATACTTTGAATACAATGAAAATACGCATAGCGTTTCCAGCAGTCGTTGATTAGATTATTGGATGTCAGTTGAACGTGTTCGTTTTTACTTTCTCACTTTTTATCTTATGGTTTGCTTGGAGTATTGAGTTACTATATAAAAAATGAATGCAAAGCGCAACTTTGGTTGTCGGTTATCAAACTTCAGTGTTTTATCCAATCAAGCCACTAAAAAATGATATTCATTTTCATTTCTCACTGCTTTAAACACGGCTTTCTAAACATCTGCTCATTTTCACGTATCCATTTGTTGCACACTGTGAAATATAATATATAAATTGTGATTGTGCAAGTTAATCAACAGTTATGCTAATTACCCCATTTGGAGCCCACTATAACGGGACAGGCGGCATGTAAGGTGTTTGTATCTAAATCTCCATTCTCTCTCAGATTGTACCAAATGATGGCTGTTCCTCTTTGTGGAAAAACAGCTTTTTGTAACTTGGGAAAGACAGTTGCGCCACCCTGTTCCACATCAGAGAGCTATATATATATATATATAAATATAGCTATATATATATTCATATAGTCTTAAAAGAGATTTCGGCTACTTACATAGAACATTACTGTAGCAATTCGATCGCCGTTGAGTCTTGTCTTTGACGTGGCCTACAGTCAAATAATTGTTAATTATAAAATACTATACAAAAATAGAACTGTATTTTAAAAAATCGCCTTAAAAATTAAAAAATTATATAATGTCTTTAGAATTAGAATTGAAATGTTTTTTTTTAGAATTTTTCTTATATTTTTAAAATTTTTAGGAAATGCATTTTAAGGAATAAGAATTCGAGCCTAATTTTTAGAAAAAAAAATGTTTTTTTTTTTTAATTTACAAATAAGCGAAGTCTAATTAAATTATGAAATTAATAAATACTAAAGCTTATAAATAAAAGTCAAAGCAAAAAAATTATTAATGAAAAGGCAACTTGATTTTTTTTAATTTCGAAAAACTTACTTTAAAATTATTTTTCTGAATAATAAATTTCTGATGAGTTTCTCTTGGCGATTTCTTAGATATTCTGATTTTAAGTAGTACTTCCTTTTAGATACTCACATTCAAAAAATCGTAGTGTGGAGCATAGTGTCCGCCCAGACCATAGTTCATCACCTGCAACAACTCCGAACCACGCATAGTGAAACCGGACATGTCCTCGATGCGTTTGCTGAGGCGCAATGTGAATGCATTGGTGAAGTCCGCCAGCCAGGTGACCTTTGAGGTGCGCTCCTTGACCATCTTGTTGCGATGGGTCACTTCATCGACGACTGTGGCACGCTTCAGCTGGGGCACAGCTAGTTGCTGTAAGTCCTCGATCTCACGAGGCGAGATCACATCGTGGTAGAGCACCATATACGGATCAAGTTGAAGCAGCTCCATTTTCAATGGAGCCAAGCGTAGAAATGGTGAATTCGTGTTATTGTAGACGCAGTGCAGCCGAGCCGAAGTTGTGGCTGCAAATTGACCCCGACAGCCCATCTCGTAGTTTCCCACATTTCGCTTTAGAACCTGCAAAGAACACGTGGAGCATCATTCTGATTGATTGGCAATTTTTTAGAGTGCACACCTACCACCTTGGGAGCGGCAGCCGGCTCCATTCTTATCATAGTTTCCACTTCCGATTTGCGTATCAGCAACTTTGAATTATCTCTTTTGAAGGTCGACGCAGTTTGGAGCACCTGAAGAGCATTGCCAAATCGTTCTACAATTGATAATTAAAGTTGGTTATCTTATTTGGAAAGCTTGTTATTTTTGGGTTACTCACTCAACTTGATAAGTGCCTCCGCGTACACGTGCAACAACTCAGCTCGATCCGGTTGCAGTGGCAAGGCCAACATTTTTTCCTCCTCGTTCAGCCGGTTGATCGCCTTGTAAATCCATTGGCTGGCATCGTTGAAGATCTGCTGATCAAACAGAAACCTGCCCAAGGCAAAGCTATCCAAGGCACTCAAGCTTACACTGTGCGAAAAACAAACAAATTTATTCACTGACTTTAAATAAATATTGAAAATGTTGCTGGAATTTTTAAAGTCTATTTTTTGGCAAATATTTATATTCTTTATATTTTTCTATACTTTTACTAATTTCTTTAAGTGTACTCACTTGTACTGCCATCCATTGAGCAGCCCCTTAGCCATGTCGGGCACCTTCAGGTTGTAGGTGGATTGGATGCGATAAAAGGCTTCAGCAGCTTCTTGGAGATCGGTGCTGCTGGGCAGCTCCTCCCGCTGCTCTTTGAGGAACTTCACCTGCTGTTTGCCCACCGGCTGCTTCATGTATTTCTGCCATTGTATCCAATCCTCGTGCATGCGACGTATCAGAGAAAATGCATTCAGTGGATTCGATAGATAACCCACTGAATCCTCCAGTGCCTGCCTGCTTGCCACATGCATTTCTGTGACGTAGCTGAAGAGATGCACAACTTAAATTAATTACTACACTCAGAAAAAAATTAATTTATATTTATGAAAAAACCGATGTTTTTTAAAATAGAAAAAATATAAAAATCAAAAAAATTTTTTTGTGTTTGTCGAAATAAAATTAAAATTAAAATATAAATATAATATATAAATATAAATAAATATACAAATAATATAAAATTTAATACAAATTTATTTTTGTATTAATAATTTGTGAATTTATTGTTCAATTTATTTTCTAACTAATATTTTTTTATCTAGAAATTATTTCTTCAGTAATTTTTCATTTCATTTTTTTTTAGGGCTATTTAAATTTTTATTATTTCAATTAATAGCAATTTATTTTGCTCAATGAAAATTTCTGACTCACCTGCGAACTGTGAGCAGTTTGTTTTCCAGCTCATCTGCATAATTGCTGAGATTGTCAATGAGCTGGGCTTCCAGATGGAGCAGATTCACCATTCCGGCCACCGAGGTGCAATGGCTCTTCTCCTCGTCTTGGCCCCAAACCAAGTTGGCCAAGAGTAGAGCAGCCGTCAATAATCGAAGTCTCATTTTGTTTTGAGCCACGTCTTGAGGTGTCTACGTGCCAGTTCCAACTGTCAACTATTCTCAGAATTCTCGAAGTTGGCCCAAACAGCAGAATAACTGTTATTATTGTTTCTTACCAATTGATAAGCGAGGCGATGCAACCCGGCTTTTTGATAGCGAGTGCGAAATGCTTACTTTTAATTAAAACATATCAAATCAGATACGCACAGTGGGACAAAAGTCGGCAACGAAGAACAAATGTAGAATTTAAACTGTGTTTTTACTTAGTTCTTCGAAAATACGCGCTGACGCTGAGAATATTTTTGTCAAGGGTAAAATATCTTATTCATCAGCAACTAAAATATAAAATCTAGTTTAATATATTTACTAGTTTTTTATACGTTTTGTTATAAGTAAGTTATAATTAAGTTTAAAAATAACTAATGATTTGTGCAGTAAAGTAGGCTTCAACCGTCACTAAAGTTGCAGTTGATATGAGCCAAAAATGAATCAAAGAATAAAAAATTTGTTACCATCAGAAACATGAAAGGGGACAAAAGGGGACTAACAGTTTATCAGTTATCATTTTGTTTTCTGCATGTGAACTTTAAAATATTATTTTTACCAACTTAATTAAATATTTGTAAATGTGGAGAAACCAAGGAAAATTCTAAAACAAAAAAACCTAAGGCATAAATTCTCTTTACAAAGACGAACAAATTAACAGAGTGGATATATTTTTTTTTTTATAATTTTGTTAACATTTTTAAATAATATTTGTATATAAAAAAAGCTAAATAAGAACAAAAATAAAAAGACAATAAAAGAAGAAAATATTCCTGATTTTCACTGTGTTTGTTGGCTACTTTTTGTTAGAGTGGAAACTTTTCAAATTTTAGTTTTTATCTGAGCGAAACTATTTTTGATAATAAGGAATTTATCATATACTTGTGCAAAGTATATTTTCTAGAAGAGCAAACTTTTCAAAATTTAGCTTTTAGATGAGGAAATCTATTTTAGATAATAAGAAATAAATTTTGTTGACTTGTTCAAATTATATTTTTTCGCAGCAATTTTTAATGGCTATTTAACAAGTGAGAATTTTACAAATAAAATATATATATTACTGAAACTAAAGCTGAGATGACATGGAGCAGTTGGGGACAATTGTGGACTGCGGAATGTGACAATCTGTTATCTGCTTTAACCATGAATGGATTCATTGAAAGGCTTTGTGGAAAACCTAAAAACCTTTTTTGTGTACACAAATAGCAGCACACAAAGCAAGGCCCACTTGTTGTTTGTTTGTTTGTTGGCAAAGGTATGGCCAACAACAAAAAAGGGCTTTAAATTTTGCAATTTTTAGGGGGTGACGGGGTGGAGTAGTGGTTTTGCCATGTTGCAACGGCATGTGTCCTGCCGTTGATATCGGCTTAACTTTGCCATAAAACTGTCAGCGTCACGCGTGTAGTGGACACGGGACGCAAACTGAGGCAGTGGGAAAGGGGAAGAGAAGGGGCAGCGGGGTTACGCAAATGAAATAAATTTCACAGCCAAATGGGCAGACTTTGGCCAAACAAAAAGGCTAAAAGGGGGAAAAAGGGGGAGTAGACAGAGAGAGATTTGTGTGTGTGGCCAAATGTCAGAGGCAAATCTAATGCGGACAACAAAAGCACCTGTGACCTGGAAAATGTCTAGTCCCAGTCGTCGTCGTCGTCGTCGTCATCTCCATCTCTATATCTCTCTCTCTCTCCCTCTCTCTCTCTCTCTCGTCTGTACAGCATTTAAGCTGAAAGCTGTTGACCAACAGCACCACCAACACCACAACAACCATCACACTCAGAAAAAAAACATTCTTAGTTTTTCTGTCTTTAAGATATCATTTCTAAATATTAGAAAGCAAATTTCTAAAATGTAATTATGGCTTGTCCTAAGTCAAAATCAGAAATATATTATGGTTTTTTTTATTTTAATAATCATTTTGTATTTTTCAAAAATGATAAGCTATTGAAATTTTAAAGTATAATTTTTTATATAAATTCTTTCTAAAATCCAAAATTCAAATTGGAAAAAAACTTGAAATGCATGCAACATTTTTAGTAGAAATTATATCTATAATCGAGAATTTACTTGCTTGAATTATATTTATTATATTATATATATATATTCAAGATAAGCTGTAAATTTTGACATATTTTTTAAATTTTAGAAAATCTTTTCTGAAATTTAGAAAATGTTTTTTAGATAGTTAAAATTTAGGACGTTTTTTTTTTACGAGTGCAGCCACTTAAAGCCAGTCAATCAGTCCGTCACACAGTCGTTTGGTTGTCTGGGCCAAGTGCAAATGTTTACGATAAGTCGCTTTTGTTAAGCGTTCCCCCCGCGCCAATACAGCATGTTCATCAATTAAGTGTCATCAATCATCTGCAAGCAGCACAAAAATCGCATCGACGACAACAGGCAAACATGTCACGGTACAAAATGTCGTTTAACCTAAAATGCGAACAACACACAAAAAAATAGAAAAAAAAAGTAAATCGAAAATAGAAAATAGAAAATCAACAACAAATATTATTTATTTTAGTGGCAGACATCGATTACACGTCACAAGGGCTGTTCCAAAAAAACGCTGAAACTTGGTAGATGATTTTATATGGCGACCATAAAATTTGAGCGAAATTAAGGAGATTTTTGGGGGCATGGAAACTGGGAATAAAGGGTAGAACCTTTAGAAAATACTCTGTAGAAGAATATTTAGTATATAGAAGAAAGCATCTCCATACAGTATGTGATTAGCCCGGTAGATTTAATCAGTCTGGTCATCCGTAAGAATTAGTTGATCTCAGAGACTATCAGATTTAAAGACATCAAATATTGGAATTCAAATTCTCCTACACCAAACAGAAATTAAATTAACTTTAAAATACAAAAAACAGAAAAAATTTAAGATTTTTTAGCAATTTGACAAATGTTTCTCTTTATTTTTTTACATTTTTTATTCTTAAAATTGGTTGTCTTATTTTGAAATAATTTCTGGATATTTTTTTACATCTTTTATTTATTTTTTTTTTTTTTTTTAATACAAAACTTAAAATCCAAATTTTTTAACTCTTGCCTCGTAAGTTTTATTTAAATTGAATGTAAAATTTTTTATTACAAAAAAAAAACTTTTCAAATAATAATTATGATATAAGATCATTAATGTATTTTCTAAAAGAGCTCTCTCGACTACAGCATACTTGCCTGTACTTTCTGAGCTCACCATAAACATCAAATTTTTTATTCTCTTTAAGAAGGGCTGCATTTTCTGGCAGTGTATGGACAACGTGCAGCTAAACACACAAGAATTGTCCAAACAACACTCAAAACATGATCCCTGATTGCTGAAATTGGTGGTTGTAGGCACAGCACCACCTTTCAGGCCATATCAATTTCAAGGGTCTATTTTGGTCTTGTTTTTTTTTTCGAATCTATTCCATTTTTTTTTTTTTTTTTTTTGTAATTTGATGACCCACTGGGTGAGCTGTGTCCATTGACATAAAACTAAAGCGTTAAAGTTACGCGCTTTGTGGCTGTTGAAACTTTAGTTGGTTTATGAGCTCGTTGCCAAATTCAAATCAAGTGGAATAACGCACAATTTGCAGGAATAGGATAATGGCAGAAGAAGGGCAGCACTCAAAACGACTTGTAAGACAAAGCCATTAATGGTGTCCCCCAGAAATCTTGATACCAAATCTTCGCATTAGAAATCAATGTGGAACGCTGCAGTTATGATTATTGCAGTTGTCAAAAAGTTGTCGCCATTCACACAGCTCGTGTGGTTTTAGCTCGGACTCGTCCTTTTCGTCCTGGCTGATGCCTGGCAAGGTTTATGCAAATGACAAGCGCTTATACGCTGGCAAACAGACGACCAAGAACCAGTTGGCTAAGACGGCCAAGACGGGCCAACAGGGCCAAGACAACGATGGCCTGGCTCGCTAAAAAATGCTTATGACTTGTGTAAACAATTTCCCATGCTGATTCGCAAGATCCCGTTCCATTTACGCGTAGGTATTCTCCACTTGGAGCCGGCAGCTCGTCCCTACACTCAAAAAAAAAGAAACAGTTAATTTTTAATAATTAGAAGGTTAAAAAATGATGACAAAATATCTGAAATATATTTACAAATATAATTTTCAAAGCATTTTAAATTTTTTGTGTATGCAAAGAATCTAAATTAAAACTAGAAAATATTTATTATTTATACTTAATAATTTGCGCAAAAAATAAATATATGTTAAAAAAATTAAAAATATTTTTTTTTGCTAATTTTCTATAATTGAACCAGAAATCAAAGAGTCAATAACATAATTTCGACTACTTTTTACTACTTATTTTCTACTTACTCAGGTGAACTTTTCTGGCGGAATTCGAAACTTCAGTACGCTTTGTTTTTCTGAGTGTAGCCCGAGTCTGAATCTGAATCGGTTTCTGGTGCATAAAAATATTTTATGGACCTTGGCGCAAAAGTAACTTTGTGTCGAGGACGATAAGCGAAGTTTGGTTTTTCGTATGTGACTTCCGTTTGTCCTTTGCATGTCCTTTCGCAAATGGCCAGCAGCTGAGTGTGTGTATGTGTATGTGTGTGTGTGTGTCTAAGTCCTGTGTGTGTGTGTTTGCTTTCGCACATTTTTATGCATTTTCTTAGCGGCCATTTTTATGCCCGCACACGTTTTCCATTAGACGTCAACGGCTGTCGTTTCCGCATTCGCCTGTTTGATTTTCCCCTTGGAAAATATATACTATTATTCTAAACTCCTTCACCCCTCCCCTCAGTAACCACCCGTAGCGTTGTTTAATTGAAACTGGGTCAACTGTGTGGGGGCTGGCCCATTAATCAATCACATTCGCCTCTGACACTCACTCACTCAATTTGCATTCGCATTTAAGACAATTATCATGTTCGAACAATTATTCTTTGTTAGCGACGAGTTTTCCTCGATCTAATTGGAAACGGTGCAAATGGCATTAATCTTCATAAGGTTGACAACTTCATTAGAATAAGCTCTCTGCTTGAGTGTAAACTGCTCTCCTCAAAGATACCCAGTGTTCCGCATTCAAGTGCCTCAAAATGTATTCCCAGTTTATTATTATCTTTAACAACTTCTGTCATTGCATGAGAATCTCATTTCTGGTTCCTGTTTGCAACAATTTAGAAATGAAAATTCAACAAAATCATCAATCGAACGTGTTTATTTCTGCATCTGAATTCTTTGTAATTGTAAACTTTTTCAAATGAAATATTTATTTCTGAGACGAGCGCTTAAAATCGAGCTCTTAATATTAAAAATGCAGGTTACTTAATTGATAATATATTAAAATTTATTGTTATTATTAAAATACTTATAAATCTTTATGCGAAGAATTATTCACAGTATCAAGTTTAATAAAAAGTTGTAAAAAGTAACGGATAGGTTTAAACTGAATAAGAAGGATATTTTATGAATTGTAGGGAAATATCTAAAGCTAAATCCAGTAAGATCGTAATAATTGAAGTTCCATAAGAAGTAGTCAACTGTTATATGGCAGTAATAAAACCCAGACACTTTGGTGAAGAGCAAAAAATAAGACTTTCTTTTGTACTTATTTCAAACAGATTTTTTCAATCGATAATTAAATGGGATTATTCATTAAATTCGTTTTTAACAAAAAACTTAATTAAATATTTATTTATGTGAAAAACAAGTTGCTTGAAAGAAAAATAATGAACTGTTTTTTATACCTATTTTTTTTGCTTAGAATTCTTTGCCAAATATATTTCTATAAACATTATTAAATATTTATACATGTGATAAAGCAAAGAACTAAGAATTAACAAAATCAAAATTTATTTCTTAATTAATTGATTACTTTCATCAAGTTATAAGTCATAATCAATTATTTATGTCCATCCAATTTAATAAACAACCTGATTAAATTTAATTGAGGTTGAACTTATGGCAGTTCGTCTTCTTCTTTTTGCACTACGAAACACAATTATTTTGAATATGACATTTAAATTTTATTTACAAAATTTACTATGTTATTTGTAGACCTAGTTAACTGTCCGGGAGTGTATTATCTTCCTCTCTGACAGTGCTTAAATAGTATAATGCCAATAAACTCTGCATTGATTTGCTTCCGCCTCTTAGACAGCCCCACACTACCCCCCCCCCCCCATTACCCACCCCTTTCACCTAGACTCATTGCTAATTAAAAATGTGAAACACACACATAACACACACATAACACACACACACACATACGCACAACTTAAATCGCTTGCAATTTATCAAAGGCATAAAGCAGAAAGAGATTTTTTTTCTTTGTGTTGCATGCCACGGATATAATTTTTTAGCAAGGCGCTGAAGCGCGGCGCGTATAATGCGCATAATTTCTATGCCACGTTGGTCACCCAAAAAGTAAATGCTGCAAGTGCAGACAGTTGGAAGGGGTGAGGGGGGCTGAGGGCAGTGGCAATAAGCGACCTTTGTGCGACGACAAGCGGCAGCCGCAACAAACAGGCACAAACATGGCGTCAGTTAAATTTTTTTTGGCAATGAGCAATGAGTTGGGCAAGGGGCGCAAGGGCGGGGGTATGTAGAGTGGGGAGGGGGAATCAGACAACAAACAAAAGAGGTACACGCGAAAATAAAACCTATTACCGGAATCATAATTATCTTTTATGGCCGCGTCTGTCATGACAACATTATGGCCAGGCCAGGACTGCGCTTCTGGGACTGGGCTTCTGGCCCTGATCCGAGCCAACACGTAGCAATAAAAAACCGCGAAATGCGGCCAAGTAGCAAAAAAAAAAAAAGTAAATATCATAAATTACGCGCGCACAGGCGACAACCCCCTAAACCCCCCTCCTAGACCCCCTTCAACTGCCCGCCTCTGCGCCACAGCACAAATTATGTAGTCGGCATAAAATCGCGCATATTTTCATTACGCGACTGTTCAGGGAGGGGTGTGGAGTATCAAGTGAGAGGGGCTTGGGGGGTTTGGGACGTGGACAAAACAGGTGTTTTCTAATTTATTGCAACACAGTTCCCCGCCCCACCCCCCGCAGCAGGCACCCTTCTCATTATTATTATTATTATTATTATTGTTGTGTTGACTTTGAGTTATTAAAAGTGTGTTTTAGAGTCGAATGAGGGGGGGATGTGTGGGGGGTTTGTATTGTTAACGCCTGTCTGCAGTTGGCAGACAAATCAAAGTATGTCACCTCCCCCCCCACCTCCACCACCCGCAACACTTCCTGCCTGGCGACACTTGTCATGTGTTTTTTAATTTCTAATATTTCACGCGTTTTATATAAGCACAATGCAAACTCTCGCTTTCTCTCTCACTCTCTCTCTTTCTCTCTCCCTCTCTGTCTATGCCACATCTAATGCTAATGCTGCGGCAGCTGCTATTGTTGTGCACTTGTGCTGCAAATTATGCGAGACACGTCGTTGTTGCCACCGCCGCTGCTACCGCTGCTGCTGCTGTTGTGGATCTCATTTTGCTGGGCGAGGTGTGCCTGAGGTGTTTACCACAAAAAACAAACACACAAACAAACAAATAATACACTCAAAGAAAAAACACTATAATCGAGAGAGCTTTTTTTTTGCTGATTGCAGCTTTTTTAATATAGAAATTTTTAGTTCATAAAATCTGCAGTTTCTAAACCAATCTTAGAAATACAATTTGAGTTAGCCATAGGTTCAATTGGATGGTCTAAATTGTGACATTTATTAATGTTTATACTTATAAAATAAAGTTACAGTTTTTGAAATCGGAATACTCGCAAATATAGACGAAAATTACCAAATCCATTGTTGGCTGTTTTTCCTGATGAAGAATAACTGTGAAGATATCTAGTTAATTTTAAAAATATATTTTAAATATCATACAGAAAATATAATATATAATAAATATAAATATATAATATTATAATATAATATTAATAATATTATAAAATAATATTAATTTATTATTTTTGGAAATACATTTTAAAAAGCCTTCCTTAAAAGAGAAAAAAATAATTTATAAATTTCGGGAACAATTTGGAAGGTTTGCCATTAATTGACAATCCAAATAATTTGGCGATTATTTCTGATTTTCGTTTATTTTGCCTCTAAAAACCGTTGGCTTTAAAAAATAAACTTGATGAGTAAAAAAATGAAGTACGAATCAAATTAAGCAAACTTTGCAAAAGATTATATTAAATAATATAATAATATATATTTTAAAATATTCATATATATATATAAAATAATACTAAAGGGGCAGATTCTCAGATCAAGGAAAATATTTATAATTTAAAAATAATCAGGATATATTTGATGGATTCTTGAGTTGCATTATTCTGCCATTTGCAGACTTTTGTGAATCGATTTAAATAAAGTTGATTTATTTGCGAATGGTTTCCATTATTGGCTTAAGATCTTTGTGACTTGATCTTTTCGCTCTGTGTATATACGTGTGATAATTTAGCGCCACAAAAGTTTTCTTCAAAATTGCCCAAGGCCAAGTGTGTGGCATGCCCCTTGTTGTTCTTGCCACTGCGCAGCAAACAACACAAAAAAAAATATCAAGAAAAAAAGCGCAATTCACGTGCTGTCTTTGTGCTGTTGTTGTTGTTGTTGTTGTAATTGCTGCTGGTTGCCTGTTGACAGGACACTTCAACTATTGTTGTTTGCACTCCCCCCAAACCACTGTGCACAGTGTCCTGTTTAATTCAGCATGAAATTGGTTTGTATTATTATTTTGCAGTCGTCGCTCGTCGAAGCCGGCGGCGATGCTGCGACTCTTCAACTCTGTGGCAAAAACACCTTCAAAACTGTCAGCATCAGTTGTTTAAAGCTTTAACCGTGGCACCACACACACACACGCACACACACACATACATACACGAACACACACATGGAGAGTAAAACTGAAAGTTTGCTTTGATGCTGTGCTGCTGCTTTAATTAAAAACTGCGCTCGCCGAGTAACTAGCACTTGATTAATTTTTGGTTGCACGCAAAACGTAACGCGAACAGAGAAAAAAAAAGCGAATAACAACAGCAACAGCAGCCCGAAAGGGAGCCACAAGCAGCAAGTGGCAAGCGGCAACAAATTGCTGCCCAGTTGCTGGGCGGAACAACAAAAACAAAAAAAATAAAGGGATCCAAATTAATTATGTCCATGCAACGCTGTCGGTGGCCCCTACACTTAAAAAAAAAATTGGCAAATCAGTTTATTACTCAGCAGGTTGTTTCTTAAAGCAAACTTTTTTAGAACAAGCAGCGTATCAGAAATAATTGCAAAATTATTTGGTTTATCAATTTACGGTAACCTTTCAAATAAATTATTTGTAAAGTAATTTTTTTCTCCCGTTTTAGGGGGGACATTTTAAAATGTATGTTGGTTTTTTTTCCGAGTGTACCCGCGATTTACTTTACGTTATCAACGCGTGCTCTGCATACGTGGACGCCGGCGATCCAGATGAGGAGCGGGAAGAGGAGTAGGATGAAAAGCGGACTGAAGAGCAGAATGAGGAGCTGAAGCAGCAGCATTATGAGAAGCAAGATGAGGTGCAGTGTGAGGAGCAGGATGTGGAGCAGCACATGTACAGCAATAGTAGCAGATAATTTTTAAAGGCGATTTCTGTTTTTGCACTAAGCGTTTCACATTTCCATTGCATACTTTTCAGCGCACGCTGTGCCTGATGATTCTGTGTTGTGCTTGGTGTGTGTTGTGTGTGTGTGTGTGTGTGGTGTGTTGTGTGTGTGTGGTGTGTATGGGCGGTTTGCTTTGATATTGAATTTTTGGTCGAAATGAAATACGAGTTGATGAACCTGACTTTTGTTGCTGGCTTTTGGGCGTGATCATCGCCCTGCCGTGATTTAATGTCTGCTCAGATTATAACTATTTATGCAGAAATAAATGAAGACAAAATTCACATTTGTTGAAGTTGAAATGTACAATTATTAATAAATTTTTTTATATTTTATTAATAATAAATTTACAGTTGACATTGATATTCTTCAGATATAATTAGAATAGAAAAGTTTTGAGTAATCAGGAAGAATTATTCATCCATTTGAAGAGACTCTTATTTTTTATGAAAGAAAAGAAAACTTTAAGAGGTGACATCTAAATCGTATATACATTTTTTTTTCTTGACAAAATATAGACAAATTATATAAAGTATATAATGTATCTAATGCTCTTTAGAATATAAAAATTACATATTTATTATGAATGCAATCTATTGACCTTTTAGATATAATTAATCATTCTAAATATGTATATACTATAATTCCCCCAAATATATATTTTAATGTTACATAGGTTATGCACTGCTCTGTCTTTTCTAAGTAATAAATACTGCAAATCAAAACTCTGTTTTTTAGAGTTATTCGGATATTCCTATAAATATACGTAAATACGTAATTTAGAAAATTTTTATGCTCTTTAAATATATATTAAAAAAAAAGAATGTTCGATGTATAAAAAAAACTCATTAAAAAAAAGGAAATTCAGTTTTGTCAAATTGATGACTTTCAA
The DNA here is from genome assembly GCA_035042125.1 of Drosophila longiperda. Lineage (NCBI taxonomy): Eukaryota > Metazoa > Arthropoda > Insecta > Diptera > Drosophilidae > Drosophila > Drosophila longiperda. The sequence goes on along the minus strand of JAWNLV010000010.1, from coordinate 7,838,373 downwards.
AATAGACCAATCTTTTGCACTTATAATATGTAAAAGTGTTTTGCATAGCTTGAAATTTATTCAGCTTTAAAAACTTCTTCAAGTTGTTTGAATTGAATATGAATTCAACTGGGAAGCAAATAAAAGCTGACTGAGAATATGTGTCATCAACTGGTAAAACTGAAATTGTGAACAGGTCTCAAGTGTTGTGTGGAACACACTCAATTTTCATTAGGGTTTTTTGGAAACAAAGCAAATACTGAAATGTCTCCGGCAACTCCACACATATTAAATACAATATTAATAATCTCGCTTGGCATTGTCAGGAAAAGTGCCCAGGGAGATGTTTATATATGCGTACAAGTGTGTGTGTAAGTGTGTGTGAGTATGAGTATAATCATGCCGCACATTGTCTACGTCTACACACCAAGAGTCATCACTCATTCACACACACACACACACACACACACACACACAGAGAGAGAGAGAGACTCGCAGCAGCCACGCCTGATTTTTACCTAGAGCGCACGTTGGGCGCCAGACTGGCGCCAGTGGCAAACAAAAGCCTTGCCACATTGAGAGGGTCGCTTAATAAAGCGAGGATGCTGCAACGTCAACTTGAGCTTAAAGCCACGCAACTGATATGAACCATGCCACCTTGTCGCACAGATAGCTAGCTCCTTGAGGCAAATGTTAATGTAAATGTTTGTCTGCTATTTGAATTTTAATTACTTTTTGTCGGTTTCGGTTTTTCGCGTGGCGCACAAAAACTATTTATGCCCCACGTTGCTCCATCTCCAAAAAAACTTTCTAATAGAATCTGGCCAGGAAACCATAAAAACTTTTGCAACCAATCAAAAGGTGGGGCACAGCATCAGCAGCTATAGAGTCAAAGATTGTAATGCGCCTTAATTGAAACAAGTCCCAAACCAATTGCCTGCCACACAGCCACTTAAGCCGAGTCCAAGTCCAAGTCCAAGTGCCAAAGGTAGACGCCACAGTGGCTCCCAGTTGCACAATCAAAAATCAGCAGCAGCAGCAGCAGCACTCAACGATGGGTAGCATAAATTTTCAAATTGTTAGCAATGAGTCCTTCACCTCCCCCCCCCCCGTCACTTTGAAACGGAAACGCCTAATTCCAGCCGCTGAGATTGAGACTACAACACCCCACCAACCCCCCCTCCTGAACTCTGCTCGTCGTCTGGCAGCTGTTTCAGGCCACAGACAGCCAACTCAGTTAGTCGCTTTTTGGGGGCAGCACGGGAATTATTCGTGGACTGCGTTGCTCTCTTTTATCAGATTCAGTTTTCTGCGATACACTCAGAAAAATTACAAGGAATTTTTTAAATATGTCATTCCTACGATTTAGAAAGTGTTTTTCAAAAAGCCAAGCTTTATTTTTCCATAATTTTTTATATTTTATTTAAAAAATTGTACATAAAAATGTTTAATTTGTTGTGTGCTTTTTATATGTTTTTATAAGTAACTCTAACCTTTAATTTCCTTATACAATAATATGAATATACAATACAAATTTTTGGGCATTTAAGAATTACTCATTTACAACTTTTTAAATAGCTTAAAAATTCATTTAATTTAATTAAAATTAATAATTAAATTTAATAGGCAAACCAATTTCATATTTTTCTGAGTCTTAGAAAGTATGTTTTTTCTTCAAATTTCTCTTTTGTACGAAATATTTTCTACTATTAACAACATGTATTTTTTAATAACACAAAATATAATTTTGTTACTACAAAATATTTATTAAATTAGAAATTTATTGTCGATTTCTAGCAAGCTTTTTAAGATAATTGTTTTTTCAATTTAAAAATTATTTCTGAAACTGAAAAAAAGTTGAGTTTTTCAAAGAATTTTTTTTTTAGTGTAGCAAAGTTCGGTAAGCAGAAAGAAATTCAATCAAAGGTACAAGTTAATCCCGCGTGAGTTGATAAAGTTCACAAAAGCCAATTTATTTGCCAGGCGTAATAAGTTTCAAAGTAAATGCGAGCGATTCGCATTCTTTATTTTTATTTTTATACTTTTGATTTACAAAAGCTATAACGATTCTCAATTTGTGTAAGACTAGGTAAATGCATAAAATCTGCATTTTTCATCTAACAGGTTTGCAGACAAGCAACAATTTGTGGCATGTGCCTTTTAACGTTGACAAACATTTATTTATTGTGTTTAAATATTGAACATAGAATTATTTTATAGTGAATTAAACACATTTCTTAGCATGAAATCGAATTATTGAAAACAACTTAAATGGGCTGACTTTACAAAATATTTTAAGTAACATATAAAAAATAATTTAAATAAATAATTCATTGAACAAAATTTAGAAAAATAGGAAAGAATAATGTTTTGCAAAAATTGTAAAGATTATTGCAAAATGATTAAAATATTTTTAATTTGTTTTTTTTATCATTAAAAAATATTTTGAAAGAGGTTTAAAATTGTTCTATTCTAATTTACATTTTATTTATATTTAATCTGATAAGAAAAGTGTTTATTTATTTTACTGATGTGATAAGAAGATTAAATTACAGTATTTGGAATCTTATATTGAATTTTCAGATTCTAAGCTAAAGCAAATAATTTTTTAACTTATGTTTTGGAGTATCAAAGTGAGTTGAGTTGCAATTTGCCGCCAGACAAAACTTCTTTTTTCCCAGCAACTTGCAGACAGCTACAACTATTTAGAACTGCTTAAAAATGTGTATTTTTCAGATACTGTTTTATTGAAGTGATTTATGAAAAAGCACGCAGGCCACAAACAAGAAATATAATAATAAAAAAAAGCTCAAAGTGCGTTTAGCATGTTTGCAACTCGTTGGAAAATCACGCGCCTTTGAAGTCACTACACAAAATAGATAGAAGCGAATTGAGACTTTGAGCTGTGTGGCATGCATCATTATGGAGTCAAAAGGAGTTTGTCGACAAAGAGAACGGGGCTTTTGTGATTTTTGCACATATCCTCAATTAGTGTTAAGAGCTTGTCAAACAAGCAGCGAAGATTAAAGCGACATGCCACATGCCACACACCCCGCCCCCCTTCTCTCTTTCTCTCTCTCGTATCTCTGAGCTGGAAGGGGCGTAACCCGAAATCGATTGTTAGATTTGCCGTCAGCTCATTTTACCTCCAAATCGCAGCTGGGGCAGTGTATAAAAGGCAAACATCTAATTGCCTGGACAGAGCAAATAATGGCACAAGACACAGGGGACTACTTACGACGAAGTGGCAGTGGCAGTGGCAGTGGCAACTGTGGCAGCAACAGCACTTGCTCCAGGCAAACATGCTGCAACAACAACAACAACAATAAAAAGGTGAAGGATTAATAGCAAATAAATTGATGTTGAAAAGGCGATTAGAGCAAAGTGAGTGGACGATGGAGCGATGTAGAAGCGATGGATTACACTGCTCTCAAGTGTTGTGGAGAGTTTTCCATTTCGAGCTTGCCACATAAATCATTTTCCAAAATTTACCTATGAAAAGAAAATGTCAACGCTCCACAGAAAAATAAATAAAAAAAAAAACCAACAAAATTGCAAAGTAAAACAAAGTTGTGAATAGCCGCATTATCATATGAATTTTTGTGTGGCTAACAAAAAGCCAAATGTTGCATAAATTTGAGAGCCACATGATGGGTGTATATGTGTGTGTGTGTGTGTGTGTGGCACAACAAAAGGTAAAAGGCAAAAGAGGGTCAACAGCCAAAAAGCTAGCTGGACAAAGAGTGCATAAATTTTCATAAATTTTCATGTGGGATACGCTGGCAACTTTGATTTATTTGATATTTTTTTGTGTTTTGTTGTTAGTTTTCTACACATGCTCATCATAACATGAGATTGTATTTGAATTTAGGGGAGTTGGTGCGGAGGGTTGCGGTTGGGGTTTGCTTTGATTGCCATGAAAATTGAGCTTGCAACGTGTGACGAATCGCATAAAAGTTGCGCAAAAGAAAATCGATCGCAGAGCAAAATTCTCCAATTCCCCTTTAAGATTTAAGCTGGAAATGGAAACAGAATTGGATATGGAATGAAATGGAAATGGAAATGGATGGTGGACTGACCTTTTGGCTGGCTCACTTTTCACGTTCATTTTTTGGAGTGGACAAAATAAGCAAAAATAAAAGTGGTTTGCATGTTGAACAGAAACAATCAAATCGCAATTTACTGGCTCATGGAAAAGCGATTTATCGCTGGGGAAGTTAGTTGGTCATAAAACATCCATTAACTTCATGTCAATGTTGCATATACGCACCAAGCCAACATTGATCTTCCACTTCCAATTCCCACCTCCCCTCCCCCCCCTCGTTGGTTAGTCAACGGCCGTTCATTTGCGGTATACGTCCACAGGCCTTGCCACATAGTGTCCACTGTGTCCAGTGTGTCCTCTGCGTCCAGTGCACACTGCAAATTGCTCGGCTCCGCCTCTGCAACATGTCAGCGTTTTATTTGCTTTTGTCCAAGTACCAAAACCCAATGACACGTGATAAGAAATGGCAGGCGGCATAAAAAAATGTGTTTTGCTAACAAAAAACAAACTGACAAAAAAAACAATATGAAGTAAAAAATTAGAAATGAAATTTGCTTCACAGATGCTCTTCAAAGACTTTTATTGATATGAAGGAAGACTTAGAAAAATATATATGTTTTTTTTATTTAATGTCAACTAAATAAATTTTAAAAAATGATTATAAATATTTAAACGGTTTCAAAGAACTTATTTTTGTATATATAAAATTGCATAAAATATGTTTATGAGTTATGAAAGATAAAAGCAAGTTTCTATCAAATTATTTTATATTTATGGAATTTTTACAATCGATCAATAATCTACATCAATATATCGATAACATTTTTAGCATTGTATTTTGTATTGTTATCGGTCATTTAAAAATGAATTAAATTAAATAAACTTAATGTGACTATGAATCGTGCACAGACATGCATTATACTATTAACCTATTAATCCATTAACCCTATGTGGAAAAAGAGTATCCAAATTAAAAAAAAAAAAACATAATCGAAAAAGAAAGAAGAAGAAAAAGAATTGCACACGTTTGCAAAAGTAATTTTGCAATAGCCGCAAAGAAATGTCAAAATTTTTGTCGCACTTTTTTGTAGGCAAGCAACTTGAGTGGAATTTTCCATGCCCCTCAACCGCTAACTACTCCTGCCCCTTGCACTCGACAAGAGTTAATTGTTGCTGGTGATAGGTGGCAAGTATAAAGGGGGGTGTGTGAAGAAGTAAGCACTTTGAGGCTGTCATTGCCACACAGATATTTTGTCGGCCAAGTCTGCGGCTGTGGCACTTAGCCATAATGTGTTACGAGTGCGGCACAAACTTTTGAATTACCTCAGTTACCAGCGAGTAGATGAAGAAGTTGAAAAAGAAGATGAAGAAGAAGAAGAAGCAGAAAATGTGTCTGTTACCGTTCTCATTTATGCCGTTTCAAGTTGCGCAACGAAGCGTTTTGCTTTCCCTTCTTGCCACTTTGCCACAATCTGAATGTTTGTCTTTCATTTTTGGTGGCTGCCACGATTATTACCTGCTGTTAAAAATTCCCATAATCTAACAGATAATAATTTAATGTGCCACTTTTACTGGCGCACATTAAAAACTTTTGGCCAAAGTCTTTCAATATGGCTATGTAAACAGGTAATTGTGTTTAGCTGTGACTTCATACCCCCCCCCCCCCACCCAAGCCAGGGGATTCACTTTGAGATTGAGTCTGTGAGTTTGTGAGTGACAAGCAGAGCTGTTTGTTGCCCAGCCAGTTGCCACTAAATCATTTTTGGCCAGCACGCAACACTTGTTAGCCATGTCATAAGTTGAACCACCCCCTGAAAATGTGCGAACATTGCCATTAGCACTGCAGGCAGGCGACTTATCTGGCCAAAAGAACTCCGCCCCAGCCAATGTGAAGGTATCTCCTGGCTAGATATATGTTTAGGTAGCTACACTCCGAGAAACAACGACAAACCAACTACATTTTTTTTATGTTTATTTTATTAAGATATTTATTTTTAAAAGTAAATTATTTCAATTATAACAGAAATGTTTATTTTTTTGTATACATTTTAGTTAAACATGTAAGAAAAAATCTGAAAAAAAATATATATATTTTTCTCAACTTTAGATAAATCGAAATTAAAATAGTTTTTTTTTTGTAAATTTTTTCTGAATAATAATGCATTTTTTTTAACTTTATATTTATATATGTATTTCAAGAGATTTTCATTTCAAAATTGCAGTTAATTTTTTTTTCGAGTGTATATATATTTTTGTGTATAGGTAGCAAGTGTCTCGACCGGCTGTCTGTTGGAACTTTTGAAAGTTATGCGCATTTGTGCTGACCATTGGCATTTTGCAGCTAGTCCAGCTATTCCAGCTAGTCGAGCTCGTCCAGCTTTTGTTTTTGCACATGGTCATCATGGTCTGTGTGTGTGTGTGCGTGTGTGTGTGTGTGTGTGTGGTCGGTCGTGGCAAAGGTCGACAAAAGGCGGCAGCAGCTGTTGCCCAACCGTTTTGTCTGCCGTCTGCCGTTTGCCGTGTCGAGTCCTTTTTTTGCAGTCGTCGATTGGATGCGCATCCTTGGCGTGTTTGGCAAACGATTGGGGATTAATACTTTGCCCAGTTTTTGTGTCGTTTGGCGCAGTTTATTGAAAAGGTGACACTGCAGCCAGTCCCCACTCTGCCCGCTGCCCGCTGCCCGCACATGTCCAAAGTTTTACTCCTTGTTCAGCAGCGCCAAAGTTTTGCGTGTGCTGTTTGAATCTCTTTGTTTTTTTTCGATATTATCGACGTGAAACATATGTGAACATGTCGTTTGACACATTTGTCAGTTGGCTTAAAGCTGCACTTGGCCTTAAAGCCATTTCCTGTTGCCAAAATTGCGTAATTTCCATTCGGCTCTCGCACAATTGTAAACCACTTTGCAGCCAATTAGATGCTTTCAACAGTTCCTCACTGAGTGTGTGTGTGTGTGTGTGTGTGGGTGGGGGTGGTAAGAGGTGTGTTGTGTTTATACACTCAGAAAAAAATTGATGTATGTATCTAAAAGTCAAAGTATTTCTTTTCTTAATTTTTGGGTACTTTTCTTGAATTCTGAATAAATGAATACATTTTCTTTTGTGTAAAGATAACTTAATTATTAGCTTTTTTGTTGCTTATATTATTAATAAAAATTAACAATCCCAAGCATAATTCTAATAAAAAAAAATTAAATTACTTTTTTTTGATTTTAAGAACAAACTTTTATATATTTTCGAGTTTGCATGTTTACTTTCCAGAAACATTTTGAGATTAAATAATATGCTTTGCTAATATTTGAAAAATATTTCTGAAAACAAGAAAAACTTTTAGTCTAGTTCGATTTTTCCTGAGTGTATGCACACGCACACACACGCACATTCGGTTGCACGTACGTTGACAAATGACGGGCACTGTTAACGGTGTTTGGCAGCACTTGTGCGCCTCATTATGTGGCATTTGGGCTAACCGCTTTAATTAGCTCTGCAAGCGGCGCCCACACACAGAGTGAGAGAGGGACAGAGAGAGAGAGAGAGGCAGATAGAGAACAAATGCAAGCTGCAGACTGAATGCGGGCCCAAAACTTGCATGTGGTCAACGGCAGCCAACCTCAAAAGCCACTTGGGCGGCTGCAACACAAAACCCAACCCACTTTCAACAACAATTGTCGAGTGCAGTGACACAAAATGTTGCAAATACGACACTGCTGTTGCTGTTGCTGCTGTTGCTGTTGCAAGGCACCTTCCTGCCACGGCTGTCGTTGACTTTAATTGAGTCACAAATCAACCAAAATATACTACAAAACACACTCGGCTTGTGCCTCGCTAATTTATGACACGCAAAATGTTGCATACTTGAGGGGTTGTGTGTGGCAAGGGAGTGGGGGACACCTGCTGAAGACGTTGTCGGCATTAATTACCCCACTAATGAGCCGCAAAACAGATGCTGAGGTAAACAATTGCTGCCACTTGGCTTAATTATGCTAATTCAACGAAATCTAATTTTGTACAACTATCAGTAAAACCAGAAATATTCCACGCATTTATTTTTTATCAGGACAAAATTGTTGTCGCGTTGGCGCCAACAATATTTAAAAAAAAAAAAAAAATAGAAAACATGAATTTGCAAACCGCATAAAACGAAACGAAACGAAATTTGCCACCCGAGGGGGGTTTGCCCAAGGGTGAAAAAAAGAGACGCTGAAATTTGCTTGTTTTTCAGTTTGCTGTTGTTGTTGTTGTTGTCAGCGTCACAGTTGCTTCCCTGGCTTTCATATTTTGAATACAAATTGCTTTATTTGCGCTGCTGCGCCAATTTGACATACAACACAACCTCATCTCCCCTACTACCACCACAGACCCCCTCTACAAAATCTAAACTACACTCGCCCCCCACCCTTTTTGAATGCTGTGCCAGTTTCGGTCGACTTCATTGCGAATTTTACATAGATATAAACAAGTGCTCAGAGCATTCAGTCCACCTTTTCGATACCCTGTACTTATTAGCGATGGGTTGAAGGGGAATTTTGAAGTTGTGTAATTAATAAATTTATACACAAATGCATAAATAAATTTAAATGAAAACAACTTAGTGTGAATTTTAAATATTTATAAAAATAATATTGAGCTTTCAAATATATATAATAACTATAAATGGCACTTAGTATAGGGTATGCTGTCGTCGAGCTCACCATCTCTCTCTCTATACTTCTTTCTGTCGTTTTGTATTTGTACATATTCTCATTATGTCTACAGCTTAAAACCTTTTGAATAGATACCAACACAATACAGGGTACCTCCACGTCGTGCTTTCTTTCGCTCCCTCTTTCTCACTCACTCTATAACAGTTCTTCGCGCTGTCGTATTGTGTGAGTGTGTTTGCCCTTTTTTTTCTTTCTTTCTTGTCTCTGGCACTTCTTTTGCATTTTATTACAAGCCACATGGAGGGCTTTGATTCGCCAAGGGTTGCTCCTGGTTACTCCTGGGTTGGCAGTCTGTAGTCATCGTCAATAGGTAGTTCCTGGTATTTTTTTTTTTTGTTGAAAACAACAAATTGCTCCCCGGTGAGCGTTTGGCAGCATTTGGCAATGTTATTTGCATGCCAGCTTTTCTTGGGCGCGCTCGTCTCAAATCTGAAATACATAATAATTTAATAATATTTGTCAGGCAGAGATAAATCATCTGCAGTTAATATGACAATGACTGACAGACGCAGCAGCAGCCGCAGCAGCAACAGGAGAAAATAATCATCTGTATCAAGGTAATATGACAACATTGTTGACAAATTGCCTGTTTTGGTTTTTCATTTTTTTTTTTTTTTGTGTGTATTTTTTAATGTTATGCGGGTATTAATGTCATGCGGCTTTACGATCTAGATCTGTGCGTGGCGAAGTAGGGCAACTTTGTTGCATCGACATACGCATAAAAAACTAGCTCTCAAATTAGCACGAACTGAGCCAAAAATCTGAACAACATTTTACGACTTCATATTTGCGATATATATGCAGATTTCTCTGTTTTTGACTGAGGAAGTTATGCGTAGGAAATTTGTTTTAATTAGCTGCTGACAACAACAACAACAACAACAACAAAATGAACAGCAAATAAAACACGATGTGGGTTAGGCATCAACAAAGTAGCGTCAAAACATCCGCTCGCTAATTTTAGCGATCTATAAAGTAAACCTCAAAAACAACAACAAACACATACAGAAATACACCCCCACTTTTGCAGATATACATATCATATATATATATATTTGTATATATATATATCTGCGGCTTGTTTCTCGACCTTTGAGGCAGGCGTTTTTTCATACCCTGCTTGATGATATTTTAATTGAGGTTTTGAGGCTTGAAACATAATGAAAAGGCTGTCTTTGATTAGCCATTTTTTTATACAAGGTTAAATAACAAAAATAATAAAAATAATAATATAATTATACATAATATATATTTATATATAATGTGCGTCGATGTATCTTGGATTTTGACATTATTCTACTTCCGTTTTACTTTCGCTTTGTTTGGATAAATTCTGTCGCTTTTAATTTTTGATAAGTTTGTCTTTTTTTTTTTTGTTAGATTTACGCTTGTTAAAATTATTTAGAAAATTTATTTGTTTATTGAATATGCCTTTATATTTTCTGTTGATTTTTTGTTTAATTTTATTTGTTATGAAAGATTTCCCTCCTTCATATTTCTATCTTTAATTATTAATTAATTAATGTTTTTGTGAGTATTTTGTTTCAGACCTTTTTTTTATATAAATTTTAGAGCTTACATATAAGATTGTTTATTAACTATACTAAATATATTTTGCACATTGCCTTGTTCATCAACCCAAAAATACAACTATTTAAATTCTACCAGTTAGTTCCTAAGCATATTATGATATATTATATCATTAAAACTGTCTATGGAACAAGAGGTCGAATCTGATGTGCATGGATGTATCATCATATGAATATCTAAAATTGGTGTACATACTCTGAGAAGAAATAATAACAAAATTACGAAATAAAGAAGTCAGTCTTAAGGATTATAAATTCTTGTTCTTCATTATTAAACACAAATAATGATTGATATCTGTCCCAGTATAAGAATTATCTACACAAATTTATTTCCGTCAACTGTAAAAATAAAGTCTTAAAAATGCTTTATAATGTACCCAGACATATTTTTCATCATGCAGATTTTGTTAAGCAAAAAAGTATTGAACAATCTACAATCAGCAAACTCCGATTAATTTATTACCTGGGTACAGGGTATCTGCTAGTCGAGCTGTCTTAATTGGAACATCCTTACTTGTTACAACTTGTTTTGATTTGCCATTCGATTTGTTTACTCGGAAAAATCTTGTCTGGCGTCGAGCAGGTGCCTCGTTGGTTCCATAAACAAGAGTTTCTATCGAAAATGCCTCCCATTATTGATGGAAACTGGAAATTTGCGGTTGGAGCCAACAATTTTATGGCCTAAACGCATAATTTGATGACAAATTAATACAATGGCCATTTCGCTTAGCGATGGCCAACGTATGTGTTTTAATATTGTTATTTTTTTTGGCGATTTATGCGAGTATTTATCATGGAAACATATTAATATTATTATTATTATATTTTGCACATTGTGTGTAGAAATGATTCATTCAATTACATTGTTCACAGTTAAACAGATTGTGCTATATAAATATGGAATGGGATCTGTACCCAGAATAACAAATATACAATTGTTTATAATTTATGGTCAATTATTTAATATTCTTAAATTTGCACACTAAAAACATAAAAATTGTGTGTGGCAAAATATTTTTACTTATTTGTGGCTATTATTTATCTTCTGATGACATTTTTTAAGGTCCCATTTCTGTTGGTAAACAATTTGTGTGAATTTTGATTAGTGTGCTCAAAAGTCTATCTTTAAGAAATAGATTAATTTTTATTGCGTTTTCAGATTACGGCTTAATTTTTGAACAGAAAATATGTCAACTTGTAGTAGTATTGTTGTATTGTAAGCGCTTTTCTGTCATTTGGTTTTTTAATATTTTATATATTATATAAAAAATTGAATTTCATTAACTTTACTTAAATGTATGATGATGTTAATAATTAATTGCAAAGACAGAAGAAGTCTAGAAAACATTGAAATTGAAGCATGATTGATTGCGCAAATTTTTGGAAAAATTAATTTTGGTTAACCAAAATCTATTTTAGGCAAACTAATAACTGCAAATAATAAGCTGTCTAAAATTGTTTCAACATTCGTATTTGCTTCAACTTTAAAATAAAATTAAAATAATTCTGTAATTCTTAAAATGTCTCATTTATTTAATAAGTTTTCTTCAGTTTTCAAATGTGCTATTTGCAGTGCTAAACTTTACGTTATGCTAAGCGAATATCGTAAGGGGAAATTGGCCAAAAGCGTAGCGTTAACAAGAGCAACAGACTGTTAACGCGGCTAACAGTGGCTAAGAAGAGAATTCGATTCGCATCCATCTACCGCAGGCAGCGCCTTCAGTCGGGGAAGTGCCGTTGGGGCCAACAGACGGGGAGCCAACAAAGAAGCGCAGAGACAATTTTTTGGCGAGTTGGCCAATTGGCTGTTGACGGTTCTTGACTGTTGTTAACGGAAAACTTGTAACTGTGCCTGCAACTGAGACGGAGACGGAGACAAAGTCACATTTTGCCGAGTCGAGTTGCTCATCATTTGTCGCTACATCCTATGGCCAAAGTTTGGCCATTAAACTCGGCACAATTGCTGTGATTCATATGCCCCGGGAAGACCATCGCGTGGCATGTTGGGAGGAAGGTGCTTACTTTTGAGCATCGTTTTTATGACAAACGGAAGACACTTGAGCCAAAAAGTTGTTGTGCGAGAAAATCATATTGCGAAAGCCTTTGAACTATTGATGAGCACCACGTTGCCTACAATTAGCGTTAAGTTGCCACAAAAAGGGGCAGCTCCTAACTCCATACCTCACCCCACTCCACACTACACACTCCCCCATCCCTTTTGGGTGGCATTATTATTAATGTGTTCGGCCTTTCTCATTTCGTCTCTGAAATACTTGAAAAATGAACGTAGACAATTTTTGGCGCACCTTTTTGGACAACGCGGCGTCTTTTTGTAATGACTTTGTTGCTGCTATATATATATATATATATATTTGTAGATATATATATATATATTATTTTTTGGCACTGGCTGCCTTTAAAAATGAGTCTGCTGTCCATTGGCGCCGGGGTGGTTTTTTTCTCTGCAGCAGCCAGGCAAACTTGACAGCAATGTGAATGATTGAACGCGTGTCCATCAGAAATGCGTCTAATTGGTTTTTCTGCCAAGCATCAAAAATAAATAAGCTAGACAAAAAAAATACACAAAAAAATAAATAACAAAAAAAAAGGGTAACAACTGTCTGCTAAAGGTAATTTTTTGTAATTTGTAATTTACTTTTCGTGTTGCGTTGCTTATTAAACAAACCCTTCTGCTTGAAGGCCCTTCTTTAATGGCCTAAACGGATTTTAGCCTTATCTTTGTGCACCAATAAAGTAAAATCAAAAGCCTCAGCAACTGTTATCAATAATTTGTTTGTAAATTGTAATTTATAATTTACTTTTCCTGTTGCGCTGCTTATTTGACAATGAATGCCGCTGCTTAAGATCTAATCTTTAATCTTAAATAAAATATTAACAACTCAAAAACATTGACAACTTTTTTTTTTAAATTTAATTGTTTTTTTTTTTAGAGTTGCTCATTTGGGATTGCCTGCAACTTAAGGCCTACTCTTTGGTAGCCAAAACAAAACCAACTGCTATCAATTATTTTTTTTATTTATAATTTTTTTTTCTTGTTGGCTTTTAAATTTTTATAAATTTGTCTATTATTTTGTCTAGTTTTGCTACTTATTAAGAGCGGTAAACAGAACCAAAACCATTTTCAACTGCTTTTTATCATTTTTGTTATGATTATTAACTTAATTTTCTTTTTTCATTGCCTGCTGCTTTAGGCCTACTCTTTGGTGGCCTCAAAAAAGCCAAAACAAAACCAACTGTTAGCAATTATAATTTTGTTATTAATAATTTATTTTTCTTGTTGGCTGTTTCTTAATTTTTTTTAAATTTGTAAATTGTTTTTCTTGTTTCGCTACTTATTTAATGTGTATCTTTTCGCTTAAAAAGGGGATTCTTAAAGTTCAACTTTTCAGAGTCAATAAAATAAAAACATTTTCAACTGTAATCAATATTTTTTGTTATGATTCTTAACATAATTTTGTTGGATTTTTGGCTTGAAAAGCTTAATTTACAGCCAAGTCACACACACGCACACACACACACACACACTCGACACACAGATTTTTGTGTTATTCAATTTTGCAAACTAAACGTAAAAATATCATGTTTCCAAGGCACACACACACACAGCAAATACAAACAACAGGAAATTGTGCCATTGAGGCACAAAATACTTTTACTTACACTTCGATATCAATGTGTGTGTGTGTGTGTGTGTCTTTTTGGAGTGTGCAAAAGTAAATATCAGGTTAATGGTTTTGACGCCGCACGCAAAAATTTTCACTTTCACTCGGCAGCTGCTGTTGTTGTTGTTGTTGTTGTTATTGTTGATTCTGCTGCGTTTTCCACATTTTCCACTCAATAAACTTCTTTTCTATTTTTTTTTTGTTTTTTTCCTTTTCTTGTTAGCTGCGGCAACATTTTTGCCAGCGATAAGCAATTTTTGGGGCTCGGCTTTGAGTCCTTGCTGCGTGATTTGCTTTCACGTTTGCTTCATTTGCTGATTTCTGTTCAGCTTATTCCTGCTAAATGGTGCACCTTTTAGGGCTGCCTCGACTCATTGTCTTAAACGTTGCAAATTGCTTAATGTGCCACAAGAAATTGCCTGCCACGCTGCTGATGAACAATATAGATTTGACCCAGTTGCTGCCTGACAACAATTTAAAGCCAGCAGTAAAACAATAAGTAATATTATTTATCAGTTTTTAGCATATGCTGCTTTTTTCGATAATCAGCTGTCTTAACTTGGCCAGAACTTACGCGTTTTTCCTAATCGGTTTAGTTATCTATCAGGTGAATCTTCAGAAACAACTTTTGTTAATTTTTTAACATGGCTGCTGAATATAATTTTTTATATCATTTAATGAAGACAAAGTAATATTTGAACTTTCTAATTTGTGCTCAACAAAAGTTTGAAAATTAGGGAAATGTATCAACTTCGAATGGCAGAAATACTTCCATTAAACAATAAATAAAATAGAAGCAACAAAAAATATATATTTGTTTTAATACAAATTTTGAGAAATTTTTTAACAAAACGTGGCTTGCATTATTTTGATTAGAAACAAATGTCAATTAATTTTGGAAACACAATGATTTATTTCAATTTAATTTAAGTTATCGAGTTAAGCTATTTCGGATTTCCAAAAATAATTAGGTATTAAATTGTTCAAAATTCGAATATTTAAATTAAAAAAACTTCTAAAGTAATTTTACTAATTTATTCAATTGTGTTCTTATACGTTCATTGACTTTCCTAGAATACTGTTTATAAATAAACATTCATGAAATCTATGATAAAAATTAAAAATATAATTTAGTTTAATATGAACAGAAAGTGAAGTGGTTTCAGCAAAATATTACAAATATTTTTTATTATTGTTGATTCTGGTTAAGTCAGAGGTGGATCAAAGCAAGCTTAAAAAATGATTATCAATTTTGCACTTATTTCTCAGTTTATATATGATGTGTCATTAAATATTGCTTGTCTGCTTATCGTATAGAAAATTGGCAACACTTGCCCAACCTTCCCCCACTTCCCCTCTACTAGACCAAACCCCATCATAAGGATTGCTTATGTGTCTGTTTTCACACATTTGATGGCTAACTCACCCTAACTGTATTTGGCAGTATGCAAAGTGGGTGCAAGGTACAAATACAAATACAAATACATAAACAAATCGCCAGTTGGCCAAGTCGCTAAGTCGTTTTAATGGCCAATAAAAGCAAAATGTTGTCACTTTTTTCGAATTTGTATAAATTTTCATTGCCCGGGATAAGCCGATGCTGATGCTGATGCTGAAATACTATGTGCAATTTCAGTTAAAGGGTTGTTGTTGTTGTTGTTGTTTACGATGTAGCAAGTGATTCTTTGCAACTTATCGCATGCAACAACAACAACAACAACAACAAGATTTGCAACACTTTCTCGCTGCTTTTACTTTGCCTTTTACACTTTTCGCTTTCGCCTTTTCCTGTTTGCCTTTACTTTGATTTAGTTGCCTGCCACACCCCCTGCCCCACAACCAACCATGTTTGTATTTGGCTTGAAATCAATTTGTGTATGCGTGTTTGTGTGTGTGTGGCATGAAAAATAAATAAATAAATAAAACGCAAATCGTTGCAAATCGTCGCAAATCGGCAATCTGAAGCCAATTTGATAGCCTTCTGGCCCGAGCCGAGCGGCAGCCACATTTTATGGCAGCAAGCTTGCCACGCATTATGTCCATTTGATAATAATTTATGTTTATTAACTTATGCATTTGCAGTTTTTCAATTGCCACAAGCCAAAGCAACACCAGTCCACGCCAAGCCAGGCTAAGCTCGCAATTTCCATTTCCATTTGTGGCCAATTTTCCATTGCATACTTTAAGGCATCGCCAGAGCTAAGCTTCAAATCGTATAAATATATATATATACTCAGAAAATATAATGCACAGAATTTTAGAAAATTCGTCAAACTCAACGAATTCATCAAAAAGTTAATCTATAAAAATCAGTGTTTTCCTTTATTAATTTAATTTATCATTTAAATATATTAAATTTAAACCTTTGTTTGCCTCAAAAGTGAACAGAAATTTCCCTCTAATATAAAAGATTATCTAAACGAATTTTTCTAAAAATACGAAATTGTATTTCTACATTTTAAAAATGCTTATTTATGCCAAGAATAATAAATGTTTCTTATATCTTAAGACAAGAAAATCTTCTTAGGTTTCAAGTCGATTTTCAAAGGTATTTTTCACTGATTGTATAAATCGCAATACATGCTTTAATTTTTTTGGCTTTGCTACTCATAAAATACGTGGCTCATAAATTGTTTACCGTTTAGCCGTAAACTCAATGCACAAAACTCAAAATTCAAAACTCCAAAACTCAATTCAGCTTCTCTAATGAAAACTGGCTGCTTTTACAATCTCATCAAATGCTTGCCAAAAATGAATCCTTGTTTATGCCTATAACGTTGGCATTTTTGCATAATTTTCATATTATTTTACCTTAGGGCCAACAAAATCACAAAAACGGGTGCGGGGGTGAGTTGAGAATCCTGTGCATTTTTACCATCCGTAGCGCCAAAAAGTTTATTGATGTAATAAATTTGTATTTGCAGAGAAAGTTGCGCCCTTTGTTTTTCCACATGGCTGGCAAGCAGCCATCAGCCTTTGTCTTAGCACCACCCAAACCACACCAAAGGTGGCACCACCCACCCCCTCGGAACTCACCTCTCGTCTGCACATGATTTTATGTGCATTTAATAGATCGAACAAGACACCAAAAGGTCCTCCTTGCCATATGCCATATGTTTAACATTCGATTTATTTACGAGACACTCGTCGAAAATGCAACAAAAAGCGGAAGTGGAACCACGCATGAGTGTGATCGACTAGCTGAATACCCTGTTATTGCTTCTAAGATACCCGTAAAATAATTCTTAATTGATCGACTAGCTGAATACCCTGTTATAACCTATCTATGATACCTTCTTAAGGTAAATTTGGCAAAAATAAATGATATATAAAAATTAAGAATAAATGAACAGTGTAGTTAATATTCGAATAGTATTTAGTTTTACCAAACGAATTAAATTTTTTTTAAATTAACATTTTTAATACCTTTACAATTTCTTAAAGCGATTATTGTAAAACTAGTAAAACGTATTAAGACAATTTTAGACTTTGATAATGGGTAAATTTCAGAGATTCAGTCGACATAATAATTCGGTGACATTCACTGATTATATTTCTGACTTTTTAACACTTATTACTTTTTAATAATAATAATTGTTTGCTTAAATAATTTCAGCTAATCTGTAATGATTAAAATCATCTTTTATTAATTCAGAGTCCTCTTTTTCTGTTAATTTAGATCACAATTTTAAACTTCTTATCTCGCGTTTGGGCATATTACTTAATTCATAATATTTGTTAATGCTATAACTCTATAATACGTAGTTTTTTTATTTATTAATTTAACATTTAACTAAATTTGTTCTGCTTTTGTGCGATTTCTGCTTGAATTGGTGGCTTGTTAATGCAACTAATCAATTTGATCGGCATTTGTAGCAATTATTGAAAATGAAAACGAAGTGAAGGCACTTTAAATGAGTTCCTTTTTTTTTTGATAGTGCCCCATCACCTCCCCTTCCTTGCCCCTTTCATTTGCATTGGTTGTATTTGTTTGGCCTTAATCCAAAAATTATATGCGAAATGCTCGTAAAGTGTTTTTAATTTGCTGCAACGCCAGCAGCCGCTAGCGGGTGTGCGGTGAGGATGGGGGTGAGAACTGGGGTAGGGGGTGGGGGCATGTTGCAAGTCTTGGCCTGGCCGGTTGGCTGCGTGGCATAAACGCGTCATTAGCGCGTCGCCAAATTAGACATCAAATTTATGAAAAACTATCAAGAATTGCGACGCAAAACTGAAAACAGAAAACTGAAAACTTAATTCTGAATACGAAATGCTGAAGATTGGCGGTCGTCGCTTCTTGTCCCTCAGTGGTTTCTGGGTGGGCATCATGGACGCCTCTGCCATATTAATTGATTTAATAGGCCCAGCAATAAAATAAACATGTCTGTATACCCTGCCCCAAGTTGTATAAGACTATGCAACGAGTAGCATCTGAAATCCCAAAAATTATTTATATTCATATTATAATAAGTCAGAGATTCTAAGAGCTAAATTTAGATTAATACTTCTCTTATCTTAAAGATATCTTAAGACTTAAATTTAATTTTAAACCTTAGTTTTAGTTTTATGTTTCATATTTTTGCTAGCCCAAAAATCAGAAAATATAATCATCAGTCTTTTCACACTACTAAAAATTCTATATATATATAACAACTGTCATTTATACATCAGTTTATTAATAAAAAAAACTTGGGCTGTAAAAACCTGCTTAAAACTCAATATATATTATAAGCTTAATATAAACTAAACATTTTAAATTACTTTATTGCTTTAAAAATAAGAAATAAATATTTTAAATATAAATTTAAGATTTAGTTTTTCATTTGCGCAAAATATGCTTATTCGACTTGCCTGAGTATTTTCTATTTCTTATATAAATATTTTTAAACATTGTCATAAGAGCGCCTAAGTAAAAAATATCCGACATGCAAATACCCTATGCATAGCTCTAAAATACTTTATTTAGCCATAACTCAAAGCATTAAAACAAATTAAAAAGAATAAAAAAAATTGTAAATAAATTTTATGTTGATTTGTTAATAAGCACCTTACGTAATTTATGTTTTTCCACAGATTGTGGTTATTAAAGAGCTATGTACAGGGTATCATCAAGTCGTTTATTTACTACTTCAACGCACTCATTTGTTTATTTTGCGTATTTTTTTTTTTATTTTTGCCTCATTTTGCATTTGGTTTATCAATTAATGCGCTGCATTTTATTGTTAAGCACATTAACGCAGTCACGCGAAAACCAACAACAACGACAACAATACCAGACTAACTCTATACACACACACCGCCCACACACACATACATACATACACACACCGCACACCTCCCTCGTTGCATTTGCCAGATAATTGCGTGTGTGGCCGTCGAGGCTGAATTGCGTGTAAATTTTAATCCAATTGTGTGCAGCCAAAAGTGTGCAACCCACAAATGCAAACAGGCACAACACACACACACACACATATA
Organism: Drosophila longiperda; assembly: GCA_035042125.1. Classification (NCBI taxonomy): domain Eukaryota; kingdom Metazoa; phylum Arthropoda; class Insecta; order Diptera; family Drosophilidae; genus Drosophila; species Drosophila longiperda. The sequence continues at coordinate 7,818,903 of JAWNLV010000010.1, read as the reverse complement.
TATATATATATAGATATATTTATTTATGTGTGTGTGCGTATTTTTACACACATGCTTATAGATGTGTATTTATTTCGCGTACAGCTTTTCCAGCTGAATGCATTTGATTGTATTTTTCATTGAGCTACACACGCCCACCGCAAAGCCGCATCTCCGGCCACGCCCACTTTCCACCCATTTTCCACTATTTTCCCCATTTCCCCCCTGCATCTCTCCGGCCCTAAAATCAACCGCCCACGTGGCGTACTTTGTTCATTTCATTTCATTTCATTTGCCAGCAAATTTGTTTTTGCGCTTTTATCGCTGTGCATTTTATGTTCAAAGGTGAAACGCCAGCAACAACAACAAGCAAAAACAACAACAACAACACACAAGCAACAACAAACAAGGAAAACAACTCAAACAACAATCACATTTGGCCATGTTTTACAATGCACAATAGACATGGCCAAAACACGTTTTGATTGTTAATCGTAGGCCATATTGTGTAAGTGAGTGTGTGTGTTGTGCCTGTGTGTGTTGTGCCTGTGTGTGTTGTGCATGCGTGTGTGTGTGTGTGTTTAAGTGAGTAGATAATAAAATAAAAGTGCATTTAAATGATATGTGCCATATACTGAATACCTCAACCAAACATAAATATTTCGAATTATTAAACAAATTAAATTAATATAATAAAATAATCATTTTTTTAAGGTTAATCAAATGTTAACAATTTAAACTTAAAATTAAAGAAGTATAATTAAATGCATTTGTTAAAAAAAAAAACTAACATAATTAATTGGTTTCTTACAAAAAAAGATATATTTATATAAATAATTTATATTATCTTATTCTCAAAAGAAAATACCATTATTAAGATAATAATTAAAGTAAACTGTGTTTTTTCTTTATTTATATATTAAATGACTTTTGGAATCTTTTGTGATTATTAAAGTTTGTTTATTATAAATATACAAGAATATTAAATTAAAGAATTGGGTAAGATAAATATATATAAGATAAGATTTATAAGCTTATTTTTATCTTATCTTATATTTTATCTGTGTATAGTCAGCATGAATATAATTAAAAATAAATGTAACGAAAGTTAAGAAAAGAATTTAATACATATTTTTAAAATTATTTATAAAAAATATTAAGCTTATTTTGCATAAATAATAACATTGCAAAATGTTTTACATATTTATTTATGATAATAAGAAACTTGTAAGGCAAAGTTGACCAAAAGTTTGTAGCTACTTTCAATAGGTATTATTTGTAAAATTTTGAATTTAATTAATTATAAAATGTTATCTCATTTATTTAAGTGCCAAGAAGTTTCTCCACGCACTTTCTTAAATTCACATAACCTTTCAATATTAAAGTTATTATATATATATATATATATTTTAATGAAATCTTAAATTTCCATTGTATAAATAATACTTACACATTTTACACGAAGTTCAACAAGTAAGAGTGGCTTACCTAAAGTTTCTTGTAATTTTAATTTAGATTTATTTTTAAAAATGAATTAAAACCATAAAGTTTTCCCCCTTTTTTAAATGCCAAGCAAATCTATTTATACCCAAGCATATATCAAAAGTTGCTTCTTCTCTGTTCCTCAAGGCAAAGTCTCTAGTTTAAGCTGCCCCTTGTGGCATGCAACACTTCCTTGTACAACACCTCAAACAAAGCAGCTGCCAAGTGTCTGTCGCAACTTCTCACCTCAACTCAGCTCATCTGAAAGCGGACCTGAACCGAGGTGAACTGAATTGTTTGCTGAACTTTCTCATTAATAATTCCGCTTAAATGCTTTCTAATAATTTCCGCATAATTCATATCGATGAACGTTTTATGCAGCACTTGCGATAAGGGCAATTCCGTTGTGCCTCGTTGTGCCTCGTTGTCCTGGCTCTGTTTGCTCGCCAAACAAACAACACGTACAACAGACACACACTGATATACACACACACACACACCGACACACACACACACCGTTGCACACACACACCTATGTATTCATACTCGATTGATAACCTTAATAAAATGCTTCACATTATGCCAATCGATTGCACACCATGAATGTGTTTATCCTTTGCCTTTGCCACATTGCCTCGTCTAATACAGCAGCTTCTGGATTAACGAGGGGGTGCCGAGGTGACGGTGGTGCTGCGGTTAGGTGGGGCACACATCAATACAGGCTGTTGCCTCCAAAGCGCAACAATGACGAGAGAGAAAGCGTTAACGTTCAGCATCAGCAGCAACTGTGACACACTCAGAAAAAAAGTAGACCAGAAAACTAAAAAGTTTTTTTTAGATTTAAAAAAAATAAAATTTCTATAAATTATTCAGGATTTCTCTACATAAGCAATTCAAAAAATATGCTGATTTTAATTTTAAAAATATATATTTTTTTATTTAGAAAAATTAGAAATGAAAATGTAAATTTTAGAAAAAATCAAATATTAAATTGAAATGAAAATGAAATCTTAAAATAAATAATGTTAACAATTAAATTAATAATATTAACAAGTAAAATGATAATATTAGAGTTACTTGTACAAATATATAAATAAAATAAAAACTAATTTTATATTTTTAATTTTATAAAAATTATAAAATTATAAATAAAACCATTTCCAAATTCAGTTTGATTTTTTTTCCAAGTGCCTCAACTTTGCCAGGTTCGTGCACCTTGTGTTGGCCTCCAGGCATCCAATGAATTTCCCCACTCTCCCCTCAGCAATGCCACGCTCATTTACTGCTGGATGGGTTGAGGGGGCAGTTGGCGACAGGATGGTGGGTAGAGGGGGCGGCAATTGTGCAAAAAGTGCCAATAAAGCACATTCTTTGTTCCGCTTTGGCTTTGGCTTCGGCTCGCAAAGTGCTCAACAAAGCGGACCAGGATAACGTGTTAGTGTGTGTGCCAGTGTGTGTGAGTGTGTGGGTGTGCCTGAGTGTGCAAGGATAATAATAATAACGTATGAATAGGTAAAAACGTTGAAGGCATGCAGAAGTTGGTGTGGAGCGGAAGGGAACTCATCAGTGCATTTTAGGTGGCCATTGCCTGTGCTTGATTGCTTAGCTGTTCTAGCCAAGTGTGTGTTCTATGTGTAGTGTGTGTGTGTGTGTGTGTTGCCCGATTGTTTGCCTTGCCTCTGAGGTGCAGCATACACACACATTGTGGCACACACACCTCATTGATTTTATTGTGTTTTTTGCTGGGCATTCAAAGTGCTCATAAAAATGCCCACACAATAAAAACGATGATGCGGCTGTTGTTGACCCAAGCTCCAATTCCAATTCTCCAACTCCAACTCTAACAGCTTAGCCAGGACAATGGTCCAAAAAGCAACTAAGACATTCTCCCCAAACAATCCTCCAATTTACCCATTCCACCTGCCAACCTGATGTCTATTTTAGTGTTCCACGTCAGCTGCTGCTGCTTGCTGATTTTCTGTGTGTCGAAAATAGGTAGTTGCCATGCCTTTGCCTACACAGCGAGAAAAATTGGTATGTCAAGAGCTAAATGGCATAGCCTTTGCATAATGGAGTGGAAGCAAACAAAATTATAGTCTATAAGTTGAAATTTATTGAAATAAAAAATATGAATATTTTTAACACACAACAAAATGAACTTTAAGTTTTTTCTTTTTAGCATAAATTTAAGAAATGTAGTTAGACAATTGGTACATATTGAATAGGCACATGCAAAAAATGCGTATTAATTAAACACATTTTTAAGCCATTTCCATCAAGCCCAAACTAGGCTTGGTCTAAAGTTTTTCCTTTTTAGCATTTGATGCTTAATAAAATAATAAAAATAAAAACAAATATTATTAAGTATTCGAAGTATATTTACTGAACTTGCGGGATATTATACAGATCAAATTTAGATAAAAAGATTATTGAGATCGAACTACTATATCTTATATATATATATTATATAGTTATACAAAACTAAGCTGCGAGCTGCTTAAAAAGAATTTCCAACAAAATCTCTATTCAAATAATTGACTTTGGATGAATTTATTATACTCAGAAAAGTTAGTAAGGTAAAATTATAATTAATTATTATTTTATCTCATTATTTATTTATGTAAATAATTTCATGCTTCTATACAAAATTGACTTAAATGTCTTGTTTGATCGGGTAATCTGGCATTCTCAAAAATGATATAAAAGACTTTTGCAATCTGATTTGTACTATGAATTTTATTATAAACTGTAAATAAATAAAATATTTTTACTATTGTTAAATAAGTAAATATTTCTTTTTCACTTTTCATTGTGTATGCATTTTGTGTGTGTGTCTCGAGAACTGGTTGGATTTCACACGCATCCGTCACGCGGCTCGTCAGCCCTTCTGCTTAGCCCCACTCCTCGCCTATTTTTGAGTGTCAGGGGAGAGTGGAGAGCGGGGGGAGGCGACTCGTCAGCAACAGAATAAAGTGTTGTTAGGTCAGCCTAATGAGCTCAGGCAGCAAATGGATTTTTGTAACTCATCCGGGTGCCGTGCAAATGCAAGTAATGCGAAAAATAAAACTGAAGATGGAAAAAATATGCAATTCCAATTTGGCAGGCAAATGCATTTTGAACTGAAGTTTGTACTACAATGTTGCCGTGTTTTGTTGCCGCATCAGTTGCGGCAGTTGCAACAGCAGCAGCTTCTCTGGTGTCTCTGGTGTTAATTTGTTAGCACATTGCAAACGCGGCAGACAGTGATTAATTACAGTCCGCAAACTAAAATAGAAGCACAAATCCAACTCATTTTTGTCTTTAAAGTTAATTAGTTGAAAATGCGCTCAAATAACACAAATTTCGCTCACCAAATATATATAAATAAATATAAGAAAATAATATATATATATATAATATACGTATATATAGGCAGCTGTGTTGGTCTGGTCCGATATTAAATCGCTTTACCTGCGCCGCATAAATTTTAAATCCGTCCTGACCACAATTTGCGCATTAAATCATTTCCAGGCCATTGCACAGCACTGGGCGCCACCGCAGCGACGCATTCATACAAACACTCATTTGCACTCACACTCACAATTGCACTCACACACTCATTTATTCATTCATCCATTTCGATTCGCAGGTGAGCAGCCGCGTGGAATGCAGCCGAGCGCCCAAAATATGCAAAAATTATTCAGACCAATGCATGCAGCCGAGTCGCATTTCGAATTGCAATCGGTTCTGGGTTTTGGTTTGGGTATTGGGTTTGGGTTTGGGTTTGGGTTTGGGGCTTTGCACAGTGTTGGCCACTTCAAATATATCACGCGTGAAGTGTCTCTCAGTCTGGCTGCCTGTGTGATTGACAAATGCCGCCGGCTGAGGTGCATGCAACGTTTTAGAAAAGATAAATTTAAGTAATTGTCAATATTTCAAGCGACGTAATTGCTCGCTGCCCGCACCGGGAGTCAGTTTTGAAAAATAAAATAAATACCATCAGAGAAAGGACACTCAGAGAAAAGTCCGCCCCTAAATCTGCTATAAAGGGACAATCCAAAAAATATGGAATTTTTTTACATATATAATTTTTTTATTTTATAAAGAAATCATTTCTTAAAAAAAGGAAACATTTTTGTTTATGTTTAATCGATAATCCTAAAAATATGTTTTTTTTTTTTAAATTTAGTATTATTAAGAATGCAAACCTTTAACTTTAGAAATAATATTTACCAAGATTCTGATTGAGTATTTTAAAATAAAACGATTGACGAATTTTTAAAACTCAGACAGTTAGTTTTTTCTGAGTGTAGAGTATGCCCTTTGGACACAGATGCCCCAACCAAGTAACCAATTCATGCTGCGGCTTTGTGCAGCTGCACTTCTATGCAGTCAGTTGCCCCTTCCCCCGTTCCCAATGTCCAACTCTCCCCCTCTTTTCGCTGGCATTTTAACACTTGACGTTTTACCAATTTGCTGCATATTCTTTCTGCTCATTTTTTTTTTTTTGTGTTGTATTTTTTAACAGCACTTTTTTGCTGCAGTGCAGCAGACAATTTTGTTGCGTGTTAACAACTGCAACAATTTAGGTTTAATTGATGCTCGCTGCAACGCTGAAGTGTCGCCGCCGGCAACGAATCGTTGTTAAGGGGTTAAGGATTTTTGGGGGCATCTCCCTTTTGACCACGTAGCGTGAGAGAGTTTCTATTTGTTGTTGTTGTTGTTGTTGTTGTATTTTTTATTATTCACACTGCTTCCGCTTGACGAGTTGTTAGATAAAAGCTATTTACATGTTGTTATTTATGATTTTGCAGTTAAAATGCGCTGTGAAATATTTGTGGCGCTGCCAGAAGGACTCAACGCGGCGCTTTATTACGCATACGTCATGTTGTGCACACTACACACAACACACACACACACTCACACACACACGTTTGCTTGCCTTATTTATTTAGCTTTAAACTCAGTCAGTCAGTTATTCACTGGGGTTTTTATGCACCTCCGGCAAATGCCTGGCAAATGGGCAACTGTTGCAGAAACTTTGTCCTCGCCGCATTATCGAACACTAATCCATATATGAGCGTATTACTTGGGGCATAATGGCTTACCACCCACCTCTCCATCTCCCTCTCCCTCCACCTTCCCAGCAGTCAACAGCAACTTTATTACTTTATGCTGACTCACTCTGCCAGCAAATAGAAGAAGAAAAAAAGGAGAAAAGCGAAACTCATGCAAAGGTTGGCTTGTTGATTTATCGCCAGGGTTGCCAGCTCTTCACATGTGTGCGCACTTTTCTCTTTTTTTTCCTATATACCCTGTATCTATCAGATATGGGCAAAGGGTCCATCTGTTACAATAGGTAAATATTAAAAAAAGAAAATTATTTTAAATATTTTACTTTTTGATGTTTTATGTTTTATAAATTTGTTCCAATGATTGTAATAGAAAATAGAATCTTTGATCCCATGTAATCTATGGGAATATTAGTTAAGTAAATATATTAATAATATGTGAATTGCATTGTCGATTTGTTTGTATTGTTGTTACAGTTAACAGTTATAAAGCAATAAGAGCCTTTTAAATCAAAATTTAGAATTAAAGTTACGAATTAAATATTAATTATAATAAAAAAATAAATATTAAAGAAATATATAAGTTAATAATAAATTGATTAACTGTATAAATTTGATAATGGCATTTAAAAATAATATATAATATTTCCGCATCTGATAAATATATTTATATATTTTTTTTTAAGCACAAATATTGATTCTTTGCTCGACTCAAAACAGTCTCTAAATTATTGCGTAGAGGGTATCTGTTAGTCAAGGTTTCCATATTTTTCTTTACATATGTCCCACTGTGCTGAGTGCATCCCTTGCGTATGATGAATATGTAATTTCAGTGTTATCCACTGCGTTGAACTTTGATTTACTAACTGCGAAATAAATATTAAATTTTCAATTACAACAACTGGGATGTCTGCACATACCTCACAGCTCCACTTCTACACAACTCCCCCTCACCTCTCCCCCGCTTCCTAGCAAAGAGCATCACTTTTTCCATGCAATTACCTTCGCTGCCTTTGGTTGCAGGACACGCAGCGTCGTCCTTACACGTGGCTGCCGACTGGCGACTGTCCTGGCTAATGGCGCGAACAGGACTCCTTGCTGCACAGGACTCTGACTCCGACTCTGACTCTGTCTGACTTTGACTTTCGACTTGGACTTGGTCTTGGTCTTGGAGGTGGTCTTCTCTACGCTTCGACAGGTTCCGGACAAGGACTGCAGTTAGTTATTATTGCTCCTGTTGCTGTTGTTGTTGTTGTTGTTGTTTTAGTTTGCTTGCCATTAAAGGAAATTGTCTGTAAAAATGTGGCCGTATTTCTTTTTGCAAGGTACTTAAAATTAAATTATTGGACACATTAACGTCTTGGCTTTTGACTACCGTGCCATGCTATGACGCAAGTAAATGCCACGTAATGACGTCATTAAAACAAGTGAAATGTGCTTTTATTGTAGAAGCAACAAAAACCGAACTCGCTTTTCAATTTTGCCGAAAAACCCATTGCAAAAATCTGAGCGAACTTTGTCATTAATCTTAATAAAGTTAACAGCGCGACAAGTTTATTAAAGCCAATATGGCGCCACATCAAATGTGTCAATGTGTGTGTGTGAGTGTGTGTCGTCTTAAGGTGTTTTTCACTTAAATGGGCTTTATCGCAAAACACAAGTCATCATGAGTCAGCCAAACGACAACAACAAATGCTGATTAGCATAGCAGAAATTCACATTTGAATTCTCATTCACATTCATTTTCACTCATTCAACAATATTGAATTGCCTCAATTGAATCAATCGAAAGGCATTAAAAAAAAAAAACACGAGACGAATTTGATGCTGCAACAGGTTGCACGTTCTCAAAGACCCCCGCTTAACGAAAATTAGATGCGAAGCCAAAACTGACAGGCGACAAATGAGGCGAAAATCAAATTAAACGCATCGCGTGAAAATTGCAGCGCTTTTATTGGATTATTGGCGGCGTCTCACTCTCTCTATGTGTATGTGTATGTGTGTGTGGGTGTGTGTTGAACAATGTGCGAATTGTAAGCTCATTTGTTGAATTAGCTGTAAGTGAATTTGACCTAAACACACTGCATGCAAAGTGTGCCAAATTTACTGAAATCAATAAAATATTTAAATGTGTCTTCAGCTTAAAATAATAAATTAAATAAAGTGTGCCTTTTGGGTAGTTGACAATTGAAAAAAAGTAGAGGAATTTAAAAAATATTTAAAAGTGACTTCAGCTTAAATTAATAAAATAAATGCGTTGTAACAAATAAAAAAAATAGAGAAATCAATAAAATATTAAAATGTCTATTAAAAAATAAAACAAGTATGTCAAAGGTAATAAATAATTGCTACACGCTATAAAAAAAAAAAAATTAAAAAATCTATAAAAAATATAAAATTGAATTAAGTATAAATATATCCTAAGTTAATGTTTATTTCAAATTTAAGGAGCTTTAAGTAAGTTTTCTATATTTTTGTTGCTCATTTGTAAAAATTATTTGAGATTTAAATTCTTAATATATTATTCTTACAATTTGGATGTATTAGAATATTTTTGGCATTCGTATAGAACCCCATTTAAGTAAACTTTAAATTATTTAAGAGGATAATTAAATGTTTTCTATAAATTTTGTAACGAATTGTAATAAATGTTTCGGAAGACAACTGCAATCAAGTAAAAAGTCCGAATTGATATTGGGTATATTAAGGAAAAGTATATATGATTTCATTAATGGAATCCCTTAAAAGTTGAATAGTTTAAAATCAGAGAAAATGACAAAAGTTTTATGTTGAAACCAAGATATTGAAGATATTATAAATAAGGTAATACTAAATATTGCTCCTATACCATATAATCAATATAGGAACAGTGGACAGCTCTTATAAATTTACAGATTTAAAAAAATACATTTTCCTCTCACTAAGCAATTCCATTCGCGAATGAAAAATTCTTTAATGAAAATACCCATTTTTGCTTTTTTTGGAATGCAACTTTTTTCCCTTTCAGAAACAGTCACTTTAAAGCTGCTGCCCAAAGCAGTAATTGCAAACTTTTCATTTATTCCTGTTTGGGACAGTAAACGTCACGAACACACACACACACACCCACACATCAGCCGAGGCACACACCCACACACACACACACACACACACACACGCACACTCTGTTAGGATGTCTGCAACTGTTTATTGTTGATAAATTGCTGCTGAGGAATTAGTGGGAAATGACTGCGACGATGATGGAAGAGCATTGCTCGAGTCGCCTCCAGTCGCTGTCAAGTGGCCGCTGTGGCCAGCTTTACTGCCAAACACCTACGACCATGCCCCCCACCATATCTACACTTAACCGCCCACTTTCTATGCAATGCTAGAGCAGCTGCTGCGGGCTTTGAGAGCTAGCAAAATGTTTTTAGAAAATGCAAATTTCACATTGTGCCCAAACTTGACCAGCTCCCGAGTCCAAGGCCAGAAAAGTGGCATAGGAATCGGGGGCACATTGGCAAGCAGAATGGAGCATGGTGGCATGGAGAGCTCATGGCTCACTTAGGCCCGCAAATCTTCATGCCTGCTGGACTGCAGAGTGACACATGTCGGCAGCATGAAATCAGAATCTCTGCATTTTATTTTTGGACAACGCCGAGCTTTATGGGAAATGCAGCAAGCCAGCCACAGATAGTCCTTTCATTACAACAAACTATATATATATATATATATATATATATATATATGATCTGAGCTGGCATAATAAAGTTAGCCAAAGCCCGAGGGGAAAGGCAAGTTTTTGGGCCTTGTTTGGCATTTATTTAGTTTTAGTTTTGAATACCCTCCTATTAAAAATGCATAAAAACAAGGGTATCAAATTGTGGGGCATATACAACCTGGAGTGGATTCGTTTCGGATGTTTTCATTTTTTTAAACTTGTTTAGATCTTATGGATTGCATTTAGTTCACATTAAATTACATCATCCAATAAAAAACATGTCTTCAACTATTATAAACAAAAGAATTAATTTCATATTTATTAATTTATTATCAATTTCTTATATATATAATTTACTTAGTGTAAATAAACAATTCACAAACTAGGGGAAGTTTAAAAAAAAAAAAAAATATTTTTAATTTAACTCAAGTTACAATATAAATTAAATATGTTTGAGTTAGTTTATTGAAAGAAGTGAAACTATTCTTAAATAGAATGGATTAAAAAATATTTCAAAATCTGAATTATTTAGATTTTAATCATAATTATTATAATAATTATTTATATATTTGAAGATACTCATAAAATATACACCGATAAATTTCATTCATGTCTGTTTAATGAGTAACATTTAGTCAAGCATTCCCCAGCTGTGGCATACATGTTTTAGTTGCAAATTGTTGGTTTGCCACATAAACAAAATGATATGCAAATTTGAGTAACTGTGAAATGCAATTGAGGTGCTTTTTAGTTTTCCAGCTGCAAAATAATCAACTTGTATTTTGCCATTTTGTCTGGAGTCCTTTTGTTTAAAGACAACACAAAAATGCTTAAATGCTTAGGCAATCGGACAAAATAGTTGGCCAGGTATTAAGTGTTGGCCACTTCTACTGAGCCAAGTCGAATTGTGGCCATAAATTGCCGGCAAATCGTTGGGCGTCGGACATAAATCTTCGATTGTCCATTTTTGTCAGAGCGGAAATGTCCAATAAATTGTAATTTTTCGTAAGCTTTTTGTGGGGCGTGTTGTGTGTGTGTGTGTGTGTATGAGTGTGTGTGTGTGTAAGTGCGGGTGTGTGTTTGTTAGTTGCAGCTCAATCATCGTTTAATATTTATGTGCTGCTCGATTGTGAAGTTTATTGGATTTGTTGAAGAGTTCGAAGTTGGCTCTGTCGATAATTGCAACGTGTGTCCCATTTCGGAGACGACTCTGGCCTATTGTTGCAGGGTTGCAGGTGTTCTTTGCCCCCAAATTTATTTATTTATTTATTTATTGTGTGTGTGCCCAGCAAACAGTCGATTTCTGCTCAATTGGCTTGTTTAGCTGTTATTTATTGCACCGCTTAAGTGAGCTACGCGTGGGTGAAATCATTTTGTTACCACTCAACCCGCAACCACCCACTGAAACTAAACACCCTAGCACACCACTATATATATCACGCATTGCTAGAGCAAGTTGTTTAGGCAATATATATTTATATATAGATCATTAAGGTTGTCAGGGAATTACTTTTGGTAAGAGCACGAAACCATTAAAAAAAAGCCAAATTGGTATTATAAAGTTGTAAAAAAGAAGTAAGCACCTGCGGCGACTTAAGGAACAAGCATATATCTATATATATATATATATTTATATTTATATTATCGGTATTATAAAGTATAATCAGCATCAGCAAACCAGTCGATTTAGTTTTTTTCGATTGTACATCTGTATAAACAAACTGATTTCAGAGTCTGAAAGAACTAAACAAAAAACTTGAATAAAATTCAATAAGCATATACATATATATATATATCTTTTTACGTATATATCTATATCTTTTTACGTATATATCTATATATCATTAGATGGCATATCGATATAAATATATTTCTGATTTTACTACAACAAACAATTGTAAAAGTAAATTATTTTAATTGATAAATTATATACCTAATATTAGTATTCAACTTTTAATTTTAATTATGTTTTTTGCTGGCTTTCAGTTTTAAATGTTTTTTTATTATTTTTTACAGTGATAAATATATCAAATACCGTATCGATTAATCCTCAAGAAGATACTCAACCAGACATATTGTAAATAAATCATATTGACGTTAATCAAAACAAGAAACAAAAAAGGAACATTGAAATCCATATTAAAAAAAATACTATTTATTTATTTGACTAATAAAAAAAAATAAAAAAAATGTAGTATTTAAAATTTCTTTAAAGAAAATAAGAAATATTTTTAAGATTAGTCTGTTTCAGTATAACAATTTATATTATTTAAGGTCGAGTAATATTAGCAGTTATAGCATATATATAAATTAAATTAGAATTAAATTAAGTTAGAAATATAAATAAATATTTAAGTTTAAAAAAAAGAAATCAATCGCATTATAGCTAATAATTTGAACAATTCTCTTCGTATTCTATTTAGATTACATTAATTTACTTGATTTACTATTATTTTGTATTGTGGCAACTCCATTTTAGAGATTTCATTAATAACATTCAATTTGTTGCATAACATGTGGAAAATATTATTGTACGCTTTTCTCGATCGCACATCAAATTATGAACAATAATGCGGATAATGAAGCAATCTTTTTGTGATTCTCTAAGCCAAGTTTCAGTTTCTTTTTTCTTTTTTTTTGTATGGCTTTAATGCCTGTGTCTGTGGCATTGTGCCTTCATTAAACGGCAAGTGGCGCATTCTGTGCATATGTTGCACATCCTATTTTTCTTCTTGTTTTGAATTGGATTGCGGCAACAACATCATCACATAAACGTGTCACATCAAACAACATTGATTAAAATCTAAAATGAAATAGTAGCCGAATTGAGTTGAGTACGAGGCACGTACACACAAGTATTGAGGGGGGGTGGGTATGGTGTGCAGGATAAGTGAAAATCCTTTTCTGTTTTTTTTTTTTTTCTGGGTTTACAATTCAAATTTCAATCAAATGCGACTACAATGCCCAATACCTTTTGGGCACATATGTTGACCACAAAGTATATTGTATCTATCATTCGCCCAAAAAGCTCCCGGGTGTCCAGAATCAAATCAAAGAGTAACCACAAAAAAAAAAAAAAAAAAAAAAAAACAGAAAAGAAATGGAGAAAAATATATAAAAGAAAAAAGGGTGCAGCATAAAATTGCCAACTATTCGCAGGCGCACATCAAATCAGATAAAATTTTCATTACCTTATGTGCCGCACATTATCGGCATGCGGCCATCGTCTTTGGTGGCGCCTCGGACTCGATCTGGGAATCGGACTACAACTCTGACTCTCACTGAGAGTCCAATTGGAACTGGACTCCCAGGCTGAGCCAACTACACTCAGAGAAAAAAAATCGAAATTAAATTCAAAACTCAACTTGTTTTCCAGGAAACCATAATTTTGCTCTTCTTAATTTCAAAACACAATTTACTAACATTCGGAAAAAGTAAGTGTAATTTTCAGTGTTTTTTATATTACCAACAACTCTTAAAATTTTTTTTTTTTATAATAATTGTATTAATGTTGAATAAATTTACGATTTTAAAAGTTAAGTCAGTAAATTTCTTCAAATTTATCATAATTTCAGAGAGTGTTTTTTTTAGGAAAATTACATTCAACTTTCTAGATTAAATGAAATTCAGTTAGATTTTTTTTCTGAGTGCACACATACACAATGTGCTGCTGATGACGTTGAGTGTGCGACGCAGTTGGCAACGTGCTTTTTGTTGTAGTTGTTGTTTTTGTTGTTGTTGTTGTTGTTGTTGATGATGCTTATTGTGCGCTTCGTGGCGCTGACCATAAAAAAAATTGCTAGCAGACAGGGGAACTTAGAGAGTGTGAAAGAGAGAGAGGGAGAGATAGAGAGCTTTTGTACAACAAACGACAAACGGAAAGTGTCCAACAGGAAATAAGCAGCAGCAACAAAAACAACAACAACAACAACTGCAGCAAGAACAACTTGCACTGCGTCTGGCACTCGGACTTGGTCCAAAATATCAAAAAAAAAAGGGTAATAATTTTATCTAGCATTCAGATCAGACACAAGTCCGTCTGTTGTCCACGCTGCACGCTCCTGATTTTTCAAATACACTGTCAGCGCAAGTAAAATGGTATACTCGGTCCGAGCAATGATTTTCCGGCTAAAGTCCTACAAAGAGCTACAAATTTGTGGCTTGTAAATCGAGAAAAATTCTTTAATATAACTTAATTCAATAGTTGCACATCCTCCACATTCCATATAATTAAAAAAAAGTTATGTCAAAATGCAAACAAATTGTAAATTGAATTTTAAAAAATTATGAATTTAATTTGATGATAAACACTGCTTCAGATACTTATCGTAGATACTTTGATTTTTCACAACAAGTACCTGTCTGAATTGGCATATACATATTTCTGAAATCCCTTCTCGCTGAGATACAACTTTCAGGAATAAAAAAAAAAAACAATTTGGTCGTTTTACTAACAATTTTTTCTTTTAAGCAAAGTGACTTTAATTCAATTAATCAGCACATCTTCACTTTTTTATGAACATTATCTGCAAGTGTTAATAATTTAATAATTTTCACAAATAAAGTGTTTTTAATATATCTAACTAAAAACAAATATTACAAAACATTGCCTCAATTCTCTTAGGGAAAAAACATGTATCTTTAATTTATTGGATGTTCAAAATGTAAGTCTTACATCATTTCATACAATTTTAAGTAGAGAAAACTAATTTAAGCAGAAAAAAATAGATTTGAATTTTTCCGTTGAAAATGTGCCTTTAATTGAATATCGAATTTGAAACTCACTTAAAAAGTTGCTTGCTAATATTAAAATTTCAAATCGTTTTTGTTCAAAGAATTTTAAAGCTGAATAAAATAAATTTAAAATTACTTCGTTTTTACTTGCTTTTTCAGAGCAAATGAAGTTAAAATCATTAATTCTGAGCAACGAATTAGGAAAAAACTGTCCTCAATGAGCAGAGTATTTTGCAGTCGCTTATGTCCAACTTTACTTTACTCGTTTTCAACATTCTTTTTTTTTTTGTAGCCGCATCCTTGTGGCTAGTTATGGGTGTGTTGTGTGTGGTGTGTGCTGTGTTGTGGGGCACTTCAAAAGGCTGCTTGAAAGTTTGACAAGCGCCACGTTCACGTTGTTATTTACATGGCCAACTTATGAATAGGAATTCGAGTTGATGGCCATACCCCAAACAGATTCAATTACGTGCACCTCAGCAGCGGCAAGAAGTGGCAGCAGCGGTAAGCAGCCAGCTGCCAACAGTGATAAAGTGGCCAACTATTCTTGGCCAGAGTTATACGTGGCTTTGGCTTGGGCCAATCTATCAACATAATTGATGGGCATCGATTAGTTACAACATTTTTGGTGGAGACAAACGGCGTGGCTCAGTGCACAAATCGCCGATTAATTAAATATGTATTTACTACATCCCTCCCTCTCTCTCTCTCTCTCTCTCTATCTCGCTCTCTCTTTCATTGTTTCTGAGTCGCGGCAATTAATTTTGACCAAAACGAATCGAGTAACTGATAAACTCTTCAGCTGCCGCCGCATCTTTGTGTTGAACTAATGAAGTGCTGCTGCTTCTGCTCCAACTTCAACGTCAACCCCCCACTCAGAAAACAGCTCACCCCTTACCCCTCAACCATCCTGCTACAGGGGCTTAGTTGTCATGCATCTCGTGTTTAACTGCACGGAAAAAAGTGCAAAAGCCAACAACGGAGACTGAGTCTAAGAAGCTGGGCACTACACTCAGAAAAAAAGATAGACCTTAAATACTTTTTACGCCTGGGGCAGCTCACCTTATTAAGCAGCGAATTAATTTCTAAAAAGCAACATTTATATTTTAAAACAACTTTAAATAGTTTTTAATTTGAAAATATCGAATTGATTCAATTTTTATTCTGAAGCGAGTTTTTCGTAATTCTTGCATGTTTATACATAAAATTTATTTAAAGTAATTTTGAAAGTACAGTTTTTAAAGTAGAGTTTGAAATAAAAAAAAATTTGTCAAAATTAACAAATAACGAACTAAAAAGAAATTGATTTCTTTAAAATAGAAAGAAATCCTAAAACTAGAAAAAATGTGTTTAGTTTTTTAAGAAATTTATATTTTATATTACTATAAAAATTTTTCCATTTTCATTTTATTGCAACTTTTGCTCAGTGTATATATTGTAATATGTATTTGAAACTGAACAAGCTCGCCGATGCGACTGAATTATTGGGTATGGCAAAGTGCGTTGTCGCCAGACTGCGGCGCGCCAAGCTCATCAACGCGCCCCGTGCTCGACAGTGTCCCGGAGTGCTCGTGGTGGTGTGGGGAAGGAGGATGGAGAGGGGCCGTAAACACAACAGGGGCATACGACGCCGCATAATTTGGCCATAACATTTTTGGCCCCAGACTTCAGACTCAGACTCAGCCTGCGACTGCGACTGAGACTGAGACTCGACTCTCTGGGCTACCTTGAAGCGCAATCGAGAGAGCCACTGCAATGTCGTCTGTCCGGGCCTGTCCGGGTCTGTCCGGGTCTGTCGTTGACTGGTTGTGGTGTATATATGGTATACCTTGGTGCCATAAAAAGGAAGCAGGCCAACAAACAATGGCGACAACGGCGCTGTGCCCTCAGCTGAGTTCCTTTCCATGTATCGCCACAGCTTGTCCTGTTCGCTTGGCTCCCTGACAAAATGTAAAAATGCTGTCCTGCTGCTTGCGAAGAGTTCAAAGTCAATTGTAATTTTTATGGCAAAGTGCGACGCATTATGATATATATTTCAAATACTCATTTACTCTCTAACACTAACTCAGGGCAAACTAGACTAACACAGAAAGTTTGTAACCCCTAGAAAATAATTAAGAATTTTTCTATTCAGCACGTAGAATATTAATTTAGAGTCTCTATCAAGAATCAATTAAATGGAAAATAATTAATTAACATTTAAGAATAGAAAATCTGATAAAAGAGTATGTTTGTAATATGTATTTAAATGTTGTTAAAGAATGTAAAATCTTTTGTTATATGCATAATATTGAAACATGTATGTTCTTGATATTAATTTAATTTAATTTTAGAATTTTGAATCTTATATGCACAAATTGAAGTTAAGTTAGACTTTAGAGAAATAACTCATTACTTATCTGCCAAATTTACTTATTTTTTAATCAGGTATTGCAAATTCGGCTTATTATTGGGTATATTCTAGTTGGTCTTTCGTAATTTGAACTACTTCCAAGACGATATTTTGTTTTGACTTTTGGCTCATAAAAGTAATGTAGTTATTTGAATTTATTAAGTGCAAAAATACCAAATACATATCACGAACAGTTTTCAGTGTTTGACCAGTGCAGAAATTGCTGCAGCTTATACAAAAAGAGTAAAGTTTATAAAATGCATACAGAAATTTTATAAAACTTATTACTTAATTTAAAAGCATTATTATTAAATTTCAACATATTCTCATTAACAATATTTTTTACATTTTGTGAGTCAGATAATATTTGGCGATATTAAATGTATAAATAATTAAAATAAAATATATTACTTTTTAATGTTTCAACATTAAATATATACAAAAAAAATTACTGAAAATTATCAGTCAGTTTTCTGACTTTTCTCGTGATAAGAATTACCATAAAAGTTATCTATCGAGCCAGCATTATCTTAAAAAAAAAGTGAAGACAAATAAATGTAAATGAGCAGGAAATCAGTTTGACTGCCAGCAAATTAAATTAAAAATCGGCTTGGCACATACTTAAAAATGCTTTAATAATAAAAAAAAAAATTCAAATCTTATTAAAAACTAGCCCAAAAAAGTGCAGCATACGAACTACCCTCTTAAAGAATCAAACCCTAATTAAATCCTTTCCAAAAAAAGAAATCCCGCGTTAATCCCTTTAAATGGCTCAGTAAGAAAAAAATGAAAATGCCCGAAATTGTTGAAAAATATTTTAAAGAAATCTGTGCTGAGGCAAAACCTTCATTATTCTGATGGCTGATTTAACCTGACGCCTGGCCCTTATCAGCCCATAAGAAAGGGGAAAATAACTAGGAATTTCAAAGGTTTTTTTATGATGGTGGGGAGGGGGGAGGAAGATGAAGGGTTTTGATCCAACAACACGTTGTTTTCATTGCTCATTAGCGGCGACAGCGCGAGTTTAATTAGCATCGACAATACTTCTGATTCAACAAAATGGCTAAAAGGGTTTAGGGCCAATTGGTGCTGGCAACAAAACTTTCGTGGCATAATTATGGGCCGGCTGTAAGCCAAACACCTTGCTGGCAAGAAAAATGGCACAACACTTTGATTCAATCAGCTGCTGCCACCCAACCCCCATAAAAAAAAAAAAAATAAAAATAAAGAAAAAGCCAACAATCGAGGGTTGGCCAAGCCAGAAACTAATTGCCTTTTCGACATGCATTTAATCTCTATTACAGACAACACACCAAATTGATAGAAAACTTTCTACACACACTCATGAGTGTGTGTGTGTGTGTGTGTGTGTGTGTGTGTGTGTGTGTGTTTGTGAGGGTCTGTCCCTGGAGTAACAGGACTAGTTCTGGTTGAGTTTTGACCAGCACCTTTGCTCTTTGCCATTTCATAAATTATTAAGGGGTTTGATTTCCTCGTCGTTCGTTTTTGGCATTTAAAACAAATTGTTGTTCTACGTTAGTTCGATTATTGGCCAGCCAAGGGATGGCAAAAAAGGACAAAAGAGAGAAGAAGAGAAGGAGAGAAAGAGAGAAAAAATAACTTCCGATAATGAGGGAAGTCATCACGTCTGATGGATGCGTTAGAACTGGGCAGCAAGGTGTGAGCACGCCTCGTACATATCAATAACATATAAGTTGGACTCACGTGAATGTTGGAGGACGACACAGGACACAGGACACAGGACACGGGAGTATCCTTGCTAATGGAGATTCTCGTGTGCAGCAGCTGTGTCGACTGCTGATGACCTTTTAATTGAAGTGCCAGCAGCAGCAGCAGCCGGAGCAAAGTGTGAGCTTTTCTGTTCGGGGAATTGTTCCACTTTAATTTGATCAAGGAGTTGAGGAGCTGCAGAGATGAGCACAGCATTGCTGCGGTCGTCGGCTGTTGGGATTGGGAATTAGCTTGGCTACCATTTGCACAACTCGAGCGAACTGTGCAGTAAAGCACACAAAAATGCAAATAAACATCGCGCATTAAACAATTCCAAATCAAATTTGATGATAGCAAAACCAAGACTCGGGAATTCTTTAATAAACAGCCCAAAAATAAATAAGCAGCTGTAACCCGTGGGAGAAAGACAAAGCCATGCTGGAAGATACCCTTCAACCCAAGTCCACAACTAAGATAAATTCAGACACTGCAATAACTTCTTAGTAAAACCATCAATTTCAATTTAAACTCCTATCAAATTGGATCAATTGGTGAGAAATTAATATAGATTTCTTGAAACAATATCTCACCAACAAATAATATTCCAAAACACTCAACACTTAACAATAAAATATCATAGATATTCAACAAATTACTAAAAAAAAAAAAAAAACATCTCCAAATTTCACATGCACATTTTAAAATCCAACCTAGAAATAATATATGGTTTTTCTGTATTTAAAAAAAAAAAACAGAAGTTGCAGTTAAGAAAAGAAATCACTTTAATTATCTAAATTGTTTTTGTAAATTTTAGGACTTTTTATTCAAGTTTCAGATGCTTTTCCACATTGCAACATGTTTACAGGGTACAAATATGTAACACAAAATGTAAGTAGCCAAAAATTCGGCGATGGCAGGCGCCACGCCTCCCAAAATGGGCAACGCCCCAAAATGCCATTTGCCGTTAATTAAACCCTTCGGTGCTGAGAGTGAAAATCTTTTGGCCAACCACGGGGAAAGTTTTTCCATTACTGATGCCGCAGGCAAAACGAAAATCAAAAAGTAAAAATTTATGAAGCGTTTAATTGAATTAATTAAAAGCAATAATACCTTGGAATAATTGCGCCTAATAGAAAAACTTTCCAGCATTATATGGACGATGGGCTGTGAAGGATTTTTCCGAAAATGTATCCAAAAATTTGCAGAGCCAAAGACTGACAATGTTAACAATCATTTCTTCTCTCTATTTTTTCTGGGCAATTCACTGGGCTACACTTGATGGTACAGTTGAGGGGCTGTGAGGTGGATAAGGACGGGTGGGAATGGATAAGAAGGGTTGGGGGTGGTGATGTGTTGCACGAGTTATGTGACAAATCCTGCGCACGCAAAGCCAAGCCATAAGTCAAAATTATCAACAAGACGGCAAACGACGGCGACTGCGCCCGTGTATCCTGTGAGTGTCCTTACAAGTTGCCTAGAGTCCTGCTGCACTCGTGTTCTCTCTGTGCATATGTGTGTGTGGCAACTGTCACGCACGTAGGCCACGCAACATTGCGAAAAATATGTCTTTGATGTCATAAATCAATTAGGATTTCCAGGCACCAGGACACTTGTTCTGGCCAGGATCTGCGCCTTAACAGCAAACAACTTGATACACTCCAAAAAAAAAAAGAAATCAAACTTGCTTGCTTGCTTGCTTTTACCTATTTTATGGTCAAACATCTTTAATTTTAATTAGAAATATCTCAAAATATATTTGTAATATAAAAATAATATATACCTGAAAGAAAACTAGTCTGATAATATTATTTATTTTTAATAGTAAATAATATTGGTAAAAAAAAGATAATTTTTTATTTTATAAAGATCAGTTTTTTAAATTTCACTGTCGACTTTCTCTCCTTTTGAATTCCAATGTGATTTTTATTTAATTACTATTTTTTAGAAATTTATTTATTATTAGCA
Organism: Drosophila longiperda; assembly: GCA_035042125.1. Lineage (NCBI taxonomy): Eukaryota > Metazoa > Arthropoda > Insecta > Diptera > Drosophilidae > Drosophila > Drosophila longiperda. Next base: position 7,797,872 of record JAWNLV010000010.1, on the reverse strand, counting down.
GAAATTTACACAAAGAAATATTTTATATACATTATTTATTAGAATAAAAAATATTTATTAACAAAAATAACTGTTATCAATTTAAAAAATTTCTGCTTCGTTTATTTATTTTATTGTACTAAAAAAAAAATTTTTAATTACCAGAAAATTTCGTTCGGTTTCCGGGCCTTTTGCACATCAAGGATTGTTTAAATGTGAAGCGATTTTTTCTAAGTGTACAAACAATTTTTGGCTGGCGGCATTTTAAGCTGCGCATTTTCAACTTGTTTTCAAGTTTAAAACGTGACCAAGAAAACAAAAAAACTAAAAGTTGCAACACCTTCTACTGATTTTTGCCAGGCAACAAATGAAGTGGCGCAAATGAACCAAATGAAGCGCATGAGCTTTAAAAACACACCCAGACACAAACACACACACACACACACGTTCACACACCGCCTTTTGTTACGTAATTATGCCAGCCAAATGGGGAAGTTCATCAGGAGCTGACTCGTGTGACATGTGTGCCGAAGATGAAATGGATGAGGTTGGAGTAGTTTAGCTTCTGTTAGTTTATCAAACATAATTAAGAAGTGCCCTCTCTCTCTCTCTCCCCTCTCTCTCTCTCTGTCACTCTTTTTGAACGCACGATTGCTTGACAATAAACAGAAGTTTAATTATTTTGCCAGCAAGCCAAGAATTGTTTGGCTCGAGGCTGCCATCTGGCAACTAGCAACTTGGAACTGATTAAGACCAGGCTCACCTTTTGACTTATGATGAGTGTTTGCTGCTGGTTGATGTATTACCCGATTTATGACAGCTGACAACTGACAACTGACAACTGACAACTGACAGCAGACATCGGACATCATTAAAGCCCCAAAAAGTTGTTGGACTAAATTTAATGCTTAATTGCAGCCGAACATTTTGCGTAAATCAAACAATTAGTCATGCTTCCAACTATTCCTAAGAACTATGGCCCAGCATTGTCCAGTTTCTGTGCTTTGGTTTTTATGTGTCCCAGCGGTGCTGTTTGCGCCTCGTCTTACAACACTGGAAGGTGTTGTCCTGCACTATTCTTAATTTATGCGACATCCTCGTAGTTTGCCATTGGCCATAATAACTTCTAATATCTCCCATCCGGATCCCTTTTGGGGGTTGAACCCAACTCGACGCATTCATTAATTTATGGTTTTGGGTCTTTAAATTTATGTACTGCAACAAAAATTCAAAAAGTATTTGTTTTAAAAGCAAAATGAGAACCCATTTCCTAAGGTGACGACGGCTTCTATCCTTTTGTCCTCGCAGCAGACAATACACTTAACATTTAAATTCACTCAGAATACTCTTTCAAATCAAATTTCATAAGTTTATTTTGTAGATATAAAAATATAATTAAAATAAACAGTAACATTATTTTAATGAGAATTTATTAATAATAAAAAGGTTCTTCCTTAATATTAAGTTTATATCTCAATATCTAACTATCTATCATTATAATTGATTTAAAACTCTGCTGATAAATACTACATTATTCAAATAGATGTTGATTAACAAAAACTGCGTTTCATTCAGATTTTAGATCAATTTATACAGTTCATCAAAATTATAGTCTTATATATTACAAATTTAAACCTATATCTTTGAAATGGGATTATATTGTATTTAGAATATGTAGTTATAAACATATAATTAAAATAAATATTAAAATTATTTTAATGAGATTTTATTAATAGTATGATTTAAAAAGGTTCTTCTTTATTATCTTTATATCTCAATATTTAACTATCCATCTATCTTTATAAAACAATTTCAAATACTCTCATCAAGACAGCTCAACCAGGAGATATTTAAAACTCTTCTGCTAAATACTTTGTTGAAATAGATTTTGATTAACATAAACTGCGATTCTTACAGATCTTACATAAATTTGTGCAGTTGATAAAAATAGCAGTGTTATATATTTAAAAAAGAAAGCTGTATCTTTGACTTTGGGTAGCAATTTAAATCGATTTCCACGAAACGGATGTATTTATCGATGACTTGAAATAATATTGTTATTCGTATAATTTAAGCCTCTATCTTTTATAAGATAGATATATTTTCTTCTCTATTAATCAGATTATTCTTATTACTATTAATATAGTAAGCTGTTAAAATATTTAATTGCAAATACATAAGCTGAGTTAGCTTTAAGTTATTTATTTCTTATTATTTTATTTCATTTTATTTATACACAGCTATTAACCTGCTAAGTCATCCAACTCTTTTTTATTATATTTATTTTTTATGTATAGTTGCTAGTTTGGTTTTTTCTTAGAATATAATTGGTTTTTTCAGCTGCTAGTTTTACTGCTTTTACAATAAATTGCATTAGACTTGTTGCCGGCTTGTTGAGTCCCGTTTATAAAGTTTGTTTGCCCTCTCTAACTGTATTGCAACAGTTGAACCCCCCCTCCCTCCAACACACACACCTTCCAAACCTACCTTGGCACAGAGCATATGCAATTGTGCAACTTTATTGTGAGGCTCGTTCTAAAATGGGCAACAAACTCGTTTGCCAGCCTCTGCGAGGCATGTTTCAATTTAACATTTTATTAGCAATTCACACACAAGCACACCTGTTCTGTTGTTGTTCGCTGCTGACGCCGGCGTCGAAGACGACTTCGCTGCTTTGCTTTGCTGGCTTTCGCCCGCTTCTCGCATTTGGTAATCAAAACGAAGTCGGCTGACGACGACGACGACGATGTTGGCCAAGTTCAGTGCCCTCGAATTGTGTTGACTGACTCCAAAGTTGATTTTGCCCAAGCATTTGCCTTATATGTTCTACATATAAAGTTGCAAATAAAAAATTTGCACCAATTCGACATTTTCTCTTACCAATCAAGAAAAAAATACAAAAAGTTTTGTAATTTATTTCAAATATGAATTCTTAATTATTGATTTGTATAATAAATTGCTCAACTTCCGAGTGGCTATAAAAACCAAAAGATAATAAAAGCAATGACAATTTTCTTTTACTTGGATATATACAAAGTTGCATAAATAGCTATTTTATCTTATTTCTCTCAATGTATTGATGCTGGCTGACTTACTGAAATTTAATAAATTTTATTATAATAGATGACTTAACTGCGCTCCACGCGTCTTTCCAACACAGTTGGTTGTCGATGACTTATCGATACTTTGCGGATATCGCTCATCAGTGCACACTCTTCTAACTCTTGCACCTATTGGCTATTATTGTTTATTCCTGAAACAATTGAGACATCTTAAGCCTGCCACTGACTCAATTGAACTTTTCCGTCTATCGCTTCCTCTACCTCACAAGCTCGATAGTTGCCCTGCCAATCGATATTCGTTTTTGTAATGGCCGTTTAATATACCAATAAGTATAGATTTATTAAAAAGAGAAAAAAGGAGCGAATTGACAGAATACAGTTAAGTAGAAGTGCAATCCATATACATCGATATCAATATTGACTCGATTACATGCACTTAATAGTTTTGGCGCGATGGCATCAAGGTTGCCAGATATTTCTGACAGATTTTTCCTCTTCTTTTCTTTACAAAATCTAAGCATCGACTTACCATTGCAATACCTATCAATCTTTCAACGCCTGGTTCTCTGTAACTCAACATAGTATTTCATTCCATCAGAATCTACTGAGAGAAACAGACAAAAATAAATTTGAATTTTTCTAAAATATTTAAAAACCAAATAATATGGATAATGGAAATGGGAATCAAAAAGAATGTATCAGCCGAGGCTTGGGAGCAGGCGACAATTGGATTTCCAGCCATGCAGTCGCCTTGTTGAATATAATGCATCAGTTTGTGGACAGCCAGAGGATGTGCGATGTGGTTCTCATCGCTGGGATTGATGGCAAACGGGTGTCCGCTCATCGCTTGGTGCTCGCAGCTTCGAGTGATTTTTTTTCGACAATGTTTTCCGGGTCGATGCGCGAGAGCAAGGAGCAGGACGTGACTCTTGGCGAGGTGAGTGGCGATACGTTGCAGCTGCTCGTCCAGCACTGTTACACGGGAAGCATTGAGCTGCACGAGGACAACGTCGAGACGCTGCTGGCCACCGCCAACATGCTGCAGCTGACATCTGTGGTGACGAAATGCTGCAGTTTTCTCAAACCCCGACTGCACCCATCCAATTGTTTGGGAATTGCTTTCATGGCGGAGCAGCACAGCTGCGCAGAGCTGCTGCGAGTGGCGCAGGCGTACATCTGCCAGCACATTATGAAGGTCTGTCAGAATGAGGAGTTCTTTCAACTAAACGCCATTCAGCTGGGCAAGCTGCTGTCCAGCGATGAGCTTGATGTACCATCCGAGAAAGATGTCTTCCACACAATGATGTCGTGGGTCCGCCACGATGCGCCAACTCGTGAGCAGCACATACCCGATCTGCTCGCCAAGGTGCGTCTGCCCCTCTTGCCTCCAACATTCATTGTGAATCACGTAAAGAAAGTGTGCAGCGCCAGCAACGAGTGCCAGCAACTGCTGCTTGAGGCCTATGAATGGCATTCACTGCCCCCCGACTGCCGTTCGTCCTTTGATGCCTCCGAACGAACCAAGCCCCGCAAGCAGATTAACCACCGATTGCTGGTTGTGGATTCTTTGGATTGTTCCATTGAGACCTACTCTCCGGATCAGAACACGTGGACGACTTTAAGGCGAACAATCGACAACCGTAAGGATTTTGGTGCCGCTTTCCTGGATAACCAACTGATTTTGGTCGGCGGATGTCACAACGGGAAAACACTTCGCTCTGTGAAGAGCATTGACCTCAACACGATGGCCTGCAAACAACTCAATCCAATGAAAAATGCTCGATCTTTACCAGGCGTTGCAGTGCTGGATGGGAAACTCTATGTGCTAGGCGGATACAATGAGGGCAATGATATGAACACGGTTGAGCGCTGGGATCCCATTGTGCGCACCTGGAACTATGTGTCGCCGATGTCCAAGGGTCGTAGGCATTTTGGTGTTGCGGTGTTGGACGGTCGCCTGTATGCTATTGGCGGATTACATAATGATTGCACAGTCGAAAGCTACAATCCAGGAAGAAATAAATGGTGCTTTCGGGCCTCTATGAATCGATGTTGTGGAGGAGTTGGTGTCACTGCTGGAAATGGATTCATCTATGCTTTAGGTGGCTACGACAAGGTAAACGGAAATAATACCGATTCCGTGGAACGTTATGATCCGTCTACCAATAAGTGGACCTTGATTTGCAAGCTGCAAGTGGCACGTTTCGGGATTAGATGTATTCTGTTTGGACAGAGTTTGATTGCCGTTGGCGGCCATAATGGCACTAATTGTGTAAAAAATGTCGAGAAGTACGATCTAGTAAACAATACCTGGAGCAAACTGGCTCCAATGTCGGTTACACGGTTCCGCCCCTCTATCTTTGCCATACCGTAATACAATCACCGGCAGCCAAAAATGGATTCAGAACCGGCTTAAGAGTCTTCCAAATATAAATAATATCATAGAGTATAATAATAAAATATATAATAGTAATATAATATATAATAATATTATCACATAATAATAATAAATTATATAATAATAACAATAATAATATTGTACATTTGAGCCATGCGCTGCAATTAGAAATGGGTTTTCGCACCATCTGTCATGTCAGATGGTAAATACGATAATATTAAGAGAAGGTATCTTGATAGGCATAGATAACTGTTGATTGTAATAGGTCAACTAGCAACTTATCCTAAGCAAACAATATCTAATAAATCAGTGAGATCCAAGTCAAGTATCCAAGCACCCCTTGAGGATCGTATTGATTGATCTCTACCCGTTTTCCCGACTTCTGTTCGTCTTAGCTCTGGTTCATATAATCGCCTCAGTTCGTTAATTTCCGAGTCGTAGATCGCCTCGTGAAAGACAACCACATATGGATCCATGGATAATATCTCCATATGCATATGCAGAATAGTCGACTTGGCTTTGGTTCATGAGAGGCGCCACAGATTTGACTGTATTTTTCATCCACCTCCTGCGCCTCTCTCATATTTTATAAATTCGACAAGCAACTCTTTAGTGAGTGAACTCAGTTGGGGTTCATTTTATAGCACATCTCGTGCCTCATTCAAGTTGCCTAAGTGACAGAACTTTTAATGGGAATTAATGGCTTATACATTGTCTTTAGGGAAGAGTTTATTTAAATTAAATCAGCTGACATTTTGTTATTATATATATCTTTTCTTATCGATAATAGTTAATTCTCGTGTAATGCTCAAGAGCAAATAATGTCTAACTCAAAAAAAAAAATGTGTATTTGATTGCTTCCACAAAAAAGCTACAATTCAGTTGAATTTGTACTGTTTCTTGCAACGGTTTGCTGTACGCTTAGTTGAGGCGCAAAAATATATGTAAATTTAATAGTTGCAAAAGATACATATATATATATATATATATATATAGGGAGAGTATATTGAGTGTAAAAGCAATCAATATTTTTAAGCATTCTATCTCCTTTTGAGTGACAGTGTGTGTGTGGTAAAAGTGTTTCCAATAAAAAATATTAATATTAACAGCAAAAAAAAAGACGACGATCAGCTATAACACCAAGTAAAAATATAATAATTTAATTATTATATAGCGCATTTACTGTTCTGCTCGCTCCCACTCTATTTATCAATTCTATCTGTTGTTTGAAAGTGAACAACTAGCACTTACCCTGTAATCAGACTTAGTTTAATGTAATTTTACAGTTTATAGATAATTTTCTTATTAAAATAAAAACAAATCACACTTTTCTTCATTCTCTATCTATTAGATTTATTAGAAAGGGTATGCATTATTTTACATATAATGTCATAAATAATATTTTTGGTCCCAATATTGTTCAAAAATTAAATTACCTCACTTTACCAAAGGTTACACATCAGGCTCAAAAAAGTTCTGCAATAAAATGTTTCATGCAATTTACTCGATTAATTGGTTGCTAGAAATCTCTGACAGATTCATGTTTGCCACACCCAACTCAATGTTTCATCGCTTGATTCAAATATAATATTTCATTTCATCATTGTCGCTTAAGAGAAACATACAAAAATTAATTTTTATAATGTCTGTAAATGGGAACCAAAAACCAAGTACAAGCCGAGATTCGACAGCAGAAAACAATTCTGTTTCCAGCCATGCAGTCGCCTTATTGAACAGAATGCATCAGTTTGTGGACAGCCAGAGGATGTGCGATGTGGTTCTCATCGCTGGGATTGATGGCAAACGGGTGTCAGCTCATCGCATTTTGCTCGCAGCTTCGAGTGAGTATTTTTCGACAACGTTTTCCGGGTCGATGCGCGAGAGCAAGGATCAGGAGGTGACTTTTGGCGAGGTGAGTGGCGCTACGTTGCAGCTGATCGTCCAGCAATGTTACACGGGAAGCATTGAGCTGCACGAGGACACTGTGATTTGTAAAATATATGAATCGAAAATTTTTTAAAAATGAGTTAAATAACAAATATATTTGTTCTGTTCAGCGCATAGACTAAAATATAACTAAAAATAATGTATATATTGTTTTGCTCAACAGGGAATTTGTAAATTTCGAGAATTTAGCATTGCACACTTTATGCTCGAAGCTTTTTGAAATGAGCATGTTCAAAATTTGGATCAACTTCGCTTTTTGGAATACGTCACATAATACAAACATAATAGACATAACAGCCTATTACCACGCCCACTACTCTAGGAATACTATCTCCTTGGAACACAGACATTAGAGATATAGAGAAATATTATTTAAAATAAACTTACTTTTAGAAGTTTGTTTAATATGATCTGAATGAACTTTTTACAGCTGATTAGTGCATATTATATATGAACTGTAGGGTCTTATCTTTAAATCTTTAAATCTCACTTAATTTATTCACGTTTATTTTTATTTTATAATTTAATTATATACCAGCAAACCAAATTAAAGTCAAAGCCTCATCAAAAAACACTACTTTTCTTGTGAAAAATAAATAATGAATAGTTGGCGGCCTATTTTTTACTACTGGATTCGTTCATATTTTAAATAATATAAATAAATAAATAGAAATTCAAAAGAATATTTTGGAATGTCCAAACATGATTTAGAATTGATGCTTCTTAATTTATATAACTTTTATATAGCAAGAGCATTAAGCATAATTCTGATCGTCATTAAATTAATTTCTTAAATAAAATATTCTTTCTACATAGTAAATCTTATCGTAAGATAAATTTATATAGCAAAAAGCTAATACCAAAACCAGTTATTCAGATCAATTATTTGCACTTTATCCAATTTATCAAACCAACCAAATCTAGAATATTGAGATGCAATTGAAGTAGCTGGAGTATCAAGTAATATATTATTTTGACGAGAAATATTATAAATAAATGGCAATATAAAAATATATGAGATTAACCGCAACATTCACTTCCAATTGCTATAACTATATATAGAGATGATCCACTGAACTGTAGACAACCATTTGAATAAACAGAAACTTTTCCATTGTGTTGTTGCATAAACAGAAATCACTGTTGCACCTGTTTCTGTTGTTGCTGCTGCTGTGTGGTAAGTTCAAGTGCATGATTTTGATATATACACTCACAAAAATCGCACTGAATTTAAGAAATGCTTCATACTTTTTTTGCCGATCCTAACTCAACATATTATTCAGAGCTAAAGTTATTTTAAAAAATCTGAATTTTTCTATTAAATATAATTTTAAAAAATGTAGAAAATATATGAATAATTTTTAATATTTCTTTTTTTGTAATTTCTATTTTATACAAAAAAGTTTTCTGATTTATTAAATCAAGACAAAATTTGTTTTTTTCTTGATTTCGCTTTTTTTAGGTGAGGTGCCCGGATTTGGACGCAAGGTGAAGCGCAAGGATGCACATTATCTTTTATATGTGCCACCACTGCCACATCACGGGCCATCTCATCCGGGACCACCTCATCCGGGACCACCTCATCCGGGACCACCACATCCGGGACCAACACATGGCCTTACCTCTTTGAGGCCATCAGCCATGATTAGTTTGCAGCGCCCAATATACGTCACCTGAGTCCGCATTTCGAGCATATCGATTATATGCACAGTGGGCATAGTCATGGTCACAGTGGGCACAGCAGCAGCATCAGCAGTGGAGCTGGTGGTGTAGGTGGAGGTTATCTCTCCGACAATGGTTAGCGCAACATTGCTAAGGGCTCAGCGGATCCGGCGCTCTCCGCTGCGCCCAGTCAAAATGCAGCCGGCAAACAGGCCTCTTATATGGCGAAGAGCACTTTGGCCCAAGCAGAGCATCGAGGCTCACAAATCCGTCGACGGTGAACTGACCCAGATCGAATCGCAGGCTTATGCGGCACGCTTGGACTACAAGGAGACACGCGAGGCAACGCTCTCCGCCTAGGAGGCACAACTGAATGCGAACGATGCCGCGCTGCATGCCAATGTGGAGCTCAGCGAAGCGATCGCAACGTGGACAAGTCTCCGCCCCCAAATCCGCCCCCGTCTCTGTCTCCCAAATAAGCATAAGCAGCGGCATTAGGGCCAACTTGGCTGGCTCTCCAAGCCATGGCCAGAGATCAACTCAGCTGCTGCCATTACTTGCTAAGCTCAACTCGATTATTTATTGTCTCTTTTTATATTTAACTTCATTTATTTAATTTCATTTATTTGGTTTTACTATGAGCAACATTAAGTCAAAGGTCAAAGGTATTGGAAAAAAATCAGGTAAGTTGATGTTAGATGTTGATTAATCCTTATCACTCACAGAAAAACAAATTGGACTTAGACGAACAAACACTCTCTTCGAAATGTGATTAAACTGATATATTGTGTATATATATGTTGATATTGGTTTATTTATTTTATTAACTTTAATTTAGTGGATGATTTAACTGCTCTTCATGCGTCTTTCTAACACATGTGGTTGTCGATGACTTATCGATACTTTGCGGATATCGCTCATCAGTGCACACTCTTCTAACTCTTGCACCTATTGGCTATTATTGTTTATTCCTGAAACAATTGAGACATCTTAAGCCTGCCACTGACTCAATTGAACTTTTCCGTCTATCGCTTCCTCTACCTCACAAGCTCGATAGTTGCCCTGCCAATCGATATTCGTTTTTGTAATGGCCGTTTAATATACCAATAAGTATAGATTTATTAAAAAGAGAAAAAAGGAGCGAATTGACAGAATACAGTTAAGTAGAAGTGCAATCCATATACATCGATATCAATATTGACTCGATTACATGCACTTAATAGTTTTGGCGCGATGGCATCAAGGTTGCCAGATATTTCTGACAGATTTTTCCTCTTCTTTTCTTTACAAAATCTAAGCATCGACTTACCATTGCAATACCAATCAATCTTTCAACGCCTGGTTCTCTGTAACTCAACATAGTATTTCATTCCATCAGAATCTACTGAGAGAAACAGACAAAAATAAATTTTCATTTTTCTTAAATATTTAAAAAGCAATTAATATGGATAATGGAAATGGGAATCAAAAAGAATGTATCAGCCGAGGCTTGGGAGCAGGCGACAATTGGATTTCCAGCCATGCAGTCGCCTTGTTGAACAGAATGCATCAGTTTGTGGACAGCCAGAGGATGTGCGATGTGGTTCTCATCGCTGGGATTGATGGCAAACGGGTGTATGCTCATCGCTTGGTGCTCGCAGCTTCGAGTGAGTATTTTTCGACAATGTTTTCCGGGTCGATGCGCGAGAGCAAGGATCAGGAGGTGACTCTTGGCGAGGTGAGTGGCGATACGTTGCAGCTGCTCGTCCAGCACTGTTACACGGGAAGCATTGTGCTGCACGAGGACAACGTCGAGACGCTGCTGGCCACCGCCAACCTGCTGCAGCTGACATCTGTGGTGACGAAATGCTGCAGTTTTCTCAAACCCCGACTGCACCCATCCAATTGTTTGGGAATTGCTTTCATGGCGGAGCAGCACAGCTGCGCAGAGCTCTTGCAAGTGGCGCAGGCGTACATCTGCCAGCACATTATGAAGGTCTGTCAGAATGAGGAGTTCTTTCAACTAAACGCCATTCAGCTGGGCAAGCTGCTGTCCAGCGATGAGCTTGATGTACCATCCGAGAAAGATGTCTTCCACACAATGATGTCGTGGGTCCGCCACGATGCGCCAACTCGTGAGCAGCACATACCCGATCTGCTCGCCAAGGTGCGTCTGCCCCTCTTGCCTCCAACATTCATTGTGAATCACGTAAAGAAAGTGTGCAGCGCCAGCAACGAGTGCCAGCAACTGCTGCTTGAGGCCTATGAATGGCATTCACTGCCCCCCGACTGCCGTTCGTCCTTTGATGCCTCCGAACGAACCAAGCCCCGCAAGCAGATTAACCACCGATTGCTGGTTGTGGATTCTTTGGATTGTTCCATTGAGACCTACTCTCCGGATCAGAACAAGTGGACGACTTTAAGGCGAACAATCGACAACCGTAAGGATTTTGGTGCCGTTTTCATGGATAACCAACTGATTTTGGTCGGCGGATATCACAACGGGAAAACACTTCGCTTTGGGAAGAGCATTGACCTCAACACGATGACCTGCAAACAACTCAATCCAATGAAAAATGCTCGATCTTCACCAGGCGTTGCAGTGCTGGATGGGAAACTCTATGTGCTAGGCGGATACAATGAGGGCAATGATATGAACACGGTTGAACGCTGGGATCCCATTGTGCGCACCTGGAACTATGTGTCGCCGATGTCCAAGGGTCGTAGGCACTTTGGTGTTGCGGTATTGGACGGTCGCCTCTATGCTATTGGCGGATTACATAATGATTGCACAGTCGAAAGCTACAATCCAGGAAGAAATAAATGGTGCTTTCGGGCCTCTATGAATCGATGTTGTGGAGGAGTTGGTGTCACTGCTGGAAATGGATTCGTCTATGCTTTAGGTGGCTACGACGAGGTAAACGGAAATATAACCGATTCCGTGGAACGTTATGATCCGTCTACCAATAAGTGGACCTTGATTTGCAAGCTGCAAGTGGCACGTTTCGGGATTAGATGTATTCTGTTTGGACAGAGTTTGATTGCCGTTGGCGGCCATAATGGCACTAATTGTGTAAAAAATGTCGAGAAGTACGATCTAGTAAACAAAACCTGGAGCAAACTGGCTCCAATGTCGGTTACACGGTTCCGCCCCTCTATCCTTGCCATACCGTAATACAATCACCGGCAGCCAAAAATGGATTCAGAACCGGCTTAAGAGTCTTCCAAATATAAATAATATCATAGAGTATAATAATAAAATATATAATAGTAATATAATATATAATAATATTATCACATAATAATAATAAATTATATAATAATAACAATAATAATATTGTACATTTGAGCCATGCGCTGCAATTAGAAATGGGTTTTCGCACCATCTGTCATGTCAGATGGTAAATACGATAATATTAAGAGAAGGTATCTTGATAGGCATAGATAACTGTTGATTGTAATAGGTCAACTAGCAAATAGAATAACTTATCCTAAGCAAACAATATCTAATAAATCAGTGAGATCCAAGTCAAGTATCCAAGCACCCCTTGAGGATCGTATTGATTGATCTCTACCCGTTTTCCCGACTTCTGTTCGTCTTAGCTCTGGTTCATATAATCGCCTCAGTTCGTTAATTTCCGAGTCGTAGATCGCCTCGTGAAAGACAACCACATATGGATCCATGGATAATATCTCCATATGCATATGCAGAATAGTCGACTTGGCTTTGGTTCATGAGAGGCGCCACAGATTTGACTGTATTTTTCATCCACCTCCTGCGCCTCTCTCATATTTTATAAATTCGACAAGCAACTCTTTAGTGAGTGAACTCAGTTGGGGTTCATTTAATAGCACATCTCGTGCCTCATTCAAGTTGCCTAAGTGACAGAACTTTTAATGGGAATTAATGGCTTATACATTGTCTTTAGGGAAGAGTTTATTTAAATTAAATCAGCTGACATTTTGTTATTATATATATCTTTTCTTATCGATAATAGTTAATTCTCGTGTAATGCTCAAGAGCAAATAATGTCTAACTCAAAAAAAAAAATGTGTATTTGATTGCTTCCACAAAAAAGCTACAATTCAGTTGAATTTGTACTGTTTCTTGCAACGGTTTGCTGTACGCTTAGTTGAGGCGCAAAAATATATGTAAATTTAATAGTTGCAAAAGATACATATATATATATATATATATATATAGGGAGAGTATATTGAGTGTAAAAGCATTCAATATTTTTAAGCATTCTATCTCCTTTTGAGTGACAGTGTGTGTGTGGTAAAACTGTTTCCAATAAAAAATATTAATATTAACAGCAAAAATAAAGAAGACGATCAGCTATAACACCAAGTAAAAATATAATAATTTAATTATTATATAGCGCATTTACTGTTCTGCTCGCTCCCACTCCATTTATCAATTCTATCTGTTGTTTGAAAGTGAACAACTAGCACTTACCCTATAATCAGACTTAGTTTAATGTAATTTTACAGTTTATAGATAATTTTCTTATTAAAATAAAAACAAATCACACTTTTCTTCATTCTCTATCTATTAGATTTATTAGAAAGGGTATGCATTATTTTACATATAATGTCATAAATAATATTTTTGGTCCCAATATTGTTCAAAAATTAAATTACCTCACTTTACCAAAGGTTACACATCAGGCTCAAAAAAGTTCTGCAATGAAATGTTTCATGCAATTTTCTCGATTAATTGGTTGCTAGAAATCTCTGACAGATTCTTGTTTGCCACACCCAACTCAATGTTTCATCGCTTGATTCAAATATAATATTTCATTTCCTCATTGTCGCTTGAGAGAAACATACAAAAATTAATTTTTATAATGTCTGTAAATGGGAACCAAAAAGAGAGTACAAGCCGAGATTCGACAGCAGAAAACAATTCTGTTTCCAGCCATGCAGTCGCCTTATTGAACAGAATGCATCAGTTTGTGGACAGCCAGAGGATGTGCGATGTGGTTCTCATCGCTGGGATTGATGGCAAACGGGTGTATGCTCATCGCTTGGTGCTCGCAGCTTCGAGTGAGTATTTTTCGGCAATGTTTTCCGGGTCGATGCGCGAGAGCAAGGATCAGGAGGTGACTCTTGGCGAGGTGAGTGGCGCTACGTTGCAGCTGATCGTCCAGCAATGTTACACGGGAAGCATTGAGCTGCACGAGGACACTGTGATTTGTAAAATATATGAATCGAAAATTTTTTAAAAATGAGTTAAATAACAAATATATTTGTTCTGTTCAGCGCATAGACTAAAATATAACTAAAAATAATGTATATATTGTTTTGCTCAACAGGGAATTTGTAAATTTCGAGAATTTAGCATTGCACACTTTATGCTCGAAGCTTTTTGAAATGAGCATGTTCAAAATTTGGATCAACTTCGCTTTTTGGAATACGTCACATAATACAAACATAATAGACATAACAGCCTATTACCACGCCCACTACTCTAGGAATACTATCTCCTTGGAACACAGACATTAGAGATATAGAGAAATATTATTTAAAATAAACTTACTTTTAGAAGTTTGTTTAATATGATCTGAATGAACTTTTTACAGCTGATTAGTGCATATTATATATGAACTGTAGGGTCTTATCTTTAAATCTTTAAATCTCACTTAATTTATTCACGTTTATTTTTATTTTATAATTTAATTATATACCAGCAAACCAAATTAAAGTCAAAGCCTCATCAAAAAACACTACTTTTCTTGTGAAAAATAAATAATGAATAGTTGGCGGCCTATTTTTTACTACTGGATTCGTTCATATTTTAAATAATATAAATAAATAAATAGAAATTCAAAAGAATATTTTGGAATGTCCAAACATGATTTAGAATTGATGCTTCTTAATTTATATAACTTTTATATAGCAAGAGCATTAAGCATAATTCTGATCGTCATTAAATTAATTTCTTAAATAAAATATTCTTTCTACATAGTAAATCTTATCGTAAGATAAATTTATATAGCAAAAAGCTAATACCAAAACCAGTTATTCAGATCAATTATTTGCACTTTATCCAATTTATCAAACCAACCAAATCTAGAATATTGAGATGCAATTGAAGTAGCTGGAGTATCAAGTAATATATTATTTTGACGAGAAATATTATAAATAAATGGCAATATAAAAATATATGAGATTAACCGCAACATTCACTTCCAATTGCTATAACTATATATAGAGATGATCCACTGAACTGTAGACAACCATTTGAATAAACAGAAACTTTTCCATTGTGTTGTTGCATAAACAGAAATCACTGTTGCACCTGTTTCTGTTGTTGCTGCTGCTGTGTGGTAAGTTCAAGTGCATGATTTTGATATATACACTCACAAAAATCGCACTGAATTTAAGAAATGCTTCATACTTTTTTTGCCGATCCTAACTCAACATATTATTCAGAGTTAAAGTTATTTTAAAAAATCAGAAAATTTGTCTATTTTATATAATTTTAAAAAATGTAGAAAATATATGAATAATTTTTAATATTTCTTTTTTTGTAATTTCTAATTTATACAAAAAAGTTTTCTGATTTATTAAATCAAGACAAAATTTGTTTTTTTCTTGCTTTCGCTTTTTTTAGGTGAGGTGCCCGGATTTGGACGCAAGGTGAAGCGCAAGGATGCACATTATCTTTTATACGTGCCACCACTGCCACATCACGGGCAATCTCATCCGGGACCACCTCATCCGGAACCACTACATGGCCTTACCTCTTTGAGGCCATCAATCATGATGAGTTTGCAGCGCCCAATATACGTCACCTGAGTCCGCATTTCGAGCATATCGATTATATGCACAGTGGGCATAGTCATGGTCACAGTGGGCACAGCAGCAGCATCAGCAGTGGAGCTGGTGGTGTATGTGGAGGTTATCTCTCCGACAATGGTTAGCGCAACATTGCTAAGGGCTCAGCGGAGGCAACGCTCTCCGCCTAGGAGGCACAACTGAATGCGATTGATGCCGCGCTGCATGCCAATGTGGAGCTCAGCGAAGCGATCGCAACGTGGACAAGTCTCCGCCCCCAAATCCGCCCCCGTCTCTGTCTCCCAAATAAGCATAAGCAGCGGCATTAGGGCCAACTTGGCTGGCTCTCCAAGCCATGGCCAGAGATCAACTCAGCTGCTGCCATTACTTGCTAAGCTCAACTCGATTATTTATTGTCTCTTTTTATATTTAACTTCATTTATTTAATTTCATTTATTTGGTTTTACTATGAGCAACATTAAGTCAAAGGTCAAAGGTATTGGAAAAAAATCAGGTAAGTTGATGTTAGATGTTGATTAATCCTTATCACTCACAGAAAAACAAATTGGACTTAGACGAACAAACACTCTCTTCGAAATGTGATTAAACTGATATATTGTGTATATATATGTTGATATTGGTTTATTTATTTTATTAACTTTAATTTAGTGGATGATTTAACTGCTCTTCATGCGTCTTTCTAACACATGTGGTTGTCGATGACTTATCGATACTTTGCGGATATCGCTCATCAGTGCACACTCTTCTAACTCTTGCACCTATTGGCTATTATTGTTTATTCCTGAAACAATTGAGACATCTTAAGCCTGCCACTGACTCAATTGAACTTTTCCGTCTATCGCTTCCTCTACCTCACAAGCTCGATAGTTGCCCTGCCAATCGATATTCGTTTTTGTAATGGCCGTTTAATATACCAATAAGTATAGATTTATTAAAAAGAGAAAAAAAGGAGCGAATTGACAGAATACGGTTAAGTAGAAGTGCAATCCATATATATCGATATCAATATTGACTCGATTACATGCACTTAATAGTTTTGGCGCGATGGCATCAAGGTTGCCAGATAATTCTGACAGATTTTTCCTCTTCTTTTCTTTACAAAATCTAAGCATCGACTTACCATTGCAATACCAATCAATCTTTCAACGCCTGGTTCTCTGTAACTCAACATAGTATTTCATTCCATCAGAATCTACTGAGAGAAACAGACAAAAATAAATTTTCATTTTTCTAAAATATTTAAAAACCAAATAATATGGATAATGGAAATGGGAATCAAAAAGAATGTATCAGCCGAGGCTTGGGAGCAGGCGACAATTGGATTTCCAGCCATGCAGTCGCCTTATTGAACAGAATGCATCAGTTTGTGGACAGCCAGAGGATGTGCGATGTGGTTCTCATCGCTGGGATTGATGGCAAACGGGTGTCCGCTCATCGCTTGTTGCTCGCAGCTTCGAGTGAGTATTTTTCGACAATGTTTTCCGGGTCGATGCGCGAGAGCAAGGATCAGGAGGTGACTCTTGGCGAGGTGAGTGGCGATACGTTGCAGCTGCTCGTCCAGCACTGTTACACGGGAAGCATTGTGCTGCACGAGGACAACGTCGAGACGCTGCTGGCCACCGCCAACCTGCTGCAGCTGACATCTGTGGTGACGAAATGCTGCAGTTTTCTCAAACCCCGACTGCACCCATCCAATTGTTTGGGAATTGCTTTCATGGCGGAGCAGCACAGCTGCGCAGAGCTCTTGCAAGTGGCGCAGGCGTACATCTGCCAGCACATTATGAAGGTCTGTCAGAATGAGGAGTTCTTTCAACTAAACGCCATTCAGCTGGGCAAGCTGCTGTCCAGCGATGAGCTTGATGTACCATCCGAGAAAGATGTCTTCCACACAATGATGTCGTGGGTCCGCCACGATGCGCCAACTCGTGAGCAGCACATACCCGATCTGCTCGCCAAGGTGCGTCTGCCCCTCTTGCCTCCAACATTCATTGTGAATCACGTAAAGAAAGTGTGCAGCGCCAGCAACGAGTGCCAGCAACTGCTGCTTGAGGCCTTCCAATGGCATTCGCTGCCCCCCGACTGCCGTTCGTCCTTTGATGCCTCCGAACGAACCAAGCCCCGCAAGCAGATTAACCACCGATTGCTGGTTGTGGATTCTTTGGATTGTTCCATTGAGACCTACTCTCCGGATCAGAACAAGTGGACGACTTTAAGGCGAACAATCGACAACCGTAAGGATTTTGGTGCCGTTTTCATGGATAACCAACTGATTTTGGTCGGCGGATATCACAACGGGAAAACACTTCGCTTTGGGAAGAGCATTGACCTCAACACGATGACCTGCAAACAACTCAATCCAATGAAAAATGCTCGATCTTCACCAGGCGTTGCAGTGCTGGATGGGAAACTCTATGTGCTAGGCGGATACAATGAGGGCAATGATATGAACACGGTTGAACGCTGGGATCCCATTGTGCGCACCTGGAACTATGTGTCGCCGATGTCCAAGGGTCGTAGGCACTTTGGTGTTGCGGTATTGGACGGTCGCCTCTATGCTATTGGCGGATTACATAATGATTGCACAGTCGAAAGCTACAATCCAGGAAGAAATAAATGGTGCTTTCGGGCCTCTATGAATCGATGTTGTGGAGGAGTTGGTGTCACTGCTGGAAATGGATTCGTCTATGCTTTAGGTGGCTACGACGAGGTAAACGGAAATATAACCGATTCCGTGGAACGTTATGATCCGTCTACCGATAAGTGGACCTTGATTTGCAAGCTGCAAGTGGCACGTTTTGGGATCAGATGTATTTTGATTGGCCATCGTTTGATTGCCGTTGGCGGCTTTGATGACGATAATTATGTAAACAATGTCAAGGAATACGATCTAGTGAACAATACCTGGAGTGAACTGGCTCCAATGTCGGTTGAACGGTACCTCGCCTCTGTATTTGCCATACCAAACATAATATAATCACATGCAGCTCACTTTTAAGGCTCTTGGATATGGAAATATGTTTAACCTAATTTTATCTTAATACTGCTTATAATAATAATAATAAACAATGATAATATTGATAATAATTATAAATTATTACGTTATTAAATCCAATTTCAAGTCGAGCAAATGATTATCTGCATGCATCATTTGTATGAGAAGAACATAAATGATAGGTTATCGGATACCCTGCACTGAGTCTTAATAAATTATTTGTTGTTGGCTTAAATACGGATCTAACTCCATGTCATCTGTGACTTATGTCAGAGGGAGATCCAGCCCGTTGCATTTATAAATTCTTTTGGCGATCGGCTTATGCCACGCCCAGTTCCCCTTCCTATGACAAACGCTTAATAAAATTAATATCTTTAAAGGCATTTTTAACAATACGACTATCGAATTTTAACTTTAACTAATTTACTCCATTCCAGTCCATAAGGAGGCATCCCTTCGAGCGTGCAACTGACAACCTGAGGAGACCTACAATAAAATGACATTGGACCCAGGTGACTACCCTGGAGTAAAGTACAGTTTTAAATACGACTTGTGTTATTCAGATACGAAGGAATCCAGGTAAAAAGGTTTGTGGGAAATAAGGTTTAGTTTATGTAGCTGGAGATTATCAAACCCATTTCTGAAATTCTTTGATCATAAGAGAAGTAAATTGAAAAATGTTAATGATGGTAGTTGAATTGTTACTATTATTTATTTTACTATTTTATTTAAATCGGACCTAGAGCCATTTTCGTGGAGAGGAATAATAAAGGAGAAAATAGTGACTTTTATTATATTTTTGACAATTTTCTCCCACTTCTGAAAACACTTTTGCAAGAGTGGTACAATTATTAAACAGATAAATAAATATATATAAATATATATATATATTATTTTTCCATATTTATACATGTATACATTGAATCTTTGGTGTGCTAACTGATTAATTAAAACTGGGTTAAACGTGTGCTTAATAGTAATAGAACTGATCAAGTGCGACAAGCCAGCCAGAAAGAGATCGCCTGATCCCTCTCTGGGCGAGTGTTGACCGATTGCTGCATCGTGTCAACAACAAGAATAACAACAAAAATAACATCCACAATAACAACCAAGTCCAATTAGCTCTTAGCACTTAACTCTGAGCTCAGAGCCAGAAAATCAAATATCCATCACGTAAAGCAAGACCAAACTGTTGAAAACCTGTTCACATTTCAATGACTTTGAACTTTTTCTTTAGAGTTTTTGTTAGATTTTGTTGTTTTTTTTTTTTTGCTGTGGATATTTTTTTTAGCTTATTTACATTAACATATCGATAGTTGTTTGCTTGACCCATTTCGTGTGGAGCACTTCAATGTGGATCCCACGCCACTTCCACTTTCGTTCGGCGCGCGACTTTCTTTAACTTTAACTTTAACTTTAACTTTAAGAATTTGGCCCAAGCTCAATTTTGAGCTGCCCAACGATTATCAATTTGTTACACTCCTAAAAAAAGTCGATCTGAAATTTACATTATCTGGTTTTTATAACTAGTCAATTGCTACTAAATATATGAATAAATAAGTGAAAACCTTTATTTTTAGAACATAAAATAAATATGTGCTAGAGATAAATTTTTAAACATTTTACAATATGTCTTTCCATTTTCTTTTTTTTTATTATTTTTAATAAGTAAATATTTTTAAAGTTAAAAATTAGCTAAAGAATAATATTTTCTGTGTTAGAAAAATAAAAATCACTTAGAAATATATTTGGTCGATTTTTGTTTTGAGTGTATTGCTGCCGCAATCGCAGTCGCTGCCGCTTTGTAACCAGTTTAATAACGCAGTCGACGTCGACGGCGACGTCGGCGCTGAGAATCAACAATTCTTGGTTGGGCTCATTTTATAAAAAAGTCTTTGGCCAACTTTCTTGGGCTTCATTCGCGTTTCAGTCGCGAACCGATCGAGAAGACTTCGTCGTTGGTTTTGAGCGTGTTTTTTTTAACTGAAATGAAAGCAGCTGTTGGCCTGATCCCGCTGCTGTGGTGCATCAGCATTGTGTGCTCGCTGCCCTCAAACCCTCAAACTAGGGATGGGGCTGGTGAGGTGGAAAAGGTGCCGGTCACCTTTGCCAGCGAAGCCTCGCAGCTGATTGCGATGCAGCTGTTGAAGCACAACAAAGACATCGATTCCAATCAGGTGCATTCCCCGCTCGGAGTCGCCACCATTCTGGCGGTGCTCGCAGAGGCTGCCCAGGGCGAGACCTACGAGGAATTCTCAAAAGTCTTTGCTTTCCCCAAGGAACGTGGCCAGCTGAGAGACGCCTTCCAGCGCATTCTCGCCAGCTATCAGAATCGAGATTCGGCTGTGCCATTGCCCTCATTCCAAACCTGGTTCTATGTGTATCGCAATAATAGTGTGCGCGAGGATTACAAGCAGCTGCTGCAGAGCTACTACTACGTCGAGGTGAAAGACATCAGCCGGCAGGATTACGATTGGAGTGAGCCGAACACATCGCTCCAATTGGACACAAGCAACAAGAGCAGCAATAGCAAAGATGTCATCGGGTTTGAGACACTCAAGCGCATCAAATTGGATGATGACGATGCTCCGCTGGCCACCAGTGATAATTATGGCGAGGAGCTGTTGGACAAGGAGGCATCCAAGTTCGATCGCGATGTGGATGACAAGCAGTATGTGGAAAAACCAGTTGCTCTAGCCGAGGCCCAGTTGGAAGTTGGAACGGAAGCCGCAGTTGCCGGCACAGAAAAACCAGTAATTCCACATAGCACTTTATTTGTGAACAGTGAAGACGCTGATATTGACACCAGGTGGCCAACTAAGCGCAGTGACAGCGAACAGCCTCCCAATGTGGAGGAGAACGAGACGGTGCAGGAGGATGAGAAGATGCACAAACAGCTCAGCACCGCTGACCAGTTGGCGGATGGTGAACCCGAAAAAGTGCGTCTGCCCCTCCACAAACTGGAAACGGCCGTCAAGTCAATGGTCAAGGAGGGTGCCGATGAGATTATGATTGCACTCGAATCCCATCTAAGCAACGTGGCCAGGGTAAGTACACAGTTCCCATTTCAACAAATAAAAACTGTACTAAATTTAAGAAAACTACTCAAAAATTACTCAAAATAGTAAAACATTTTCATTTTCAAATTTATAGAATATCGACAAAAACATTAAAGTTTTTAGAAATAGCTGATAAATGTTAGAAAACATTATTAATTAATTTTTTTTAGATATGTGTTTTTATTTTATTTTTGTAAATAATTTCTATTATTAAAAAATTCATGCGAAATTTTCGTTTCGATTTCATTTTTAGAATTTATTTAAATTCTATTTAGAATCGATCTAAAATGTGAAAGCAGAAAATCTCTATGCGCCCGACCCATTGGTTGCATGTAAACATTGTTTCTTATGATGGCTC
Source organism: Drosophila longiperda (assembly GCA_035042125.1). Classification (NCBI taxonomy): domain Eukaryota; kingdom Metazoa; phylum Arthropoda; class Insecta; order Diptera; family Drosophilidae; genus Drosophila; species Drosophila longiperda. The sequence goes on along the minus strand of JAWNLV010000010.1, from coordinate 7,775,632 downwards.
AGCTATTTTTTGAGTGACAAATTATCGTATAGAGTCGTCTTTTAAGTGGCTACAGAAAACATCACATGAAGTCGACTTTAAAGATCTGCTCAGCTCAGCTAGTTTAAGAATAAACATCACATGGAGTCGCCCTAGAAGCGACTCCGTTAAGATAAATAAACATTAAATGAGTTCGCCTTACAAGCGGCTTCAAGTGTATTTGGGTCGAAGAATTTTGTATATAAACCACGCATTTTTCATCAAATAAACTAGTACAAAAAGAACTTTTTGCAAGTACCGATTGCGGCGACACTTTGTTACTGGTACATGAACCGGTAGCATACCCAACACAATTTTCAGCATACCCTAGGAAATGACTTTATAGGTAATTTCATCTTCAACAATATATAATAATGTAATATTTATAACAAAAATCAACTATGAAATAAGAAAATGCAAAAAGTTGCGATTATTTTTGTAGTGTATTTGTTGGTTTCCACTGACTGATGCGCCCTCTGCTTTTTCCACAGGCATATGGTGCACGCAGCTTGTTCCGGCGGGATGACATTGCCTCTGCGCTGAGTGCCAATTCCATAACTGGCCGAGCCGCTGACTCCAAGTCGAAGATGCTCCTCTTCAATGGCCTCTACTATAGGGGCAGCTGGGCACAGCCATTTTATCAGCTGCGCGATGGCAGCGATGAGTTCTTCTTCATGACCAGCGAGGATGCAATGAAGACGCCCATGATGCATGCCCACGGCAAGTTTAATGTGGCCGAGTTGCCACATCTGAAGGCACGTCTCCTGGCGCTGCCCTACGAGAATGCCCAGTACAGTTTGTGCATTGTGCTGCCCAATGAAGCGGATGGTCTCAGCGAGGTCATCGCCCAACTCCAGCCCAGTGATTACAAGTTCGCCAACGAGCATCTGGAAATGAGGCAGTTGCATGTGACGCTACCCAAATTCCAGGTGGAGGAAACTTCCCGCTCCGAATCGATGCTGAAGCACTTGGGACTCAAGCGCATCTTTTCGAGGGGTGAGGCACAGCTGGGTCTGCTCTCCGAGGATGAGGATCTGCACATCGATGAGATCGTTCAGTTTGTCAATGTCCGTGTGGATGAAGGTGGTAGTAGCTCCAATTCGCTAACGGCGGCTACAACGCAGGCCCGTTCCCCACTCTTCGTGTTGCCGGTGCCCGAACCGGAACCGGAACCTGAACCGGAGGGCGTTGAGCGTTTCGATGTGAACCGTCCGTTTGCCTATTTTGTGATGGACTGCAAAAATAAATTTGTGCTCGCCTCCGGCAAAATTTATGCGCCCGAATTCAAGGACGAACTGCCGCCCATCTCCATCGAGGTAGAACTGGAGCAATCGTAGTATTCATCGCTAGCTAGCCCCTAAGTTACGTCACAAATTTCAGCTCGTGCATTTTTTAATAAACCAGAATTACAATTTTCCCAACAAAAAAATGAAAAATATCTCGGCTTTGCTGCTTATGATTTTCCCAGGCACTTCAGTTGCGTCCATTTGCTGTGCAATCAAAACAACAATTAATTCGCTTACTCTCGCTGACTAACAACAACAACAACAACAACAACAATGATAACAATTGGTCTGTGAAGGAAGATCAACCCTCAGCATTCAATTGTCTGTCCGTAATATGAAATGTATCTGACGCAGTCCATCGCTAATTTCCGTGCTGAAAATTTGTCATTGCATTCGCTTTCGGCAAAGGGGGTTGACGGTGTGCCTACACTCAACAAAAAGAAAGTTACACAAATTTACTGGCTTGTGGAAAGTATATTTAAGTCTTAAATGTCTGAAATTTCTATGTTTTTTTTTTTTTTTTAATTTTTCATTAAATTTCGATGCAGAATTTAAATTTGACCTATTTTAGAAATATTTCTATTCATTATTTATTTCATGCCTGCTTTTGAGGAAATAATTAATTATTATTATTATATTTAATACTTTATTACAAAATTTATTTTTTCTAAAATTCAGAAAGAGATTTTTCTATGAAAGTATGAAAGTAATAAAATACTGAGCTGACCTCAGCATTTGTAAGTCGTTATTTTTCCAAGTGTAGAGCGTTGTGCGTCGTTGTTGCTTTGTTGACTCGTCTCGCAGTTCCATCAATTCTCAGGCTACTCAAGCGAGAGCAAAGCATCCGACACGTGGCAGTAGCCAGAGTCCTGGCGAATCCTATCGAGTCCCGGCAGCAGCCTTGGCGAATGCTGACAGCCGCTCCTCAAGTGGTCAATGGTCTGCAATTAAAATTCTCATTAGAATGCATGATAACTTCTTTTGGCCATTTAGCCAAGGTGCCAAGCAGCAAAACCAAAGCACAACAGCGAAACACACACACACAACACAACACAACACACACACACTCAAATTGTATCCGACGAAGAAAAAGAATGTGTTGTCTAAGGGGGTTTGGGGGAGTGACTGGCGCCAGGCTGTCGGGCGCCAAAAGCCAGAGGTAAAAACAGGAGTAAAATGCGTGCCATGATTACAGTGATGACGACTGCCACCCCAAAGTGGCCCACCGAACTCTTCCCACTCCACGTCTGCCCACTCTTCTACTCTCTCCTCTTCTCGTCGCCGGCAGCAGACGATGATGTTTCATCTTTTCCACATGAAAACTCACGTAACAAAAATTATGATAATCATAACTTTTTTTGCTCTCAGTTTTCTTCTTTATTTTTTGTGTATTTTCCTTTTGCGGGAGTCTTTGTTTTGTTAGCCACTGGACAAAGGACAATGGAGTCCTTCTCTCTGGTGCTTCGCTAAGGTATTTTTGGGCCAGCCTGGCGTCGACTTTTCCGTTATACCCTTGTAGAGGGTATTTTAATTTTGTCATGCGATTTGTAACGAATTAAATAATTGTCGAGTCGATTTGATTCCCTTGTAAACTTAACATTTATCCATATTTTTGCTTCAGTTATTATAATAATTATTATAATTTTACTATGGCCGTTATAGGTACCAACCGATTAAGATGAGTTCGTGTCTGAAAAAACTTATTTGCTTAGTAAAATATCGTCACCAAATATACTTAATATGCTTTTTATTATATTGCAAATTATAGTACAATAAATTATTAAGATCGAATTACTATAGTTTAATTGTAAGAATTACTATTTTGCTTAAAAAAGAATCTTAAAAATCTAACTGCATTTGCCTATTTCAATGTAAAATTTAAATGTCTACAGAAGTGTTTTTCTTCTACAAGGGTATATCTTATTCGACTTACCTAAGAAAAGCTATTCTTAGTTATTTTTTTTTTTTATTTTATTCTTGTCTGGGCATCGCTCTATTTTTATTAAGTCGTGCATATAAATCAATGTTGCCAGATATGCAAAAGACTACGGTATAAAAGGTATAAAAGATTTATAAGGGTTTTTCTTATGTATGTTTTTGTATTTCACATTTTTTTTTTTTTTCAAATCGCTTAAACATTGTTTAACGTAATTTCCATGAACAAAAAAGTTGAGAGATGAATAAAAAGTGAGTTTCTTTCGCTTTTTAGAGAGTATTCTCAAGTGAAGAGGTGGAAGCAGAAATTTAAGTGGAGATGAATTTACCTTGTTTTATCATTATAATATATTGTTTAGGTATAGGTATTTTTTTTACTGGAGAGAGAACTAATATAATAATCAAATAAAATTTGCAATTCGAATTTTAGAACTTTGCAAATTATGCATTAATTTTTCTTTTTAAAGAGTATTCTTAAGTGAAGAGATGGAGCAGGGTGTTAAGTGGAGATGAATTTACCTTGTTTAAATGTTATAATAATAATTGATTTTATATTAAGAAAATAGGTATTTTTTTTACTGGAGAGAGAACTAATATAATAATCAAATAAAATTTGCAATTCGAATTTTAGGTCTATGCAAATTATGAATTTATTTTCTGAAACTATCAGTTTTGTTGTCAGATAGAAAGACTTCTTTTAGAGTGAATACCCCTACCTCCAGCTGAAGTACACCCACTAGTTGGGATGGGCCACATAAATAAAGCGAGTGGGCCAAAATCCATCCAATTGCATCAAAGACAAACATTTGCCTGATGCTATTCTCAACAATGCGTCACGCGGAGTCTTCGTGATTTATGTTTGCTGCTTCAAGTCTAATTACAAGTTAAGTTCGTCGAATTAAAATGTGGCGCAACAAGTGTGGGAAATCGCTAGAATTTTCAATCGGTCGCCAGCTGCTTTCCCAGAAAAACTAAACAGAAACAAGTACAATTTCGAAAACAACCCCACTCCCATCCCCCACCCTTCCACGGATGAAGGGTCGGCGTTTGACACTTGCGGCGGGAAAATGTAATGAACACATGTGGAATGACAACTGATGTGGGGGAGGTGCCCCGGTTGGAAAGAGGGAGACAATGATGGAGTGAGGGAGTGAGCGGGTGTCAAAATCAGAACCACACCATAGAAATAATAATACCAGCATTATTTGTTTTATATTATTTGTTATTAAATAGTTTTCCTTTAATATACATTAATAATTTTTATTTATATATAGAATATATATTTATATATTTTGCACAGGTTTTATCTTTATTATTTCTCCTGTATATATGAAAATAAATAAAAGCAATTAATAAATATTAGCAAACTAACTAATATAATCCCAATTTAAGCCACATTCTTTAGTTAATAGCTGCTGTTTTAAAGTATTTAATCATATAAATAGTAATTATATAAATACATACTTAAAATTCTTATTGAAAACTATTTCGCTAATTGAGGTTGTTTCTGGTTTTTATTGAAATGAAATCTTGCCAACTCTTTAGTACGTTAAATATTATTAATTTCAAATAAATTCAGTTGTAAATTTTAAATAATTTCATTCTTGATTGTCGAGCAAATTTAAATTGTAAATAAACAAAACAAATTCAAAATAAATGTAGAAATTAAAATCTTTATTTATTTCGGAATAAGATGAATTTTATCGATATAGAATTAATTCACAGAATAAATATCGATATTTTGACCAACTTTATTAATTCACCAAAATGAGACAGACCAAAATGATGTTGTGATGTTGTGATGTGCGTGTGTTGGGTGTGTTGACTGTGTGTTGTTCTAGAAATCAGCAAAGGCTTCCTCGTGCCTCACAGTTTTTGGCTTTGGCTTACGTTTGCCCTCGGATTGTTTGTCAAAGTTGGATATGTCTTCGGCATTGGCGATGGTTGGCAAATAGGGTGCCTGAATTGTCTGGTTTAGCAGGGCTGTCCAGTCGACCTCCTTGAACCAGTCGTGATCCTTGATGTCCTTGGTGCCAGCAATCAGATTCCCAAAGCTGTGCAATAAATCAAACTTATTGACCATTGAGATAAATGGTTAACGACTTGCCGCTTGGAGAGATCCACTTGCAGCAGATGATCGACGAGATGGCGCAAGGCACTGCTGAAGGAGCTGGGCATCTTGTAGTCACCCTCACAGATCTTGTTGTACATGACCATGACGTCACGATTGTGGGACGAGAACGGTGAATGGCCGGCAACAAACTCGTAGATGAGGACACCAAATGCCCACCAGTCGACGCTGGTGCCGTACGGCTTCGACTGTATAATCTCGGGGGGCAGGTATTCGGGTGTGCCGCACAGGGTCATTGTGCGTGCCTCCACTTTCTAAATGAAGTGAAGAAAAAAACCGAATTCTAAAATCGTAATCAAGACGACGTAGCTATCGTGCTGAACCTTTGCGAATCCAAAATCGGTGACCTTAATATAGCCATTCTTGTCCAGCATAATATTCTCGGGCTTCAGGTCACGATAAAGCAGGCTGCAATGATGCAGATACTCCAAGGCCAAAAACACTTGAGCCGCATAGAAGCGGGCTTGTTTCTCGCTAAATTTGCGAACTCTACGATAATAGATAACCGATAACCGATTATAAATTGATATCAATAGCTATCGATAACAGCATTACTCACTTGCGATGATAGGTGAACAATTCGCCACCCAACATGAGAGGTAATATCAAATAGAGACTATCCGAGTCCTTGAACGATGAGATCAAAAACACCGTGAACGGGAATCGTATCGAGTTGAGAACTCGCTTCTCGCTCATCACATGGGAGACTTGCTTGGTTTTGATTATTTGCTCTTTGCTCAATTGCTTGGAGGCATAGAACTTGTCACTCTCCAGCTCCTTGACCAACTGCACCCTGCCAAAGGAGCCGGAGCCGAGAGTGGCCTTAACCAGAAAGTTGTCAAGACCACAACTCGGAGACGGCGTATTGCGGATATATCTTTTGTTGAACTCATCCTTCATTTTGTCGAGGACAATGCCATATTCGATCTTGTGACTAAAGTACTGCTCTGCATTGGATTGTCGTCCCATTCTTTTAAATATATATATTCAATGAATGATCTATTCAAGTCTCAAAAAATTTCGAATTTTTACTATAAATATCTGAATCGAAACAGTTAATTTTTACAGTTTTATTTGATAGTTAACACATGAGCAACATGTTTCTTTCCCTATTTTTAATATCTTGTGCTAATATATTATAAATAAATTTAATACTGTAACTTTTCTTCCGGATTGGTATTGTAAATATCCGTTACACATACCTTGTTTTCGAACGGTGAAGATGATAATCGATTTTAATGACAAATAATTTGGGATATACCTGCTCATTGTGTTATACAATTTTAAATGAGTTCCGGTAATTAGATTGTAATTCTTAGGGTAATATATATATATATATATATATATATATATATATGCGTAAAAATTATAATATATATATATATATATTTATATATATCTGTGTACTGAAGACAAGAGTTATTTTTACTGCAGAGTAGTTTTTTTTTGGCTATTTTTTGGGTTTTTTTTTTCAAGAAATAAAAGTTTGTTGACCAACGTTTAAAAATTAGTAAACAAATCGGGATGGCGATTTATTTTGGATTTCAACTTGGGTAGAGGCGCAAAATTTTCCAAATTTGATAGATCTTCAATATTGGATACAGTTGGTATATAGGGCGGCGTTATTTCCTGATTGAGCATCGCATACCAATCGACGCCCTGAAACCAGGGATGACTCTTTATGTCTGCAGAGCCCTCCGGTGAGTTACCCAAACTAAAAGAAGCGTACTTCAAATGATCATTCCTTAAATTTAACTCTTTTTTTTTGTGGATATTCAGAGTGGGGGGTGCTTACCGCTTAGAGGAGTCCACCTGCAACAGAGAGTCAACCAGATGCTTCAGATGACACGTAAAGAATGATGGTACTCGATAATCGGCCAGACAGATTTTCGAATACATCAAGATGACGTCGCGACTGTGTATCGAGAACGGCGAGAGGCCAGCGACAAACTCATAGAGGAGTATACCAAATGCCCACCAATCCACAGATCTTGTATAGGGTTTCAGCTGAATGATCTCGGGGGCCAGATACTCGGGGGTGCCACAAAGTGTCGAAGTTCGACCCTCAACACGCTGCCAGAAACGAGAGGAACAAGAGAAAGAATAAATTCTGCATATAGAGTTTTGTTTTCTTTTTTTTTTAGCACCTTGGTAAATCCAAAATCGGTTAGCTTGAGGTAGCCGCGAGCATCCATCAATATATTCTCCGGCTTCAGGTCTCGATACATGAGACCCATGTGATGCAGATACTCGAGAGCGAGGAGAATTTGAACGCCGTAGAAGCGGGACTGTTTCTCATTGAACTTGTGCACTCTTTGGAACAGAAGGAGGAATTACATTATAAGTGACTGTGAATACTATGCTCCGAGAAAAAATCTACCTCAATTTTAGAAATTCGCCAGACTTTTGAAGCCCTGCGTAACTCAACTCAACTTGTTTTTCAACAAAAAATTTGCCTAATTTTAAAGGTGGTTTTCAACTTAAATTTATCTTTTCTTTTCCTTAAATTAGATGAAATTTAATTAGTATTATTATTTTAAGATTTCAGAAATACAAACACTTAATTAAAATTCATATAATTTAATATTAAAAATATTTAGAAATGCATCTTTAATAACAGAAAATATTTCTTGAAATAAAAATGTATATTTTTGTTATTGGATTTGTTTTTAGAAATCATCAAACAAGAAATACTATATATATATTTTTAAGGTCGATTTTAATCTTACTGGTATACTTTAAAAATGAACGCCGGTTATTTTTCTGAGTGTACTCACTTGCGATGATAGGTGAAGAGTTCACCGCCATTGATAAACGGCAGGACGAGATACAAATTGTCAAAGTCCTTGGAGGAGTCGATCAAATGAACAAGAAATGGAAATCGAACTGAACTCAGCACCATCTTCTCATTGTGAACGTGTGTGACCTGTTTGAGTCGCACCAAATCCTCCTTGCCCATCATCTTGGCCGCATAATAATTTTTGCTCGTCTTTTGCCTAACCAGCACCTGTAGAATTAGAGACAAAAACAGGATATTTCAGGATCATTTAACAACAAAGAGATTTTGAGCTTACGACTGTGCCAAAGCTGCCATTGCCAAGGAACGCCCGCTGGGAGTAGCCCTCGAGATTGGTGTAGGGTGACGGCTCCTGGTTAAGCCAACGCTCGTCGAACTCCTTGCGAAGGGTGTCAAGTGTGATGCTGTAGTCCTCTTTAGAATTGAATTCTGTTCGCAGGTGCGTGTCACTCATAATCAGCTTACGAGTCCTGCACACATTTTACACCACAACTTTGGACAGACAGACGGAAACACAGAGAACGTCAATTTGGTTGATAACTCGTATTCAATGCACAATAAACTGTTAATTTGGATACTCATAATTTTCAAGTTATTCACATTTGTTGTTTTTCTTTTTTTTTTTTTGCTTTTTTATATCTGGCATTAGCAAAAACAGTAAAAGCAAAACAACCTTAACAATTTCCTCGTTTTCGTGTCTTTCAATTAGTTGGGCGTGTCTCTCTCTAAATTAGGCCAAGGTATGACAAATAACCGTGGAGACCACATCAAATGCCAATTTCCTGTGGGACGGCACACACATGTCAGAGCCACAGTCACAGTCACAGTCACCGGTACCGTCAGACCTCAGAACGATGACTTCTTGATGCCGTCGTCATCCTGTCGTCCTGTCGTCCCGCAAAAGTAAGAAAAATTGCACAACGTCCGCTTGATAAATGATGCTAACCAAGATTACATAAGTTGGTAATTTTCTAGTACATTTATTTCTACATGTCAGTCAGTCACTCAGTCAGCCAGTCGGCGCTCAAATGGACATATATGTCTGCTCCATGTCCAGCTCGACCAACTGAGCCGGCTGCTGATAAGAGACGAGACGAGAGATGCTTCCGGTTGTCGCCGAGCTTTTAAGGTAGCTGCTGGCCATGTGTTGTACACTCAAAAAAATTTAACTTAAAGCAAAAGGTTCCCAAAAGTTTACTCACCTTTTTATTTAGATGGTAAATTTCTAAAATTTACCTTTCTTTGAAACATGTCTAAATTTCATGGATTTATTTTATTTATATTATAATAATTTATGTATATAAAATAATATAATATATATTATAAATAAATAAAATAATATAAGTAAAATAATGTAACAAAACATTTTAAAAAAAATATGTAGAAAATAACACTTATTTTGGGCTGGTCGATTTCTATTTTGCTATTTTTAAGAAAATATTTCTTCTCTAACAAATAATTTTTTAAAACCTACAAAAAACATTTAAATTTTATATTCAATAGTTTATACATCTAAAAATTCAGTTTAATTTTTTTCTGAGTGCAGTTTGCTAAATTGACAATTAATCATTATCTTTCAACGCGCTGAGCCTCAACTTGAACCTGTAGGTTTCAATGGGGAAAAAGCCAATTACGGTTTGCCTTTATTTCACTAAGGCTCTTCATTTGGGCCTCTGCAAATGGTTTTCTAAATATGTTTTGGGGGTTTCGGCTTCGGTTTTCTACTCTAATGTGACGGCATTTATTTAGGGCAAACTTGATTATTGATTGAGAGGAGAATAGTTTGGGCTGGACAGCTGAAATTGAAAGCAAACTTAAATCAGTTTAATGTCCTCAATGGTTTAAACAAATACCCCTAGCATTATATAGTTTTTAATTCACTTAAAATCTGCGAAATTTGTCACGTAGCGAAAATAAGGCAATTGTTGTTGCCCCCCCCCCACCCCCTGCAAAAAAAAAAACAAAAGCAGCTTTCACTTGCAACATCAAATTAGAAATCGTGCAAAAACTAAACAATATCACTCAGAATGAGCGCAGGGCTTGGCTCATTTAACTTTCAGCCACAAGATGAGCACACATTCCCCCCCCCCCACCCTCCACACACCCGCAGCTCCATCAGTTTGCAAGAAAGACACACACACATCGTAGATAAACTCGAGTGGGCTAAGATATGTTAACGACTGCAATAAATAAGCGGATAATATCAAGCGTGGAAGGCCTTCCATAAATACACATATCACAAAATGCGTCTCGGACTTGGCCTGACTACGGGGTTTCTTGGTGGGGGGGGGGGGGGTCTTTTATTTCTTGTAAGCGGGCCGAGACCAGATTAAGTCATACGCACACGTCTTGCTCGCTCGGGGCGAGAGGAGGGGGCCATTTCTTTTGGGCTGCTTTGGTAACACTTAAAATTCATTAGCTGTATTAGCTGGCAAGTTGGCTTATGCAAAGTAATTGACGCCCCGATGAACTGTTGACACGCTCAACATTTGTCTCTTGGCCCCAAAAACGAGCTTCACTTGGCTAATATTTGGTTTAGTTATCACTGACATTTTTTTCCTTTTTTGTTTTTGCTCAGAATTAAGTAGGTGAAAGTGAAGCAGCAGCAGCAGCCACAGCAAAATTGCCAAATTCAATTATGCTGAAAGGTTTCAACTCACATATCGCATACACAAAATATATATATGCACACAGAAAAAAAAAGATTGACCTGAAATTCAGTAAATAGCATACAAATAAGAGACAAATGAAAGCTGGAATTATTTTATGCTAGTTTAAAATTATTTTTTTCTCAAATAAAAAAGGCTCTTTTCGATGTTTAGAAATGTTTTTCATTACAAAAACAAAAATCAAAAAAATTTCTTACAAATGGAAATGTTTTTTTTTTATAATTTGTTAAATAAATAAAAATATTATATCTATAGCTTAACATGAGACATAGCAGAATAAGAATCCAGCTTTAAATAAAATAAAATTTAATTAATTTTTAAAAATTATCTTAAGTATTTATTTTGGCAAATTCAATGTATATTTTACATAGTTTATTATTGATTCTTAATATAGAAATTTCTAATAGAAATAATAAATATTTATAATACATAAAAATGTTTATAATTATAAGAATATTAAATAATAAATGCAGCTTCCTCTGACAATTCTTTTTTTTTGATTTCAAAACACTTTTTTTTGCGAGTACACTGTATATATATATATATTTATATTTATATATGTATGTATATTTCACTCTTATACTTTGCTTCACTTTTCTGAGTGTACATATTTATATATATATATATATATATAACACACATATTGTGAACAGCCCTCGCCATTAGCGCTAATCTCTGCACAATCGGGGTATGAATCAAGTCGCACACAATTACACTCCCTATCTCCCTCTCTCTCTCTCTTTCTCTCTTTTTGGTTGCATGACCGGCAAATGCATTTAGTGTGTTTGTGTATGTGTGTGTGTGTGGCACTCACAGTTCAATGGGCAGCAACAATGTCAACGTTTTCCACGTAGAAGATGTGTGTGTGTGCAAAAGGTGTAACTAATCCGCAGGCCATGTGACTTTTGTCATGCGCCGATCTCACTCACGGGTCATGCCACCCCCCACCCCCCCCCCCCCACCACATCTTCTGCCCACGTTAACACGCCACCTTTGCGAAACCCTTTTACCAAACGGTTTCCAGTCAATTCAACCCACCCCCAGATAAACAGCCAGCAGCCAACTTCCTACCTTCAATCATCGATGCGCCATTGTTGTCCTTATTGTCCTTATTGTCCTTGTTGTCCTTGCTGCTGCCGTGTAATCCACTGAGAGAGAGAAACACTGACACAGTCAACGCCCTGCGCGGCGGGTGGCAACTCTGGCATTTTGCAGCTGGTTGACTTCTTCTCTAAATAAATAAAAAAAAAAATCGTAGGCATTTTATTATTATTATTATTATTTTGATTATTTCTAATGCGCATTTTGCTTAGTTCAGTTTCATTGCTGGTGCACTGAACTGGACACTTGGACACTTGGACCTGATGCCACCTTTTGTGCCTGCTACTAATGCTGCCACATCGACATAAATCAGCGAGGGTGCGGAGTGAGGGGTGCAGCAGCAACCATTGATGATATCGCAGCTATAAATCAATTGCAAACGACATCAGGTTCGATGTGCAGACAAATAGCGGAACAGTTCCATTTTATATAAATGTAAAATGCATACACTGCGAGAAACATTGCAACCAGTAATAATAGAAGTCTCTCTCTCTAGCATTGTCTATAATATTTTAATATCCATTTGCAAATAGATAATTCTACATCTAAAATTGCAACCCACAAAAAGTATATTTTTGAAATGGTCATATTAAAAATCATTCATGGTTTGATTTCTAGATTAATGCTGCACTTAAAGTTCAGCTCTCGACTTTTTCTCGAAATTAATGTACAAAATTATACACCCTAAAATCTGTTTAATTATATATTAATATCTAGTTTAACACAACATTTACAGTTAAAATTACGATTCTAGAACAGTTGCAATATTTTCGCACATCAAGAAATTAAATTTTTTTTTTTTATATTGATTATGGTTTGGTCTCTAAATTAGTGCAACAATTAAAGTTGCTAACTTTTATAAGCCACTAGAAGAAGTTTGTCAAAAAATATCTGTTTTTTCAAGCTGTACTTCAATTTTTATGAATCTGCTAGTTGGATTGTCCCAGCCCAAAAAATAACTTATCTCTAACAAATCTGAATGATTTGTTTTCCATTAGCCAAGCAAAAGAGTCACTTCAATTGTTGAATTTATTTAATAATCTTTTTTTTCTCTTATGCTTATAATAAACATTTGTATTGCCTGTTTTCTCTGCGTGTACTTTTCACATATTCTAAACAACCATTTTGAAAGCATGGCTGAATAGAAAACGGTGCTTTATATGCGAATATAGAATTTGGCGGGACACTGTGGTAACCGGCGTGGTAAATGGCTTTGGCAAATAATAAAACAAAGCTAAATTAAAACAATTGCTATTACAACAACAACAACAACAGCAAAAAAGGAACGTTTTAAACATTTGCCATAAATAAACATGAGCCGGTGGCATTTTGTAGTTTTGCATGCTCGATGAACAAAGTGGGGAAATGCAAAAAGCTGAAACATTTTATTGAAATTCAATTAAAGTCGTATTTCAATAATTGGACACGCATGGTGCCCATTTCCGTGGCCAGTTCGATTTTGAAAACGCCGCTCGAAATTTATGAGTTTTCCAATTGAAATGTTGCCACTTTGGACGCAATTCCAACCAAATGTTGCTGTTGTTGTTGTTGTTGTTGTTGTTGTGCTGTCCATTTTCAGCAGAGGAAAACGGAAATTGTTGCAAAATTGAGGACGACTGCTGTCGAACTCCATCACAAAAGCCACGGTGCATTAGGCTGCAAGTTCTTATCTGTTATCAGCTCACCCTCGACACACCGACTGGCCTTGACTACTACTCTACACACACACACACACAAACACCAACCCTCCAACCCTCCAACCCTACCCCCACTGAGGACAACCTTACGTTAAGTGTGCAAAATTTTGGGTGATTTGTGCGAATTTCCTCGCATTCGAACGCAGATAAAACTTTGATATCAGAGGGGCGGCAGGCTTCTGGCGGAGGGTTGCTTACACTCAGAAAAAAGTTGACTTGAATTTTAGAAAATCGACCTGTACACTAGTTTTTTAAAACAATTTTTAAATATATAAAACAAACCATATTTATATCTATAATTAAAGCAAAATCAAATTTCTTGTATTCAAAACAATAATAATTATTAAAAATAAAGGCAAAAAAAAGTTAATGTTATAATTCTATTCGTACACATATTAAAAATTATCAACACAAATTAACTATATTTGTTTTAATTGAAATCTAATTTTATCTGCAATTGAGAAAAGAAAACTTTGATTTCTAGAAATATTCTTTCTGCATAAAAATCAGTATAAAGCTTGAAGAACTTCTTAAATTTAGATCAATTTTTTCAAAGTGTAGTTCTCCCTCCCGTCGTTATTCCCGTTGTTGTTTTTGTTGTTGTTTAGTGCCATAAATATTTTTGTACTTGTCATATCGGGCTCTCTATTTAGGCACAGATCATTAAGTTTCCACGGAATCTCAGCATTTCCATCAGATTTAAAGACGGGCTGCGATGTGAACATGTGTTTACATAGCTCATCTTTAATATTTCTTCTTCTTCTTCTGCTCTCTTTTTTTTCAAGCAAGTCCACTTTAATAAATTGTGTTATTTATTTAGCAAAATTTCAATTCGCCAAGTTTGATTTCAATTAACGAAGCGCTGATGGAATATTTCAAAAACTATTCCAGAAATCGGCAATTGAAATTGAAATGTGAAATAGAACTGATATTCAAGCTTGTCAAAATTTTTATATAAAAATAAATAATCTGTTATATAAATATAAATATATAAAAATAACACATTTGTAAGCAATTATGTAAATACTTTATATATTAAGATGTATTTTATATGTGTAAATTAATTAACCGTATCTCAAATTTAATTTAAAAAAAGTCTAAAAAAAAATATTAGAAAATACTTTCTGATGAATCAAATCGATTTTTAAAACTTTACTTTAAATTCTGTAACTCTGTCAATTCAGCAGTTTAAATAAAAAAAAATATTTCCACTTCTTAACTTAAATGAAAAGAATTCTCAACATGATTAAACATATAAATTTCAATCTAAACAATTACAATCATTTAGTTACATATTAAGATTTGTTATAAAAATTTGTTAAAAAATAATTGTTTCCATAGTTCATAGCAGTCAGAGTTATCTATTCATACATAACTAAAAGTTTTCCTAATTCTAGCAAGTCCAATAAATAAATCAAATAATATGTTAAACATAGCTCATCGATTTACACTTTTGGCAACTTATTAATATTTTTATGATTTAAGCCGATAATGTACTAGTTTAATAATAAAAACATATTTTAAAATTTTAATTTAGTTAGGGCTAAAAATGATTTTTACTAAATAATCAGCAAGGTTTGTTTTCCAGTTTCCATTAGTAAGTTTTGATTCTGCGATTCTTAAATTTATTTATTTTTTCTATTAGAACTTCAGACTTAGGTCTTGATTGAATATCAACGTACATTTAATATAAATATATATATTGGCTGTATATGCATCTCAGGACCCTCTTGCACTTGAAAGATGATGTTGACATAAACATCATTTTCAGAATTCCAAGGTAAAATGTAAAACAAGCGGCTTGGCAAATGATCAACCTGAGAAGTGTTCAAAGGATGGATATGGAAACAGTATTGAAAATGACGACATAAATATTCTACTCGGTGTACATATATTAGTATATATATATATATATGCATGTGTATGTGTGTGTGTGTGTGTGTGTGGCACAAACTAATGCAAATGCTGCGTCTTGTAGATCTTCAAAATCCGGGTATGATATTTCTAGAGTGCTGCATTTAAATTTGACATGGACGCGATTTGCACGCTTAATTGAGACAGGTGCCGTGACGTTGGAGGGGAAGGTGGGCAATGGGGTGGGGGCTGGTGGCAAGATGCAGACACTGAGCAACGGTGACATGTGTTTGCTGCTGTTGCACAAGCCGCAAGATTTATCATCGTGCCACGTGTGTCGTCATTACAGGCGCTGCATTTTTCACGGGAATAGCGAACGACGCACGCCAAATGCAAAATTAACAACCTAATTAATACCTAGGCCCTGTCAAAAGTCACATCCACCCTCCCTACCCTCCCTCCCATCACATCCCATCCCATCCCATCCCAATCCACTCAGCCATCCGCCCATTCGTTCAGGCTAACGGCCCATTTGGCGGGGCAGCTGCTCCAAAAGTGTTTTTTTATTTCTTTGGCGGGGGCGATCATCTGCCGGATTGTTGGCATATCTGCTACTGCGACATGTACACTCAGAGAAAATTATAAACTTAATTTCAGAGAAATGTCACATAGTCAAAATTGCTTTAAAAATTAAAAAATTTGTATTGTTTTTAAAAATTTACAAATAAATTAAATGTTAAAATTCGAAATTCCAGAAAATTGCTTTGAAAGAGTTTATCTGTTGTATGGAATAAATATATGATATATATAAGTCTACTTACACCTGAAAAATATCTAATATATTTGAAATATTTTATATATTAACATAAAAAATATGCTTTTTGATTATAGGAAAATCGCTTTGAATGAGTTTATCTGTCGTATACCTTAAAGAGAATAATTAAAGGAATATAAATATTAAATGTTGGAATACTGCTTACACCTGAAAAAAAAAACCTTAAATATTTGAAATATTTTATTTGAAATTGTAAATAAAAAATATCTCATTTTACAAATATGTTTTTTGATTATAAATATAAGCTGTGCGAGATATATCAACATTTTAAGATCGACTTTTTTTCTGAGTGTATAGTTGGTGTGAGCATGGATAGATAGATAGTGCGGGCGAGATTTTTGCGTTTTTAATTGGTGCATCGGAAGGGTGCTTTGTCTAAAGTGAGAAGCGAACCGCAAACTGACTAACTAACGGCCAACGGGGTGGGGGGGGGGGCTTGGGATGGGCTGGCTGTCAAAGTCAGCTGCTGCTAAAAACAGCTAAAAATGCCAAATTGACTAAGAGTAACAGTGGGGGGGGGGGGAGATTGGGGGGTTTGGGAATAGATTTTCAGGCATATTGAAGGCGTTTGTGGCTTTGCCTGCCAGCACTTGAACCGGACGTTTATTGAACATTTTTACTTGCGGTTCGGTTTGGTTCGGTTCAGTTTGGTTTGTTTTGGTTTCTGGCTAACTGGCAGCTGCTTTTTGGCCTGGGCACTTTTATTAATTTTCAGCGAGCGAGCTGAGCGCATCTCAATTTCACGGACAGTCATCAGTATTAAATGCAAATAGCTGCTAAATGGGATTTGCAAAGTAAAACCAGCATCAGAAGGGGGAACCGGAGCGGAAGGCGAAGGGGGAGAGGAGCAGGAAGTAAAAACAGAGATTTGTTGGTTCTGTGAAATTGGCCAAAAATGCGTTAAATGCAAATTGGATAAGAAGTCGTGTCAGGCAGTCACTGCATATGCCTGCCAAGCCACAAAATGAAGCCAAAGAAAAAGTGAACACTTTCCGGATACATTTAACCGACTGATTAATACCGTGTTAGCAGTGCAGTGGGCATAAAATCAGTGAGGAAGATTGGCTTTTTTTGGGCATCGGCCATGAAATTTATTTGTCCACATTCATAAGAAAAATCGCCTTAAATTTTAGAAGGAGAATCCAAACCGTATCGTTTTGTGTTTCAAAAATCTTAACTTATTCCAAGTTCTACAGCAGATATTTTTATAATTAAGAAATATATACATTAGATTATTTTAGGGATTTTATCAGAGCTCTGTCATAGGGAGAGAGACTTTTTAAAATTTTAGTTTTAACTTTTTATTGATTTCCTTATTTGAAAACATATCTAGTTCTAATAAGGTTATATAATCTAAATATAAATCACTGACAATTGTGGAATATCAATATGTGCGATCAGTTCTCAAAGTGTTATCAGTTCGCCAGCCTTCAGAGGGCGTGGCACATCAATCCTAAAGCAGAAATAAATGAATAAATATTTAATATATTTTAATTTTACAGCTATATACAATGCCCATACAGCCCACAATTTTCGATGGCAGTGTATATAGTGAGATGCCGAATTGAGGCAGTTGCTGAAGGATATCCGCTGTGGATGTGGAGCTGCTGGCATCACATGACTGGCGAGGCCGATGCCAATGCCGCTGCCGCTGCCGAGGCAGAGGCAGAGGCAGAGGCCGCGTTTCGTGTTCATTTTGCCACAAATGAAAGCGGCGACAAACTTTAAAGTGGATTACGTTTGCCTAGCGCATATCTCTTTACACTCACTCCCCCTGTCCCGCCCCAACCCTCCCGCTCTCTGCTCTGTATTCTGCACGCTGTTTGCTATCTGCAGCCTGCCGCATGTACTTGCAACATAAATCCGTGAGTTTTTGCGCGCTCAAATTTATGGCGCTGGCGACACTCAGCTCAAACTTTGCCGCTGCCAGCGGGCATTGTTGTATTTATGACCGCGACATGACCTGATCCTGATCCTGCCCCTGTTCCCCGAGTGTGTGTGTGTGTGTGTGTGTGAAAGTGTTGTGCGCGTACGTGCAACCACAGCCTTGAAGCCGCTAGTCTTAAAAGTGACGCTCGGAAATTGGATTTGCTTGCGAAGCTAAACTGTCATCTTAAATCTCCACGCCTGTCAATTTGCCTCCTTTTAAATGCAATTTATGTGAACACTCTCTCCCCCCTCTTTTCCTCTTTGCCTCTCCCCCTCTCTCTCGCTCTCTTTCCCTTTGTCACTGCTCCTAATGAGCTGTAGGCCGCCTTTTGTCCGGCTGCAAACAGCCCGCTGGCAGATTGCCCCCAAAAACTGAATTGAAGTTAATTACGTGGAAGAGGCTCACACAGTTACAATTACAGTTACAGTTACAGTTACAGTTACAGTTGTATTTACTCTGCGCTATTTACATGTGCCACACCCCTCAACAAACACACACATTACGTAAAAAGAAAAATAGAAAACTATCAAAAGTAGCCGACTACGAAATGCGCTGTTCCACAGCTGTAATTTAGAAAAATCATACAAAATTGGTTGGATAACAAAACAAAAAATGTTTTTCTATAAAAATGAATAATCACATAAAATATCATATTTAACATAAAATTCTTAATTTAAAAATAAGCTTATAAAAATTTAAGAACAATTGCTTTTTAACTGACAAACCAAAAAATAAACTTTTTACTTTCCATTTAAAAAAATCATGTTTTTTTTGATAAGAAGCACTGCAAATTTTAATTCCAAATATGTATTTAGCAGAAAATTAAATGCAACTTTGAACACTAAATTTTTCTTTTATTTTTTTATTTTTTTTTTGTTTATATATATTTATATATTACTGATCTAAAACTCTTTATAATAGAACTAAATCATTTCAGTTCCATTATCCCTTTTATTTTATATTTCTGTTTATTTATTCTAGCTTATTAAAAGTAAAAGTAAATTTATTTATTTATTTAACTTATAATTTAAATTTTAAAAAAATGTTAACTGAAATTATTAGGCAATGATTGCTGGGGTCTTCAGCTAGGGAAAGTCTTACTTATTCTTACTATTAAGATCACATATTAAACTCAGCTTTGAGCTTTGGAAACAGAGTATAATAAAAAAAAAAGCGAACGAATCCCATTTGGTTGCTGGAAATCAATTCAACCGGATGCATAGCGTCGATGGCGACTGCTGACCGTTGGTGGCTGACCGTCGCCCGTCGTCCGCCGTCCACCGACCATTGTCCTCCTCCTCCTACCCCGGAACACGCCCCTCCTTTTGGTCAGGATGTCAATTGTGATTGAGCGCGTTTTGCTTATGGCTGCAGAATCCCATTTGTAATTCATGTTGTTTGCGCAACATCTCAGCATTTTGGGCAAATGGGCAGCCAAAACGTAGCCATAATTATTGTTATGTTAATAAAGAAAACTTCCAGTGTCCAGAATAGAGCTGTTCGTTATTTACAGGGTGGCTCATCCAGTGCCACATCCACTTCCACATTCACATCCTCATCCATATCCATTGACTTGGCCATTGATTTTTACGTTATGTGTTTGCTTAGCGACTTTGCATAAAAGTGGCCAAAGTGACGCAAAGTTTTTGCCATTTTCTCAGCTTTTGGGCCCATCGATAAAGATTCTGAAATAGTGAAATTGTCTGTTTGAGTTTCGGCTAAACGCCTGCGAATATGCTTGCCACAGATTCCGCTGTGTGGCAGGCCATTAACAGCAGACTCTGCTCAAGTCAACGGGGGCGTGGCACGAGTCGCACTCCTTTCTTTCTCGATTTTTTTTATATTTTTTTTTTTTTTTTTTTAGAAATTCGCTACAGTTTGTTGGTAGCTGCATCTGATCCGAATTGGAATACGAAACGCCCCCCAGATAGGTGTGACACATCGTGTGATTGATGAAATGTGGCAGCAGAGAATCAGAGAGAGGAGCCGGGGGCGGAGAGTGGTATTCTGTTGTGGACCACCAACTAATTTCCACATTTTTCACATTTACGAAGACAAATTGAGGTGCGAACTTGGGTCGAGGCAATAAAATTGCCGAATATCAAAACAACAAAATCTTTCGCAACACTCTCGCCCATAAAAAAAAGCGACAACACAACACAAAAAAGGGGTTTGAGTGTTGGAAGGGTTGGGGGGTGGGGGTATTTTTTTTGAGGGGTTAGGATTTTTAGTGCTACATTTGACACAGACGCTTCAAAACCGAGAGCCGAGGCTGAGAGTGGCAGCCATGCGAATTTGGCGAATGCCAATTGTTTTTCGATTTCGCCGCTTAAAAATGTGCAAATCCGGACAGTCTTTGGACTTGGGCCCACTATACTATTAAACTCAATATCTACAACAATAAATTTCAAGTCGCACACACACAAACACACACACACAGTCAGAATCACACACGACTTCGATTTAGTTGCACAGCTGGGGAAACGTGGCGAATCAAAATCATTGCTGATTTCTATTTCTATTTTGATTTTCATTTTGATACCCTTTCTGGAAGTATTATAATATTTTGGGAAACTATGGAGCGCATAGCATAGGATGACTTTTAAGTTAATAAGTATATTTTAATTTGCCAGCAATATTAAAGTCTATAAAGCTACTTACGCTTAAAAACTTAACTAGCTAAATATAAAAATTCAAATAAAATAAAATTATTAAATTAAATTAATTATTACATTTTATTTTTGTAATTTGCTGTAATCAATAGTTCTCGTAGTTTGCCAGATATAATAAGCAGTTATAAATCAGTTATAAAGCTTTAAAAATCTAATAATCTGTTTGCTTAAATATAAAAAACACTTTTAGTATTTTTAACAGTTAAAAAAATCAACCAATTAATAAATAATAATTTTAAAGCTACTCCAGCATTTTGATTAGAATATATAATGACAATAAATCGATTTATTATTTTTTTTTACAATAAACTTGACTTTATTTGGCAAGTGTATATAAAATTCGGCAAACTGACGTGTTAATTTTTTTTATTATATTTTTTAGTTTTCCATTTGATTTCGTTTTATGTGCGACTCGCCAAAAGTTGTCAATTGACAATTCGCTGGCCATAAACGTAGAAAGTCCAACCACCTCCAGCAATACTTCTACCTCCATCAGCACCCCACCCCCCTGGTCTTTTCAATAAAACTCAACACCAGCCGCTGACAAGCCCTGTCTACCCCTCATGCCCATCATTTCCATTAGCATAATGTTGCGAGGACTGATCTGGTTTTCAGGCCCAACTTCGATTTGCTACAATTTTATTTATCGTTTTTATTTGTACTTGTATTTTTTTTTTTTTTTTTATCTACTTTGTCCAAGGCAAAGTTAAACATTGCCCTCGTAAAAACGGCTGGAAATTACATTTTAAATAGTTTTTGTAGCTGTGCAGAGTTCTTTTTATTGCTAATTTATGCGCATGGCCAAATTGAATAATCGAAGGTTGAACCGTCAAGTGAGAACCATCAAAATTGACCACCAAAATTGCCTCCCCATTTGTGATTTGTGAAACGCATATTGCCCAATGTTGATCTACAGCCAAAGTCTTTCCCCCAGAAACGTCGAACATAATTAATTGAGTTGTCCTTCAGGCCCCAATGGCATGTCAATAAAGATCTCGACAAGTGTTGAGCTATTTATTAATAAATACATAATAATCCACAACGTATGTGTAATATATGTGCATTTATATGAATATATGAATTCTACACTCGGCAAAGTACCAAACACAAAATATCATTCAGAACATTTATAAATGTGGAAAGTTTCAGTAATGATTGATTTCCTTATATTAATCATAATAAATTTTGTATGCAAAATAATATTACAATTAATATTTAAATAAAGCGTTTTTAGTTTTATTTTAAATTTATATTATGTTTGATATAAGAATATAATCGATAGTCATTTCATAACATAAAATATCTTATTATAAAATCTTATTTAATTATTTTACTTTATTTCAAGTATGTTGCCTTTAAATTTTCAATACATTAATTAATTGATTTATACATTTAACTCTTTATAATCTTTTTTATGTATATGTTATATTTTTAATTTGTTTTTTTTTTTTAGAAAAGTCTGTCTTAAGTTTAATTTATTTATTTATGTTTAATAAAATGTCATTTAGTCGGATACTTTTTTTTTTAATTATTGTTTTTAGTTTAAAGTGACAGATAGCATAATTTTCATTTTAAATTTTCTACATAATTTTATCAGAATTTTTCTTAAATTTTTCTTTGAGCGTATATTGCTCAATGCCATGTCAATGCTGACCTTGAAAAGTGCGCGAAATGACTTGAAATCCATTATAATTTTGGCGCCTTCATTTGTAACAATTCCCCAGTTTCCCCAATTTGTTTCAAGTGCAAATTTTTAAGGAGTGTGGAGAAAGAGAGAGGATAGGGGTATTCAAAGAAGGGACCGCAGCCATCACAACAGACAGTTGAAAGTGAAAATGCGAATTTTGCCGAAAGTCTGCACAAAAATAGAACCAGCCGCAGTCCAGCAGCATCTGTTTCATATAAAAGTAGAATATGTCTGGAAAATTAAAAACACCCACAAAGTAAGAAAATATCTGAATATTTTTCACAGACAACACTTTAACTCTGAGGGTCATCAGCGCCAGCGATTCAAGAGCACTCGCAGCGCACAATAATCGAAGGGATCCACATCCCCGGTGCTGACATGGTAGAGCAGTGCCTGTAAATTAAATGGCACTCGATCCTTGCGGCTCAAACAGAGCCAGAAGCGACGGGCCAAGACACGTAGTCGACGATCGCAGACCTGTGGACGACTCTTCAAATATCGCCTGCTGAAGATCTGCTTGAAATTCCCATAGGGGGTCGACTGCAATTTGTGACCCGTCAGCGCCTGCCAATAGAAACTGAATTTCTGCATCGGTTTGAGGTCATCCCAACTGGAGCAGTTGCTGCTGGTCTCGCCGAGCTGTTGCACTGTTGCCATGTGCAGCGCCTTGCCACATTTCTCCAGCTTTGCCACACGCTCCGTGGTCAATTTATCGAGGGGATTATTGCTTTGGAAGCTCTTGCTTATTATCGCCTTAATCTGCTCATTGTTTGGACAAACCGGGTACATGGCACTGAACAAACTCTGGCTGAGATCCGAGCTGCGTATCAGCCTTTGTTCACCCAAAGCCTCGGCATCGTAGGTGACCAATCGTTTGGGATACTTGTGCCTTATGGTGTAGCTAAATGTGTCCATTAGCTGGGAACTGAGTGCCTCGTGGCCTTTGTCGTCGCCATCGAATCCGAACAGCTTACATAGAAATTCCATGATGAGCGCAAATAGAAAACAAAAAATTTATTTTATTTTAAAATTTATCAAACTTTAATGAGAGTGGGAAAAGGTGCAGATAAATAGTATAATTTGTTTATATTTATGTCGAGAGACGTTTGCAATTTTTTTTTTTATCAGGAGGCGCCTACTCAGCTCTGGCCAACTCCCATAATTTAGTGTTCATGAAAATATATGGCCGTAAATTATAAATGCGAAAAATAGTCGTTGCTGTTGCCAATAAAAATCTAACAAAATGACAGTCATATTAAAATTGTTGCTGTTTGTGCAAAAAATAAAGAAAATCTAAATGAGAAAGAAACATTTGGATTTGCACAGAGATATTTTGTTGGAGTTTTTCACATTTGCCCAGCGTATTTATGTATTTGTGCTTATTATGTGGAACCCAGTCTGGTCATATTCATATTCATATTCATTCTTCCGATTAAGCAGTTTTCATGGTCATCATTAAACATATATAAATATATATATATACTTATATACATGCAATGCTCATTGAGTCGGAGTAATCAGTGTGTTGTTGCCCACTAAAATAAGTGGCCTAAATAAAAATGTTTGCCATATTTTTACGCTGTTTACGAGCCGATTCGCCAATGAAAATCGCTGCAATTATTAAAATTAATTTCATTTATTACATCATGAAAATAACTCAACGTAATCTCAACAAGAAGTAAGAGTAATGCAGTAGAGAAAGTGCAGATAGACTAGGTTATACCCTGTTACCTTTTCTAGGAGGCTAAATGCAGTTCACAAGCTTTGACAAATTAAAAAAAAAAATAACTTTTGAAAATTTAAAAAATATATATTTTATAATAATTCAGAGTGAATGAAGTCTACCAACTATAAACAAATAATAAAATAATAATTCTGCCCAATTTTAAATAGAAAAAAATATATTTGGTTTAAAATTAAGAGAAAAAATGTGAAACTAGAATTTTAAATAAAACAAAAGTTGGCCATTTATTTGAAGTAAGTTTAAATGTTGCAAATTATTACAGATTGGTAAAATATGAAAAGAATGAAAATTAAAATAGGGGGGTAAATAAAGAAAAGAGAGAAGGAAAACAATGAAGAAATAGAAAAAATCTTGAAGACTGCGGAATTAGAAAAACTTTACATACTGAGAGATTTCCCGGATATGTGTTAAATCTTGTAATCGAAACTTATCGATAAGCTGCAATCTTGAGAACACATCCATCAAATTAAGGTGGTATTCAAACTTGAATTTTATATATATAAAGATATGTCTCTCTTCTGTTGATTTTTGAAAAATTTGTACAGGGTATATCAGCATCTCAGATACCCAATAAAAGCCTGAATTTTTGGCCACAAGCTGTCGCAGCAATTAAGATGTGACGACCAATCTCGCATTGTCCTTTTCACATTCATTGATTGTCCTTGCCTGCCTCTACCCCTGCCCCCTCATAACATGTCGTTCTGCGGCTTGTTCAGCAATTCTCTTCCACTCTTCCCCCTCTCCCTCTCTCTATGTATCTTCTCTGGTAATTTCAAGTTAATAACGCTGAAAATATAATCCACGTTCGATTTTGCATCATTTTGCTCTGTCAATTGGCAATTTGGCTGCCAATTTCGTTTATTTGCCAATTGTCCGGCGTAATATTAGCCAAGCAAAGAATTATTCTGACCAGGGATACCTATAAAATCTGTTTTTAATTGCTTGCCAGCCAACAAATGCGTATTTTTGTGCTTTCACATCATTTTGTGTACTTTATGGGCATATTTACAACTCGCATTTAGCCAAAAATTCATAAGTAATTTACAAAATGCTTAAAGTAGTCGCAAAATTAATACTATAATCAGAAAAAAATTAACAAAAGGAAAATCACTTGCAAATAAAAACAGCACTTAACACTAAAAAAAAAAATATAGTTAAGAAACATTTTACAAATGTCCAAATCGGCCAATAACAATTTTATTTTATCCAATTCTTTTCAAGTTTTAATGCACTCTAAGCTAATATAAAAATAATTTCTTTTCGTCAAGTCATTAGTATTTGAATGGCAAGGTAAAATCATTGGTTTTTGTAGAGTTCGATATTTCTGTCATATATCAAAAGCGACCTTTTGAGAAACAGAATCAGCTGAGAATGCTGTGAATTCCCTTAGTTATTTTGAGCTGACACACATGCCTTTATGATGAAATAGATAATATAGCTGCCAAAACTGAGTTGGCTTTCCCTAAGGAAAGAAAATCGCATTCCACACAACAAGACACACGAGCACACACACACACACACACACACACACTTTATGGCGGTTAGGTGAGCGTCTTTCGCCGTGTTTGAGCTAATGGCAATGCGTCTGCCACAGATCCCAGAACAATAAAATTCCCATTTAGACGCGAATGCTAACAGCCAATGGCAGCTCCCCAGACTCTGTGCCACCAACCACCTCCCCACCAACCACCTCCCCACCTACCGTCTCCAGCCATCCCACTTGGCATGAGCAAAGTGTGGCAGCAGCAGTTTTTGTGTTTTGCGTTTACGTGAAAACAATTTTTATGGCATGTCAAAAACCTATTTTAATGCTTTTAATGAAAGCGAATTTTATTGCATTACTTTTCGATTTTACGGCCCAGCAAGGCAGTCGATGAGGGGCAGGGCAGGGCAGGGCAGGCATGTGCGTAAAAATGCACTCAAGACAAAATGTTGACAAGATCGTAAAAAAAAACTTTGCACGGCAAAAAAAAAAAAAGAACGGAAAACAGGTGACAAAGCAAAAACAAGTCAAAGTTTGTGCTCCCCAAGAAAAGCCACTTAATGTGCAAAGATGTGGTTTAAAAAGAGAAACAAAAGCAACAAGAAACAAGCAAACAAACATGCAACATTTCCGCTATCAACGTTTTGCATAAATTCCGACTCCCAAATGTATGCTTCAGCTCTTTGGATACCTTTGCCAAATTCATTTGACCAGAAACTTAAGTTATATTTTGGAGTCGCGCCAAGAGTGCAGAAAGACAGCCAGAGCCAGAGTAGACATGTTTAGTGGCACGGCAGAAGCAGCAGCAGCAGCAGCAGCGACAAAAGCTTTCAGCCATAAAGACGCAACGAGAGTTGCGTGGACAACAGGACGAAAGGACGACTTTGTCCTTTTGCACACGTCGCCTGTCGGAGCACTCAACGTCAGCCAAATGCACATGCAACTCGCTCGGGTTAAGGACGAGGGAACGCATGGCACGCAGGGGCGGGCCAAAGAGAGCAGTGCGGCAAAGAGACTCGAAACAATGCCGCCACAGGCAGATGAGACCACTCTTTCCACTGCTGCTCCTGCTGCTGACAGGGCTGACAATACTTTTGGACTTGAACGCACTTTTCCGTTCCATGCACTCAGAAAAATAAATTCAAATTAATTTGAGAATATCGCCAGCTCCACTTACAAGTTCAGAATAACTAAGGGAATTCACAGCAGCTGTGAACTGTGAAATATTTATTATAATATATATATATATGTATATAATATGATCGAATATATATGATTTTGAGCTTAGCTTGGAGAGCTTAAACCATAAAAATAACTAGATGGAAACTTAATTCTCATTTAATATCAATTATAATACTTAAAAAAAAAAATCACATACCTTACTTGCGAAATTCAGCTCACTTAAAAATTTTAAAAATGATCAAAAAACCTGTTTTTTTTTCTTCATTTCATGGTAGGTTTTTCTATAGTAAAAAAATGTTTTTAATTTTCATGGGTTGATTTCAATATGTGTATATAAAATACAAAAGTTTGCTCTCTTGTTACTTAAATTTTTATTATACATAAGTTATTCAGGATTTAAAAAAGTTTGTAAATTCAGAATTTATTTTAATTTAAAATATCAATTATGAAAAATTGATTTTTATAAAAGAAAGCGCTTTCTATTTTTAAGAAAACCTTTTTTTCATATTACAAAATTAATTAAAAAGCAAAAAATGTTTCTAGTTTTTAAAGGTTATTCTAAAATGAAATACATAATTTCTTAATAAAGCGTAACAAAAATTGAAAAAGTCATTTAGGAAATTCGTGTTTCCTGTTTTATAATTTTCTTATATAATTTTGAAAACCGTAAAAACTTATCTAATTTGCAAAACAATTTTAATTTAAATGCGATTATCAAAATTGTATTGCTATTTTTCTGAGTGTATTCTATGCATTAAATATTGCATATGCACTAAATGGAGTTGGGCCCAAAAACTATTGACAGGGTCAGACATGCACAGACATGCACAGACATGCATTGTTGGCCGGCCAAAAACTGTCGAAATGTCACAGAACAAGGCACAAGGAACCGTCTTGGCCAGCCAAAGACTTGGCTTAAAGCAGCGTGCTCCTTTTTGTCCTTAAACCGTTAACTCAGTTCGCTCTTTAGGTAAATTAGTTATAGCTAACCAAATCAAATTTTTGCAAGCGAATTTCTTTTTTTTTTTTTTTTTTGGTTTTTGGGGTTACAGATTGCAATTAGGGGTGACTGCCAAATCGAAGGTTTTCCACTTTGCATTCTTCCCTGTGTTTTTTTATTTTTATTTTTTAGTTCCTCAGTGTGACGAATGCTTGGACTGACAATAAAGTGTCATTAGGATATATTGGTTGCCATTGCCATTGCCATTGCCATTGGCATTTGCATCGTAAAAAGCAATGGCAGTCGCAGGCCGCAAGTGCCAAAGTTACAACAAATTCGTTTCATAAGCACATTAAATAACAACAACAAAATGCAAATTAGCTAACAATGCTGCCCCTGTCTCCTGTTCCTCTCTATTCCCCCCTCTCTCTCTCTATCTCTCTAAAAAAAACCTACAAAAATAAAAGGTTGAACAATACGGAAACAAACATTTTTCGCAAGTACATAATTTTCAATGGCAATGCATAAAAAGTATAAAATGTTTTCAGCTGCAATGCAATTGCTCGAATTTTAAATACCCTAGAATAGTTTAAAGTTCAAAGATATATAATTATGAAGAAGGCTTAACAGAAACACTCTTTAAAGTATTTCCTAATAATTATTTAAAAAAAAAAAACTGTTTATTATTCTTATTTAAAAACGGCTTATAATTTTCACATATAACTCTGTAAAATTGAGAGAAAAATTAATACTTAATAAGTAGATTTCTTTTAAATAGAAAATGCACTTTAATAAGTAGATTTCTTTTTAATAAAAACTGCACTTAAGTTTAATATTTTAAAAGTTTTTAAGCTTTACAATCAAATCATTGTTATCAAATTGAAGTTCTAAGAAACTAATTACAGAATTGAAAATTAAGTAGAGCAAACAACTTTTTAAACAGTTTTGTTAGGTTCAAAATATTTGTAAATGTTAATTTTTATATATTGTTAAGAATTCCCTATTTACATAAGGCTTCGGTGTGGTTTTTGAGTTACTGGTCAAATGGCTAAAAAGAAATGAACAACAAACTATTTGCGCCACTTTTTATAGCAATTGTAGACCACAAAATTTTATTTCTTAGTTCGATAATTTTTTTTTATATTTATATAAATTTTCTTAAGTACACTAGTTATTTTTTAAGAGTTTTGCAATTGCGAAAACGTAATCGAAATCCTTAAAAATAAAAATATGAAAAAGTCAACATAAAACATTTCCTATTACAATGATGATATTATAATTATCCCAAATTAGGTTTAATGTGGTTTTATTTGAAATAAATATTAAATATTATTTAAAGACATATTTCCAAAAAAAAAATCTCAAAAACACAAATTCCAAATCTCAAGCATTGTCTGAGTTTTGAAAGGCAACAAATCTAAAGAGGCACATAAAAAAAGTCCTTAAAAAATATATCCCCTGCATAGCTCTTTGTGGACATTAGAAAGTGTCATTTTGTAAGTTGGGTATTCATGTCTGGGCAAAGGAGGGGGCGAGGGTAAGGGAGTGGTGGAGCTCTGGCTCAAGAGCTCACAACTCGCTTGACGCAAGGGCCTGACATTGTTCTCGCTGGCATATAATTACAGTTATTTGTGTAGCTAATTAATTGCTAATCAATCATAGACCAAGACGCCGAAAAGGACCCACTTCCAGTGTCAGACGCAATCGCCATTTGGCTTTGTTGTTGCGCCTGTCTCAATGTCTGCGCAGGATGCTATTTAGATGGCAATGCCACTTCTAAGGCGTCACTCCGCCTGCACCACGCCCTCAACCCGCCAACTTGCCCACTTTTTGTACACATAAACAAAAAAGGCAGCGAAAACAAAAGCTTAGCAAGATTGATCACAACGCTTGCCGACGGCATTGAGACAGCGCTCGGCACCTGTTTCCTTACTCACGGTTATTAGCCCGGACGGAACCAGGACGACACCAGGACAGGGCAAAGGCGAGAGCACATCATGGAAATGGACGTTTTGCCACTTTATGTCACACTCAGAAAAATACCCTACCTGAATGTGCATTTACTTTTATTAATTTTAATGAAATTTTAAAGATTTCGAAATTTATTTACAAAAATGCACACAATTTAATTTAAAAAAAAAACTTTGCTTGGCAAAAACCAAATAAACTACAATATAAAAGCTGAAACATCAAATTTCATAATTTTTATTTTTTATTAAAAAGCCTCTAATTTGTCAAATTTGTTATTAGACATTTAAAAAATTCTTATAAAATGTATTATCTAAGATTTATTTATTTAACCAAAAAATCCGAAAAAAAAATGCTTGTCTTCAGGTCAATTTTCGTAGCCTTTTTTCTTTTTTTAGAAATTTATTTTCTTAAGTTAAAAAATTGTTTCTAAAAGCAAAAAATTTCAGTTTTCGGGGTGCTTTTCTAAGCAATTCTAAGTTTACAAATTTTGTTATCTAATAGTCCAAAATTCCAGAAACAAATAAATCTTCCTCTACAATTAGATTTTTTTTTCTAAGTGTGTTAATAGCCAAAAGCATAAAAAGCGTCAACAGCAAGAATTTTTTACACCTTGCAAGGATTGTCGAGTGTTTGAGTAAGCCGTTGTCGGTTGTCCTGCCAGTTTTCCGTTTTTGGCTGTCCGTTGTCCTGGCTGTCAGTCAGCCACGTTGCCTGCCAGAGCTGACGTCAGCCTAGTCGTTTATCCTTTTGGCGCACATTTTATTTTACATAATTTGAACATTTAAGACGTGCCTCGGCATAGCCAAGAGGCTTTAGTTTTAGTTTATGCAGCCAGTGCGTAGTTTTTCTTTTACACCCCGATCCCCCTCCACAACCCACCACCCGCGCATCTCCTTCCATTAATGCTACGCATCCTTTACGCCCCAGTGAATTTTATGGCAGCTAAATTTGCCAAACCCTCACACCCCCCCCTTTGGATCACATTTTGTACTTCTTTTTGTTAAAAACTTGCACGTTTGGTCTTTTGCCCATTTTGTTGCTTGCGAAATTTACAGTTAACCCAAATTGTCGGCTATTTGGTCAACATGGCCCGCTGCCCGCTGCTGTTCCTGCCCGCTTTTGGGCCATTTTCAATTCAATTGTTGTCTAAGTGATAGAAAGAGTCGCCCATAATGCTTTCATGGCTCAATATGAATTCTAAAATCAACAGCATGTGTGATTTTGCAAAAATTGTGTTAGTGGGGGGGGGGGGGATGGGAACGGAAATGGGGTAGGTAGAATTTGGCAGAACCAGAACATCAAAAGAGCAAGAGTAATAATAAAAATCTGGAATATATGCTTGCATTAAGTAGTGATTGTATGAGAAGTGAAGGGGGGGGTGCTAAAAATCTTAACCAAAGAATTTATTCAGAGATGGTGTATGTTTCGGGGAGTGGGAGAAAGGAAGTGGTATGAAGACAAAAAATATGTACTATTCTACAATATATGCTTCTATCAAGTAGGATCTGTATTTCAACTATCAAATTTGAACAATATGCTCAGACAGTGTACGTTCTTACTGGAATTCAAAATCTTTTATTTATCTTCCAAATGTGAAGGGGTCCTATATATTTGTAACGTCTCCGATCTTATAAAATTCTATAAATTCTCTATCTATCCATATAAATATCCTATTTGTATTTCTATCTATCTGTCTTTAGCTACGCACACAAGAACCTTACTTTCGAGGCTATCCTTATAAAATTTGTAATATTTGCATCAAGCTAAAAATACACTAGAACCGATTAAATTGGGTTAAAATTTTATATAGCTGTCATAGAATCAATCAGTTGAAAGACGAACTGAGATAAATAACTTTTCTGTTTACCAACTTTACATAATGAATCTTTCTGAGTTTTGTTTAAAAATTTACTGAGATAAACCTACTTTATCTATATATGTATATTATATATATATATATATATTAGCTTTTTTTATAAAAAATTTGTTCATTAACCAATTAAATTACCGAGTTTAAAATACTATATGTTATAGCTGCCATACGCATAACCGGTTAGTATTTAGATCTTCTTGGACAGAATTTGATATTGAAACAAAATATATTCTATCCCAGCTCAACTTTAGTGCATATTATTATGCACAAAATTGCATAGCCTTCATAGAAACAATAGATTATTTTATTTAAAAAAAAA
Organism: Drosophila longiperda; assembly: GCA_035042125.1. NCBI lineage: Eukaryota > Metazoa > Arthropoda > Insecta > Diptera > Drosophilidae > Drosophila > Drosophila longiperda. The sequence continues at coordinate 7,743,508 of JAWNLV010000010.1, read as the reverse complement.
GAAATATATTTTTCGGCTTACCTAAGAAAGATGCTGTTTGTCTTCTTTTTTTTTTTTAATTATTTTAAGGAAAACATGGCTATTTTGTATTTTATGATTAATTTTTAATATTTTTGTAATACTAATAGCAGCTATTTTGCCATTTAGTACAGCAATTTCTATACACTATTTATAAATATTTTAGACAACAAAAAACAAGTAATTATTTTATATTGGCTAGTTTACAGAATAAATGGAGTCTTAAAATAGATATTTTGAAGAGATTAAGATGAATAAAATATGCAATAAAATTTCATTTTTTCCCAGTGTTGTTGCTGTGATTATTATGTGCAATGTGCAAATCCAACTTACGGAAATCGGTAAATCAGCAATCGGTGAATCTGACACCGTAAACTATTGCAGCCAAGAGGAGGGTTGCTGGGCTGGTCTGTTCTGCTCTGGTCTGCTGGCAAAGGTCGCGTGACCATGTCACAACTTTCCTTTAGTTGAGAGGGGGGTTGGGGTATATTGTCGAGTCGAGGCATTGTATTGAATGATTGGTAATTCGATATAGTTGCTCGATTGGCGCAGTCTGCATTTGCGCATTGTTTTGGTTCATTTGCCGCGCGCATCGCAAATTGACATCGCGAATCCCGAAACCCAAGCCCAAACCCAAACTCGAGCACAACCCAATACCCATTCCCATACCCCATCCAATGGCAATTCCCAATCGCAATCCCATTCCCCGTTTCGCACTAATTTTCCTGCCTTGTCGTGCGCCGTGCGAAACGTATAAATAATTTTATTTCTATTTTCCAGCCATATCCAAACTATTTACTGCTAATGGATTTATGGCCCGCTTCTCAGCTTCCCAGCTTCACAGCTACCCCGCTTCCCTGCCTCTCATGTATATATTTATATATGTATTTATAAATATATCAATATCTTCATATCTGCCTTGTAAGCGACACGTGTGTTGTGTTCCGTTTCCTGTTGCCCATCTTCCCTCGGGAACCCCCTTGCAATTATAACAATAAATATATTTATCTATCTATATCTTTTCCATATCTTTGTCTCGTTTCTCGTACTTTGGTCATCTTCTTGGCAGTGGCAGAGGCGGCTTCTTATTATTCTTTAATTTTGGCAAATTGTTTTCGTTTTATGAAATTTCTTTTCACTTCAAATTGTTCGTTTTTATCTATATTTTTTTTTATATTTTTTTGGTTTTTTGTTTTGGTTTTATTATTGCTGGGATTGTGGAAAAGGTTTCCATTTGCCTGGCTTGTTGCTGCCAGCTCAGCTCGTTTTGCCTTTTAATAAATGTCCAGCAACGACAGAAGCTTCGTATTTCGTCTGGGCTCTCAAGAAATATGCACAAATTAATTTTGTGAGAGCAAAAGCACAAATTTAAATCAGGCAAGTGGTGGCAAGAAATACGTCATGTCCACGCTGCCACTTGCAGTGGCAACAACAAGAAAAGGGTTTAAATTGCGTAAGGACTACATCTGCCAACCCCAACCACCCCCCACCCCCCCTCAAACAGGACACAACTGCCAACTGTTGTCCTGCGACTCGGCACGAAATTGCCTTCGTCTCCGTCTTAGACTTTTCCATAACTCTTGCAAAGTTGGTAGGGAAAAAAAAGAGCCGCCGCCTTTGGTTATATTTTTTAGGGCTGCGGGGCAGGGGCAACTGTTATGAATGCAAATTAAAAGTATACAAATCTAATAAGTTCCATTTAAGATGCTTTAATTTGTTTCCACTCGCTTCGCTCTCTTTTTTTTCCCATTTTCTGTTTTTAGCTTTGCGCCTTTTACAATTTTGCATTTCAGGAATTGTTGCTAATTGTTGAGCTTTTAGCGAGCGCATTTTTAATGCAAAGTGCACCATTTCCACAGACACCCCCCCCCCCCCTCCCCATTCTCTGTGGTGATAATCATCATGCATAAAAACAAAATGCATTTTTATATAAAAAAAATACTGTTATAAAGCAAATTAAAAGTATAAAAATCTAATAAGTTCCATTTAAGATGCTTTAATTTATTTCCACTCCATTTTCTGTTTTTGGCTTTGCGCCTTTTGCCATTTTGCATTTCAGGAATTGTTGCTAATTTTTGAGCTTTTAGCGAGCGCATTTTTAATGCAAAGTGCATCATTTCCACAGCCACCCCCCTTCACCACCTCTCTATCTATCTCTCTCTCTGTCTCTGTTTGGATAATCATCATGCATAAAAACAAAATGCATTTTTATATGAAAATTGCATTTTGATTTGTTTTTGCCGAGTCACTTTTGTGCCAAAAGTTATTGCACTAAATTACAAAACACAAAATGATTTGAAGCATTGCTTTTAAAATGTTTTGAATTTTCTTTTATAGCTTATTAAATGAATTTTGGCTTTGAGTGCATATTTTTTAATATACAAACGATTTTAAATATCTGTATAAGTAGCTTATTATTTTCAAGCAGTATATTTTAGATGTTGAATTTATATATTGTCAGCAATTCAAATTTAATTCACATTATTCAATAAATATCATTTTGAATACATATTGCTTATTATGAATGAATTTGAATGCAATAGTTATTTATAGAGATATTTAAAGTCAAATATGCGAATAACTTTATATTTTGAGTTTGAGCTGAAAGCATATTTTAACACAGCAAGTTTTAAATATCCATAAATATAGTAATTAAATATCTTCTTTAAATAAATATTTGTATGTATAGTTTTTGAATTGCTTTGAATTTGCTAGGGGAATATAAATTTAAGTATTACTTTCTATAATAAATTATTTAATTAATGCAGAATAAATTTATTCAATATTTGTATACTATTTAATTAGCCAGAAATGCATATTTTAAATATACAAAATACTTAATACATAATATAATTACAAATAAATTTCTCAATATATAATTTAATATATTTAGTAATATTTACTTTAAGCATATATTAAAGACATATATATTCGATTTTAAAAATGTCTGGATTTAATTTGCTATTGCAAAACATATTAAATAAATACGAATTTAAATATATTTTCTCATTTAAATATTGTTTATTATATAATAAATATAAAATACATTTATTAAATATTTTTATAAACAGCATATTAATATTATTTAATTATGCTTAATTGCTTACTTTAAATATATAAAATATTAAATAAATATCTCTGTATTTAGCTTAATATATTTAGTTGATATACAAAGCATATATTATATATATGTTTATACGATTTTAACTATGTCCATATTCAATTTGCTATTACGATTTTAAATAACTTTATATAAACTGTATTTTGGATTTTGCTTGTCATTTGAAATGAGGTCCTTAATGAGATGCAGGATAAAGCGTCCTTTGATTGACTAATAAAATGCTACGTGAGCTGATTGAAAAGGTTGGCAATTTAACAATTTAGCTGCTAGGTGGAATTTCTTAAGGTTTTTATTTGCGTCTCTCTTTGTATTGTTTTTTCTTTTTTTTCTTTTGCTTGCCACTCGGGGGCAAGCTAAGGTAATTTCCACGACCAGTTGGTGGCGCGTATGTGACGCACATATTTAAACAAATCCCTGTGGGGGCAGCCAGCTGTCACCCGGTCGGGGCACAATGTTGATGGCTGTTGATGATGCTGACAATGTGAAGCACAAATAAACATTGAGGGAATGGCGCAAATAAAGTCCATGCCACAACTGGCATGTTGCTGCTGCTGCTGCCTCTGCTGCTGCTGCTTTTTGACCATATGTTGCCGCCGCAGGCGCGCCTAGGTGTAACTACATGCCATAAAGTAGTAGTTGCTGTAATAGACTCAGTTGCCCCCAAAAGGGACCAAAAAGGACACGTCCGCAGGACAGCAGCACCTTGAAGGAGCAGGCGGAAACACCTTGGGTCGCATTTTGCTGAAATGTGCACAAATTTTGTGTGTGGCACCCAGAAAACCAAATCCACATCAATGTCGTCACATTGTGCCCCCTGCATGTGTCTTCAACATGTGCGTGTGCATGTGTGTGTGTGTGTGTGTGTGTGTGTGTGTGTGGTGTGTGTGTGGGTGTCCTTTATAGTTTTGTTCATTTCATAAATATGCGTTTGTCCTTTTTACGGTTTTGGGTTTGGGTTCGCTGGCAGCCTGCGGCTTTCATAACTTGAGATGGCCGGACACACCTTTTAGCCGCCTCCCCAACCACCCCCCGGCTTCTGACCCTGCTCCCCCCCTCCGTCCATAAGCAGATTCATAATTTGATCCTGGGGTAAATACATTTTATTATGATTTTTATGTATATGCGAGCCTGCAGTTTATATACTTTATCGAGGCTAACCTTACATCAGCCTCTCAAGCCACTCCGCAGCCCCTCAGGCTTGCCACAGGTTGTGTCCGGTGCTTGTCCTTTGCCGTGTCCTCAGCTGCTGTCGCCTTAAGTGCAGACTTATGAATTGGTCAGGCGGCGACATATGCGTAAATGTGAATACACTCAGCGAAAAGGCACTTGCTGAGCCAAAAATGACATAGATTTTCAGCATTTCTTTTTCTGAGTGTATAGTTGACTTTGGGTTTGTGAATTCTGTGGGGGGGGTGGGGGGGGGGGCGTTGGTTGAGTGGCTGTTTGCTGCTTTTGTTTGTCTTTAATATTTTGCACATAAACATATATCTTTATTTATTTAGGTCGTCGCCTACCTCGGCCAAGCAAAACTGTCTGCTGGGCACAAAATTTATTAAAATATTGGCAACGGCCAATTGGCCAAAAGAACGAACCGAGACAATCGACGAGACACAGCTGCATTTGATGTCTGCTTGTTGTTGTTGTTGTTGTTGTAGAGCACAGTGCCTCGAGTACAATGCCACACTCAATTCGCTTAACACTTTCACTCTCAACGCTAAATTAATTACAATTTATAGTTAGCGAAAAACGAATAACAAAACAAATTAAGTAGGCGTTAAAATAGTTCATATTTCATTTGGCATTTTTATGTGGAAACAAAGTCCAACAACGCAGACGAACAATTGGCAAGTGTTGACAAGCGACCAGACAGCTGCCCCTCCACACACCTCCCCCCTCCCCCCACCACAACCCTTTTGTGGAAACAATCTATGTGGCACCTCTGTCTTATGCGTGCACTCCTCAACCGATGATTGTTGCCACTGTTGCTTGTGCAACGGAATTTGCAACTCGCAATTACTTCTCAGTTTTTCTGCTACTTTTTGATTCATTTCGTGCAGACAGCGACAATAGGCCAAATGACGCAAAACCAAATCAGGTTACAATGCAGCTAATGACTCCAAAAATACCCTGTAAATAGAAAAGTTTTTAAAGTCGATAAAAACTGGTATTTTATTACTATTACAATTTTTACTTACGTTTTTATAGTCAAAAAATAACATGCTAAAAAATATCTGCAAGAATTTACTTATACAAATTTGCAATGATGTGTTCAAAACGACAAAAGTTAACTAAAATAAAACATTTACTTCAATTCACAAAATAAGTAAAAAAAATATTTGCAAATCTACACTAAAAACTAAGTCAACTTAGGTCTGTAGACTTTATAAATTTTAGATTGAAGCAATAAATTAAATTATATAAAATTAAAAGGAAGAAATCAAATCACAAAATTATTATTAACATATAAATTTAAGTTTTAAGTTTGAGTTGCGATTTAAATTGTATAAAATTGAAAGAGAAAAATTTGTTAATTGTGGCAATTAATATTTGCATTGGAATTCACTAAGCAAATGTATTAATCGATAATATTAAACTAATTTTATCTGTCATTCGTTTTTTCTAATTTTGAAATTAAAAATGAAAACTTTACAATCTCTGAGAACAATTTGTTGATATAAATGGAAAGATAAACATGGCACAAGATGAACTAAAATTTTTTTGCTAATCAAATATATATTTTTTTTTATAGTATTATATGTTAGTGTGCAAAATTTTTTAATAATAAAGTTTTAAACATAAAAAAAGAGACTGCAAGCAAAAAGTTTCGATATGTTTTACAGCTTCTAGTCGAGCTATCACAACTGGCACTCTCTTACTTGTCTTTAATCCAACATTGTGCAGCCCTTTTCTGTGTGTTGTATACAGGGTATCAGAAAACGCGAGTGTCCATCAATTAGAGGCAAAAACAGCTGGCTGGTTGCAAGTAGCAAAGCAGGCTACTTAATTGGCTGGTGGAAACACCTACTCAAGTGAGCCATATATATTGCCAAAGAGACTTTGGGCCCAAAAGGGCCCAAACTGGCTAACCGAGCTGCTTGGCCAATACACGCACACACACACACATACACACACACACACACACATGAGCTGCACATCACGTAGCCAAATACTTTTGCACTTTCGCTTTTATTTCACTCTTGGGAACTTGTTAGTCAAACGTGAGACGTGAGACTCGATGATGAGCATCTTGATGTATTTGACTGGCTCTGTGTGTGTGTGTGCATTTTAAATTTCAATCTTACACTCAGAAAAAAGATAACACTCTATATGAGAAACTTGCCGTTGTTAAGTGTCTTATTCATTCGGCAAGTTAATTTAAAAAAAAAAAAAAATTTTCTTTTCTTAATTTAAGGCTGAATTGTTTTCAAATGTTGCTTAACAAATATGTCTTGTTTCCAGTTGGTATTTACTCAAGTTAAAAAATACTCCCGACAGGAAAACTCCAATTGAGTCAGTTAATTAAATTACTTTTTTTTTAATTTAACAAAGTATTTTTTTTTAACATAAGAGTTTACACTGATTTTTATTTATGCATTTCTTAATGAAATAAAGTAATTTTAAACATTAAAAAAAATGCATTTTATCGATGCATTTCTTAATAAAATAAAATATAAAATGCATTTGTTTGGAATGGTCGTTTTGTAAAAAACATTTTTAATTTTTAGAAATTATATCAAAAATCCAGAAAAGCCTTTCATTTTCAGCTAAATTTTTTCTGAGTGTAGGGAAAGGTTTCCGATTTCTGAATTGTATCAGGTTGCGTAAGTTAATACAATTTTCATATTTATTGACCATTAGACGCACAAGCTTGATGTGATTTTGCTTGCAACTTTTTCCATTTTTTATTTTATTTTTTTTTTGGCACCTTGGGCGCAGCTGTGTGTCTGTGCCTCCCCCATACCCCAGACGAACACCCAGCAGTGCCCCCTCTCCTTGCCGTGGTCTGTTGGGCATTCGAATTGTCGTCGTTGCCGTTGCCGTTGCCATTGCCGTTGTCGGCTCGACAATGCGAACAATTCGCGTTGACATGTTGTCTGCATAATTGCAGTACACGGGATACTGACGCCACTGCCAGTTGCCACCGCTTGTGGCAGCTGACAGAGAAGCGTCCCGTTTTTTTTTTTTTTTCTTCTAACGCCTAGGTGCGAAACTCCTCGATGAATCTCGAATCGCAACCTTTGTGAAATGTGAAATGTGAATACCTAGGTGGCGTCAACCTACTTCGGCATTTGCTCGAAAATAGACGCCAACTCGGCCCACAAAAATGGTTGCCACCTTTTTTGTATTTTATTTATTTTTTTTGTTCTTTGTTACAGGGTGCATGTGCCGCACTTGTCACAGGGGCATTGTCTTGCCGGGGAACACCCTGTGTGTTTTGGCGAAAAGGTGCAACCACTTAATGGGTGGAATGGCGAAATGCTTTGCATTTGGCTAGGTACGAATTTTGTGGCCAACAAATTTTCGTCGGCATTTTTGGGGCCAGGCCATGAGTCTGTCTGTCCGCTTGTCTGTCCGCTTGGCGTCTTGCCGTCGCCACCACCATCAGCGAGAAACAAAAAAAAAAAAAAAAAAAATAGAAATAAATGAAATGAAATTAAAAATCATTTCATTTCAATCCATTTCACTTAAAAATACGCAACAACACCGTTCGAAATGCTCTCGAGGCGGCTAATAAATTAAGATTTTCTCAGCGCAAGCAACTAATTTCGAATTGAAAGCACACACATTTCCTGGGGATACGTGAAAATGCAGCCGGTACATTTAATCGAAGGCGATATGCTTTCCAACAACCTGCCCCCACCCCCACCGCATCACACCACACCCCACCGAGGCAACAACCGCCCACTTCATGCTACACTCTGCACTCGTGGCTAGCACAAATCAAGCGCGCCGTGTGCCACACTTTTCCACCAAAATCTCAAACACCAAATCACAAAAAAAATAATGATGAAGTCGGATGTGAACGACTGCAGAATACACTTTATATACTAATAACGAAGTTGTAACAACTGGTAAAAATAAGATTTATTAATCATTTTTAATACTAAAATATTTTCAATAAGTCAGTTCCTTTTTTTACACTGTCTAAAAACAGCTCAACAAATTATTGCAATTGTCCTGAAAATAAGGAACAAATTTTTATATTTTTTACAAATATTCAGAAAGTAAATTACAATAATATTTATAGAACTATGGGTATTCTTTTTTAATTCCAGCAAAAATTAACCTCATTTTTATTTAATTTAAATATATGTTTTATTTCACTTACTAACTTTATTAAACTAAATGCGATTTACAGCTTCTCAACCGATCAGTCAAAATATCAGTTTGAAACTAATTTTTATAATTGATATGGTTTTTAGAGAAGTAAATTTTTATATAAATAAGCACAATTTTTGTTTTTATGTTTAGTCTAAAATATTTCGGAATATCTAAAGCGTTTCCAATTTTATCTATTTGCAGTAAAATAAATCAGATATTTGCTTTTAAAAATTAAATAACAATATTTTTTTGTGTGGTAAATTCTTCTTATGTTTTTTTTGCTATTAAATTTATATTTAATCATATTAACATATTATATTAAAAATAAGGCGATTTTCTTAAATTCAGTTCGCTTTGTGATTTTGAGTGTAAATAGTTGCAAATATCAACTCTATAGATACACCTACATTTTGGCAACAGAGTATCAAAAAATGAAAGAGTCCGCGGGATGCCAAACAAAACGGCGGCCCCCAAAAAGCATTTTCAGTTTATTTTCAAATTCAATTTCAATAATTTTTAATGGGCAACGCGGCACGCACAACGTCTAATCGTCTGGCGTCGAATCGCCACACATGTACATAGATATATGCAGTATATGAATATATATAGATATATGCTCCGAAGTGGAGGCAACCGTTTGGCTAATTAGTCGAAACTTTTTGCACAAACATCGGCTACAATTTCAAGCTCAACGCGAATGATGTGCGCCATTTCTCCACCCCAAGCAAAAAGATCATGCTTTTGAGCACATATATATATACTATATATATATACACGATCTGACGGAATGTTTGTTTACAGTTGTTGTTGTTGTTGGACGCCTGCTGCATCAAAGAAACAACCATTTTTAGTATATTTCTGATTTTGTTTTGCTTTGACAATTTGCGTCTATTTTTTTTTTTTTGTTGTTCGCTGCTAAGGAAAACACCTTTGTGCGCCGCTTTTCCACCTATAAAACGGCCAACTTTACGATCAGTTTTCCCCCCTTCCGGGTTTCCCCTCGGACTGTCCATCGGACAAAGAGATGTAAGCAAAATTTTTATGCATCGCGGCAACTTCCACGAATTCCACGCCGGAAATTATGACCGCCGTCGACCTCCACACACAGACCGTATATCTCCCTCCCTCTCTCTCTCTCTCTCGGGCTCTCCCTCTCTCTCTCTCTTTCTGTCTGGGGGGGATTGGGCGACAACAATGTTGCCGCAAAACATTAAAATATGAAAAATTCACTTAAAGATTGTAAACATCGCACGCTGCCTGCTCCCATTCAATGCATATTTCAAAATAAGACGCACCACAAAAAAACAAAAAAAAAAAAAAAAAGAGCAGCAAAAAATCGAAACGCAAATAAAAGCACTGAAAGAAACGCAGAGGTGCAGAGAAAAACACTTTACGATCGATCGTTAAATAAATTGCCACATGAATCCAAATGAGGCATGGTCAAAACACAACACAACAAAACACAACAAAAACAGTGTAGCCACTTGCAATATGCAACCAAATGAACAAATTGTCAGCTTTGCAATGCTGCACTCATTCACAATGATCTACTTGGCCTAAAAGGGGGCGTGGTCTTTTTCTAATTTTAACTAAATTAAATCTGTATATATTTAATGGCAAGTAATCTAAGTCGACAAACGACAGTTAAATATAAATAAAAAAATATTAAACAAAAGCTAAAAAATATTTTGTAAAACAAAGAAAAAACGTTTATCTTATTTAATTTTTTATATTTTCTGTACTAATTGCACATTTATTATTTATATTAATAACATTTGCATCCATTAAAAATTGGATAAATATTATAATGATGTTGTGCAAAGGTACGGACCAACAAAAAGAAGCATCTTTCAGGATATATTTTCTTTCAATCATATTGAAGAAAAAAAAAGATTTTAAAAAAATTACTTGAGAAATTATAAAAATGCTTTTAGCACAATAAATTTGTAATGAAGTAAGTTATGCATTAAAAACTTATTTAATAAACAAACAAAAAAGGTTAAATTATTAAATCTATGTATATAAAAATGTGTTTTTACGTTATCTAAAATTATTATATGTAAAAAACCAGATATGCTTTGATATATTTGTAACATGCTTATTTTAATAGGAGAAAGAATAAATTGTTTCTGTGTCAATTACATAATGTAAACTCAATAAGTAATAATTAAAAAAAAACCCACTACAAAAGATAAATTGAAATTTCATTCGATAAGTTTGGAATTTAAAATATGCTTTTGCTGAAGTTTGCAATCACAAATGGTATTCCCTGAAAACAGTATGATTTTAAGGCGGAAAATCAACAAACTAATGTGCCTGGCACATGTTCTGGAAACTGATTAGAGCCGGGTGATTTTGCAAATTTCCCATACCAGGCAAAAATTCCAAATTGACGGAACTGAAGACGCAGTTAATCGCTGCCAGTAAATAGTTGAATATTAATGAACAACATTTTTAACGGGCACTTGGAGCGCATTTATCGCCCTTAGAGCTGAAAGGCGGAGAGGCGGAGAAGGGTCTAAGTCCGGGTCTTGAGTCGGCGGTACTAAAAATGTAGAAAATCACTGCAGCAATTAAAATGAATTTATGAATCACGGACTGACTGACTGACTGGATGGACGCAGATATTGATGATGCGCGACTCTCTGCGGCAATATTGTATTAAAATTTTTTTTGCCATCATAAAGATTATTATTTTATGGCATACATAAGTAACAGTATATAAGAGTGTGTGTGTGTGTGTGTGTGTGGTGTGGACACGCGTCACAGGCAAATTCTAATAAATTTTTAATGCACTCCATCTCCTTTTTAGATTTGAGAGCGCACTTTTATTATTGATATTTACGGCTCCAAACACATTTATCGATGATGCATAATTCAGCAGGGCTTGCGACATGTGGCATCTGTCTCTGTGTGTGTGTGTGTGTTTGTGTGTGTGTGTGTGTGTGTGTGTATCATGACGTCAAGGACCAAAAGCGTAGACCTCAGCTGCGTAATTAATGAAGCCATAAAAACTACAGTCAATTAATTAAAAATGCAACCGGGTTGCGAGAGAAGTGAGGAAAAATCTATCTTGTGGCACGGCCAAAGTTGAATGTGCCAACTGTAAAATTGTGTTTTACGAGCGATCTGCACTTGATGGCCATTATCCATTACCTCGACTAGACTCGCCTCCCTCCACCCACCCTCCTCAACTCTATACCCCTTGCCGTTTTCAAGTGCTTTTGTTGTTAAGTATTTGTCAAGTAAACTGGCGTCGGCTATTGTAAAAATTTTTATTATACACTCGTAAATGTCAAATGTTATTTAAGCGCACACACATATGGCATAAATACATATGTGTGTGTGAGTACTAATATATATATATATATATATAGTTGGACATTCAACTATTGTCGCTTTCAAGTTAACAGTTAGCTAAACGCTTCATTGAGCTGTGAGCCAAACAACTTGTAGCCACATTGCCACACACTAAATACACACACACATGTGTATATGTGTGTGTGTGTGTGTTGCTTGAATGTGTCTTGAGTTTGTCACCAAATGCAACATGTACCAAATGTTGCCACGGTACAGGCAGACAGGCCGTGGAGAAATTACAAATTAAGTGAGACTAAACAAACACAGACCAAGTCTCTGTCTCTACACTCAGAAAAAAAATGAAATTAAAAATGACAAATTTAAAAAATAGAAATAATTAATGAATAACACATTTCAAAAAAATAAAAGGCCTAGCACTATAACCACAGCTCCAAAAATATGCCGAAATGTCTAAAGAAATTTTATAAAACTAAAAATGAAAATTTTTATTTCTAAAAAACTTGTTCTAAAATGCAGAACGCAGAAATTAAACCTGCTCACTCGGTTTTTGTATTAGAGTAATATTATTATAAGAATTTTAAAAATGTTTTGTATTTTTTTAGTTTTATAAAATTTATCCCTGAAATTAATAATAGAATATCGCTGTTTTTTAGAAATATATTCTCTGAATAATAAGGTGATTTACAACTCTTGCCAAATATACAGTGAATTAAAAAAATTTAAGTCGATTTTCTTTCTGAGTGTAGAATTGTCTCCCTCTCTCTCTCTCTCTCTCTCTCTCTCTCTCTCTCTCTCTCTGTCTACAGTCCCCAGACCTCAATCTCTTTCTCCTCAGTAGATTCCCCCTTCTCTATGCAATGCAAACAATTTACAAGAACTAATCAAAATATTTAGAAACAAACTGAAAGGTGCCAGTCGCAGTAGCAGTCGGAAAAGCAAACGAAGAGTTTTTCATTTACATTTTCATTTTCATTTCCATTTCATTTGCACATGAAACTTGGCAGCTGTCTGCGGATAAATTCAAAAGACTTGCCCAACATATGGTAACAGGTTATACCAATAGCGAGTATTAACACGATCTATCAGATAAATGTATTTTTGTACAAAATAATGCATTTTATGTTATGCAGATGTATTGAAAGATAATCGAATTTTGTTTCTAATATTTTTGATAATATTAAAAGTGATCTACAAATTTTATTAAAACCCATCTATCAGATAAATATACATTTTTTATTTTCTTAAATAATGCATTTTATATTATTCAGTTGTATTGAAAGATAATCGAATTTGGTTTCCAATATTTTTATAATATTAAAAGTGTTTCACAAGATAATTCGATTCGATTTGGTTTCTAATATTTTTGATAATATTAAAAGTGTTCTAACAGATAAATGTATTTTTGTAAAATAAATAAATAATTTAATATTATGCAGAAGTAATTAGAGATATTTCTTATTACTATTCAAATGTGCTCTCCGATGATTTAATAATATTAAAAGTATTTTACAAATTTTATTACAACCCAATCGACTATTAATTTGTAAGTTCAGTATTTTTCTGCTTTCAGAATGCTCATTTCTCTAGTGTTGAAGCAGTTGTTAATAAAAACAACATTTTACGTAGAACAATAAATACATTTCCACATACTCATTTGACGTAAAATAAATTAAATACCCTCCCCAATGAGGAGAGGAGGAGTAACTTACTCAGCAGCAGCAGGAGGAGATCTTCCAATTCAGCGATCTGTAGTTGAGTTCTCACGCTCTCTGGGCTGGGAATGATGAGTGCATATTTGAGCATTAATTAAATTAAACAACTAACAACAAATAAATGTAAACAGCGAGAGACGTCTGCCCCCCGGCGGGTGGGGAGTGGAGTAGACATAAGGACCAAACACCTTGCACACGTTTTGCGACACGTGTCGACCACTGAGCTACCAAATTAAACAGCTCTCTTTCCCCCCTACCCGAGTGCTGATGAGCAAAAGCAAACCGTAAATTGTCACATTAACCAACCCCCTGCTCCACCCCAACCCACCGCACCTCTTCACAGTTAGGATAATGGGAAAAACAGCGCATTGATTTCAAGCAACGTGTGTTGGGCGTGTGACCAGGGCAGCTACCTACACTCAGAAAAATCATTACAATGAATGAAACCTTGATCAGTTTTTTTCTTTTTAAATTAACGGCTTTCAAGAAATCAAGCTTTGATTTCCGTTCGAATTTTTAATATATTTATTAATTTTTTATACAAAAAAAGTGTCTAATTTTCAGGGAGTTTTTTTATTAGGTTATTATAGCTTTTTATTGATATTACTATAAATCTCAGTATTTTTTTGATTTTACATACAACACTTAAAATGGGTCATAAAAATAAATTACTCAATTAAAAAAAGCAATCAATAAATTTTACTACTTATTTCTGAATTATAAAAAAAAGTATTCCAAAACTAGAAGGTTGTTCCATTTTTATGTTTTAATATAGTTAAATATAACTTTTAAAAACAAGAAAATCTATCCAGTTGTAATGCCAATTTTTTTATTAGTGCAAAACAGTTACCTTTACTCTGGAGAGTGTTTGAGCAGCCGGCGCAGGCAGCACCACCTGCACCACCCAAGTCTGTGAAATGCTTGTTGCACGCCAAAAGAAGCCAAACCCCAAAAAATGTGTGAGATATTTGAATATTTCACACAGAAAAAACTTGAAATTTTTACCCCGTTTTTGAAGACTTGCTACGATGATAATGAGTGCTGTGAAATATAACCACTTTTGTTGCCGTTGGGTGGGTTTGGTGGACCAACTGTCGCCTTGATGGATGCATTGACACAGCAAATTAATATTAATTTTTGTCACACGCGCCGCTGACACTTTCTGCGTGCTTCGAGAAGTCCTTCTGCGAGGCATAAAAATAACACGGAATTATTTTCAAAACATTTACTCAGTTGCTGAGTGGCTCTGATATGATGATGATGTTGTCTCGCTGTCTGTCCATCTGTCCATCTGTCCATCTGTCCGTTTGTCTGTCTCCCTGTCTGCACGCATCCTGTGACAGGATATCAAGTGAAATGATGCGCGAGTCCGTCCGTCCGTCCGTCCGTCTGTCCGAGCGTCGTCGGGCAAGGACTTGAGTAATTAGTTTGGATTTTGTGGCATTATAAAATCTTTCTTCTTTTTTTTTTCATTTTTATTTTTGGTTTGTGCGACTGCCGCACAAATATTTATTCAAGTGTTAAAGTGTCTGCAGCGCAAAGAGCAAAAAGCATTTTCTCTCTTTACTTTTTTCTATTTTTTTTTTTTTTTGGTATTTAAAATTTTTGATTGCGCCGCTTCGCAAGTGCCGTCAATCTTTGTCTGACATGAAAAATTAGACACCTTATGCATTGAGCAAATACGAATACGAAAAAATGAGTTCGAAAACTTTTTAGAGGCAAACTTTGCCCAACAAAAAAAAGAAGAAAAAAACATTTTCATACACAATCAATCCTTGTAATTGGCCGTTACGCGTTTTCCTGCAAGCATTTTTCTAGTTTTCCCATGAAAAACGTAGCGCCAAATGAAACTGAAGCAAGAAGGGGGGGGAAAAAAATGGGAAATTGCAAAAGTAAAAAAGCAAAAAAGTAAAAATCACGCGCTGCAAAAGGGAAATGCAAAAGAAAAGTTTAATTTTACTAATCACAGCAGCGTAATTACGTGGAAAATGAATTTTTTTTTTTTTTTTTTTTTTGACTTCAGCTCCTTTTGCTTACCCTCCTCCAGAAAGCAGTGTCTTGGGCAAGGGAAAAGTCTGCACCTTTTCCTGCTCCGCAGTCAACTCCAACTCCGTTGCTCGCCACTTTGACAAACAAATAACTTGCAATTTGTACGTTTTAATTTTTGTGTGTGTTTTGAACGGAAAAATTTTTCAATTTTACTTAGCTTATTAATCAAAGAAGGCAACTTTGGCCAACAGAAGCGGAGTTGGAGCTAAAAAGCCAATGCCTTGGCTCGTCTTGGCCCAGTCGAGGTCAGTCTTGGCAGCGACACACAGATTCCAGCTATCTGTAACTCTCAGTTGCAAGCGTAACTGTAACTGTATCTGTATCTGTTGCACACATGGCCACACACACACACACAGAAAGAAGGAGAATAAAAATGAAAATATTCCCAGGCAGGCGAACATAAATTGTTCAAAAACTAAACACGCAATTCAAGAGTCTAATAAAGTTACGCAAACAAATGATGCGGTGGTGCCCCCAAACGGGGCAAAGTGGAGCAGCACCGCCAATGAGTGGTGTGTGTGTGTGTGTGTGTGTGTGTTCTTATTGCCTAATGTGAACAGCAGACACACACAGATACAGATACAATGTCGCAGCAACACTTTCCAGCAATAAGTTGATTTTTGTTTTTGTTTTTGTTTTTTTTTTTTTAATTGCAACGAGAGGCAAAGTGTTAAAGAGTTTATGTGCAACATTTACAGAGTGAAGTGGGCGGTTGGTTGGTTTTAGCTGGCACACAAAGAGTGCTGCCCCATTCATTTCCCATGCGGCACACACACCCGTGTACACACACACACACAATTATAAACGCAATAAAATACTTTTCAAGCGAAACTCATAAATTTTGAAAGAGCGACGCTGGCGACAAAGAAACTGACGACGCGACTCCGTCTCCAATTCCGATTCCGACTCCGATTTCGATATACCCCATTGTTCTTGCACTGACTGCCGTGTGAATGAGTTTACCCCAAAATCAAGAGGGGGCGGTGTGGAGGGAGTCAGCTGCTCCGCCAATGGGATTCGACTGTCTGCGAGCTGTTTAGAAGAAGCCAATGGACTTGGACTCGCCGATTTAAGAGTTAATCACACCAGATGTTAATGGTTTTTATGGTCGTGTTTACTATGCAACAGCCCCTCCCCCCAACTCTCTCTCCCTCTCTATCCCCTCTCTGTGCACCCCTCAGCAAGTGTAGCTGTATTTGTATCTGTACTCGGCTGTAGCATAAGGTGACATCATCATCATCATCATCATCAACATCGGCAACCTCAGCTGCGTTGAGTGACAGCCAGCCGTTAAATATACACTGACAAAAAATCTTCATACTTATGTCATCAAGGGAAACTCATCCTGTTATTTACAGAGCACATTTCCAATAACCATAGAACTTTTCTTTCAAAATTTCTGAGTACATCTGGAAAATTTTTTGTCCAAGTGTATTTATTTGTTTGTTGGGGCAGCCTATTCCTGCACACCGCTCCTCTCCACCCTACCTAAGGATCACTTATTATGCTAAGTTAAATGAGTTTAAATTTCTCGTCTGTTTATTTGTTTATTTGTTTGTTTGTCGCAATGTTGAATGATTTGTGTCTGTTTCCCTTCGCGTTGCAGTTGCAATGTGTTCGAATACTTATCAAGTGTGTTTTGATGTGGATTTTCTTACTTATCGTTAGTCGGCGTTAACAAATCTAAGTTGACTAATTTAAATATTTTATTGCTTACCTATTCAAAAAATCCATCCTTGTCTAACGAGGCACTTCTGCGATCTGCGCTGAAGACACTTGAGAATTATAAGCAAATTACTCCAGTTTCTATAGATATATCTTAGAAATGACCATAAGTTATAAAATATAATATTATATATATATAAATATTAAACAGAATAATACAACATAAGTGAGAATAAGTGATGGGAGTGTGATATTAAGCTTTCATTTATATATATATAATTTAATGTCTGATTACGGTATTTGATTAAAAAAATTTAATTCTTTATTCATCAAAACACGTCTGTTCAGATTGGTGTACAAAGTATAACTCTGCTTATGCTACTAGTTTAATCAATAATGAAACCTCGCATTTGCGTCTTATTTCATTATTTACAGTTAGGTTAAATTTCTTAGAATATACAGTTAGGTTTGATTGCTTATGCTGAGGCGCTGGCGCCGTCGCAGTGAGTGTGGACATGAGAGATCTGCATGATGTCATGGTCTGGATATGTCACTATATACATATATATAATTATTTAAGTCTTGTTCTTACAGCTATGCCAAAGGATTTTTTTCTTCTTCAATTAATGCTTTGTAAGGTTTATTTTAAGGAATTATTTTATTATTTTTTTTTTTTTTATAGAATATTGATATTTAGCATTACATTTTTTATTCCTTCGTAATTTTTTTCCGATTAATGTCTATGAATTAATGAACGAACACATTTTGGGTTGTATTTAGACAGCTTTTATAAATATATATTTAAAACTATAAATAAGCAAACGAATTTGTATTTGTTGCAAGTTTTTTTTCGTCGCAATAAGTCTACAATTCTAGCACAATTCATAAAAAAAATTAGTTGTAGAAATCAAACATATAAAAAAAAAAAACAAAACAAGCACATTTCAAATATAGACTTTTATATGCAAATAATTTCCTATTGTTCAAAAAGTATTTAGTCAATATTTTAAAATATATTGCTTGGTATATTTTTCAGTAAAATTCTACTTTAAATGCTTAGCAAGAGATTTGTGTTTTTTTTTATTTTAAAAGTGACAACAAATATTTTCTTGTTCATTTTTGATACTAACGTGTAATCCCTACGTTTTGCAGCTACCTTAATAAAAATTGTATAAATAAATTTAGGCATTTGCAGGGCTAACTCATAAAAGTAATATCGGACTTTAAAGTTGTTCAGAACATATATCTTTCTTACTTATCTGAACTTTCATTTATTCCAAGACTCAATATGCGTGGTTGAATTTATTTTTGGCAGTGCTTTGATAATTGCGTCGCCAAGTGAAACGCATTTTTGGCCAATTTACATAATTTATGATGTTTGTGGCCCACGCTCCATGCAAAAGCTGGCCAGAAAAATTGCATACAAGTCGAAACAACAATTTGTGTTAGATGATTTGTGGAATTGCAGCAGCGACTTTGTTGGCGATAAGATCCCCAAAAACAATTCAAAAATTGCTGGCGACTGTCTCGGGTCGGCTTGGATGCATTGTGGATTGTGGATTGGTGATGGCCAAATTAAACTAGTCTCTGAGATTTATCATTTCTCTGGCCATATATCAACGGGTTCGAGTGGCAGCCCAATAAAATATGGCACTTGTTAAGGGCCTGGCCAATTACCAATTGCCAAAAGCCGACCAAGCAAAAAGCTGTCGCGATATTTTTTGAAAAATTAACAATGTCAGCCACATATGTATATATATATATAGATATAGTTGTCGCAATTCCAACTCTAGATTTATGTCAATTTAAAGAGACACAACTTGTACTTCAGCCCGATGCTGATTTATGGCATTGTTTTTGGCCACAGTTTGAGTTGCCCCTTTTTTTTTTTTGTTCTTGTCCAGCATTTTGGGAGCTGCCCATAAATTATGTGCACAAGATCAAATTGCTACCTTCATGTAGAAGTCTTGCCTTAGTTTTGAGTGTGTGTTTTCTTTGTGCTTTCAATTAAGTCAATTGATTTTAATTAGACCATGACTTGAACATAAATTCTGTAAGCATATTCCTAAGAAATAATTATTATTATGATTATTAAACACGCGACTCAGGGTGTGCCATATATATATATATATAAACACACACATAAATAAATGCCTAACGAATTTTACCTCGTCTGTAACTTAATATCTGAGCAAATAATATGCCCTGACTCTCTCTCTCTCTCCATCACTCCATGTCTATGTCTACCTCTCTCTCTCTTTCTACCCATTCAATTAATAGGAATTACGCGTAGATGGCCAAGTTGAGGCATAATGCACCAGCAGCAACGGAGGAGTCTGTTGAAAGTGCCCACATTTAATGCCAACTGCTCTGCTCCTTAATTGGTGACACACACACACAGACACAGGCACACTCAAACATACACACACACACTCAGACTCAGGCACACACAGCGAGCGGGACACACATGCGACGTGCTTCAATTGAGGTGATCAACGTTAATTAAAAGCCAACAAAAGACAGTCAAACTGACTCAAGCCACGTTGTTGTCGCTGGACTCATTAAGTGGCATGGCCACGCCCACATGACAGCAATCGTCATGCGCCTCACGCCCCACACCCCTCACAGCGGCGATCGAGATGAAAAATTAACATTTCGCGCATCATTAAAATTCCAACAGTAGACGAATAATGACTACACATTGGGCCATACAGAACGGCTACACTGTGTACACTCAAAAAAAAAAAATATACACAACTTATGCTTAATTTATGTTTTAAACAGAATTCGTATTATATGAATAAATCAATTTAATTGAAGCTCATCTTATGCAATGCAAAAAATGTCTATTTTGTTATAGTAATTAAAAATTTTATTATTTATATAATTCAAGAATTAAAAAAACTATGAAAATATTTCTCAAATTAAGAATTTATTACTAGAGCTAACAAATAATATGTACTTATTTTAAGTTAATTTAAATTAAATTTAATTTTTATATATTGCAATTAAATTAGTTTGCATTTGTAAGCTGAAAAAATTGTCTGAGAGAAAAATAATTTCCAAACACACAAAAAAATGCTTAAAATGCCAAATGTGTTTTAAATTGTCTAAAAATGTTTTAACTAATAAAGAAATATATATCTAAAACATAAATAAAAACTCTTACCCAAAAAAAATAATCATAATAAAATTGTTTATTACTTTTTTAAATCAAATCTGAAATTCAGAGAACAAGAAAGCTGACTATTGGGCAGGCAAAACAATGGCTTTTAAAAATATATGTTCTGTCTAAACTTAGGGATTTTTTTTGTTAATTTCAAGGCAGTTTTTCTTAGAGTGTACTGATATTACAGTTAGATATACAAATGCATTTGTACATGCAGTTGACAAATGCCGCAACGTGCTCAATGTTTCCATTTCCATTACCATTTCCCCATTTCTATCCATCTATCTATCGTTCTGTGATTGCTGCTGTTGTTGTTGTTGTTGTTGCTGGTTGCCTCGCAGTAGTTGTAGTTGTAAGTAGTCGCTTCAGCTGTGCCACAGCCTGTGGCTCATTTGTCGCAACAGCAACAGCAGCCGGCAGCCGACGGCATCGGCGGAGGCGAGAAATGAGTAAAACAAATGCGTCAACACCGAATTTTCATTTGGTTAATGTGTGAAAGCGGACAAAACTAAATACGAAATACGAAACACACTCGCACACACACACACACACACGCTGACACACACATAGACACACTCGTCTGCCTAAGCAGGCATCAGTGAAATAATAACATGAATTTATCAATTTGTCATGTTGATATTTGTTTGGCAATTTATTTTCCACATGCCACAAGCAGAGGCACATTCTCAGCATCGGAAGCAGCAACAAAAGCAGCAGCAGCAGCAGCATTTACAGAGCTCATTTCTTTGCCAGCTCGGTTTTTATTTAGTTTTTGGGTACTATTTGTGCAACTCGTGGCATATGTAATGCAATTGTGGGCAGTAATTGATTGTCCTACTTAGCCGACTTACTGCATCTCAATGAGATACAGATGTTCAAGGTTTCCCTTCTTCGTGCCACAACTCGAGACAAGATGATGCATCATTAAATATATATTATTATAAAGCGATTTAACTTACTTTCGAAATAGTTTTAAATAATAGAAAAATATTCATCTAAAATAAATATTACCATACTGCATATATTTGGACTGATTTAAGTCCATATTAAAATATATTTTAAAAATACAATTTTAGTTCTCCCTTTTTTTTATATTCTGATTACTTTTCAAATAAATTTACTTAATTTTAATCTGAACTCTATCATATTTAAAATTGTTAAGACGAATTCATTTCAATTGAAAATTAGTTGAACATATGTTGAGCTCAACACCAAGTTTTCAAAATTACCTTTAATAAATGAATACTAAAAACTGAAATAGCGGATGACTCGCATAAAGTTTTGTAGGCAATTTTTTTTCTGTTACCTCAGTTTTGAAAATGGTTGAACGCACTTAGGAAATTCAAAAAAACAAGGAAAAATGTGCACATAACATTAAATGGGTTCATATACAACCCGCATCATATGTGAAAAATGTAACAACAACCAGGCCAGAAAGCCAAACAAAACAAATTTCAATTTAGCTTAAAGATTTTGCACATAAAATTTGTAACACTCAATTAGTTTAAGCGACAACAACAGCAACAACAACAAGAACAACAATTGTGTGTGTGTTATATAAAATGTTTTAGCAACCCTCGCATAAATGCGGCGACGTATGAATTTCATTTAATATGATTAGTGTGGGCCCGCTGCTCCTGGTCTATATACATATATAAAAATTTATATATATATATATATATTTGTGAGACCTTGTTGAGATACAAGTGCAGTTTAAAGGGAGGGGAGTTGATGGGTTCATATATTGGGTCATAAAAATATTTACGCTGCATACTTGCGGGCGATGCAGCATAAATCAAGCCAAGCCAAAGGCGGCATTATGATGAGCAAAATGAAACTGGGACAAGAAAGAGACATACAGACGGATGGGGGGGGGGGGTGAGGGACTGGCTGACTTAATAAGAGTTAAAAGGTGGTGAAATACGAGCAACAACAGCTCTTCAACCAAAAACTGCTGTGCTGTGCCACACGGGGTTGCAAGCGTAACGCAAAAATGAAAAAGGAAAAGAAAAAAAAAAATAACTAGAGAAAAATCAATTTAATTTCGCTAATGTAGTGTAATACTTGGGCAGTTAAGGTTAGTACTTCAAGGCTGGCGAAAAGCGATTAGCAACAAATGCTCTATTTGAACCTGCTTACGGACAACACCCAACCCACAACCCACCCTTGACATGAGTGGGGGGGGGGGATGGTGTACGCTTTGTCAGCGCACTAAAACAAAATCTTCATTAATTCTGATCGATGACCATAAATCCTTTTCGGTGTTTCGCTTCTTTTGGCTGTCTGTACATGTTGCATTGTTGCAACAATCAAATGATTGAACACTTACCAATTGAGAGAAAGGAGCAAGCAGAAAAACTGATACACTCAAAAATTTTATTAAATGTTTAGCTATTTTTTTTAGACTAGGAAAAGGCAGCTTATTATTTAGATTCCTAATATTAAAAATGTTGGCATTTATTTTGGATGTTTCTATAATGTTGTTTTCGAGGTATTTGAAAAGTGTTTGTGTTTCTACATTAGAAAAATATTTTCTATTATTTTGGAATTTCCTTTAAATTAAAAAAAAAATAAAAATTGAGGGTTGCACTTGCACTTTTTATATATTTTTTCTATTATTGAAAAATATATTAGAAAATAGAAAAGCAACATATTTTTTTGCCGATGTACCATTATAATTACAACAAAAATGTTTTTTTTACATTTTAATATTATTAATAAATTATTAACAATTTTTCAAGGATATTTGCAAAATTAAATGCGATTGGTTTTTTCTAAGTGTGGAGAGAAGCAGAGCCAGGCAGAGCTTTGCCATCGACCTAAGACAGGACGAACATGGCATTTGGCGGGGCACAAGAAATAAGCAAGAAGGAGCAGCGGGATAGCAGCAGCAGGGGGACGGAAGAACAGTCAGGCAGCTCATACAAATTCGACAGCTGAAAGCGTTTCCGGTTCCGTTTTCTTGTCTTTGTTTGCCTACATTTCTCGATTTTCTTTGCCTCGCCATCGATGCAGCCGAGCGCGTTTATTTGTTGCTCGTAATTTATTTACTGTCCACATCGGTTCGAAGTTCAGCTACTGTTTCTGCTACTGCCACACACACACACACACACACAAACACACGCACACACATACAGTTGCAGCTTGCTAGTTAAATATTGCCACTAGCGCTGGCAACTCTTCTTGCAACTTGTTGTTGCGGCTCTGCGTTGCCGTTGTGAGTGATAAATTAATCGCTACATCAGTTTTTAATTCCGTGTTGCTAACGATTTATCTTTTGGCATGCGTTGGCGTGTGCCGCATCCCCCAACCCCAACCCCAAACCCAAGCCCAAACTCTAAATCCAAAATCCCATCCAGCACACTGCAACCAAGTTTTATGTAAGGTATCAATTATAACGACTCTTTTAAGATTAGTAAGAAATATATTTCTCAAACAAAAATAAATGTTTTTAAAATTAAAATGCAAAAAAAAATTCTTAATTTTTCTTCGCTTTTTTAGAGAGTTAGTTCTGTGAATGAAATATAATCTCTTAAAAAGTTATTTCGATTTTAAGTGTAACAAATTTAAACAAGTTTACCAACAAAACTGTTATAAAATAAAACCAATTAAAAAATGTATGAATTATACAGAAATCGACGCTCAATATATGAGGAAAGATAAGCTCTTTCTCAGAAAAATTGAATTATTTAAAATACGTTTCTTTTTGATATGGAGACTATTTTTGGTACTTTGCTAAATAAATAAGTAAATTAATTATTTATTGTAATTAAAGAATTAATAAATTTTAAAATACGCAACAGCATTTCGTTAAAAAAAAAATTATAATATTATTATCATTATATTTTATAATATTATTATTCTGCCTTGGCAGATATATTTTATATGCTAAACCCATTAAATCATTTTCTGCTCAGTAACAAGATAAAATATGTTTCATTGGTTTTTTTTTTTTTTGTATGAAGCATACTATTCCATGTAAATAATTTTTTTTTATTTAAGTTGTAAATATGTAGCTTATAGCATAAGATTATAATTTGTAATTCTTTATGCTTTATTATATTATTTCCTCTTTATGTCTTTAATCTGTAATTTTTTCTGATATGAACATTTGAAATATTTAATTATTTTAGTCTTAGTTTGAATTTTATGTAATTTTTGTGCACTGTCTTGACGCTGGCAGTGTATAATTTTGGTGGTACCCACAATGACTTCGACTCCGCCCCCCTGTGGCCTGTCTCACCCCTGCCACCCCCCTTTGGCCTCTACGAATTCGCGCACTGTTTAAAATGATGTATGGCAAAAATTTTGACAAATGTACAAAAATGAGTCATGAGTTTCGTTGTGCAAACAAAACGCGGTAGTTGTTCTTGTTGCTGCCCCATGTTGCAGCAGCAGCAGCAACAGCAGTTGTTGTTGCCTTGGTCTCACTATTTGCAGTTGACTTTTTCATGTAGTCCTCGTCGCCAGCATCGTCGTTGTTGCTTCTCTTGTTTTTATTATCCATAACACAAACAAGCAGAGTAGCCGAAGCTGAAGCTGAAGCTGAATCTGGAGTTGGAGTTGGAGATGGAGTCATTCGCTCCATGGCTGCTTACACATGTTATTTCCACAGAGCTTGGTGAAGACGCGGGGAGGCGGCGCAATTCTGCATAATCTGTCGCCAAAACATTTATCATTTTACGGACTTACCTTTGGCTGTCAAGCAAAACTTGTGCGGAATTTGAAAAGAAAATACAATTTAAAAATATAAATTACTGAAACCAAAAAGTGTAATTGAAATTAAACAGTAGTTTTGGGGAAAGTGTCAGTGTCAGTTGTCTCTCGTAGACAGGCGTCTGGAAAATCGAGCTCCAGGCTTGAAAAACAAAATTCATCTACAAAAAGTGCAGCGCCGCCTGGAATATGGCGGACTGGTCCAAGACCAATGACAGAGGCAACAATCGCAACCGCAACTACAACAATAATAATAATAATAATAATAATAATAATCGTGATCGTTATAATCGCTCTGCCGATTCCCAAGAATATCGCCATTTTCAAAATCGTAATCGAGATTTTCGCGATGGCAACTGCGATGTGCCCAGCGATCCGCCATTTATCGCATTTGTGGGCAATCTGCCCAAGGGTCTCGTCCAGGGCGATGTGATGAAGATTTTCGTGGACTTCGAGGTGAAGAACGTGCGCCTCATCAAGGATCGCGATACGGATGAGTTTAAGGGTTATGGCTATGTGGAATTCAACACACTCGAGCAACTGAAGCGTGCCCTTGCCCACAATGGACGCATTAAGCTCGATAATTTCTCGGCGCCGTTGCGCATCGATATTGCAGATCATCGGCGACAGGGTGGTTCAGGTGGTGGACAGGGTGGTGGAGGTGGCGGCAGATCTGCCTCGGACAACAACAATTATCAACGGCATAATTATCGACGCGATGATAGTCCGGGTCGCTCCTCGACCGGTTCCAGTTATCGGCAGGGCAGTCCTGCACAAGACGGCTATCGCGGGGGCCGCGGCGGCAGGGTCCAAAGATGGGGATTTGGGCGAGCTCGCAATGATGGCAACGATGGCAGCAACAGCAGCTTGGAGCCAAAAAAATCATCCACCAGTTTCCAGAGCATTCGCAGTTTACCACAATACTCCAGTACTCCAGGCAACTACAATAATCGGTGAGTTTTCTTTACAGCACTTGTAAAATTAATTGCTGTAAATTTTGTAAATTTTTATAATTATCATATTTCACTTTTAGTAAATTAGGTTTTGCAAATCAAAATTAAACATTTTATTATATTTTTTCTGAATTTTACAACGAATATTTTGTATTGCAACTTTATGGAAATATTTTTCTTAATATAATATCAATTTAGTATGTTTGTTTCATAATATTTAGAAATCATTTCTTAATCAATTTTATAATTTATTTATATACTTATGATTTCTTAGAAACTTTTAAATATGAATTTCAATGTGTTAGAAATTATGCAAAAAAAAATTTCTAAAAAAAAAAAAATTTTAATATAGTGCAAGCCTTTATAATTTTTACTCCCATTTACTAAAATATTGTATATTTTTTTGCTGAGTGCATGAGCATATTGCATTTCTAATTATAAAGTATTAAACCCATTTTTTTAAACTGGCCACAGCTAAGCTCTGAAATCACAGATAAGTCATTATATTATTTATTTCTGAATTTTATAGAACTGTTTTTTAAGATAACATTGATTTAAAGTAAGCATTTTTTAATGTTTTAAGATTTGTATCATTAAATTTGGAAATAACATATTTAAAAAAAAAAACTTTTTGTTTTTAGCTTAATTATATTATTTACTTATGAATTTTACAAAGGTTTTCTTATAAACATTGCGATTTGCATTTCAGTGTTTAAGAAATGTTTAATATATTATGTAAACTAATTTATAAAAGAAATATTGTCGATTAAGGATAAGCATTTAAAATTTTTAGAAATTAATAATTATTTATTTAAATTAATTATAATATTTACTTCGATTTACTAGAACTTGGTATATTTTCTTCTGAGTGCAATTGCTTTTCTGACTATCTCTCCCCCTTTACAGTTACAATAATCGCAATAACAACAACAACAACAACGGCAACAGACGTGGCGAAGGCCAACGTCAACAGCGCAGCATCAGCAATGATAATGGACAGTTATCCAATTTTGGCCAGAATCGCAACAAAGATCGTCGTCGGCACTATAATCCCAATGAAGTGTGCACTCAGTTGCCACCGGCAACGAGCAGTGGCAGTCTCGACGATAAGGATCGGCCAAAGATAGTGCTCCAACCCAGATCGGTGACTGAACCAATTAACGCCCTGGCCGAGACAAAGCAGTCGGCGAGCATTTTTGGTGGTGCCAAGCCGCGCAAGCATCAAAAATCTCCTTCGCCACCAGACGATGATGCACAACCCGGTGGCAGCAACCAGACAAAAAAAACATTATAAATACCAAATACACACTACAACATTGATTAGTTTAGCGAAAATTACTTAATCACAAACTGAACAAGAATCAAATTATCTATAATACTCTGAAGGCTCTACAAATATATCCTGACTACTCTTTCAATTGAACAAATAAATTTGGGCGTTTTTATTTACTTGCAACGAAAAATAAAATTGCTTGAAAATGTCTGTACCATTTAAAAAAAAAAAAGCGTTTATTAAATATTGAATATTTAAAGATGAAGAAATAAGTTTTCAAATATTACACCAAAATCATACTCGAATTAATCTAGCATAATTTAAAAATAAATAAGAATTTTCTATTATTTTATATATGGAAAGCTTACTTATAAATATATAAAATATATAAATAACAGTCTGTGTTAGTTTAAAAAAAAAAAAACGTTAATAGTAATAAATTATATTCTTAATTATATTTTTATAAAATGCATATTTATAGAGGACAGATTGCATTTATAAAGCATTTTACTAAAAATTTTCTTTGCCAGTGTTATATAAATTAAAAATATAGAAGAAGGCAAATTTAATGGTAAACTTAAAAATATTTCACTAAGTCAGTTCCATAAAAATATTTACATATAAATATCAATAAAACAAATTTTAATTAGTTTAGCTATAAACTATAAACTGTAAAATCATTTATTCGCATTGTTTCAAAATAGGTTTCTATAAAAATATCAAATCTTTGTCATATTGAACTGATTTAGTTAAGTTGAGATGCCATTATTTGTGTGGTTTCAGTTGTTACGCAAAAGCGAATCTGTTCCTGCTTATCTCTTAATTATTTCTTGATGTAATCTCAAACAAATTCGCCGGCTGGGCTTCCGCTCTTAACTGGGCCATAAATTTGCAAAAGCTAATGCGCAGTGACAAAAAGACCGGCAACGAGAGAGAGCCACAAAGCCAGGACACTGATAGGAACATGGACAGGCAATAGGAGGATAGGAGGTAGGCACACACCTAAGCAGGCAGCTGGCCAAGGAAGGACATTCGCGGCATTAACTAGTCAACTCGAACTAATTGAATTGAATGAGATTAAAGAATTTCACGCCGAAATAAAGATGTTGCCAGAGTCAAAGCCAGGCCAAGCGAGACGTGACCCCGGCAAGGACTACATCCTGTCTGCTCCTGGCTATACTGGCTATACTGGCTCCTGGCCCCTGGCTCCTGGTATTTATGTGCCCAAGATTTACGAGCCACAACAAGGCACTTGGCGCTGAAATTGAGCCGCGCATCCGCCATTCTGACCAAATTGGCTTAATTTCTTTTTAATTTGCTGCCCGCGCACTCCAAACCAAAAATTCAATTTGAAAAAGTGGCCCGAGAAAAAAATGGGAAAAATTAAAATAAGAAAAAAAAGGACATGAGGTGCTCACAGGACTTCGATTTGCCTATGCCTATATCGTTTCCACTGGCAAAGTCAATTTACGCACGAACATTTTCAATTTACTTGGACAAACCGCAGAGGAAATCACCTCCCCCCTCCATGGCTGCACTTTACAGAAATCCCGCGTAAAATTCACGGCATTAAAGTCCATTTTTTTTTTTTTTGTTGCTTCTTTCAAACGTATTATTTTTTTTTATTTCTTTTGAAGTTTAGCCCCTCCTACCCCCGCCGTGCTCATTTTATTTGCCTTTTTCTTTAGCACTTTTCCGCGCTTTTCTTCCTTTTTTTTTGTGCCGTGTTCGTTAATGTGTCACACGCACTTTGGAAGCGATTGTTGTTGGCAGAAGCTGGGCAGGAGTTGGCCAGGAGTTGGGCAGTAGCTGGCCAGGAGTGGGGCTGTGGCTGGGCGTCTGGCAAAGTTGACGACGTTGACGCCCATGGCGCAATTATTATGATTATTGGGTACAGCTGCACTTGGACGCAGCAGTCCTGGACCAAGAGGACCCTCCAGGGCGAGCCAGCGACCAGGCCACTTATAAACAAAATTGTAATTTACCTTCATATTGCCAGCTTCCACAGCTTCCTCAGCTTCAGCAGCCAAGTTAAAGTGTTGTTGTCCTTCATTAGGGGTTGGGTTGCGAGGGGAGATGAGGAGGCGGTTTTCTTTCTTTCACTTTAGACGCTGTGCATCGCCTCGGGGGTCACGCGTTCATAATCGCGCTGAATGACTTCATAATGAAAATATTAAAGGTGTTTTTTGTTGTTGTTTATGTTGTTGTTATTGTTGTTGCTTAGCCGTCGGCCAGGATACATTTTACTTTGGCCAGGCTGGAGTCGCCGCTGCCACATCACAAAAGGCGCCAAGTTTATGTTTATGTCAAACGCAAGTCATGTCCATAAGTAGTGGAGGGGGTGTGGCAATGTTGGGCGTAATTTAATAATAAAGCGCCTTCTTTCTTCTATTTATTTTTTTTTTTTCATTAAATGTAAGTGCAATCGCAGCAGCTGGAAAGGTCTGGAAAGGCATGTTTGTGAATGATGCTGGGTAGAAAATATAAAATGCCCGCAAAGAGTTGATCAACTAAAATAAAAAAAATATATTGGAAAACTTAAAAATATTTCACTAAGTCAGTGTTATGTAAATATTGATAAGTAAATAATAATAAATAAAATTAAGATTAGTTTTGCTATAAACTATTTTTAAATTAGCTTCAGACTCAGGCTCATTTATTCAAATATTTTGCCTTACTGACGGACTTTCTTTTTTAAAGTATATCTTATTAATATTCTTAATAATCTTAAATGTAAAATATTTAATTTTTATGGCATACTATTGGATATAAGTAACTTAGGCTAAAACAATATATTCTAATGGACCTTTCATATAGATATGAAATAATTTAAATTAGTTAATTATATTTAAATTGACTTATTATTTTATGATATGTTATTAGTCTTATTATTTTTTTTAATTCAATCCTTATTTTTATTATTTTTATTTTAGTATTATTATTAAAGTATGTTGGTTGACTCACTGGAGTTAAATTATTCCCCAACATTCCTGTAAAATTAAATACATGTGTAATAACTAATTGTCGACTGAACGACTGAAAGAAAATATTTAAAAGAATATTTATTTTATGTCAGTTGCCTATCGATATTTATATAAGATAGAACAGCAGTAAATTAACTAAATGGACTGTCAAAAATATGCATTTATATGCAAAAGTATATTGTCAAAAAAACATACAGACAAACAAGGAAATATAAAATAAAAATAGAAATTATATAAAAGGCCGAATGTGATATGCGATGTGTTAAGAAATTAATTTTAAGTTATGGCAACTAAATCATAATTTAAATTAGTTAGAGAAATGTGCTTCTCAGAGGCAAAGGAGTAAAGAAAGAAGTAAAATCTTAATTCTACAAATGGTATAAAAAGTATTTAATAGTTTTAAGCTAAATAAGTATTACTTACAATATAAACACTTAGTTTTAGATACGAATATTTAGTTGCTGGGGGTCAAAAGCAGATATCAGCAATCAAATTGTATTTGCGCTTTCAACAAGCCCCAAGAAACAATTAAAGCAGCAGCAGACAGGAGAAATACATATATTTTAAATATAGTTGTGGCTAATTGTCATGCTATCGACATCGTCTTATCAAGACAACAACAACAACAACAACAAGCAATTCTGGCAAAATTTATGCAACACAAACGAGCAGACGGAGCACACACAACACAACACAACACACACACACACACACACAGGACACACACACAGCAGAGGACGATTGGACAGATAACGGTTTTTGTGGCACAGGGATATTAAGTCAAAAATGCTGCGTCTCCAGTGGTCGGTCTTTCTCGGTCTGTCTCCCCGTCTGCCTCTCAGTCTGTCTGTCCAACTGTCTGTTCGTTGGTTGCTTGTTGGCTATTAAAATGCTAGCATTTGCAAGTTTATCTTACAACGACGAGCTGCTGCAGAGATAATGTATCGACAGGACACACAGGACATACAGGACACTCACACACGCACACAAAGACAACACACACAACACACACACAAGGAGGTGAGCGCAAATCTAGACGTGGACATTAATGAACGGCACAGCACGGGACTACCACTACTACTGCACTCAAAAAAAATAATAGTTCAAAATTTAGACACTAATTTAAACACTAGAAAAATGTTCTGGTTTTAAAAAATGAAATTATTCAAATTAGATATGCTTTTTTTAGAAAAGATTTGTAATTTAAAGAAATATACTTCTAAAATAAATAACTGACAAATCTTATTTAAAATCCTTAATAATAATTTTTAATATTTCAATAAGAACCAAAAAAAAGAAACATTATTCATACATAAAAACCCTTAGTACTAATAAAAGTAATTTAAAAAAATCATGTATTCTATATAGATAAACAAAATTATATAAATAAAAAATATTAAAATGAATAAGTCTTGTTTTCTATTTAATGGAAAATATTTGTTATTATTCATAAATATATTTATACAAAGTGAGAACTAAAATCCCTTGTAAAATCAAGAACCAAAACAGGCTTTATAAAATTCAGAAAGAAGTATTACAATTTTTAATATATGGATTGTAATATAATGTATTAATCTAATATGCACATGTAAAATTTAATTCACTCTAAAAATTAGACAAATTAATTTTACAAATCTGAAAACAAAACCTAATCTAAAATTAAGAAAAGAAAATAATAAAATATAAATAAATATTTCTGCATAATAAGCTAGCATTGCCTGGCTACCAATAATATATAGTTTACCCATATTTTGAGTGCAATTTTTTTGTCAGTGTACTGATAGCACTGTGAGCTAGCCGGAGTTGGTACAGTCGAGTCCATTAAAAAGGACTAAATGGCAATTAAACATTTGAGCTTGGCCTACGAAACTGGTGGCCAACAACTGACCGTTGCCTGGCTGGACAGTGGGAAAGGGGGAAGAGCGTAAGGGAAGTGGTACATTCAGCAATTAAGGCTCCCTTTTGCACTTTTGGCCAAGGACACTTGGCAATTAAGCCAACAACATTTTCGGCAAAAGTTGGCGCTGCGATTCCCTTAGCGACAATTTTTGGGAGGGCCTTCTCCTCCCTGTTTGTGTTATCCTTTTCACCTATCTTGACTGCTGCATTAGCTAATGTTGTTGTTGTTGTTGTTGTTGCTGTTGCTGAGAGAAAACTTAAAAGAGTTTGTTGTGCACAACGAGATTTGAATGAGCAAAGCTGGTCGGCAAGTTTTTTGATTGGCTCGGGAAAAAAGATTTATCTGCTTTGCGTTCAACTTGAAGGCAAACCGAAATTCAAATCCAAATCCAAATCCAAATAAATACCTACAGAGAACTTAGACAAATGTCAAAGGGCAATGTACATAAAAATGCCTGAAATACTGTGCGGAGGCAGGCACATGTGAAGAGAGAGAGAGAGAGAGAGGTAGGGGTAGTCGTAAGGGGCACACGGATTCGGGGCAGGGGCACCCACATCGTCGATATGCTCATTTAAAATAATTTATTGCAATGAGCTGACACTCATTGCCAGTTAAAAGTGGCATGCCACTCTGACACTTGAAGCGTTTGCCACACACACACACAGAGACCAGCACACACACACACCAGCACACACACACAACTCACTCACACTCACTTAAGTATTTTTCGAAAATATAAATACTTATCGAGTGGCACAGCGGCAAAGATAAATTGCGCAAAATAGGAAAAAATGCTCTAATTAAAATTATGCACAAATATTTTGGGAATTTCTCGTTTAGCCATGCGACACAAGTCGCAACTAACATGGAAATCTCACAAGACTCTCCAAATATCTTAGAAATCACAGCCGTTGCACTCACTCTCACAATATCTCTATCTCTCTCTCTCTCTTTCTCTCTTATTGATGGCGTGCCAATTAAAATTGATTGGAAATTCCTTGCATGCCACGCACGTGGGCGGCATCATCATCCTCATTCTCATTCTCAAAGTTGTTGCTGTTTCTGCCAAGCAGCTGCCCCCCGGTGGAATCCTGTTGCTCAGCAAAATACCAGCTGCTTGCCCCATTCAGACATTTGCATACGTATGTAAATAGAACACTGGAAAAAAGTAGACAATAAACTGATTGAATTTTACTTGTATTGATAATGTTTTTCTCTCTTTGTATTAAGATGTAATCAGCAAAATAAAATACTTATTTTTTTTGAAAAATATATATATATTTTTTTTATTTATGTCAACAATTTCTTGAATTTAATTGAATTCAATACACCTTTAATACACAAATAGACGGCACACTTTTCGAATTTGTAAAATATGTGTACCAAATATTTTCTTTATAATATTTTTATTTTTATTCTGTTAGCTGGTTTTTACTGGATTTATATGTGTAATCTTTATATTTGTAATCTTTATATTTGAGTTATTTTTTTTAGTTTTTTCCTCCAGCAAATCTTTGGCTATAATTGAACTACTAATTAAGTTACCAAATTATTTTTCTAACCTAATAATAATTAATTTTATTAATTAATTACTTAATATGTGATTGACAATACAGAATATGTTAATCAACCATAATAAAAAATGTATTTGTATTTATGTATAAGAAAAATTTTAAGGAAAGTTTTAGTTGAGACAGTTCGTTGAGCAGAAAATCTAAACCGAGCAGTTAATAATACATTTTAATTTTAATTTTTGTAATAAATGGAGTCTTTATTTAGCAGCAAAACTGGGTAGCCTTTGGTTTGAAAAATATAAAAAAAAGAGTTTTAGGGCAAGTTCTAGTTGAGACAGCAGAAAATCTAAATTGCATTTATTATAAAAATTTAAAATAAAAATTATTAAAAATATCATCTAGATAAAAAAAAAATTGTTTTATTAGGGTAAGCATTATTATCCTTAAACTATAGCACTCTTACTTATAAGTGAGTTTGTTATAAACAGTCTAGAATACATTTTAAATTTTTGTCATTAATTAAATATTATTTCTCCATGTGCAGAGGCGAAATCGAAGCAGTGCTTTTGAAGTTGTTTATCAGAGGGTATTTTAAGCGATGCTCGCTTGACTGCATTTGAAACTCATTTGGCCGATTGTCAATTAACACTTTTGTTGAGTAAGCCATAAAAACAGGCAATTGGCAACTATTTTCAAAAAATGTATAAAATTGCAGCAGATGTCTAAAGACGCGCATTTAACCCTCAATATTGTATAATGTTGCAAATGAAACGGTCACCTTAATGGACTGCCTGTTACGCGGTCTAACTTCAAATTGGACAGAAGGTGACGTCCACATCCACAAGCA
The DNA here is from genome assembly GCA_035042125.1 of Drosophila longiperda. NCBI lineage: Eukaryota > Metazoa > Arthropoda > Insecta > Diptera > Drosophilidae > Drosophila > Drosophila longiperda. The sequence goes on along the minus strand of JAWNLV010000010.1, from coordinate 7,708,944 downwards.
GATTCACATCCACAAGCAGATTCACATCCACATCCAGATACACAATCCAAATCCTTGTTCATGCTGTGCAGTTGATTGTCCTTGAATCGCTGCCCGTTTGCCACTTAATCCAATCGCGCACATGTTGAGCTCAACTCCATAACAATGAAGAGGGTGGTGTGTGGCATGCCTCGTGTGTGTACCTTAAGCGGCTTTCACCTTGACGTTTGCAACCACCACCGCTGGCTTGATTTTCGCACCAGTCCCTGCGAGGGGTGCTTAACTAAAAAGGAGTCTGGACACAACAACTGTTGTGAATTTTTGTACGTGTGTTTTTGCTCAATGCCAGACTTATCACACACACGCACGAATGCACCACCGGCAACCACCTTGCAACACTGTGGCGTGGCATGCCATCGCCGAGGGGGTGTTGACTTTGCCCCCCCAGTCTGTGACGCATTATGATGTATTAGTATTAAAATTAAAAGCACTGTCCATCAGCATTTGACATGCAGCAGCAGCAGCAACTTTCAAGCTGCCTGCCTCCTCAGGTTGCCATTAATGAAGCCTTTGTTATTTGTCACGAAATGAAACAGTCTAATTAATCCTTCAGGCCAATTGGAACAACCTGGAACTCCAGATAACAGGAGTGTTTCCCTCTCTATAATGTCTCTCTCTATCTCTCTCTCGCTCTATCAATCTATTTCTCTCTCTCTCTCTCTACGAATGAATTTGGGTATCAGCAGCCAAGTCAAAATTTTTCGATTGTATATTAATTTATTTACTATATTTTTATGCCAATTTCAAATATTTGTAGAAACATAAATTTAATTTATTATACATTTCACAGAGTTCTAGTAACTTATTGAATTTAATTATGTTAATAATCACAATTGCACATTAATTAAAATATTATAAATTAGTGAATGAAAAATACAAATTAAAGAATATTGTTCATTCTGTTAAATAAATTATGTAATTGAATAAAAACATGGTAATCATCAAGAATAGTTAAAGTAAAAAAAAAGATTACTGTGTAAAAATGAAATAAAATAATATTTGTCACTGATTATATAAAGTAAATATTAAAACAACATATGAATAACAAAAATATATTAAATATTTTACAGAATATGCCAACTTGATTTTGACAGATTAAATTATAATTAGTTTAAATATCAATATTCGATATTCATCAAAAAACGAGATGAAAGATTTGCAACATCGGATATTGTTCATTGACTATAACATTAAATAAGAACTTAAATAAATATAATATATATATTTTTGTTATTGATAAATTGTTATTTACCAGCAAGACTGGTTATAAATAAAAAAGTAAGTAAATATTCCATGAAGTTCTGGAAATAAATATTTATTCTTGACAAGTATCAAGAGTACAAATAATTTAACCACATTTGTCTGTCTCATTGTATGAACAATGTTTTTAATTTATGATGAGACATTGTTAAGAAGTGGACTTTAAACTTTAAAAGTGAAAAATCTTTGTAAAACTATTCCTTTGCCTTTTCTCTGTAAAATGAGAAAGAAATTACGCAGCACTTGATGAAAAGTGAGGGGCAACAGCAACAACAACAACAACAACATCTGCTTGTGGCTGCGTCTTTTGAGTGGCATTAACTAAAGACTGCCACTTGACGCAAACTGTGTAAAGATTAAACATAATATGCTACACACCCCAATTTGAAAGACTTGACGCAACAAATGAAACATCATTCAGCTGTCAAAATCATTAAGAGATGTGAAATCGCTTAAATATGGCCACAAAACATTCTTGCGGCAGACTTGCCACGGTTAAACTCAGCTTTTATTTTTTTGGGGGTACACGCAAAAAATAAAATTCAAAATTAACTGAACACATGTAGAGAATTAAATACAAGCCACATGGCAAAGTGAAGCCAACCTATAAACCGAAAAAAAAAAGAAATGTCAAAATTAATGCGTGCCTCATTTTGTAGAATGGGGCGAGCGACGGCTTCATTTGCCACACGTTTTTGGCAGTGCCAAACATTTTTATTACAAATTCGTGAGTTTTGCTCTAAATAGCAGCTGAACTCGCTCATCATTTTGTACCCTAAGCGCAACTCAACTGCAAAACCATAACTCAGATTTCTAATAACTAATGAATAAAAATATGGTAAATATCAAATCTATATAGAAATAAATTTGAAAAAATTTAAAATATTGAAAATAATTATAGATCATAAAATTAATATTGGTACTGATTGAGTTTAAATTAATATAGTATTATAATTGCATTTTTTTAATAGTATAATATATATATTATCTAAATATGTTAGATATTTATATAATATATATATTTCTATATTTTTATCTATATAAATTCCTTATGCAATTTTAAAATTTATTATATGAATTTTTTTATTGTTTCAGGTTAGCTCAACTCTTAAGACATACGCATAATAAATTTATGTAGGGTATTCTAAGGTCTATCATTTCTCAGATCTTCAGAGGCTTGCGTACTGGCCAGCTAGGCTAGTTCTCATATTTTTTTTTTTTTTTTTCAATATTATGTAAACGGAGAGCAATAAAAATGCCCGAGCACTCGAAAAACTATTCCGCTTTCTAGATAGGGGGCAGCTGCTTTGAGCTGGCTCAACTGCCTCATGCCTCATGGCTGATGCCTCATGTGGCAGCGCAGGCGATACGCATTTCACATTTGACGATTGTCTTACGAGTGGCATTCAAATTTCGGTGGAGTTTATTGAAATATGAACGGCGATGACGACGATGGCGACGCTGGCGACGCTGGCGATAAAAGTGGCAGAGCAAACACAAAATTTTCATATAAAGTACCTTTTGTTGGCATTTTAATGGTGCGCTTTATGGAAGGATTAAGCACATAAACTTGTCAATAACTCGAGTGCCTGAGACTATGTACGGCGTATCCACTTCTTATTAAATGTCCCCCGCATCATACACAGACTCTTTGACTAACCCAAAGATGCCCCAGCGAACCGAACGAGCAATTTTATTTATGAGCTCAAAATGGAATTACTGCCGCCGCATATGTTGTGGCACCAAACCAAGAGTTGAGCGACTTATTAACTACAAAAACAACAGGGGAGAGAACCCATTATTGATATGGCAACCAAATACGGATAAGTACTACTTAACAATGACAACTTGGAGAAAGACTCATCGAATTCTATCTATTTCACATAAGAAAGTACGTTGAAATCATTTTTTATTGGTTCTTAGTCAACTGAGTTTTAATATGATTGTCATTATGATTGGAGTGAATGATGACTAGACTAAACTTAATTTGAATAAACTTGTCTTAAACTAAAGTATTTTCGGCGACTTAGTTTAAATATTAACTGCAGTTTCGTATTTGAAGGGGATTGTGGGGAAAATACTGACAACAATTGGCAAATGTTCGATAAAAATTTACATAGTTAACAAATTTAAAAAAAAAAAGATTTTAAAATTATAAAATAAATATTCTTTATTTTAAAACTTAACGTTTAAGTTGTAAAGCACAGCAATATTGACTTGAAATTAAATTTAAAATAATAAGTACAAATTAAATAATAAAGTGAATGGATTAAAATAAAGGTATAATAAATCCAGAAGTAAATCTCAATAAGGTTAAGGCAAACATTGGGAAAAACCAGAAAAAAACCGAATCTGACAAAAAAAATTAATAAAAATATCTTTTATAATAAAAGAGAACTATGAAATATATAGATAAATCTCTGTGGAGTAAACAAAATATAGCACATGAAAATATAATTATAATAATAATTTTTATTATTATTATAACTATTATTATTATTATTATTATTATTATTATTTTTATTATTAAAAATTTGATATAAATCTTGTTTACTTATGGATGTGTGTTCAATGCAAAATTCAGTTTCGGAACTTCATTAATTGAAGTAAGCTTCGTAATATACTTTTAAATTTAATTTTTTTTTTAAATATTTTGTTTAAATTCACAATTACCAAACTTCGTCAAAGCTTAACACAAAATGTGTTATAGCAAAGCTTGATCCATAATTTCAATACAACATTTTTGGTTCAGTTTTAGGTAAACTTTAAATATTGAATCACACCTTATTTTATATAACACAAGAAATTGTATTAATTTTGTTACAAATGCACATACATTAAACATGTGCAGATATTTGCACGCTGCAAACATCCGTTGTTTAGCAGAGCTTTTTAGGATCTCAACAATCTTTTTTTATGTTGCTGCCACAGAGAACAGCTTGTAGCGGGGCAAGGCAAATTGCAAGCCATCCAGCAGAAGATTACATGCCCCGCGGCAATTATTTTACGATGCACAAAGGTATTGTTAAAAGGGAGTGGGAATCAAGGGAATCGAGGGGAGTGAGGGGCAGGTCTGGGGGGTAAGCAGGCATTGGCAGCATCATCATCATCATCATCGGCAGGCACAGAGAGAATAAACAGGCAAACAAAGCAAAACAGCCAAGCAAAGTCAAATATGTTGAAATGCGGCCAGCCAGGATGCGGATGCGGATTCGGATCAGGATGAGTAGGATGTCGATGACGATGACGATGGAAGATTGGAAGCGACTGAGCAGGGCATGGAGAGTGAGGCAGCACTGTGAAGAGCTTGCCGCAGTTCAATATGCAGCGGCAGGCAATATTAAAATATCTTAAGGATATTATGTTATTACGCACACATTACACACAGCGGATGGTCGAAACAGAGACAGGCGCAGGGGCGGGGGCAGTGGAGGGGGCAATAGCAGGAGCAGGGGGAAGAGGCACGAGCAGGGGTAGCGGTAGCGGTAGTAGTAGAGGTTGGATAGCCAGTTTGGCAGACGGCAAACTCCACTCAAATGAGATAATTCCCTGTAAAATAATAATAATAAAATAAACAGATACACTCAGAAAAAAAAATTAAAAAAAATAGCCAAGTGCAGCTCATCTTGTTAATAAGAAATTATAAATAAATAAAATATCAATGTTTTTCTTTACTTATTTTAGTTTTAATTTTTCAAAAATGTAAAAACAAATCTTTCCAATTTCCTAGTTGATTTTTAATACATGCACTAAATGCTCAAAATTCGTTTTATGGTTGCTTAAATTATTTTTATTATATTTATATTTATTGCTATCGCGAGCATTAGTATTTTATGAATTCCTTCATAATCATACATATATATAATATAGTATTGTATATAGCATAGTAAATAGTATTATTTACAGTATTTTATTATTAATTTAATTAACTTATTTATTCGCTACGCTTTACCCAATTTTTTTATTACTTTTTTTCTTTTATTTATTTACTGTTTATTTATTATGCTATTTTAATATTTTCATTTACAGTTTTCTCAAATTTATTTGCGAATAATGGAATTTATTTCATAATTTTTCAATAAAAGCCAATTCCTTTTACAAATTTTTTAATTGTAATATTTGAAAGAATTTTTACAATTCTCAAAGTAGTTTCTATTTTACATAGTTATTCTAAACTTCAGGGTGAATATTTTTCTGAGTGCAGCCAGGCGACCAGGACGAGCGTGCCAAGAACTTACGCACCCTCAAACCGCCCGATGTTTTTATGATTTTCATATTTTCGCAATTTTAAGTGCTTTTCAATATAAGCAAAATGCATTAAAGGTATCTCTCCCAGCTAAAGTCCACAAGTCCACGTTGAAATTCGTTTTGTTTGCCCACGCTGCGATTTCCTCCTCTCATTTATTTTATTTTTTTTTTTTGAGTAGCCGCCGGCTAAATAGTGAGCTGTGGGCGTGTCAGTGGTTGCTTGCCGCATAAGTTAAGGGATTTTCGTATTAAAACAAAAACACACACTTACTCACACACACACACATACAGAGGGAAAATCACACGCTGGCTGCTGCAGGGTTTGCTAGTAAAATTGTCGACTCAGCAACTGGAAATAGCTAACAATTTTTAGTTTTGATCTAAATGCGTCAATAAATTGTAACACTTTCAGATTTGGTTTGGGCACAAAAAGAAAACAGATGTAATATCATGTGCACAATAAAATAGCCGCCAAGTTGTCTTTTCTACTTATTTCATATACCCTGTAAGCAGTCGAAATGGGCATGCCAGAAGTTTTGAATGAATTAATCAATCATTTATAATATTTTATTCCTTTAAAAATATAAAATCCTATTACCTAATAAGCGTAGTTTCATATTTGGAATGCATACGAAATTAAATGTTTTTCAGATTAATAATATTTATATAATATTTTGACAAAACATTAATCGTTTTAAATATTTAGTCATTAAGTATTGGGGAAATTTTAAAAGCATTTAATTAATTTCTATATTTTGTAGAAAAAGCGAATTTAATTTAATAAATTTTTAATTTTTAAAATATGACAATTCTATTTCTAGAATTCGTACTGAATCTATACATTTTCAGCTAAAAAATATATTGTGCATTATTTTGAAAATATTCTTCATGATTTTAAAAATATACTGCATTATTTTAAAATTATTCTGCATTATTTTGAAAATGTTCTGCATTATTTTAGTAGCCTTAACATATATTTAATGCGCCTACAGGGTATCTGTCAGTCTTCCACTCTGGATAACCCACTTTTTATATTGTTACTCGTGTTTAGAGTTTTTTTTATACTGCTACCTCAGCGATTTTTACCAGAGTTTTAGTTTTACTCTTAGTCTTATCAATGGGGCTCGTTTTAAAATCAACGCCTGCTTATTTACGATATATATATATATATATATATGTGTGTGTGTGTGTATGTATATGTGTGTGAATGGGTGTGTGTGTGTGTAGGCTTTTTCTAAGTTTCTCATTTCATTTATGGCTGTGAATGAGCTCAAAGAAACTTATCGACCAATGTACATCTTGGGAAACCATTTCAAATACAGCTGGCGATGGTGATGGAGATGAAGATTTAAGGACTCAGTTTTTGGACGTTGCTAACAACAACAATAAAAGGTTTTTATGCGTACAGAGGATAAGCCAAGACCAAGTGACGTATTCGGAGAGAGAGATATGTGTACACGGTAAAGAGTTCTCCGTACTCAGTTAACCCCGTCTCCCCGTCTCACCATTCTCCATTCTCATTTCTCTAATGCCACAGTCTGTGTGCAGCTGCCTCGCTCCCACTTTAATGCAAGTCATTTGCTGTCTCGCTCGGCAAATTTATTGTTGCTGATAAACGTTAATAAATTAATTAGAATTATTGAAATGCGTCGTGGTTGGAAACGGGCTGCAGAATTGTGAGTCCACAGTCCAAAGTTGTGCAACATGCAAACACAGCCATGGACGCCATTATGCGCTGATTTGTGTTGCATGTTTTGTGGCACACAGCACACAGTTACAGTTGACACTGGACACTGGACACTGGACAGTGGACACTGCCACATGGTGCAGACTGTGCCACACGCACGCACTTTGAATTAGTTTGTTTGAACTCGACGCTTATCTCAAGTAGTAGATTTTGCCGCATTTTGTTGCCATTTTTGGTCCGGCTGCCTCGCAATGCTTTTTTGGCCCCATTTGCATTTTGAGTTCAAAAACCAAAAAGCGGCCCAAAACGATTGCGACACTTTTATCAATTAAATTTACGCAGCCCATAAAAATATTGAATATGATCAATGGGCTCACATTTAAGCCACAAAATCCAGCTTAAATCGGTTGCATTTTTTCAGTCTTTTTCTTTGGTTGCAGTTTAAATAGCCAAGTCTACGATTTTCAAAAACGTGGCTTTCGAGTGAGATGCTTAAAATAAAACAAGAAAACTTTAAGTGAATTTCCGCATATTTTGAGGCGCCTTTTTAGGGTATTCTAATTTTGTCACAGAATTTGTAAGATGAATGGACATACAACATTTTAAGTAATTAAAACGAGCAAAATATGTAAGACCAATAAAAAACCACATATTAGTTATTTCTATAAAATACCATTTAAAATAATTAAAATATTTAAGACAATTATACTAAAAAAAAATATTAAATGATAATAAATAAATAAATAACAACAGATTTAAGGCTTAGCAAAATATTGTAAGAAATATTTTAAATATTTTTAACTTAAGTTTTAAGTTTGACTAACCTATGCTTAAAATTAAATTTTTGTTCGCAAATATTTTCTGCACCTCAAGTTACATAATTTTGTATTACTAAATAAATCTATTAAAAATCATATTAAATATGCGCAATTTTTAAATACTAATAAAATATTATTTTTTCGATTTGAATATTTGTAGAAAAATCTTTGACACATTTTAAAAAAATTAAGTCGATTTTATATTAGTAATTTTTTTTTTTAATATATTATTTTCCTATACTTCAGAGTATTTATCCATCGACTCTGCAAAGTTGTCTTGACAATCTTTTTTAATGCCATTAAAAGTTTTTTGCGCGCTTTTAGCCAAAGTTTTGAGCACTAAGGTGCCTTTTTTATTGGCCGCCAGTGTCCAGACGTGTTCGCCCCGCAGGAATTTGGCTCAAGGTGGCGTAAAACACAATAAAAAAAAATATACAAAAAAATATACAAAAAAAAAGAGCAGGAAAATAAAAATTGAATAAAACTTTTTTAGCGCACAAATGTTTTGCTGCTAATTGAAAATATCTGTTGGGGTTCAATTAGACGACGGCGACTTTTGGCGGCGACTTCGCTGTCGGTTGCACCACCGTGTGGCGACTTAAGCGTTACCCACCCAACAACGGCCACAGCTAGAAACTTTGCAAGTGTTGAGCAATGGCACAAAAAAACAGGAAAGAATTACTAACTGAGGCAAACTGAAGATTTAATACACTTACAACTTTTCAATTTCATATTTATAAATTTGAAAAATTTAAACGATTATTTACATAATATCTATATAACATTTTAAATTTTTAAATTTCTAACTAGTTAAGGGTTAGTGCTTAGGATGTGTTGAGTAATTCCACATTCTTTAATTAATTAAAATATGGATAAATTTCAATTTTAGGAAATACTAAATATGTTGACGATGTCTCCTTTTAAATATCAAACTTAACTTCCAAATTATTGTACCCTCGTCAAGAGTATAAAAAAAACACGCTGATTTAAGCACATTTTTTGCAAAACATTTTTTCATCTACCATTTACTTTTTCAATTGTTAGTAGTCTGGGTGTGTGCGTGTGTGTGTGGGTTGGTGTGTGTGTGGTTGACTTGCCAGCTTGTTGAGGTTGTCCGTGCAGAGGAAGAGCTCGTCACTGATGGAGAATCCTGATTCGATTCGATACGATTGTTAGCGCAAATTAAAAAGTTTTGCAAAACTTGCGGCATACAAATGATTTTAAAAACTTACCTGCAACTACTGCTAAAGATCTCCCTGCTAAGCTTATAGGAAAAACAAATAAAAAGAAAAAAAAAGAGAAACATGTAAAAAACTTTAAAAACTAAACTTTCGTTTGCTTCACTTAATTTCTATTGAAAACTTGGACTTTTACTAAGCAAATTTTGGCATTTGATTTTATATATAAATGAAAATATAAAAAAAATTTAAAATACTTATATAAACTAAGAAATAATATTTATTTTATATCAAAAGTCTTTTCTATATAATAATAAATAAAAAATGAATTTTTTTTGACAATTTAACATTTGTAGTTAAAATGCGGATTTCTTTACAAATGTAATCTAATATTGCAATTAGATAGTTACCTAATTAATTAATTTTAAATAATGAAATTGAGTTGTTAACAATAAAGTAAGAGTAATATAAATTTTATCTATATTGGAATAAATTAATTGTGAAAAACCAACATTTGCTAATTATAAGAAACCAGTCAACTTCAAGGGTTAAATTTATAGATAAATGGATAGATAGTTAATACTTAAGTTAATTAGTTACCAAAATTTAATAAATTTATAGCTTGGATATGGGAACTCTTTAAGAATAGTTTCCAAGTTTTTCAATATTTACTTATATTAATTTTACTGAATTAATCAACGAATAAGTTAATGTTTTAAACCTAAAAATATATTAATTAATCATGGAAAAAAAAGGTAGTTTCAGTTTTATTAAAATTCTATGTTTTATTGACTCGATTGAGTTCATTCAAACCAGGTCACTGTAAGCCAACTCAGATTTCAGTTAGTAATTCACCAGAAAATACGGCTAACTGTTTCCGCTTTAATACCAGAAAATGGCCCAAACTAAAGTCAATTAATGGCAGCTGTTTAACTAACTTGCCTGTTTGCCGCAACTAATGAATGAGCAAACATTAAGCACACATGTTCAGCCCGGTAATATGTTTATCCATATATACACATATACACATGTATATATATATATATCATTAAACAAAAATCAAGCATCGAATGCGGCTCGAACACAAATTGTCAATTAAAAGGTATTTAAACGTAATACCACCAAATTCACGGCTTCGGCAAAAGCGCTTAATCCACGTAAATTAGTGCAAAAATCAAGTGGATACCTTTTTGCCTGCCTCCCCAAAGGGGAGAGAGAGAGCAGGGGTGGTGCTGACAGTGCCACAAGTGGCGCCACCCTCCTTTTTTTGGGGAGTAAACACGGCGGCAACCGACACCAATAAAGCCAACAAAGCGTTTTTAGGGTTAAGTCCATGTCAAAGTGTCAGTTTAGTATCGGTATCATGTCATGTTGTGCCACAGATTGTAACGGGGGATTGTGTGTGTGTGTGCGGGTGTGTGTGTCTGGGGTATGGGATTTTAATTTCGTGTGCGGCAACATGATGCCAAACGTGTGGCACTCAACTCATGCCGCTTGCCCGTTGAGGTGCAACGTTTTACTAATGAATTTAACAAGGCTTTGCCACGTCTGGACAAAGTTGCATGCTGCACGTTGCATACTCATTAAAATGTCACTGGTTGTAGAGTGAGAGTGGGGCGGCGGAGGAGTGAGCTTGGCCGTAGACTGGCATCAGCTGCACTTTGTTGCCATTTCTGTTTATCCAGCCAACATATTTTTCAAATGTTCCGTTTTTGCATAAGTGAAAGGCCAAAAAGGAAGATAACGGCGAGCACACAACCCCCAATCCACTGCTCCACACACACAACCTGGCTCCTGTGGCCATGTGACCAGGACACACGACATTGGCGTCAACAACAACAACAACAACAACTGAAACAACAACAATGACGCGCAAATTTACGGCTCACCTACGCGACTAGAAGCAGCAAAGATGCTAAATTCTTTCGGGGGTTGCTCACTGGACAGCTGGCCACACACACTCACACACACACACACACACATGTGTATGTGTATACACACAAAGAAAAATATAAGCCTTTACTCAATTTTAATTCAGTTATGCTATCATAAATCAACTTGAATAAAGTCTGCTCTCTTCTTAATTGTCCTTTTAATTTTCAGTAACTTTCACTTTTAAAAAAATTATTTTTGATTTTTGATTGTAAATCTTAATTCTTATTACAAGCTTTGGTTGAATGAACACGCTTAATTCTAACTTGTTATGTTTATTTTAAGTGCAGTATTTTTAAATGTGAGATTGTAGATTTTAATCAAGATTTAATTATTCTGTAATAAATTAACTTCCCTTTATAAACTTTATTTTTATTAACCATTCGATTTCAGTTTACAAGGCTTAGCTTTTTTTTATTTCTGTTTAGTTATTTCTAGAACAATTGGAATTGGACCAACTTTGTTGTCTTCTAACTTTTATTAAATTTATGGATCTTAATAACTAATTAGGGAAAATATTGATTTCGTATGTTTCAGTTGAATGTCTGCTTTAATTTATTCTTAGTTAGGCATTCTTAAATTGAAGTTGCAGATATTAATCCCTTTTTATAAATCCCACTTTTGAAATCAGAAATTTCATTTATAGCGTTTTTGTTTTAATGTGAATTTGAAAAATTTACTGGAATATATTTAACAGCTGTATTCAGGGTATATCGATGTACAGCATTCCTACTTATTTTTAAATACAAATTAAAGATAATTAATTAAATAAATTTGTAATAATTTATTAGAATTAAGCTCAAAATATATATGAAAACATTTGATAATTTTGAAATGGGTTTATTAATTTTTGAATTTGTTGCCAAGCTAGTCGTAATTTATACTCGACTTCAGCTTACATATTTTAAAATTATATTAAATTCGTTTAATAATAAAAAAAAAAAGAATAAATTATACATTTTAATTAAAAAAAAGTAAATTTTATATTGAAGTTATAAAGTTGTAAGTGTTTTTCGCTAAGTGTACATGTGTGTGTGTTTATGTGTTGGCTTATTTAAATTTGTTTTTATGCGACATGTAGCAGCCACTGTGGCTGCCACAGTCAGTTTTGCTGTTAATCCAATAAAATTGCGTAATTAAATTTGTGCTTCATTTGGCGTTTGTCATGAGCAACATTCACATTGTGCTTTTGTTCTTGTTGTTCTTTTTGTTGTTGTTGTGGCACGTATTGTTTTTGCCACTGTTTGTTGTGGTGACAAATTTAAAACCTGTTGTCATTTGCCATTTTTTTGTTTTGCAACAGACTCTCCAGCGGCTCAACTAAGGCAACCCTTCAACAAATCGCAGTCGGCCAACAAAAATAAATAAAAATTTTGTTGTACACGTCGTAATTTTTCAATTGTTGCATAATTGAAGGCTGGCAGCAGGACAATGCCTCACGTGCCACAGATGAAAAATGCAAAATAAAAAAATAACAAAAAATTGACTGAAAAAATATTGGCAGCCAATGGCAAATTGTCAAAGGATAAAAATTTCCTGTTGCTGGTGCGAATATTGACGGTGTGAACTGTGAATGTTGCCGGCTTGTTGATGTGTGGCTTTACCATTTTTTTTAAATTTTTTTGAGTGGAAATACACTGGGGAAATAATTGTTGACATTGACTAGCAATTGTCTCTCTCTGTGTGTGTGTGTGTGGAAAAACGATTTTTAATTGTCAAGTGTTTTACGGTTAGCCGCCACACACTCATCACAAACACCCACAAAAATTATGCAGGCTGATAAAGTGTAGCCGATATGAATGAAAAAGACGCCGGAGCAGAAACTACGCGATGTTGCACGTTGCACACAGTTTCCGGAGGAAGTGTGTGGCAACAAGGCAAGCGGCGGGGCCAGATAACAGATGCTCGCAGATGCAACTGCCGCCACGCTGACTCAAAAGGCCGCTGACTTTGCAACAATGCGGCGATAAAAGCTTTTCTTCATTTCTTTCCATGCCTTTATCACTTCAGTTGCCGCAGAGTATTCAAATTCTGTTGTGAAATGTATAACCAAAAAGTAACCATAATTAAAATATCTTTATTTGCTGGCTGAATCATAAATCAGAGTTTTTCTCTAATGGTTATTTAAATTTTGTATTGTTTGAATATTTTGCTGACTAAGAAAAAGAAATCATTTAACTTAACTAACACCGATTGCATTCTAAGCCTGTAGATCGATAAATAAATAAACAAATAAATCGATTTGTCTAGTTTAAGATAAAAATTGTTTTTATTTTTAATTATTCGATTTGCCTAGTTTGAGGTAAAAATATGTTTTTTTTTTAATTGTTCTATTATTTTTTGCTTGTAATATTTCTATATTTTATAGGTTTGGTTTGAAAGTGAGTTGATTTTAATTGGTTAATTAAAACTTAACTTTTTTTTGAAACTTGGAAGCTTAGACAATTAAGAGAAGTCAGAATGGGCTATAACAAATCAGAATCAGAAACCATAATTCTTGTATAAAAAAAAATTTATTTATCAAGGCATATTGAAGTGCCACAAAAATTGCGTTTTTTTTTTTTAAATGAAATGAAAAGCCAGCGAAAAATATACATTTTAAATTAAAATATATAAAAAATAAGAAGCAGAAGAATTTTAACACAAAAATTATATAATAAATTTGTAATTTTCGAACATAAAAAATTATCAATATTGGACTACAGCAGGCAAATATGAGCAAACGAACAGTTTTTAATATTTAAATGTTAAGTTTGAACTGCTAGTGTATATAATCAACGGCTTGCCTGAGCTAGTCTTACTTTTTCATATTGTCTTTTTTTCTTGTTTGTGCCTACAGTTGCTGCAACGTGCGGCAAGATGAAAAAGACGCTCAAGTGCGCAGTTATCTAAAAGGCGAGGCAAGGCATAGTTTGAGCTGGGCTGATGAGTGCCAAGCACTGCTGGTCACTTTTTTTCTACGCCTTATCAGCCGCCTCGTCCGATGAGACTTCTATGTGAAGCAGCCCCTTTCCAACCACGTCCATCTGCGCCAACCCACCCCCTCTCTTGTGCTACGCGTTACCCTTTGAGAGCGTTTGCATTTGCGTGTGCTCGTTTCGCAGCGGCTTCTTTCAATCAGCGCGTCTGTTGGATAGGAAAACCGCTTCAACATTTTTTTTTTCTCATTTTATTTTATTTTTTAATATGAAATATTCTCTGATAAGCGAAACGGCGTCAAACGTCGGTGGCTACGGCGGTGGTGGCGGCGGCGGCTTGTGCCACACATTTGTTTTTGGGTTATTTTTCTCGAATACCCCGTTTGGCAGTTTGCTGACTAACAGTTATATCAAAGCTGATCTTATAAATGTAACAGCAGTTGGGAAAGAAAAAATCTCAAAAAAAAACCACTCAAAACCTTAATCTTAATTTATAGTTGCTTTAATTGTGTTGATTAATTTTTTATGTTTTTATTTATTTATTTAATGTGTACTATTAACACTAGAGAACAATTTAAAAATAACTATTTTAGTAAGCTATTAATTTGTGTGTTATTTCTTTATATGCTTTATTTATGCTATTAAAATTATAGTTGACTATTTATTTAATTTTGAAAATTTTTTTTTTAAATTCGTTAATTACTAGCTTATGTTTAAAAATGAATTGCAGCGGGCGAAAAATATATTTAAATTATTAAAAACAAAGTAAAATAATTAATGATAAGCCAAAAGTATTGTAACATCAATTAAATTATGAATTTAGAATTTGTGAACATAAAAATTAATTTTAACATTTTTCAAGTGAGAATTAAAAAACTTGATATTGAGATGACTATTGTAAAATTAATAATATTTGTTATTTAAGATATCTGTCAAAAAGTTTTATTTGGGATATTTATTAGATATAAAAATAAATCGGTTATTTAGTTGATTGGTATAAGGATTATTTATAAGGATTAAATTATGGATTCAACTATTTTATTAAATTAGAATTTGCAAGCCAAAAACTAATGAAAGTAATGAAAGTGAGAACTGTTTTCTCAAATTATTTCCAGTATTAAATAAATTTTTTACAGGTGCATTAGTAAAGAAGAGAGTTAAATAAGAGGATATCTAAAAGTCGACTACTTTTTGGTGCAGCAATGCATTTTTTATTTGGTTAGTTTTGTGGTTGATTTAAAAAGGATACGTTGCTTTCGGATATGTGATGCTGAAATGTAATTAAGGACATCTCAGCAGAAATGTGACAAAATTGAGAACTGAGAAGCTGTCGCCATTTTTGGTGCTGCTTTTGCTTTTGCTTTGACTTTGGCTTTAATTAAAAAGTTGCGCTTTGTGCAAACAGCCAAAACAGCTATACAAAAAAAAAAAAAACAAGCAAAAACAAGCCAAAAGCCTTCATTTTCATATGCATATTTTTCGCGCCTTATGTAATTAAAATGTTGTTGGATTGCCTTAAAGTTGCAGCAAGTTGCAAGCAGCTGCTGCTGCTGCTGCTGCTGTTGTTGCAACTTGGCTAAATCGGAAAAGCAAATGCAGTAAGCAATATAATGTGTATGTGAAAGATATTAACAGCATACTTGGCATAACAATATGGCCAATATAAGCAACAGGAAACAATTTTTCATAGAATTCCAGTTTTTATTAGCCGCCACCCACTCTAAACAAATGAGCAGCATAACAATAACAACAACTTTGGTAATATGACTATGCAGCAAGAGTCTGCTTGCATTTTTGCTTAGCCTGGATGTGGATGAGGATGAGGAAAAGGATACCAAGAGCAAGACCAAAAGATGCCCTGGCATGTCTCATAAGACAATATAAAGTATGACAGCCATTTGGCAACACTTTGCAGGCCGTTAGCAGCGTCACCAAAAATCCCATTCTATCTCTTTCCCACTCTTTCCCTCGCTTCCCAGCCACTTGTTTGGCCAAGAGCAATGCAAAGCGAGGCCAAGACAACTTTTTAAATTGTTAATGTGCGCGCTCAGACAAAAGAGCTGTCATAATTCGCAGCAAAATATTGTCAGCAAACTTATATGGCTAGCAAAAGGACTTACATGATGCCAATTTACAACGCCTGGCAAGACATTAGCCATTATCGCCATTATGGCCAGAAGAACCAGCGGAACCAGTGTCTCTGGCTTTGGCTCTGTCGCTCTCTGTTGGCCGGAAGTGCGCACCATTTTCTAATATTTGTAACGGATGTAATTAATATGTGCAATGAATGTGGCAACAACTCGACAACGAGTCGACATTTGTTGGCCAAATGCTAATGGCCATTATGGTCATATAATGAGTGAGATAATCACTGCGATTCGAGAGCAATATCTCAAAACAAAATGCAAACAAAACTCCAAACAGCAGACGATAAAAATCATGACTAAACAGTTGAAAAAATTATAATAGATAAAGAATATATTCAACATAAGATCTGGAATATAATTTATATTAAATTATGGATATTGCTGGAGTAATTCATTTAAAGAGAGTTGATCTCAGAGTGCATTAGCAGAATCTTAAACACAATGCAAACAAAACTACAAATGAAAAATATTCGTACTTCAATCGTGAAAATATAGTCTAAAAAGTCGTAATTTAATCAAGAATATTTAGTCTAAAAAATCGTACTTTAACCAAGAATTTATAGTCTAGATTTCATAAAAAATACATTTATAGATTTAGTTATGCTATTCCAGAACGAACAAAATTGAATTTAACTAGTTGTATTATTCTTCCTTAGTTTATTTCTGCTTTTTTCAACATTAATATAAACTTACTTCAAGTGAGGCTTCAACTTTCTTCAAACAAATAATTCAGCACTTCAAATAAGTAAATTTATTGATTTAAAATAAAAACAGCGCAGCTTTGCAACTTAATATGGCTTAATATTATTAAAGTAATTGAAAAATGTTTTTAAGTACTCAATGATATTAATTGTTATTAGATCTGTGAAGGAAATAATAATTTTATATATTAGTTTATATATTAATCGATTTCGGAACAGATTTTTAAAAACAACTTAAATCAACATAAAATTACCTCTCTGATCTTAAATTAAAGCTTAAATATGGCGATTACTGAGCAATATAAAAATATTTCGATTTATTTACAATGATTTGATGATACTATTTGCGCTGTTGAATCTCTTAATTTTTCTTACCAAATTTTAGCTTACCCAGAAACCTCACCTTTGCCCCTAAAAGTAAGCCACTATTTTTTTTGCTTAGAGCCAATTACCTGTCAACATTTGACACATTTGCAGCATTAAGAGCTAAAAATTTGTCTAACAATCTCAGTTACTCAAAATATACTAAATATAAAATACAAATTCTTAGCTAAAAATCTAAGCAGCTTATTCACAAAAAGAGCGCTTTGACTTTTACTTAAAATCTGTTGTTTTCAGTACTACACAAATTAATTCAAGTAGAAAAACCAGTGAAAATTATACAATTTATTCTAAAAGTTCTTTAGAAATCCAGCAGATTTATTTATTTTTATATGTAATCTATATAAAAGCCATGTCTTTTCCCACCAAAATTGACAGAAAGATGCTGGTCGAGTTCAGTGCATCCTACACGTTCTACATTGAGAAGCACAAGCTGCTGGAGATCCTGAGTCGCATCTTGGCCGAGATTACACTGCAGCAGGTGCAGGATATTCGTCGCTGGCTGGGGGAGAATATACGTCGGATTGCACAGGATGTCTACATGAAGTCCTTGGATGCATTTCATCGGGGAGTCGCCGGTGACTTCTTCCAGCTGCCCAAGAACTGTTTTCATCGCATTGTGCTGCACGGCAGACCCGGTTCGGGTCGTCGTTCACTCGCCCATGTGCTGGCCGAGCGTTGGAATCTGCTCATCTTGGATGCCGATGTGCTTGGCTATCATCACATCAATGGATACGAGCAGAATGCAGATGCCGAGCTGCTCCAACTGGGCATTGAGTCGGATTGTGTCATTCGCCGCTCGGAGGCAATTGGGAATATTATTCAGCAGCGTCTGCTCCAAGAGGATGCACTGCATCGTGGCTGGATTCTCTACAATTATCCCAATAATCAGTGTGAGGCACGTGAGCTATTCGAGGCATTCACTGTGCCCCCAAATCGCTTGATCTTTCTGCAGATCAACGAGCAAATGGCCAGGATGCGATTGCTAATGCGCAATTACAGGCCAACTCCGCAGGATAATGTCACCTATCTGGATCGGCAGATGCGACAATTTCGCAAAAGTAAGCCAGCATTGAACACCTATCTGAGCCATCGTCGCGAGGTTGTCTATGTGGATGCCACAGCCTGCTTTGAGGCAGTCAAGTGCCGCATCATGTCCCACTTGACCAAGACTCCATACATGCTGGGCTACAAATATGGCGAGAGTAGCCCAACTGGGTAAATCCAAGTCGGCATCCAATTGCATGTTACATAAATTGTGAAACAAAAACTTGCTTTAAAAAATCTGTTTCATAATTTTCTTTTTTATCTATTATTTACTCAATTGAATGCTATTGTTGTTGAAATTTGAGAAATAAGTACCAAATGCTGTGCTTATCATCTATTGACGACTACACTCGGAGAAAAAATGGTCCTTATTTATTTAAAAAGTCTGCCTTAAGTGAAAATCGATCTGAAAATTGACACGTTTTCCTCTTAGAATAAATTCCACAGACAGTAAAAAATTATTGATTAATCCAAAAAAAATGCATTCGTAAAAAGTAGAAATGTAATTCCACTTTTCTAGAAACAGAATTCAACATCAAAAATTGTAATAAAATTTGTATTATAAACTGATTTATTATAGTTTATTTACCACCTAATTTAAGGTGCATAAAATTCTACAAATATTTTTTATATAAAGTTACATGAAATTATAAACCATTTAAAATATTTGTATAAGATTTCACATCTACAAATAACAATGTTTATTAACAACGCAAAATAACATTCATTTATTTGGTCCAGTGTAAAAATTCTCGAGTAAACAAAAAAGCGTAAACATTTTTCGTTTAGGTAAGCAAAAAAAAATAATAAAAAAAAAAAAAACTGAAGCCGGCAAAAAAAAAGTGATTTGAAAATATTGTTATTTGAATTTTCCAGCAACACAAAAAAAAAAGGAAGAAAAACAATAAAACGAAAAACAAATGATTTTATGACCACAACTTAAGTGCTCAATTTTTAATTGTTTGACGACGCTGATAAGTAAGTGGTGGTTGTGGGGTGGCTTATGGCTTGGTGAGGGGGTGTGGGGTATGCTTTTTATGGCACCCAAAAGTTCAATCAAAGTTTTTTACTCCCTGTTGACTTAAATGCTGCGCAGGCCGCAGGCAGTTTAATTAGCCTCGCAGGTTGATGGCGATGGCGATGTCGATGGATATTTTGTGCACCCCAATGAGCCATCAGCCAAATGAAAGACAAATCTCCAAAAAATAATTAAAAATAGACAAGGAATTGCAAAATTTTTTGCGTTGTTTTTTTTTTATTATTATAATTTAGCGCACAACTTTAATGACAATGGTGAAGCAGCAACGCTTGTTACTCAGCTCATCCTTGAGGGCCCAGCGAATGTTGTAGGTGTTCATGGGGAACTTGGCATCGATGGGCACATCGATTTCATAAGTCTGTTGCACGTTTGCCTTAACCGGACACTGGGTGTTCTTGCACGAATCACGCTCCAAGGTGAGCAGCGGCAGCTCCTCCGTTTCGCTCTTTGCCCAGCCCAGCGAGGACACCAAATGCTCTGCATCGAATTTGGGCGTGAAATCGAAACTTATCCGAGACGGATGGCGACGCCGTAAACGGCATGGCGAATTGGTTGCCGCCTGGGGGCAAGGATCCACACGCACCTCATCGATGCTGCACACATCCACGCTGTCGGGGCACGTCTGGTATTGAATCACATCCGCGTGGCACACAGCAGCCAGCACCAGCAGCAGCAACGACAGCAGCGACATCGAACCCAATTGCAACATGGCGCGTTGAGTGTTGAAAACAGAATGCGTTGTTTCCCCAGTTGACTGGCCTGCCTGTTCTGCCTTATCACTCCAATGTCAGAGGTGCAACTGATAATCGTCTCTTGCCGCATAATCTGTTTCATGGCTTACACTCAGAAATAAAATCGATCAACTTATTATTCAATTAGATTATATTTCTATAAATCATAAATAAATGTTCTTAAGTTCAAGCAAAACCTTTCTAAAGAGGTTCAAAAAATTAATTTAAAATATTCTACTTTTTAGAGTGTTTTCTCTTATTTAATTTATTAACAAAATTTAGTATAAAAAACATATTAGATAGTTTTATAAATTATATATATTTTGAAAATATTTTGTTTGCATTTCTACTTTTTAAAAATGCATTTAGATTGATTTTTATTTAAGTTCGATTTTGTAAAATTCAGTACGATTTTTTTCTGAGTGCAGATAACAGGCTAGACTTTGAGCCGTTTCTCTCACATGCACTCTGATAAGTGGCAGCAACTAAAGCAAGTTCCATGCCTCAATCGGTTTGACTGTGAATGTTTCTAAGGTACAACGAACTAATTGCCACAGAAACATCTTTGTATTCATTAGCATTCAGACATGAGAAGATTTCTTTGTTGACAGCATGAAATGTTTCTCAGATAATACACTGTGCAAAAGGGATAGTCAACCAAGAAACAATACACAAATCAATTTTTATGCATGAGTAAGCCAAACATAAATTAAAAAAAAAAAATTTGAAACAGCTTGAAAAAAAAACTACAAGTTGAGGTTTGTTGATTATCAAATAAAAACTGCTACTTTAACATTTAAAATTTGTACTTTCGCAGATTGAAGTGGAAATTAGAAATGACGACATAAAATTAAAAACTACTTAAGTAAAATATAAAAATATATAGATCAATTACAAGCCAGATATTAATTTCAGTTTTAATATAGTTATCATACAAATCTAAAATCTGTTCTAAAAAGGTACAGAACAAAATAAAAAAAATATTTATGAATTTTGTTGCTTAAAACAATTTTTAAAAAGTGAGAAATGCATCGTGTTTCAATCTGAAAATGAATGTGGCAAACTTTCGCTTCAGCATATTTTCGATTGATTTTTTAAATTATATTGCATTTAAAAATACGCAAAAGAAAAAAACTTCAAACATGACAGAACTGATTATGAATAATTGAAAGGTTAATGAAACACAAAAGTTACTAAGGAGATTAAATATAAATTTTTCATATTTTGCATTTTTAATTTTCATAACAGCCATTTGTTAATAAAAAAAATCACGCTTTTTGTTAGCTTAACTTGTTTGACTTGAATTGAAATGACAGCAAAAACAAACTGAATGCGAAATCTTAGAAAAGTATGCAAATAAATTGTATGTTTGTCAAATATTTGAAGCAAATACTTGTTGAGATACCTTTGCTGATTGCGGATAGGAGATGAGCAATGAAATTTTCTATTTTAAAATCACAATTTGTTGACGAGTGTAAGCAGTGTGTGGCTGGTGCACCACAAGGCACGTATATCGACACGCTTATGCCTTGAAGAGTCAGAGTCATAGTCAGAGTCAGAGTCTGTGGCAGATTCAGTGTCTGGGGCAAGAAAGACAAACGAATAGTTGTCAGTCACAAGCTGTGCGCACGTCGAGAAATTTGAGACGATTCCCCCTCGAGAAGTGAGTTGAATGGATGCACTTCAATCTTGAATGCAACATATATACATATATATATATATATGTATATATATATGTATATATGGCACATAGATCGGAGCTGTCAATATGCCAAGCTACGACGACGACGACGACAATTGCACGGCTCATTTGCGGGCACATATGTCAACAGGCGGACAACAACAACAACAAACAACATTTCTAACAAAATTGACTAAAAAGTGACAACATTTCAAAAAATAAGGGAAAATACACCCCAACCCCCGGTCACGCTTTAACAACACTTGCGACTCCATAGAAGTTGCCGCAATTTGATGCAACATTTTTATCATGCCCAAAGGAGGCAATTAAATGCGGCAACAGAAAAAAAAAATTTATCTCAGACACAAGAAAATCGTTTTTAGCATGCAAAACATGTTTTTTTTTACCAACGCTCAAACAAGTTTTTCGACCAAAAAATATATTGATAGAAAAGTTTCACATTAATTAACAGTCAGTCAGTCGGTCAATCAAAGTTGATGAAAACAGGACTTCCATTTTTTCCTGGCGCTTCTTTTAAATACCCTATAAAATTACCCTTCAAAATTTATAGTTCTTTGTATTTATTATTTATTTTTAACCAGCAAAAGTTCGAAAGACATTCCGCGAATTTTTTGTTTGCATAATAATAAATCAGATAAAAATCTGTTTACAGGGTATATCACAGTTAGGCGCTTTCGACTTAAGCACTTTTTATGCAATATTTTTAGCATTAGCTCAACTGAATATTTTTATTTTAATAATTATTTTAATTAAAATAAATCAAACTAAGAACGTTCAAAAAACACAGCAACCAAATAATTATTTTGCAGCAGACGCTTTATTACAGGGTATCTTCAAAACGAGCTCTCATTTTTTTTTTTAATATATTTCGCATAAATTAAAACCACAAAATGTTGAACATTTCCCTTTCCAGCTGTTGGCCTTTTTTATCGCCATCGACTTTGCGCCTTTATCAAACTCCACTGAACGGTGAATCAACAAAAACCAAAACCAAAACAGAATTAATTCATTAAAGAAAAATGCAAAGCATTAAAAAAAAATTACCAAGAACTTGCTGATGATGACGCTGATGGGGTGCAAGAGAGCGGGAAATAAAATGAACAGCAGCTCATAAAAAAAAAAAAAACAAAAAAAGAAATTTATGTTTTATTACTTAATGAACTTACCGCAAATTAAGCCAAGGGTGGCCCAAAAGAAAAACACAGCCGACGACGACACCAAGTTCAGTTCGCCTTGTCTTCAATTAATATGCACAAAATGTCAACACCAACGGCTGCTGGTCATCAGAGGACTCCGAATCCGACTACGGCTACGGTTACGGGTAAGTGTGTCCGGCGATGTGATGAAAGCAAATTGGTTAGCAATTAATTGCAAGTTCTTCTTTTAATTGAACACGTGATGAAGCCGCTAACTGCCCTGAAAAGGGTTCGATCTGAAGGGTTAGCTATTTGCTAAGAACCTAAACTGATTCCATTTTCAGATTATATATCATCTATATGCATATTAAATATGAGCAGCAAAGGAAGTTGACCTTAATGCAATTTGTACTCTCATTTTTTCTTCTTGCAAATTAAACTTGTCAAAAGGTTATTCAAGAAGTAAATAAATTAAAAATAAAATTTAATATTAAAAATTTATTTTTAATGTAAATAGGAAAGAAATGAAGATAATTAAGAAATGAAATTTATTATATTCATGAGAGATCTAAGAATTATCAGGAAGAAACGTAAATATATTAAAAATCAAATAAATATAAATACTATTTTTATAATAAATACATAAATAAATATTTGCAATGCATTATCATCGGTCTCCCATTGGCGATAAGAAATTTGAATGTGATAATGTCAAATGCGAATTTTACTTAGCAATCGGAGAACAGCTCAGAAATTATCTCATCAGTCGCTGTGTGAAACACGATGAGACGATGTTTATAATCGAACTGTTTGCTCTGAAGAACATTTCTTTATTTTATACAAAAATCTTAAACTAAATACATATGAAGCCGCTTGTAAGGCGAACTCATTTTATGTTTATTTATATTAACGGAGTCGCTTTTGGGGCGACTCCATGTGATGTTTATACTTAAACTGCTGAGCTTTGCAGGGCGACTCAGTTCGAGGTTTATTCCTCTAAGAATTTGATGTTTATACTTAACAGCTGAGTTTTAAGTGCAAGTCGTCTCAATTTCAATTAGCTGAGGTTTGCAGCGTCTCATTTTCATTCTTGAACAGTCGCTCGCTGAGAATGGAACGCAAAGGAACGGATTCGGAGACTGGCTTGGTGCTGCTGCTGATCTTGCTCTGGGCAGTGGTACAGTGGGACCAAACAAAGGGTAAACCAGAAGAATAATACCAGTTATATATAAATATAAATATATATATATATATATATTTGTTTCTTGCAGTGCCTTGTGACCCTCCAGAATGCAGCACATTGAACGAGGAACTGCAAACCACGGATAACCAGAAACATCCCAGTTTTGGATATGAGAGTATGTTTAGAAAATGTATTTATTAATGTTAAATAACTAAAATATCTTGGATTTAATCAGCCAATCGTGGCATTGCCGAAATGTGCCTGGCTGTACTCATCTCCCATCAGCATTTCCTGGCACCCGTCCACTGTTTTGAAACCAGGCAGTTGGAGAAGACACCCGTTCGCCATGTGCTCCTGGGTGGTTGGAATCCAAGGAATGCCAATTCGAAACCTCAATTGATGCAGATCGACGAGATCATCATTTATCCCGAACATAAAACATCCACGTTCACCAACAACATTTGCATCTTGCAATTGGTTCAGATTATGACTCATTCGGATCACATTCGTCCCATTTGCCTGCCGCCTTTGGACATCAATCCTAACGGGCAATATTTTCCGATAAATGCCACTATTGGCCACAATTTGAAGGGTCTTGTGCACGTTTCAACCCTATCGCAAATGGATCAAAAGCATTATAATATGCTTGAATTAACAATAGATTTTTATATTGACAATTGAAACTTTTTATGAACAACAAATTAAATCGAGTACAGCGAACTTTTCTTATGAATTTAAAATTTGAAATTGTCTAATTTTATAAATTTTGCATTAATTATATAATTTCTCTGAGTGTGATTTGTCTGTATTTTCTTTACTTTTTTTCTCATCCCTTCTGGTTGACGTTTTTTATTATATTTTCCACATTAATTACATCTCTTTTATCAGTGTTTAATTTAAATTTTATTTGGCTTATTAATGACACTTTAAATAAATAATTTAATAAATATTATTCGCATCGGATTGCTGTGAGTTTTATGCTGTTTTGGGAATATTTTTTGTAGAAGCAAATGGTAACCTATTAATAATTTTTGACAAATTAATGAACAAGGAAAAACCTTGTATTCTGGCTTTCCCTTAACGGATTTAAAAAATAATTAAATAATATACTCCCTGAAGACCTAAAGATCAGCTTAATATATTCATTTATAAAATTAGTATTATTCTAAAAATTGAAGAAAGTTTTCTTCTTGAAATAAAATGCTTTTCCAAGAAGTACCGCCTCAATTTCATAGTAAAGACAAAGTACTGCAAATAATATAATTTATTATAATATAAAATACCTAAAACACTTTTCTCATAACTTTTTATATAATATTTAGATATATATATGATATTTATATTATTTAATGAAAACGTTTATTGCAAACAACTTGTTTGACAGAAGCAGATTAAATTATGTATATAACTTTTATAATTATATATATTAAATATAAAGTTATTTATATATATATTTATCATTAATATGTTAGGGCTGTAATTATTTAAGCTGATAAGAAAAGCAATTGGGAAAAGAGAATTTGGAAACTTGTTGGCCAAATTCGCAGCCAAAAGCTGGCCATCATTTGTGGAGCAAATGTAGCTTGTGATTTGAGCAGATTTGTCGCAATGCTTATGTCAAACTGCCAGCCACGCCTCCTTTTTGGATTTTTTGTTTTTTTTTTGTTTATCTTTGTTTAGCCCTAATGGGGGCCGAAATCACCTCAAGCACCATAAAAAGTCAAATGAAATAAAGCCAAACCAAACGAAACGAAACGAGATACAACAAAATAATGAGTACACTCGGAGGCCAGTGGGTGTTGGTGAATACACTCAGTCGAGTCAACGGTGGTGCCGTCAAGATTTTTATTTCTTGGAATAATCTGGTAGCGGAGCACACGACTAATCTTCATTTAATTTCATTTGCGCCAAGCGAATGAAATTGAAACCGAAATCGCAATCGCAGCCAGAGTTGAAGTCGATGGGAAAGGAAATACCTCTGGCAAGGACAATGTAAGGACATTGCCAGACTCCGACGCAGACCGAATTCGAGAGGGGGGCACGGGTGGGGCGGGCAACATTTGTAACATTTCATTGGCTGTGGCAGCGTCAAGGAGATCAAAAGTATGCGACACCGTGGCTTAATTCGATTTTAACAATTGCATGGCTGCTCACACAGCCAATGGCAATAGCCTTGCCACCCCCTCCACACCTCCACCCGTCAGCCCTTCAGCCAGCTAACTCTAATTGAACTGAGCACAAAGCTGGTGCAAGTCCTGCTCCTGGTCCTTGGTCCTTGGTCCTGCTTGGCGCACATAAAATTAATCCGACGTGTGGCGCCGTCAGCTTCGTCAGCGTCTTCAACAATTTGAATTTAAATGTCGCCTTGCTTTTTATTTTTATTTTTATGCGCACTGTTAACTTAAACACAAAAAAAAAATACACAAGCCAGAATGCTATAGTCGAGAGCACTCGACTAGCAGATACCCTGAAATTTGTTTGTGATGTCTGTTTTCGGATATTTGTTTGTTCTCTACGAAACTCTGACAGTTTTTTTACCTTAAGCTTGGCTAAATTAAATAATAATTGCGTATTTTATTGCAATTTTTAATGGATTTGTATCGATGAAATTAAATAAACTTGAGTTGTGAGTAATATAGACAAACTTATTTCCCTCTAGCTCTAAATTCTAAAATTGCCTTATTTCAAAATCACCATGATTTTTATTGCTGTTTAGGATTATATATTCAGTTCAGGCTTGGCAATGCTTTCGATTCTTTTAAATAAATATTTAAATATTTTAGTGCAATTTCATTATACTCTTTTGCCCACAAAAAATGATAGTTTTATATTAGGTAGGTTGAATATTAAAAACCCAACCAAACCTAAATCATAATTTAGTTTCTTTGTTAATTTAGAAAAGCATATATTTTATTCCTATTTAATTTGTTAATGCAATTTTGCTGTATTTATTAATAATAAGAAAATTTTATGTGAATTATACACATATTATATTTTTTTATTCTTGTTTAAATTAATTTTGCTTAAATATCTTTATTGCGAAAAGTCTAACTTTACATAATAAGATTCTGTAAAAAATGTTTAACTTTCGACTGATTGTTAATATTACATTTTTCTGATATAGTAGTAAAAAAAATGTAAAATCGCATAGATATTCAGCCTAATTCCTTATGGCATCAAAGACGTCTCACACTTCAAGACAAAATAATAATACCTTTTGGCAGGGTATGAAAGAAAAAATAAAATAAATAAAATAAAATAAAAACAGAAATCGCCCAAGTCGAAAACGAAGACGAAGACGATAACCGGAGCAGTGCCAAGGAACCTTTGCGAATTGAATTAAAAGTGTCGCTGAACGTGTCCCTGTCCTTGTCTGGCACGTGCACAGCTCTAGGCAAGTGTCTTGTGTGTGTGTGTGTGTGTGTGTTGCTTAGGTGTCGATGCTCCAGCAGCAGCAGCACCCACCCCCTCCTCCTACTTCTAACAGAATTTCCCCAACCCTTGCAAATGCACAATCTACGCATCTATTGAGAATTTTATTGCTTGGAATAATTAGCTGAATTAAGCACACAAATTAATTGGCGCCACCAGCATATGGGGAAACAAAAAAAAATGAAGAAAAGAAAAACAGCTAAAACAAGCAACATAATCAAGCCAAAGAATTTAGCTGGAGAAAAAGTCAAGCTGATTTACTTTTATAGGCATTGGGCTCAGAGCAGATTTATGCAGTTCACCGAATGGAATTTTCAGCTGCTGATAAAAACAAACACAAGTGCATAAGTATATATGTGTATATATTGTATATATGTATATGTATATATATTATATGCAGTCAGTTGAACTCAGTCACCATATCTTCATTCGACTTGGATTTTTCTCCATCTCTTTTTCTCTTGCTTTCCTTCTAACTTATCGCATCATGCATGAATTTTACATAAAACATTTGTTTATCAACATTCGACTCAACAGCTTGCAAAAATACAAAAAAAAAAAAAAAAAAAAATATATATAACAACAAAAAGTTCACAAAAAAAAAAATACTTTTTTGTGTTGTTCACCCCTGTCGGGAAGTGATGCATTCAAAAAAAGTACAAACATTAAAAGATTAGTTTGTTTTAACTTCAACAAATGTACTCGAAAAGTAATGAATAATAATGTTAATATCTCAAGCTCCTATTAAATCGTAGTTATACCTAAACAACAAAATAAAACGCAATTTACAGGAAGCTGATAAAATTATTATTATTTCTATTGTTTAACATGACCTTATCATTTGTCTGAGTAACCCGTATGTATTTCCGTTGCTCAGTTAGGTTTTGGTGTGTGTGTGTGATGTTTTGTATGAAGACGCCCACTGCATGTGGCACTTGCAACATGCTGCAACAATAGTACAGCAACGACAGCAACAACAACAACAAAAAAAGCATTCCATGCAAAAAGGTTTTTAATTTAAATTTTTCGACGTTGACGTGTGGCATGTGCCATTGTCCTTCTCTTCCTCGTTCCAGTACACTCAGAAAAAGCACACTTAAAAAAATTTTATATGTTATTTTAATTAATAACAAATATAATAAAAGTCCCTAATAGATGAAAAAATAAATTTATTTTTAGAAATGTTTTCTATAATTAATAAATAAATGTAAATCGGATGAAAACCGTTATTTTCAGACTTTTCTCTAATGTACTACTCTTGTACCAGTATACTGAAAAACGTAAAAACATCGCACACGCCGAATATTAAAATATCGATCTAAAATTCAAATCGCCCAAAATTAAAAAAGATTTTTTAGATTTCTAGAATTTATTTCTTTATATATAAAAAATGATTTCGTAAAAAGAAAAAATCATTTTTATTTTTTTTATTATTTTAATTAAGACAAAAAATGTCCTTTAAAAGATAAGCTTTATATTAAAATTTTTTCTCATCTTAGAGAATTTTTAAAAATCCCAATAAATCTTATAAATAGTTTTTGAAGAAGCAAAAAAATATTTTAAAAATATAAATGCATTTTTATTTAAAAATATTTTCTATTATTTAATAATACATCTCGAATAAGTACACAAAAACATATAACTTTCGATTTTTTTTTTCTGAGTGTATACGTCTGTGTCGTCCTTGCCTTTTGTCCCCTGACATTTACATCTGCTGAGATGTGGGCAATGTCTTTCGTGGCGCATGGCCAAAAGAAACTACCCACATGGCCCACAAAATCCTAAACACACCCACACACACACACACACCCACACCCACACACACACAGACACATACACACATTGGCCATGCACAATTGACGTTTACATTGTTCTCGAGAATTATTATGTGGTTTCCAAGCAGGGAGCCGCCTTAGCACATGTGTGCCACAAGCAACGAGCCTTGGGCTTATCAGTGAGCAACACTTAGGTGAAGTACAACAACAACAAGAAGAAGAACTACATTTTTTTTGGGCATGAAAAACTGTAAATTTATCAGCAGAAACAGCAGCAACCCTTTTTTCCAGCTGCTGGATAATGGCTTAAGTAGTTAAATGAATCAGGCGTTGCCCAAGCTGCCTGCCTGGGGAGGTGTCTTGGCTTGTGGTCCACTAAAAAGAGCAAGACAAATTTCGTTAAGAGCCAACCAAGACAACCGCAGGCAATTAATAAAGCAACTTCCAGCTCAACTGAGGAAGACGAGCAGCTTTCTTCGCTCATGTGTGACCCATAAATTTCAATTTTATTGGCCAAGGTGGGCCAGCAAAACTTTTAATTGTAATTAATTTGGCCTTTTAAGGGAGCAGCAGCAGCAGCAGCAGCTGACGGTGTAGGAAGAGGTGCACAAGCCCAGTGGGTGGTCTCTGGTCTCTTCCAAGTGCTGCCAATATAAACACGACTATTTATGCCACACAAATTGAAAAATGCGCATGCAGCATTTTTGGCCGCCGCACCGATTGCGATTTTTGTTTGCCTCATTTTGACTGACTGACGCCTTGTTTATTTTGCACAAAAGCCAAATCACACTGGGTGGTCCCATCTCGAGATCTGCATCTGCCTTAGCCCCCCTCCCCCACCCCTTACCCCTACTCTCACTAGGTTAATCTAAACTCTCTGTCTGCATTTGTCAGGTGCACAGACTGCGCCTCTCTTTGAACTTGGTAGCAAGCGGCAACATTGAAACAACATTGTTGCAAGTAGCTGACATCAAGGACACATACCAAAATAAAAACTGAACAATCTTGCAAAGAATATAGGAAAATATTCGAGTCTCTAGCAGTGGTTTTATTTTCATTTTTGTTATTAATTTATATTTAAATCATAATAATAAATAGTTGATGTGATTTTTGAAGTTCCTGTGAACAATTTTAATTTTAAGAAGTGGAATTTAGGCTTACTTAAATAAAAACCAATTTATTACAAACTTTAACTATAGACAATACTACTAGAAAATAGTAAATATCTATAGATTTGATCAGTGATTAATATAAGAAATTTTAATATATGCAATTCATCGGATTGTAAGTAATTTTTGCACAACTATTTACATAATTGTTGGGTTCAGAGTGTAATAGAAAAACCATAAAAATTCATAGATTACTGATAAGCTGCTGACTACTGATTAAAATAAATATATAATCCAAATGTTAATATATATATAAAAAAAATTATAACAAATAAATTCTCTACCCTAAATTTAATAAATTAATAAAAAGATTTAACTTGGAACATACTTAATAATAAAATTAAAAATAAAATCTAAAGAAAAAATAAATTATAGATTATATTTTTTAAAATTTTGTGACGCAGATTTCCGATTAATACAAAATGATTTATAAGGGGTAAGTATTCAATTCTGTAGAAAAAACAATCTGAATAAAAAAATAGCCATCGATAAGCATAATTTGCAAGACAGTTTGTCCATAATACCAGGAAATCGAGTTTATGGCCAGAATAATCATCACATATCACATGTCGCATATCAAATATCGCATGCCGCTTGCCGCATGTTGCAAGTCGCACACTTAACGCAGCAATATCAACTTGCTGCGACACGAAACCCTTTCTAAATAAACTTTTACCTAACCATTTTTGGGGGGCATGCCACATATGCAAATGACTGGCACAAAATGTTTTGTGCTGTTTAGCAAAAAACGTGGGGAAGGGGGGTTGGTGGTGGGGGTTGGGGGTTGGGGGCATCTTTATCACTCCGAGTCGGTAAAAGTGAGTTTGTCGAACAAGAAGTTGGCAGTTTTGAGTTTTGAGTTTGGAGTTGGGCTTTTTGGCTGGGGCGAAACTTGTCTAATAAGTTTGCATATCCCGCAGGATATAAAGCAGACAGCAACTATAGCACAACAAGCAAATAACGGGATTATATAGCGAAAAGGGGACAAGAAGTGGCAGCAACAAGAAGTGGCAGCAACACTGACAGCCGACAAGTGTGCGTCCTGCGCCCAGTTTTAAGCCTGTCCAATTGAACAACAGCTCAGCTGAGACTTTCTACAAGGGATGTGTGTGTGTGTGTGTATGTGTATGTGTGTATGTGTGTATGTGTGTATGTGTGTATGTGTGTATGTGTGTGTAGTTAGTGACCCAAAGACAAATTTCTTAAAGGCTTAAAGGTGTGCGTGTGCCTCATGTGAACTAATTTATAAAATGTTACTGGCCAAGCTTTCGAGCTCATTAATGGGCCTCGAATTTTGGGCTTATTCCGAGTGGAGTAAGTTGCTCGTTAAACTATTAAGACTAATGAGGGTCGCCCATGCCCGACATGCAAATTTATTAGTCCAACTCTCTATGCACTGTGCACAAAAATGCCCTTAAATATCAAAAGTCTCTAAGGAAAGTTCAGCTTATTAAACAAAAGTTTGGTTTTTAAATGACAAACTTCTTACTTTTAGTTTTCATTTTTCTAAGACATTAAAAAAAAAATTATATGATTTCCAGCATGTTTCTTTATATGGAAACACATAATTCTGAACTTTAACTTTTTGTTACTTATATGTAAATGTGAATATTATTATCTTAAGCGATTTCTTACATATTTCTTAATAATGTTTAGAAATTTATTTCTTAATTATATAAAAAGTTACTTTGAAATGTAAACAAGGCTTTATAATTTGTATTATTATTTTTTTTATTAAGAAATAATTTCCATTTTTTTTTTATCATTTAAGGAATCAGTCTTTTTTAGGCAAAAATTAGTTGTTTTAGAAATTCTACTAAAAAACATTTAAAACATCTTTAAAGGAAAAATGTAAAGAGTCTTGAGAAATTATTTCTAAGCATTCGATGAATATTTTATAAAATATTTATGCAAATTTATATTTATTTTCAAAAAATTTTTGTCAAGAAATTATTATTTAAGCTATTTTATTTCTTTTATATTTTTTTTAATGAACTTTTTATAAACAATTATTTTTCGATTTCAGAGGAATAATGTATATATATAATTTTTCTTTATTTGCTTAAGTTTGATTTCAATGCAGGCAGCTGCCGTTTGTCGAACTCACTTCGAGGGAATTTGGAGACCCCAAAACAAGTCACGTCACTGCAACATTTTGTGGCATGTGGGCGTCTGTCTGAGAAGGTGGCGTTCGTTCTTTGGCTGAACAATTCAAGATTTCAAGATTTCTCATTTCAAGTGCAATGCCAGCAAATTTCAGCACGTTTCACATTTCGCATATCGGTGCGCGGTGTTTTTGCTTTTTTGTCGTGTTTTGTTGTCTTGTGCTTTCCGCGAATTCAAATATTTTGGGTGGTCAAAAAAAAGACGAAAAAAGTGGAATCGTAACCAAAACAAAAACAGTCAAAGTTTGCAAAGTCTTTGTTTATTTATCATAAGGTTAGCAGTGTTTAGCAAAAAGATTGTCGCCAAGTATTCAATTCATTAAAAATTATGTTTTCAATATCATTCGAATGTGATATGCAAATGTATATTAAATTTTGCTCGAACTGCCTGACTGAAATTTGCAAGTGTTTTTTATCCAATTTTACCATTCTAACTAGGAGTTTGTATTTGATTATTTGTTGGCTTGTTTTTATGGTTAGACGGTCAATTTAAATATCGCAAGAATTAAAATCGAAATTGCCTAAAAATTTAAGAAATTCTTAAATCAACCATCTACCTATGATAATATACTTACAAAGAAGTGCATTTAATTATTTATAACATATTTATTATTTATCGACTAAACAAAGATCTTAAACAAAATCTTTTAAATAAATATATACTTTTTTGTTTAAATTTTTTTTATTTTTAAAAATTAATAATTCATTAATTGATAATAATAATTAATGATATTATTCTGATATAAAAAAATAAAATATGTCGCCGCTAGAAATATTTAAAAGTGTTTCGATATTGGTAGATAATTGAAAATAATTTACCAAAAAATAAATAAATTATTAATAAAATTATTTTATATTATTTCATTCATATTTTTATATGTTTTCTCTAGGAATATTTAAAAGTATTTCGATATTGGTAGATAATTGACAACAATTTACCAAAGAAATAACAAATCATTATGCAACTTATTTTATTTTATTTTTTTCATATTTTTATATGTTTTCCCTAAATTTGCAAGTATTGACCATATTTTAGCAAGTATCAGTATCAGACTGCTATAGAGCAATAATATATACAACATATTTGCGATGGCTTTAAATCTTCAACACTTCACTTATTTTCTCTTCTCGCTACTTATTTATTTGCTTATAAGTTTGTGTTGCGATTGGCGGATAAAATACATATAAATATATATACATAAATATATATTAATATATATAAAGCACACCTCTTGGCCGCAAAGTGTTAAAGTTCTCAAACAGATGCCTCAGCTACTATTTAGAAGCCACACACACTCGCACACACTCTCGCACACACACACCCACACACACACCCGTATGTAGTCCCCAAAAGCAATTTGCGGACGTGCATGAAAAACTTTTACTGGCAGCAAATTGGAATTAATGTGAAGTTTCAGTAAAAGTGGCTTAAATGCACACACGGGCCGCATTTTGGGAATTGCAGGACGACAACCAAGATGACGACGATGTGGCAAACTTTTCGAATCCAGTCTTGTACAAGCTGCCACACACGCACACCAACACACACACACACACATACTCATATTCAAGAAATAGTTTCAGCTTTGATAGCCGAGTTTTAAGCCGCCAAAGCTGTTGATTATAAGTTCTTTAGTGGACTGAGTTTTGGGCACACCTCATCGACATGGCACGTGGCTGGTAATAGATACTATAACCGTACACACACACACCTCCCCTCCCCTCCCCTATACTCCACAGTGAGCCAAGATAAACAAAGGCGCAAAGTGCTGCAGCTTTTCAATAAAGGAGGCAAAAGAATAAAATAAAAGTATTTTTTGCCTTCAGTTCGATTTGTTGTTGTCTGCGTTGAGCTAACGATTTGTGAATTGCACTTCCTGTCTGTAAATAAGAGCGAAACTATAAATTCCCTCCAAAATGTGCACATCTCCTGCCCCCCAAAAATATCCTTGAGCACAATTTGCATGCGTGCCGCCGTCTTTGACAAACGCAATTCGAATCGGAATCTGAGAAACTATTCCGTAGTCCGTAGTCCGAGGTCCGTATTCCTTATTCCGTATTCCATATTCCGCTGCCTGCCTGGCTGGCGTCTTGACTCAGTGTGTGTGTGTGTGTGCCAGTGTGTGTGTATGTTTGTCTTGGCATTTGTTAGTTTAACAGCAAAAGTTTGCCATTCAAATCGAAAACTAGAAAAACGTTGCTTTTTATTACGGAACTCAAAGAGAACTAAGAACTGAAAACTGAGAATTGAGAACTGAGCCACAAACGGCGAAGGTGGCAAAATCAACTTCAAAAACTTTAAAACGCAATTTTACTGCAAGTTGCCATTAAGTTGGACAATTTACGATCTATATTCATATGTCTTTTATTCCTCATAAAAATTGCTTTGAAGATTTAATGTTAAACACTAAAAGCAAATACCTTAAAAATTGCATTAAATATATAATTTTGTTGTGAATTTTTATGAACAATTACTAAAAGGCTTATAATATTTATTCAATACAAATATACTATAAATAAATAAAATATATAATTAAAACTAACATAATAAGAGCACAAATAAAAACTGATTAAAAAAATATATATATAATAATACTTAAGAAATTATATTAAATAAACCAATTAAAAATTAATATGTTGTAGATATCAAAACAACGTTTTCTATATTTTTTTTATTTAGTTAAAATGTGCATAACATTCAATTTATAGTTTATTAAATATTATTTAACTTGGCAGTTTTGAATATCATTAATTTTTTATTTATATTTACTTCAATTAATTTCCATACAATTCCTTTTCTACTTAATAAGACGTGGCAAAAGCTATTCGCTGCAAGCAGCTATTGTGACATGCGTCAGCTGTGCTTGGCTGCTGCCTGCTCCTCGACTTATATATATATATATATATATATATATATATATATATGCTTGTGCACACGAATATCCTGCTTAGATTCGATAGCTACTCAAAAATATAACGCTGCAATCGAGCTGATTCCATTGGCTCAATGTATGCAATTTTCTTGCGAATTTATTTGAATTTAACATTTGTTTGTTTGTTTGTTTGTTTGTTTGTTTGTTTTCTTGTTCGCTTGTGCATAATGGCAAAAAGTGTTTTCCACAGGAAAGGGCAAAAGGAACTACGCTTTTGTCTCCCACTGTATGTGCGAGTGTGCGAGTGTGTGTGTTCGAGTGTGTGTGTGTGTGTTTGTGTGTGTTTACTATTTGTTTTAAGTGAATAATGCAAATTTTATGCTGCTATATAAGCGCAAAACTTTTGCACATGAACATGAATATATATGTGTATGTATATATATATGTGTGTGTGTGTGTGTGTGTGTTTGTGTGTGGAATGCAAACTTTTATTGTGGGTTAAAATGAACTTCCGCTGGCTGCAGCCGGAAGTTCATAATTTCAGCTGATTTGCAAAAACTTTTGCCACTTCTTCAACTGTTTTGGCTGCTTTTGCATCTTCAACTGGCTCTGCTTTATTTTTACGCGTCTTCTTCACTTTTTGACGGTTTAAAGGCCAAACGGTTTCACGCTATTTTTTTTCATATTATTTTTTTGACTTGACAAAGACATTTGGCTGGCCAATTTTGAGGCACACAACAACAATAAACAACAAACACATCCATTTGATTTGTTTACACAAAGGACAGGCAGACAGAAGGACAACAGCAGCAGCAGAGCAGAGCAGTAGCAGAGCAGCAGCAGTGCAGCAGCAGCCGAGCAGCAGCCGTGACCAAAAGGCGTAGGTACAAAACAGACAAGGCCTGATTGGTGAGGGGAGGAGAGGAAAGGAGAGGAGTGCAGCATCAGGCTCAACTAATACACTCAGATAAAAATCATACTGAATTTAAATAAATCGACACTTATATGTAGGAAAGGTTAAATTATCTTATATTGTTCAGAAATTATATATATAAAAATCAGAGTTTTTCACTTCCTAATTTCAGCAAATATTTTTCTAAAATTTAACAGACATATGTCTAATTTTCAGCAATTTCTTTATATATTTACTAGCAAATTTAGCTCTTCTAGCATTTAAAATAACACATTTACAAACATTTTAAATATTTTGTAAACTCAAGTAAATTAATTTTAAGCCATTTATAAGTTTCATTAATATTTTCTGCATTTTAGGACTGATCTTTTCGAAAAATTACAGTCTTTCATATAACTTTAAAATTATGTTTTTTGTTGACCATTTGATTAAAAAGCATTAGTTTTTACACAGTTTATAAAATGAATACAATTTTATTTAAGTCGAATTTATTTAAAAAAAAATTGCAGACGAGACTTAAAATATAACATAAAAATTGAGGCAGTAAATTTAAATACATTTTGTTGAATTTTTACTTATACTTTGTGGAAATACATATTTTAATAAAAAATACATTTTTATAATTTAAAACGGAAACCATATTTAAAGGCATACTGATAGAAACCAAGCCAGAAAATGTTTTCTGAATTTTTACTTACTTTTTGCAAATTTATTTCCTAACACAAAATATTTTTTATTTGTAATTAAAAACAGAAACCATATTTTTGGGCAGGTTAATTTGGGGCAAACCTTTTTGACCTGTAAAATTTGTTTTTAATATAGAGAAATTAATTCTAAGCACAAGGAAAACCTTGCCGTTATAATGTTGATTTTCAAAAGAAAACCTGTGCTATTTTTTTTTTCGAGTGTAAAGCAAATCTCAAACCGCTACACGCTGAATGTGGGCTGCCTGCGCATTTTGGTGCACATGTGTTTGCCAAATGTTTGCCACGGCATGTGAAAAATCTACCCAAGTCCGATGCGAATGTGTGTGTGTGTTTGTTGGTGTGTGCTGCGTGAGAGGTGTGATTCGTAAAGCAAACGGAAATCAAATGCAGACATAGCAGACACACTGCACCCTTGGCATCATACGGTATCCTTTAGCCTTTTAGATCCCCGCACATGGATCGCATCGCATCTCGTACATTTTCTACATTTTTATTTTAGGTAAAAATTTCACACATTTTGTTTATTCGGCCGCCTGCCGTGCGGCTTGTCCAAAAGGCGTTATCGGCGCTACCAAAATGGACAAACGGACAGACGAACAGCGGAACAGGGAATAGGGCCAACACGGCCAAAAGGGCCAAAAGGGCGTTAAGCATTCAACCTACGAGTTATGAATGAAAATGAAAATGAAAATGTGCGAGGCACAATAGAAAAACACTTTAAAAAGTCTTTAAGACTCTGCCCAAATGTGAATTGTGTTAATGAAGTTAAAAATGTTTACTCATTGATTAGATGTGATCTATACATATATATATATATCCATTTATAGCTCTCATATTTAAAGTTCTGTTAAATTAGAAATACAAAAACACCTTCGCAAACATTTTCTGTGCAAGTACTAATTTTTTCATTAACTGAAATTTGAAATTTCAAGCAGCATTCAGCTATTAATAATACCCTCTCCAATTAGCTAAAAATCTATTAAAATCTGCACAGAAAACAAACAGAAAATTTTAAAATACCAAGACTGTTTTTTAATACCTTTAAGCAAAATTGATTTTGACAATTTTTTTAGTTTGTTTTAATATTTATTTTTTTATATTTGATTCCTATCCATATTACTTGAAATATATGTATTTTATTTATGTAAGTGTGGAATTTGTCTACACATATATTATTTATTATATAGTTAACTATTTATGATTTATGGCAAGATTTTACTATACTAAGGCAGAATTTATAAAATATAATAAAAAAATATAAATTATATAAAGACTTTTGAGTCTTCTTATGATTGTAATATATGTCCAGAAGTAGAAGCAGAGGAATCTTTTGTGTTAGCTTGATTGCATTAAGATATTTCTCTCTCTCTCTCTGATGACTACTATAAAATAAATCGTCCCATATAAATTTGTTTAATTAATTTAATTAATTTTTGTTGTATACATATATCCAAAGCTGAAAGATTTAAGCAGAATTCGTTTAATATAATTAATGTTTACCACTGAAATTTAAACCAAAACTGCAGCTCAAAAATTGACATAGAACAATTTATAAAATATTGTTCAACGTTCTGACACCAAAAATACTAGTACTTTACAAAATTCAATTCAATACTGAACCTTGTTCTATATTATCTAAAAAAAAATAAAAATAAAATACTTAAATAAAAAATAAAATATTCAATTTTAATATATTAATTTAGTACTTTTTTTAAGAATTTAAAGTTAAAGCTGAACGCCGAAAACAATAAAATATATATTTGTAAAATAGACTTTTGCACTTTTAAGCCTCTTTTCAGCTAGTTTAAGCATTCCATGCAACTTGTTGAAATGTTCTCACTGCCGCTAAAGATCAACCGAGTGCAGAGATGAATCAACAGCAACAATTGCAATCACTCAAAATGCCTCAAAAGACACATTTGACCCAGTGCAGCAAAAACCCAGAAGATGCACTTCCCGTTAAAGTGCAAAGTCCGAGCTCAGCTTTGGTATTTTGCATTAATTAATGTTGTTGTTGTTGTTGATGTTGCTGTTGTTGTTGTTGTTGTTGATGTTGCTGTTGTTGATGTTTGCATATCATTTGTCTTCATCAGAGAACTGATGCTGATAATATCATTTGAGTTAGCTGGCTTGTCATTTTTTGGCGCCAGCAAATGCATTAAAAATGCACTCGTTGATTTTGAGGGGGAGGAGGCATGCCGCATGTTGCATGGCGCCTACTATTATAAGTTAAACAATTAAAATTATGGCAAATGTGACAAGTGGCTGGCGCATACCTCAATTAGCATTTGAAAGAGTCAACAGACAGACAAACAGACAGACAGACAGACAGTTACAACTAACTTTATATTGCCTACCCCGTTGCCCCCCTTTTTGCAGCAGTAGCCTACCCCGTTGCCTCTCATTTTGCAGCAGTCCGCAGTGCGCCTAATTACAGCAGTTACATTTGTTGGCTATTTATAGCTAAATGACGACATCGACGACTTTATCCCCTGAGTGTCAAATGGTGTGTTCAATTAAAGCAACAGCTGCCCCTGCCGCTTGCCCCAGTCTCCATGCCACAGGACATTGACTTCTCCTTCTCTCTCTCTCGCTTGCACTGAGTGCCTCTGAAGTTGTGTCGAAGTGTCGCGTGGAATGTGAATGTGGCACTGAGCGACAAACATTACACAACAGTCAATTAAAATTAATAACTTTTGCAAATACAAAAAACGTTCGCATACACTCAGAGAAAATCGACTTCATATTAAAAAGAGCGCCTTAAAATAATAGTCACTCTGAAAAGTAGAAAACTTTGCTGGTGTTTAAAAATTTTTTAGTTCCTGAGAAAAAATTCAATTTTGTTATATTATATGTTATATATAGAATGTTTCAAGAATATCATCTTGCTTAAAATGTTTGTTTTTTAATCATTTCTAAATATGCCTTATTAGTTTCCGAGATTCACAGATTTCTTTTGTTATTCATAATTCTTTTTAAATTGTATAAAATTGAATTATATTAAAAATATGAAGTATTTCCATTTTTAATTGAAGAGAGAAGGCTGTCTGAAAGGTTAAACTTGGTTAATAAAAAATAAGAAATATTAAGAAATCGACCTTAATTTAAATGAAAATATATCATTAATAGATTTCCAGTTTTTTTATATTATTTTTTAAAAATGTTTTCTATTATTAAGTATATGTGAAATATTAAAACGCCAATGTTTAATAAATTGCAAAAAAGCTCATACAAACTCGTTAAATTATATATAGAACTTTAAAAAATATTAGAAAAATTTAATAATTGATCATTTATGTGGGTTTTTTTTAAATTTAAAAAGTATAAGATTAGACAGTAGCTGAGACTAAATTTACTTAATTATAAATAACAAATATAACAACAAATTACTCAAAAGCTATTGAAAATAATACTAATAAATCAAATACAAAATTATTTGGGTACAATTCAAAATTCTCCATAATATTTAACTTAGCAAATTAAATGAAATGAAATAAATAACAAAGAAATTTAATTTCAGCAACTGCTTTAAAAGTCTTTCAGATCAAATAAATATAAAGGTTGATATTTTTTCTGAGTGTATATATATATATATGTTAATATATATTTGTATTAATATATATGTATATATATATATGTACTTCACATGTGTCAGTTGTGAGGCACAACGAAAATGTATCCGACAGATACAATGCGACAAATGTTTCGCTTTCGAGCTGCGCTTGAGGCACGCACACTTTTCGCGCTTTTCGTTTAAAACCCATTTCGAGCTGTTGTTATTCGCTTTTTTTATGAATTATTTTATGAACTGTTGCAGTGGCAGCATATTTTGTTTCGCATATAGCAACAACATCAAAATGCAACAAAAAAAATCAGCCGCATGAGGCAACTTTATTTTTGGGCGCTGAGCGCTGAGCTCTGTATTAGTTGCATGCAACTGCAAATGCAAAAGTGTAAAAAATTATAAATGTTATTTGCTGCATATTATTCAATTAAGCAGAGATACAATTGATAGCCGATCAGCAAATGGACTTTATATTGTTTTCAACAGTTTTAAGATTTATTTTTAAATTTTTTTAAATACCTTAAAATAATTCATTTTTAGGAGCAATCCAGTTTATTCTTTTTTTCAATGAGTAGCTGTCATTGCTTTTGCATACTATTTTTTTATTTTTATTAACTGAATATTAATATTATTATGAATATTAATATTATTATTGCTTTTATATAAATATACCAATGAGCAAATAATATATTATCTGCTTAGTGCTTTTACATAAAAAAAAAAATTTTTCAAACAATTGATAATAATTCAAGATTTGTTTTGCCTTTCTTTGGATCTGCTTCCTGTTTCAGATTTTTGCAAAAAAATAATGACACATTCTTTTCCCTTCTTGATGCGTATTTCTGACACTGTCTTAAAATACCCAAATAATATTCATCTCTTATTATACAGCTCAATTCCTTAGCGATAAAAAGCGTTTAAGTTAATTATTTTTAGCTTTTAAATTACATTATAAATAAATATATTTGATAACATGACTTCTGGAAGAAATTCATCAAACAGCATAATTCAGCAACAAAGTACTTTTTAATTTGAGATACTTATTATATTTTTAAAGTTCAACTAAACAGAGAATATCAGTTTTCAATCACATTTAATACCTTTAAAAGGTATTTAAATATGATTTAAAAAACCAACTTCCCCTTCGAAATGAATATGCAACACGGCGCTGATGGCCCATTGAAACTGTAGTAGACGACATGGGGCAAGGACATGCAGGGATAAAGAGTGTCACAGATGCTGCCTCATCTCGAAATAAAAGCAGAAAAAAATGAAACATGCGCTTCATTAAACACAAGCCGCATTATTTACACCTTGGGCGACAAAGAGAACCGGAGAGAGAATCCCGGCTAAGAACATTATGGAAACAAAGAAGCAACAAAAAAAAACGAGAATAAAGATATTTTTTTTGGGAACGTGGCCCGCATGCAACAACTGCCACACAGGACTCGCAGACTCAGCCTGTCAGCCAGATGATCCTGGCGCGCTATTCAATCAATTAATCTAATTTAAATTTCTTGCTGCTGCTTCAATTTTTTCCACTGCTTTTGCCACCACCGTTAAACAGGTTTTTTAGATTTTGTATTTTTTTTTGTATTTTTTTTTTTGCATCATCATCAACATGAGCAACTTGTGCCCAGGTTGCAATGGTTTTATAGCCGGTGTCATCAGTTGAGGGTTGAATTGTTGAATCTTTTACCTTGCACCCCTTTTTGTGGAGTATGCAAATCGCAGAGAAAAAGAATAAATTGCAATTGAGTTATGCGTCGCATCAGCTTAGTAGCCACAAACTTTGGCCAACTTACAGTCAAACAAAAAAAAAAAAAACCAAAAAAAGACAACGGAAATGCGCTTTAAATGCCATTTGGTGTAGCCAAAGTGCAATGAGCCATTTCCGGCCAAAAAAAAAGAAGGAACAACACAAAAACCTAACAAAATTGGCAACAAAAAAATAGTCAAACAGGAGAGAGAAGCAAACTTGGCCATAAAGAAGATTAGATACTCTAGCAAACATTAGAATTAAACTACTCACATCTTAAGTTAAAAAAAATCTAAAAGTTAGCTTACAAAATAAAAGATAAATTTATGTAAATATTTGGTAAAATTATATATTAATTGCAACTATAAAAAAAATCTAAATAAATTGAAACCGGTTCATATTTATAGAGGTAAATAAATAGACAATGAATTCAAATAAATAAATAAAAATGAAGTCAATATTGATAAAAAAAAAAAAAAAATAATAATGGTGAGTGATCTATAAGTTTGCTAAGTTGATTAATTAATTTATATTCAAAGATTTAAAATATAAACTGCTGGCTATTCATAATTGGATCTGCTTCTGCAGTCGGTTCAAAATTAAATATTTTAATCGTTGTTGATGTTGAATGGTTATTTTTATATTTTTGTACTTTTATATTTATTGAGTTTTTCTGAGGTCAGCAAAGGTTTTTTTCTTGAGATTCCCCAAACAGAACTGACTAGATTTTCTGCTAGATTGACTTATTTTCCACGCGTACTTTTTGGGACAAATAATATTAATTTCGCTCTTTGAGTCTATGTAAAATTTATATTTTGATTTCAGTGCTAAAACCAAACAAATATATATTTTTAATAGATGATGAAATAAGTTTCTTTAAATTTTCTGATTTTAAGCTTGTTTTCCATAATTTTAAAATAAATACTTTTTTTAATATAAAAATAATTAAAAGTTGTTACTTAATTTTACTAAAAGCAGCAATTTTCCATTCATTTCCAATTAAAGTAATAAGTTATCGCATTATTTTCTTATCTTTTGCTGAAACTAACTTAAATTTTATATGATGCATATAAAAATAGATATATAAATAGCAGATTAGT
The DNA here is from genome assembly GCA_035042125.1 of Drosophila longiperda. Lineage (NCBI taxonomy): Eukaryota > Metazoa > Arthropoda > Insecta > Diptera > Drosophilidae > Drosophila > Drosophila longiperda. The sequence goes on along the minus strand of JAWNLV010000010.1, from coordinate 7,665,339 downwards.
GAAATATATGATTTTGGGTGTCCAAAACAAGGCAACAATAAATGCCGAAATAAAATTGGATCTCTTCCAAGAACTAAATAAAAAATTAAGCAGTTCAACTTAACAAGTTGAAGCTAAAAACTAGTTCAATAAATGACATGCTAAACATAGTTTTTAGACATTGATTTGAATAATTTATACCTCATAAAGTTGCGTTACACATTCGATGACAGCACTTGAGGACCCACTAAATTAGGGTATTAAAACTACCACATAAATGTTAGGCAAGACCACAGACACCGTTGCAGACATTGAGCTGCAAAAACGGCAAACCAAAAAAAATTGCTTGGATCGCAGACAAAACCCATCTGCTAGCAGCTCAATATGGCCAAAAACTGACAGCCATGCCACGCCCCCAACACACACACAGACACGCCTCAAAAAGAACTCCCAAAAAGAAGGTGCACAAAAAGTGAGACGTGTGCCAAAAAAAACAAAGCTGTGAGAAAAAAGTAAAAGACTCAAATTCATATTGCCAAAAGGGTACTTGCAACAGCAGCAGCCACATTGCCACAATGCCACATTGCCACGTTGCCACTTGACTTCTTGCGCCTTATGGATTATGAGCTTTGCTACACCTTTAGAGCCATAGAACATGTTAAACTCATAATTCAACACAGCAAAATACACACACACAACACACAACACACACACACACACACACACACACACACACACAACACACACAGCTCGCACATCAAAATCAATCAAAATTGTGCAGCGTGCCAGCTACAAATGTATACATATTGTGTGTACATGCGTGTGTGTGTGTGTGTGTGTGTGCATTAGTGCCCACCTCAATGGGCTGAATGTAGAACCACCCCCCCTCGCCCTTGCTGAAGTCACGGGGCAATCGAACAATTGAACAATTGCGAAAAAACCGAGAGGAACAGAAGGATTAATGCTGGTAGGCCGACTTCCTTGACTCCTTGTGCTGACAGTGCTGGCATTTTGGCTGTTTAACAGCTAAATGTAGAGCTATTAATGAACAGCAGGAATTTGTGTTTTATGAGTAGCCTTATAGTTTTAACATTAATAAATCTTGCTAAGCATTAAAAATAGTAATAGAATAGAATTTGTAATATTTACAAAAAAAAAAATATAAATAAAACATATTAATTTTTAATTATACAAAACAGTTACTTTTATTTTGAATACGTTTTCTTATGTTGTTGTTAATACAAATAATATCACTATATTTAATTTTTATATGGTATTCTTTTTAATATACAATTATTATAATTATATAAAGAAAGTAATTTCTAATCTTTTTTTGAAACAGAGTAAATCAATTTTTAATATATTGTTTTCGAGTAAAGCGAATATTTAACTTAAAAAAAGACAAGACTGATTTTTTTTAAATAAAAATAACAACATAATAAACTTAACGATGAAATGATAAAACTAATTTCTTAGTTTTAACCAAGCCATTTATAAAAATATTCAATATTTGCAACTAAAAAACCAATTTCTAAAAAAATATATATTTAAAAAATATAATAAAATTCTTTAAAATTTTTTATTGTCGCCTGGTTTAGCATTATTTTTGACTAAAAGTAATTGGTAATATAAAAATAATTATATATTTAATTACTATAATAATTAATTTATTAATTATTTCCGACTAAAAGTAAAAAGTTATCAAACGAACTCAAATTTTGGCAGCACTGATTTCAACGGTTGGTTGGCTGTTCGTTGTTGCCCTGTTCCTTTGCAACGTGCCTCGTCCTGTGGCCGCGACGGGCCCCTTTGCGCTCAGGCGAGGAAAGGTGTCGCGTTGCAACCCTAAATTGCATTTTATGCGCCCGTCTCTCGCCGTGCGGCATCATCATCAGCACTTTTCATTATGCTAAACCGTAAATGAAGAGGGTTGCCACGCTCGAGGGGTTGCCACGGCCGGGGGTGGAAGAGGTATATATATGTATGTATTATATATATAGGTGTGCATTTCGTGCACGCGCACAGGTAAAAGACTCGCTTACAGCAGAACGTGTCCCGTGCCCCGTGCCCCGTGACAGATTAGCGTGCTGCAAAATGCTGACAGACGGGGCAGCAACTGTAAGCTGCTTCAATGCGGGTCTTAAGGAAAGTGGTGTGGGGTTGCAGGGTACACAAATAGTCGAGTTGACTAACGGGCCACTTTCCACGTGCCACATGCCAATTGCCAAATGCCAAATGTGGAGAGTCAAAGTCATTGCATACTTTGCGGCAACTTCCGGCTCTTTGGCCAGTTTCCTGTTCGTGCAGCAGCAGCAGCAGTCCTTTTACCTTGTGACTCGTGCCACACACAACAACAACAACAGCTGCTGGAATAACACACTCATACACACACTCATCCACACACACACACATCCACTGAGCTATTTATTTATCTTTTATATCTGCTGCGCAAAAACAGCAGGCATCAAATTTAATGAAAAGGTAGATTTCAAATGGAATACTTAATGGATATAGCCTTGGATATGGCATAATATATAACATTAAAAAAAAAAGTAATTCTATGAAATTATCTTTGAGATAAACATAAAAATATAATCTTTAAATAACCGTTGCAAAGCAATTAATTGTCTCATTTGCAATTATTTGGCTAATATAAAAAACAAACACAAATTCTAAAAATAATCAACTCATATATCAAATTAATGATAGTAATAATAATAAAATGTACAGATTTACTAATAAGAAATTTAAAATATTAATCAGTGAATTTATCCTAATAAATTAATTAATTAATTAATTAATAAATAAAATATCACATATTAAATAGCTCACTCGATGAATAGTTTCATATTTACTAAATAAAATTTAAACAGCTTTAAATTTGACTTCAACTTAAATTTCCTGTATATTTATATAGTTTTTGTCAAGGGTAAAAATATATAAATTAAATATAATTAAAATTTACTTTTACTTTACATAGAAATTTATATTTTTTGTTTCAGCTTAAGTTATTTATTTATTTATTATTTATTTTTGAAACTGCTCACTTTACTGCCTGCTAAATTTATATATTAGATTTAGATGAATGCAAGTAATATTTAAGTAAAATTAAAGATAAAAGTAAGTTTATTATTCAAATTACAATTTGGCATTTTTTCGGAAAAAATCTTAAGTTTGAGTTTCTTGCAACTTATTTCCACTGAGAAGTGTCTTCTTCCCCAGGTAGCTGGTGAAAATAAAATGTATCATTTTATATATTTGTAATACTCTCTCTTAATTTATGTACAGCAACTATCAGCTTTATATATAATATATATATATATAAATTATTTGCAAGAGAACAAAAAACTTTGATGCATCGCATACAAATTTTCCCTTATATTTTTCTAAAGCAAACTCAAGTCGAGGGCTGTTTGAAGGTGGACAACAGCTAACAGTGGCTGTGCCAGCGATAATCATTAAATCTCTGCTTACACACATACACACACACACATCACACACACACACATTAATACACACACGTGTGTGTATATGGCAAAAGTCGATAAAGGTGCATTTGGCATTTTGGCTTTGTATTGTTTTGGTTGCGGCTGCTCACGAAACGCTATCATCCACACACAGGGCAAACACACACACACACACGGGGCACACACACACACACACGGGGCACACACACACACACTCACGTAAGCAGCCATCGGCGTGGAAGGTGCAACTGTAAAAGCTACCCCCAATAAGTTGCACGAACTTGGCCACGTGGTTCGCACAATTTCGCAATAATTTCGCCCAAAAAAAAAAATCACAAAATAGCATTTTGAGCGACCTTAATGAGTAAACGTGGCAACTGCGATGACGCACATGTTGTCGCCAGTTATCCTGCTTGCCGCTTGCCACAGCTCCTGTTGATGATGCTGCTGATGACGGTGATTACTTACAACAAACAGTGGCAGCAGCAACAACAGCAACAGCAGCCGGCCTTAGCTGCAGGCGCTTTTTGCCACAAAATGAGGGCTGCAACCCCAACCGAATGATGATATCTCTGCCAGCGTTGCACGATCCAACACTCAGAAAAAAATCACAGCTATAACTATGTAAATATCACCTACAAATTCAAGATCAACTTTGACTTTTGTGCAAAATAAAGTTTAAATTTAGTCAATAAATTTAAAAAATTAAATGTTTGAAAGGAAATGAATAATAAAAAGGTTTGATTTTATTAGAAAACTCAAAATATTAATTTTATTACCTAAACTTGACAAATTTAAATTTTCAGGATATTCTGTTTTACATGAAAATCAATTATTTATTTTGTATATTTTTTTATTAACTTGATTTATAGATTTTTTATATTTTTCTTATGTTTATTAACCAAATTTTATCTATCTTTTCCTCTAGATGCGTCAAATTATTTTATACAACTGATAAATCTTCCGATTTAGGTAATAAGCCTAATTTTAAAGTTATCTGTATTAACTCACTAAACAAAATCTTGGTTTTTAATTGAGAAACCAAAAATCAAACTTAAATTAAATAAAGAACTTTATTTTTCCAAGTGCAGCTTGAGGTGAAAGGCAAAAAAAAAGTAGAAAACTGCCCGATGAGCAATTGCAAAAGGTGCGTGTGGCACAAGTGACTTGCCACAAACCACCACCGGCAGCAGCAGCAGCAACAACAACAACAACAACAACAACAACAATAATAACAAAATCCACTGTGAAACTTGTTTTTATTCCTTTTTTGGCATCGCTTTGATTTTGCTGCTCGATTGCTCAGCGTTCAACGCTCAAAATGTTGAATGTTGAATGTTGAACGAACAAGCAGCTACACGTTCTGCATGCCACAAGGCGTCGCGGCTGCCACAACGTGGCTGCCTCTCGTCCTGTGGTAGGTCGCGTGCCGCAATCTCGTTTTTTATTGTGCTTTTTTTCATTTGCTTATTTTTGTATTTGTTTGTTCACTTTTTTTTTTGTTTGCCGCGGCATCAAGGTAAACTTTGGCCACCCATCCCAGGACCTTCATCCTTCCCTCTGCCTCTCCTTGTTCGTGTTTTTGTTTTTGTTGTGCGCGCCGCCAGCGAAATGGGATTTATTATTATTTTTTATACTTTAAATATTGTTTCAATAAAAGCAGACAATTTCATTTCATTTCAGTTTTTTACATCAACCGTGTCGTCTCCTGGCGTGTGTCCTGGCTTGCCTCCTGCCACATTCCTGACTGCTATCTTTTCCAATTGGCTTTCTGCTTCTTAGCCCTTTTTTTTTTGTGTTGATTTGTTTCGATTTTTGGCACAGGCTTTTAGCGGCTAAAGTTACATCAATCGGGGGCAAACACAACTAAAACTCAAGTATTTATTTGTCCAGCTGCGATTCACGTTTAAACAAATGTATCTGTATCTTTTTCAGTGTTCTTCACTGCTGCTAGAGATGACACAATGTGGCACGAATATAGTTATACCTTGAACAAAATAAAAACTTAGATAAAGTGTATAATAAAGCTAAGCAAATAAGAATTCATTAATTCTACATATTTCTGATCAGATTTCAATAGTAGAGTCAATTTCCTATAGATACTGTTTTTACTACAATAAATATATATTTTCGAGCTATCTCTATTATGTTAGTTATATATTTATGTATATATATCTTCAAACTGGCCCATCTCTAAACTGAAGTGCTGCTTGTGCAATGCAAACAACATTTTTGCGTAAAATAAACAGCGGCATCAAAATATTAAATTACCAAATGAAATGCTTGCAGTGCACATCGAGAGCAACGGTGAACGAGGAACGACGAACGATGAACGGTAAACTACTTACAACACAATACGTGTATAAGCGTATATGTATGTGTGTGTGTACATGTATATGTGTATATGGGTGCATGAGGGCAGTTTGTTAGGCGCTCTTGCTCTGATTGTGTGTCTGGCTCTGTCTCTGCCTGTAAATGCAGGTAAAACCGTTACCGTTTGGGTTTTAAAGAGAGGACCACAAAGCAAAACAACGAACAAAGCACGTGCCTAGCTATCGCTCTCGCTCACACGCACTCTAGTTATTGATAGCTGGCTGAGCTGCTGCTTTTTGTGAATGAAAACCTAGACAAGACAGGCGTCCAGTTGGCGAGAGCGAGCGGCAGATCGTTGTAAAAGGGCTAATGTGCATAGCATTCAAATAACTGTTTTGCCGTCTCGGGTTGTTAAATCGTTTGTTGTTGCGGAGATCGATGTAATGTCAACAATTGACAGTTATGAATACAGATGACAATAATGAGGATGGAGATGATGATGATGAGTTTATTTATGCTGTCGTTTTCATTCGGGGTTTTTTTTAGCACGCGTGCAAAATGATTTTTTGCAAAGCAATAAAAAAACAGTAATACTAAAGGATATATAATGCTTCATAAAAGGATAAACAATACTAAAACAATAATATATAATAAAAATAAATAATATTAATAATAAATAAAGTATTTAAAAACAACAAAATTGCTTCAAGTCAACAGCTTTTTCACACCATCAAACTGTTCCCACAGTCGAAAAAAATGCACTTGACTAATTCAGCAGCTCCTCCCTTACTCCACTTCCTCACTCACCCAATCAACCTACTTTCACACACCCACCCCACACAATCACACACACATGTGTGTTAGAAATTTGACATTTGCCTGCACTTAACTGTCACATAAAGTGTTAAATGAAATGAGCAGAAGCCGAAGCAGAATCAGAAGAAGAAGCATCATCACAAATGCCAACCTCAACTACGACGCAGAATGCGACTGCGACTGTGACTGCGAGTGCGACTGCAGCAGCCAATAAGCAACACTTGAGATTTAGAGCCGATCGACCCCAATTGTAAAACCACCAAGCAACACCACTACTTGCACTAATGCAGACACGCACATACATATATATGTATGTACATATATATATATATGCAGACATTCATATAACAACAGCAAAGTATTTATTTCGGTTCGGTTTCGATTCAGTTTCGGCACCGCTACTTTTTTTTGAATACCCCAACTAAAACTGTAAAGCGGGTATTTTCGAGAGAGCGAACATGTTCACAAAAGATCGATGATTATTTCCTTTAAGAATCTGAGTAATTATATATAAATAATATAATTTTTTTGCCTATGCAAAAGTGTAACTTTTTTGTAATTGTTTTTAGAATATGTTAATGTAAACTGATCTTAATAAATTTTTTTCCAAAAATCGGTTTCTATTGGAAAACTATCAATTATATATACATCTAGTCTATATATATATATATCCATTACTACAACTTTAACAATATCAAAAAATCAAATAAGACACAAGAAATAATAATAAATCATATAAATCTTCACTACAGAGTATCTCATAGTGTAGCATGCTCACTCATTAAAAATTTTACATAGTTTTCTGCTTCTTTTTCTTCCCTTTTTTTGGGTTAAAATGACGCGCTAAAGTTTACTGCTAATTAAAAATTGTCGAAACGAGAAACGAGAAAAACATGAACGCAATTTAATATCCCAGAAAAACCAAAAACCGCCCGCAATTGAAAATGTTTAGAAATGAAGATATCTATGGATGAAAACACTACACACACACACACACACACATATATATATATATATATATATTTAGTGTAATGTGTGAAATAGTCTTGAGCCCTTATGTTTTTGGGGGTCACCTCTTGAAAAAGGATTGAAATTGGTTATTTTCCCACAACGAAGCCCCGCCTGCCGAAGAGGGGGTAGGTGAAGTGGGTAGTTGGCTAGGGGGTAGGGGTTAGAGGGCTGCTCACTTTTAGGTTATCCGTAATTATAAAGTGAAATAAATTGATTGCTTAACGGCAAAGTTAATGACAGCAATCGTCGCGGCTTCCCGCGCACCCCTCCCTTTCCCATCGATGACGTCAGTCGACGAGCGGCGGTCGACAGTCGACAGTCGAAACAGGCAATTTTATGTGGGACCCGCAGCCAAAGCAGCTGACGACGACGACTTGACGATTTGACGCAACAAAGAAACTGAATTTGCAATTGCAAATCAAGCAAAAACAAAAAAAAAAAAGCAAATAGCATTAAAATTGAAATCGTCGATCGACAAATCCAATTTAAATTAAGAGCACTCAATATATGAAGGTACTCTCTCTCTCTGAAGTCATTCTCACGGCCAGTGGGTGTGCGAGTGTGTGTGTGTTATGGGAAAAATAGAATAATTGGTACAACTAATGCGGGATGGCCGAAAATAAAGTAAGCCAGCAAATTTTGACTGCTATCAGCACAATAATTACACTCGGAAAAAATATCTTTCTGCTTCTTTCATAATAATAAAATTTTAGAAAACTACTCATAAAAGAATACTTCTATTAAATAAATCAGCAAGTTTTTCTTATTTTTGAAATTAACCTATAAATATGATAAATAAAAATGTATAAAATTTAGAAAAGTTCTCCTTAAAATTTAATTTAATTTCATAATAACAAAATAATTCCGTTCATACACATATTTAATGATATCAAAACGTATATTTTATAATCTTTTGGGATTTACTTCGTTGAGTTGACTCAGCATGAAAGAATTACCCTTTTGATGTGCGATAACTTCTCTTTTGAAGCGAGTAATTTATTTTCTGTTTCCGTTTTATAATCTGTATGTCGAGCAATACCAAAACATGTATAAATATATATATGCATATATGATACAATAATAATTAATGGAACTTTCGTCTAATGTTTTTATCTATCACATTTCTTAAAGTACCTTTAAAAAGAAAAATTATTAAAAATTGATTTTTAATATTGTTCTTTCTTTATTTTGAAACATATATGTATAAAAACACAAAAATATTTATTTATAAACTTAGTTTTATAAATTTAAAACATATTCCATTTTTGTCTGTTTTAACAATTTTAGAAATATTCTTTGGCGTCTTAGTCTTCCAATGGGAGGCACATTCAATGGCTGCCCAGTGTTTTTAGCGGCGGCACTCAGCCAATGAGAGGCGTCAACAGGTGCAAAAGCGACCAATGCCAAATGAGCGTAGCGCGCACCTAGCGACGATGAGCAGCAACACACAAAACACCTCCGCTCATTAGCACACACACACACAAACGCAGAGGCAGAGACAGGAGAAGAGCGTAAACTAATTAACATACAAAGTGTAACAGCAACAAAAAAGAAATAATAACAGAAATGCTGCTGCTGCTCGCGTCAACGTCGTGTGAGTAAATTTATTGGAAGCTCCACCTTTTTACACGCACACATCAACACACAACTACACATGTATATGTGCGAGGGAGAGAGAAAGGGAGAACACATGTTAAACGCATTAAAAATTAATGTACAAATTGTTTATTATGTGGTTAACTGTGCTCTTAGTGTGTGTGTGTGTGTGTGTGCGTGTCTGTGGGAGTGTGTGTATTTTTTTTCCAGGATTTTGCCTTTGATTTCTGCTTTCAACTTGTTGAGCAATTTTTTTGTTTATAATTTTTGATGCGTTTTTTTCTCAAGTGTTAAAATACACTTGGAAAGAGTATTATAAATTGCATATATATATATATATATATATATTAAGCATATATAACTATATAATTAATATAACATTTAATTTACAGCGTTTGGTTACTTTTAAGTGGTTCCTAACTATGAAAACTCTGTTCATTTTAAAGCTATCTTGCTGAAACTTGCTACAAATGCTTATTTTTATTTTGGAGAGCAGCACAAAAGAAATCAAACAAATCGCGAATCTTTATCATATAGTTCATGAACGAAAAAGTGTATTCCAACTTCGTTTTGCATTAAGTACATTTTCTCTCTAGTTTTTTGACATTCTCAAGAACTTTTGCTTCGTGTCAACGTCAAAACAAAAGCAAATGTCAAATGTGTTGCAAGAGTCTCAAAAAGAAAATGTTGCATGATATTGTTAAGCTGGCATTTCTAAACACAAAACTTGCATATGAAAACAACCAAGAAAAGAACTTATAAAAAGCATCCGAAGTGCAAATGATTTGCCTTTATTGATTTGAAAAATCTGGCTGAATTCTGAAGAAAACTCAAAATTTTCTTGTCTACAAAGAACTACAAAGAAATTGGGATTTAGAAGATTTATGCACAATGCACTTAAAAAACTTACAATCATAATTATTACCAATAATTTCGAGTTGAGAAATATTGATTTAAAAATGTTGAAGGCTATTTCCATGTTATTATATAAAAAAAAGTATTTAAATTGAGCAATATAAAAAAAATGTTGTTTATATTTTAAGTATTGTTACTTAAAGTTAAGAAATTTTGTAAAAATATAATTGTAATTATTAAGACTATAAAACTTTAATAAAAAATCATAGCAACTTTTAAATTAATAATAAATAATTGTTATAAATAAAATCAATCCAAATTTTTTTGTTTTCTTTGCTACATTTAAAAACTCATCAATCCATTTATTAAAAAATCTTTGTAAAGCAAACGAATTATTGTAATTTCCACATATAAAAATATCAGTCAATTTATTTGCAGACTTTTTAAAATCAGAATTCTTATAAAATAAATTATTTTCCAGCATTATTTAGCAGAGCAGCCAAAACGCTTACGTCGCACGCCAATATCGTAACGTAAGCGGCATATTGAGAGCTGCACAACAGTAACAGCGCCCCAACAGCATACGATAAAGCGCATATCCCCAGGCATATTAACAGCCAACTGTTAAACATCAAATGACTCTCTCCAATTGGAGAGCGTCGCAGCACACAAATGCACACATATACACTGCTAGCATTGACAGAGGGTGGGAGTGTAGTCGACAACGACGCTGCTGCTGCTGCTGCCAGCATATCACCTCGGCAGCGCACGCATACACACACACAGACAGACGGTGCGCACCGTTACACGTTGGCCGTTGCTGACTGACTGTTATTGGTGTATGGGTGACACACACACACATACAGCATATCTCTTCTGTGTGAGCGAGAGCAAGCGAACCAGAGAGAGAGCGAGAGCGAGCAAGCGAATGAGAGAGCGCACATTTGTTATGTGTGCCTGTCCGTGTGCTTGTGTGTTTCTGTTTCTTTTTCTGTGTGTGCGTGTGGAAGCTGAGGCCAACGTAGAAAACAGAAATCAACAGAAAGCGTTAGTTGAATTTTAGACGTCGCGTCGGCCGCACACGCGCTGCTCCCACACACACAGCGCACACTGAGCGAAAAAAGCCAACAAAATCACAACAAATTTCTATCGAGTCTTCGATTAAAATTTCGTTTTGCAGTTGAACGCGTTAAGCAACAAAAAAATGAATAAAAATATAATAACAAATAAATCATAACAAACGCGCAAAGTGCTCAAAAACAAAACACAAAAAGTGCACAAAATGTTTTAGCAAATATAAAAATATTAATGCAAATATATTCATATAAAAATTAAGAATAAACCAGCCCAAATGGCCGCTAAACGTGTGTGCTTAAATACTAAATAAACAACAAATAAAAAACTCCAACAAAAAAAACAAACTCCTGTGAACAAATAATAATAAAAAATATTATAAAAAGCGTACAGTTGAAAGCAGAGAAAAAAAAGCATTCCAATGTTGTCCTGTTTGGCGCCATCGTCTACACGTTGTTTTGGCCAAGAGGATAACATAATAATACAGCAGAGTATGCCATCTTCCACAGCCTTCTCCATGCAGTGTAAGTTTTCCCCCCGCAAGGATGACTCATCCATAATTACCCAATCAAATCTCACATTCATTTTTTGCATTATCAGCACTAAGAAATGCAATTGAACTTTGTCTGCGTGTATGAGTGTTTTTGTGTGTGAGTGTGTGTTTATTCAATATTCATTCAACTTAAACAAAGCGCGCCAAAATGCAAAAGCGTCGCTCTCAAATTCCAGTCATTTCCAGTTGCAGTTCGCTGGAAATGCCGCCATTTTCTAACGGCTTTTGTGTGGTCCCCCAATGCGAGCAGCGATCGACGATCATTGAAAAATTCACCTTAAACAGAAATACAACGGCAGCAAAAAATGTGTATATACAACTAAATATATATATATATACTATAACAGTAAATATCACTGACACACTCAAGAAACGATCGTTTCTTTTGTAGCGGCATCGGATTTCCAATTTTAATTTTTCATTACCTCCGCCTACGCTTCGAGAACTGCGCAGAACGCTGAGAAACCTTTTTTTTTTTTGAGAGGCCACAAGCATCGTTCAACGCTCAACACTCAACATGCAACGATCAGCTTAGCTCAGCTCAGTTTTTGAAAATAAACACCTATGAGATACACACACATACACACACACATGCATACACACTCTACTTTAAATGTGGGCAACTTAGGAAAGGATAATTTAAGAAACCAAAGTAGTTAAAATATTTAAAAGAGCAGCTTTTATATATATAATAAATATTAATAGTTTATATATTTTTATTTTAATACTCCATAATTTTAATACTCTAAACATTGATAAATTGATTTTTTTTATTATAAAGTAATATAAATAATATTTAATATATATATAGACTAACTTTCCGTTAATATAGCTCAATTGCAAGTATCTAAATAGATTTTACAATAGTTTATTTAATGATTTGAATATAAGACTCACATTTTTAAATAGTTAACACCTTATGTTACCTATAGGAATACGTTATATTATAGTCATTTAATATAATGATCTTACTAAAGGAGTCAGATTTTAAATAGTTCATTTAAAAAAAAAAAAATAGGAATCCCTTATTTTAACAGGTATGGAACCATCCATGTATTTCGTTAATAAAGAAGACACACAAATCAAATTTTATCAACTTGCACCATTTGCATTATATTTGTTTATATCTGTGCTTAAGCTTCCATTCTTGGGTTTATAATTGAACTGAGCATTATTTATTTATCATATATTGTTCAAGATAAATTCAAAATCTTTTTTACACAAAAGATTGCAAATAAAATGAGTGAAAATGTTATTAAAATAAATAAACTCTTTTTAGAATATTTCAGTGCTAAATTTTAAAGCTAACCAAATCTATTTCAATTGTGTTTATTTATAAAAGTTTATTCAAACTATTTATAAAAGTTTAATAAGCCTTTTAAAAATAACTCAACTCTGCTCAAAAATAGTTAGACTAATTATGTCTATTTTATCTTATTAATTCCTTTGAGGTTTCCTAAGTCTCTTAGTTAGTGTAAAAAATCTTTAAAATTAAACTTCGTTTCACAAAAAATATCACATAGAATCGTAGTTTAATCAGTGAACTATTTTTAGCTTTGGGTCAATTTTATTTATTTATTTATATTTGTATGTTCTAAGTCTCTTAGGTATTTTAATCAGCTATTAAAAAACTCATTAAAAAAAAAAACAAACACTAAGAAGAACATTTAAAAAATCACAATCAACTCTCTATTTTAATATAATTTTATTATAATATAAAAACTTAACGTAACAAATTTAATAATATTCTTTACACATTCTATAAATATTCAAATAGTGGTATATAGTTTATATATATTTCATTCAGTTATTTTGATGTAGTTCAACATTTATTAATTTAAATATATATTTTAGTTAGCTATAAAAAGCACTTCATTTTATATTTAAAAAAAAATCAATCTCCCACATATAATTATTATATTTATTTTAATTATATCCTTTATAAGGTATTCTCAAATATGCTTGCCTCAAAAATTGCCATTGTTTAAAAAAGGAAACCTTTTTTTGTTGAGGGTCTTTGACGCAATCAGCTCAGGTTGCATGCACCTTTTGCAGCCAGCAACTGTTTTACTTTTTTCTCTCTTGTGTGTGTGTGTTGTGTGTTGTGTGTGTGTGTTTGTTGTGTTTGAGTGATGCGGGTGCTTGAAGAGCTTTGTTTGTTTTTTTTTTCATATGTAGCAAAACGACCAATTGCAAACGCAATCGAATTTGATTTGTTGGCAAGAAACGAGGTTCGTTGCCTTGGCCAAGATGCCGATTAGTTGATGGGCAGGTAGAAGAGGCACAGCTACCACCAAAAACAGAGAGTCAAGTGCTGTGGCGCCTCCTACAAAATAAACACACAAACACACACCAACACACACACACACCTCTATTTAGGGTAAATCACCTGTGTGTTTGACATGCGCACAGGTAGAAAAAAGGCAACTGTCGCCGTCTTCTTTGCTCTTCTCTGGGCCAAAACCTGTTTTTCCTTTTGGCCATTGATTGATGGAGGGTATTTTTTTCTCGTTTGTGTTTGGTTTGGCTTGGTTTGGTTTGGTTTCGGGCCATTACGAAAAGTTGTTGAACAATTCGCTGGGCGGGCAATTCAAAGTGTAAACAAAACATAAAACTGTCAGTGGGCGCAGCTCATCAGCGCCTTCAACTAAAGTGGAAGGTGTTAACAAATGCAGCGCATAAAAACACATTCGAAATTCATTTGAAAATGAAAAATTAAAAAAATGAAAAATCGAAAATTAGCTACAAATTTATGGCGCAACATCCAATATAGACAGACGATTCCAAAACTGCCCACGTTTCATCCACAAAAAAAAAAGATACATTCACAAAAAGCTGTGACAATTAATAAGCACCGTTAAACATTCGGATTAATTGCACATGTTCAACGAGGAAACCCCCATTTCTTCCCCCGCAGTTTCTTAACTTGTCAGCCAATAGCTAATATATCGTATTTATAGCCATAACAAATATATATATATTCCGTTGGATGTCATCAATTTAAAAAGTAAAACACCTACACGAAATTTTACAAAAATGTTCCTCTGATTGATTTTGTGTAAAAAAATGTTAAATGAAATTTTTTTAGTTTGTTTGTTCATGTTTTCCACATAATCTCAGCTCTTTTTTTTCTAACCACTTTTTTTTTAGATTTATTTAGTGAATTTGTTGCAGCTATTTTTAATGCTGTTTAAACTATGCGTTAATCATTATTAATGTGCACAAAATATTTTTAAATCAAGTGTTGTGGTTTGAAGCTTTTCATAAATAATAAATATAACTAAATATTTTTTTTATATATTTATACTAAAAAATTATGTAAACTTAAAATGAATAATTAATACATGTTAAATGGAGTTTAAGACTTGAATAAAGTTTCAAATTATATTTTATAAAATAAGCAATGAGTAAATTAGAAAATATAAAATTAAAGCAGTTAAAAATTAAGCAAAAGTTAAATACAATTTTTTATTCAACTTAAAATTAATATTTTAATTATATTAAGCTAAAAATGATCAGAAAATATAAAATTAAAGCAGTTAAAAAAGAAGCAAAAGTTAAATGTAAATTTTTAATTGAGCTTAAAATAAATATTTAAATAATATTTAAAATGAAAAAATAATATTAATATAGAGAATATATTAAAAATGGATCGTTATCAAAGTAGAACTGAAGGTAGAGTTATGTTCTTTAAATAATAATAAAAAAATACAATTCACTAAATAAAAATGTGCTTAAAGGGTATCTGTTAGTCGTGCATTTTGTACTATTTACCTCGATTCTAATGCAAATGCTCGTTTGCCGAGACAAAACAATAAATTATAATTTATGGGCATTTAAGTAGCGCCCTGTGCTTTTTACCACCGTGTGGCAAACTGATTGTTGTTGTTGTTGTACC
Source organism: Drosophila longiperda (assembly GCA_035042125.1). Taxonomy (NCBI): domain Eukaryota; kingdom Metazoa; phylum Arthropoda; class Insecta; order Diptera; family Drosophilidae; genus Drosophila; species Drosophila longiperda. The sequence continues at coordinate 7,649,777 of JAWNLV010000010.1, read as the reverse complement.
TTTTGTTGTTTTTAGTTTAGTTGTTGCTGTTGTTGTACCATTTGTTGTTTTAGTTGTTGTTGCTGGATATCAGCTAAAAGCCAGCGAGCAGACAGCGCAGCTAATCGATCGATCAGAAACCAGAAGACAGCAGCCAAGAATCTTGCACAGGTTGCCCCACACACACACACACACACACATAGGTATATATATATACTTAACTATATATATATATAAAAAAAAATGTATCTTTTTCCGGTTGTTTGTTGTTCGCTTGGGCAGCATCTTTTTGATATCATTGGGCAGCTGCGTCCGCGATGTGTATTAATCGCCGGCTACATTGAAAACGCTGTTCACTTTTCACATCTCTGCTTGCTTCTCGCTTCTCGTTTCTCTTCTTCTCTGCTTCTCTCCTTCTCTGCTGCTCGCTTCTCGCTGGTGTAGCTGGTTTTTTTTTGTGTGTATTGTCGCATTTCGAAATTGCTCCAAAATGTCATAAATCAAAAATGGTTTTTGGGGTCTACAAAACGAGCGATCTAAAAACCTGTTTTTCCCTCTGTTATCACCTACACACAAATTATGTATTTGGTTATTCCTCTCCCCCCCCCCTAACCCTACCCCCAACCCTCTCCCCTCTTACCCAGCATCTGGAAGCTTTTAGTCTGCCTTGTGCCCAATAATTCATTGAAAGCTGTGCTAATTTCCTGACAACCAAGCAAAACAAAAGCATATTTTTAATTCCTATTTAGTTTTCATAATTTTTAGTTTGAAAAAATATATTTTTTGAACCAGACAATTAGATAATTAAATATGAAATGCTGCCTTAGCTGAACATATTTTTTTTTTAATTACTTTTTAATTTTAGCATTTAAATTGGATAATAAAATATGAGAAATCTTTAAACTGACAATTCTTTTTTTTTGCATTAATATAAAACTTATCTGCAACAAAAATTAGAAAACATTTAATACCATTCTTATACTGATCTATGATTATGCAATATATGTAGCTAAAAACTAGTTTTTTTCATTATTTACTTAAAATTTTCTGATGCCATATCTGGTTGAGCAATTTTATTGCACAAATATAAATTACAATTTGATTATCAAGTGTCCAAAAGGGCGTTTCACACTCTGATTGTGTACCTCAGTAAATAAAAACAATTATTTTGAATTTCATTGTTATCTATCAATACACCCCAAACCAAAAAAAAAAATACACCCCCAACTATAAATTATTTTCAGTGAAAATGCGCAAAACAATTAAAAAAGGCATTAAATAAAATATAAATAAATATGGAAAGGCCATTAAATATATAAAATAAATAATTAAATAAAATGGATATGAAATGAAATGATAATAAATAAAAAAGAAAAGAATATAAATAATATAATAAATATAATAATGAAATATTTATTGAGTTCAGCATTTTTCCTATTTAATTTGATTTTGAGGGAATTTTCTCCTCGAGTTCTTTTTTGTCTATGCTCACTTTTTTTTTGCAGTTTCTGTACACTTTTTTCATTAACCAAACAAATCCTTGGGGCATATTTTCAACACACACACACTCGCACACACGCACACACACACACACAACCAGCAGCATCGTCAATTGGCTCGTATCATTTATCTGGGCAGATTCTCACTGCTTGGTTTTGGCTTGGTTTAGGATGAGAACGTGGCTAATTAATCATTTTGTGCCGTCAGAGAATGTCAGTTTTATATGCTGGTGCTGTCGGTGCTGCCATTTATAAATGCTACCAACTCGTCCTCTGATCTCTCCTCCTCACGTTGACACACCTCTCTCCCCCTCTCCAATCCTTAACACACTCCGGCGCAGTAGTCCATCTCCTCTCCTGGTAATCGAAATTAAACAAACTTTTGCTCAACTATTTTGCAAGTGGCAGGCGGACAAACAAAATGATTAATATGCCCAAAAGCACAATTATCCTCAAGACTTTGCTCTGATCTCGTATCTAAATAGGTGTGTGTTATATGTGTGTGTGTGTGTTGTGTGTGTGTTGTGTGTGTGTTGTGTGTGTGTTGTGTGTGTGTTTGTCTAGTCGTTTTGAGCAGTTGCCAAGCGCTGTTGTTTTGGCCAAATAAATATAAGCAAATAGACACAAAAATTATACTTAGATCAATTTAAATAAATGCTGCAATCAAATAAGAAAAATTTTAATTAATTGCTACGATAAAAATTTCAAATTTCTTTTGTTATTTGAAACATTTAATGTTCATAATAAATTTCATTTCATTTTTAAAGACTGCTGATTTTTTTTAGTCTCTTTGTTAACATTTATTTCGCAGCAGCAAAAAAAGCTTGAATGAAATATTAATTTTATTATTCTACTTTTATTTATTTATATGTTTTAAATTCAAACTAAGTCAAACTTTCATTTTTAATTCACTTATTTCTTAAAGAAAACTTAAAAGCATTTTTTTAATAATAATTATTATTATTATAATTTAATTTCTATTTTTTTTTTTAATTTTACTTAAGTCAAACTTTAATTTAGAATACGTTTATTTCTTAAAGAAATACTTTAAAAAATGTTGCTTGTTATAATTTATTTTTCATTTACACATTTCAACTGCAACACTCAATTGAGGCACACACACACACACACACTCCGCGCCAAGACAATAAATCAATGACCAAATGCTGCCAAAGGTACTGGAAATTACTTTGATATTATTTGCCTCCTTTTTTTTGTGCAACCTGCCACAGAGCTTTGTGCAAATTATTTGCCACATTTTTCTTACTTTTATTTGTGCTTCTTTGCTATTTGTTTTATTTGTTTGCTCTCTTTTTTTTTGCTGTGTATTGTTGTTGTTGTGGCTCACAAGTAAATTGTTTGCCAATATTATTTTTTATATTTTTATTTTTTTTTTCATTCAGGCTGCTTTTCAGGCCTTTGTGTGCAACACACACCACAATTGAAACAAAGATAACTTTGAAACAGTTGTAAAGTGAAAATTGCACGGAATGTTTGAACGAGCAGCCAGCAGCTACCCCTAAGTCTCCACAACCCCTACCTACAACCCCTCCCCCCTCCACACACCCCACCAACACAGACTGCCGAAAAAAATCGCGTTACAGCTGTTATTCCTTTTTGGTTTTATTTGCTTATTTATTTAATGCCGGCCACACGACGAGACAACAACATCCAACCAAAAAAAAACATACACAAAAATATATAAAAAATATATAAAAAAAAAAGCAGCGCACAAAAAAGTGCCAAAAATAACAAAAAACCCGAATTCGAGGCGCAAACAAAGCGAACGCGGCCAACCCAAAAGGTGTAGCCAAAGGGCATTGGAAATTGCAGCAGCAGCAAACAGTGGCAGGTGCAGGGTGGTTGGGGCACACAGCAGTTTGGGGGCAGTTGCAACACTGTTTTATGGCTTTGGTTGGAGTCGATATTCAAAGTGTGCTCTTAACGCTTGCCAGGCACAATTTAACATGTAAACGATTTTTGTTAACTGGCAACCGATGGGTAGACGTAGGAGTAGGGGAGGGGTGCAAGGGGGTTTGGCAAGAAGGCACTTGGATTGGTTACACTCTGATTGCCGTTCAATTGCAATAAATTTCGCACAATTGCACAATAATTGTTAAAAGTTTACAACAAACAAAAAAAAAAAATAGTCTCAACAAAAAAACAACTTTTTCATTGGTTTTGAACAGTTTGCACTGAGAATTTATTATGTGCGCATATCAATTAGCTCCAAACCTGAATTGTAAAGCAAAACTGTATTATTTCAAATATATTGCATTTAATTTAATTTTTTTTTATTGTTTTTTATGGGCTTAGAAAGCAGACACACTTTATTAAAAAAAAAAAAAAAAAAATTGTTAGAGTTGAAAATATATTTTTAAAGCGAGACAGTAGTTAAAATATAATAAAAAAATATGCTAATTTTTTTTAAAACATTTTAAAGTATTTTTAAAATTTGCGCACAATTTTTAGTTTACAAAAAATATTAAAGTCTGTTTTGGTTAAATATAAATGATAAATTGTAGGTCTTAAAGAATTTCATAATTTAATTAATTAATTTCTTATTAGCTAAAAATGACAGATGCAGTTTAGTTTTTAGTCATGTTTTTGCTATATGCAACGTGTCAACAGCTCTTGCAACTCCTCCCTGCATATAAATGTTCGCAGCTGCTCAAATTGTTTTGGTATATGTTGTACATATATATTTATATATATATTTTTACCGTTTTTACGTTGGCATATTTTGCCTAATTGCAAGTTGAATGTGCAGCAGGCAAAAGAAATGCCGCCTACGCAGTCTGTGGACTATTTCAAGGTAAAACACAAAAATAGAGTTGAGGGAAAAAAGATGCATGTGCCACAAGCTGCCTGCCTGACAGAGGACACACATATGCCCAGAAGAAGAAGAAGCAGCAGCAGCAGGAGTCGAAACTGTATTCAGTGACGGACACGGCTCGGTTGGCTATTAAAATTTCACACTCAGCAAAGCAAAATGCTACAAATAAAATAAACGTAGCTGCAGCAAATAGCAGGAGAAGCAGCAGCAGCAGCAGCAGAGGCAGCAGCAGTTTAAAATGCGTTGCACAAATAAATAAAAATCAAGTAAAGGGCAACAAAATGCCTCGGCGTTGGTGCAGTTGCTCCTCCGATTTTTTTTGGACTCAACTCGACTCAACTCGATTGCTCTACCTTCAACCCCTGCCTCCCTTGGTCGTCACTTGCCCGATACTACTCTCTATTTATAGTTGCAGTCGTTGAATCTCTGCTCTCCTTGTGGCTGCCACCTTTGGCATTGCCACTTGAGGCAGTCGCTCGCATTGCCTGCGCTTACCTAAGCCACCTTTGTGCCCACGTCTGTAACCGAGCATATGTGCCACATATATATGTAAATATATATGTAAATATATATATATGTATGCTTACACACTAAGCGAAAAATTGTGTTATAAATAATTAATCAGCTTCATTAATACAATTAATTATTTAAAAATATTACATATGATTTTTATTTGTCTATTTTATTCTTTTATAGAAATAAATTAAAGACACAATTGTAAAAATCAAGCTAAATCACATAAATCGATATAAATCGATTAACGATAGCCATAAAAACCTTTGTTGTATGTTTTATAGATAAATTTCTGCAAAATTTCTTAAAGTTCACATAAGAAATGTAATTTTTGTTTCAACTCTATTAATTTACTATACATAATATTATATATATATATATATTGTATTGTTTTCTCAGTGTATATATAGACATACATACACTGCGACTCATATGCACCTTTATATGTGCCTTGGGCCTTTTAAGTGCCTTGCCAGTTCCAAATTTAGCACGCCTCGCCGATTATTACTTGCCATATTCTGAGTCGAGTCTTGCTGTCTCTTTCCCACTCTTTCCCTTTACGCTGGGCATATGGTTTTCATATGCGGCTCAAGTACCACTTGAGAACGGACAGCGCAAAAGAAGCAGCAGAAGAATGAGCAGAAGAAGCAGAAACAGCGACAGCAGCATTGCCAGCTAAAAACAAACTGTAAACTTTCCCAGGCCCAAAAAAAATAAATTCGATATGGGAAATGGCAATGGAATTGGAAGCTTGTTGCATACATTTTTCAAATTGAGCCTATTATAAACAAAAAGAGGTGTAGTGGGGGAGGGGTGGGGGGGAGGTTTAGCTTTACGCATTCTATGGTAAATATAAATTAAATGCTTTAAGTGAGGTGTCGCTTACATTTTTTGAATAGACACAAATTTGTCGTCGTCTGCAGCTAATTTAATGCGTTATTTATTTAAATAAATATGCTAAAAACTGTGCTGCGAATGAGCGAGTGCATCTGTTTTTAATTAAGTGCTAAAATTTATGTTTATTATTTTACACAACAAAAAAGTTACAAAAACAAAAAGCGTTTGTGGACAGCGCCACCTGTCGTCCATTTGTCTGCAACTGCGTCAGCGATTTCCCAACAACAATCAAAAAATTAGAATACTTCAATCTAGCAACAAATTTGCCTTACCTGAAAAGCGTTTTTTAAGTTCACTTTTTTTATTTTGGTTGAAAAAAATGTCGTCGGTTTACATTTCTGTTTGTTTGTGATGGTTTGACAAGCGCCTGTCATTGAAATATTAAAAACACTTTAAAAATTGACAGCCAAATGAGCATGAGAAATGCTTCCCACCACGCAGCAGGTAAAAGCTGTCCGCCAACAACCGCCACTCATAAATTAAACGTGAAAATCACATAAACAAAACGCCCAAAAATCAACAACAAAATTAACAAAAATCTTTCACAGAAGTGTTGAGGAAAATATATAACTGAAAAGATGGCAAAATGAAATAAAATGAAATAAATAAATTTGCATTAACCAAGCTTAGCGGAAAAATGTCTGGGCTAATAAAAAGCTGGCAATAAAAAACACATAAAATTAGTGGAAAGAACAAAGCAAACAAAACAAAACTAACAACTAAAAGATACAAATAAAGTTAGGCGCACACAGATACAAATGTATCTGTCGCCGTTAGAAGTCCACATATTATTTATAATCTAAACGATCACCCATCCTCCCTCCCTCCCCCCCCTTCACCAATTTTTCCCCTTTTGTGGGCTGCGCGTGTTGCACAGGTGAAACCAGCATTGACACAAATTTCTCTGCTGCCGACCGCAAAAGTTGTGCAACTTGTGCGTGCCACAACAAAGAAGCAGCAACAGCAGCCGCATTGCATGTGCTCCTTTCACAGAATTTCATAAATATATATATTTTTTTTTTTATTATTTTTAAATGTTATTGTTGCTTGTTGGCAAACGTGAGCGGCATCAATTCTTTGGGCCAGCTATCAAAAATTTCCGCTGTCAAAATATTTGCGACTTTGAAGCATTTTTCACAACTACACAGTTCAAAAATTAATAAAAAATAAAAAAACCGGATATATAAATCATTTATTTAATAAATATTCACCTTTTTTAAGATTTATTTTTTTCCTCTAATTTTTTACAAAATTTACGCCATTAAGTTTTTATTAGCATATATTTCATGTATAAAAATATATTTATTCTCAGCTAAGGTTCATTGATCTAAAAGTTAATAATAAAAAAATTGTTTAACAGCTCTCCGCAATTAAAAAAATATTAACCAAAAGCTAAGAATATAATCCGAATACTGAAATCGTAATTATACAAATTTTAAGATTATTAAAATGATTATTAAAAACAACCGTTAATTTTTTAATTAAGCAAATTTATTAAGTAAACTTAATTTAAAGCATTATGCAAAATAAAAAATATATTTTGAAGTTCAAAAATCCTAAACCAAGCATCAAATCCAAGAAAACCAATTTTTAATCATAATTTTTTGACTTCTCATTTTCATTCTCATTTTTAATGCTGGCATTCAAAAATTCATCAATCAACTTTTGGCATTTATTTTCGCAAGTGTATTAAGCAATTCCAATCATTTTTTTGTATTATTTCGCTTTCTGTTTTAGTGTTCATAAAAGTTGGCATTTTTATAAACATTTGTGTCGCATCTATTAGCATTAAATGTGTATTTTTTTTATATAGATATCAGTTTGAGTTTATGTTGCAAGTCAACAGGTGTTTTTATTTATTGGCCACATAAACAAGAACTGCCTGATGAACGTTTGGCTAAATGTAAAAAAAAAAAAATACTACCAACAACAGCTGCATTTTATGATCTCTTCATTAAAAAGCATAAAAAGAATCTTTCAAATTTAACCAGCGCAGATTAAGATTCACAGCATATTTTCAAAGCTAGAAAAAAAAATAATAATTTAAAGTAGAAAATACAATCAATCAATTTCAATTGGCATGCGTAAGCGCCAAATAGTTGCTCACCAACAACAACAACAACAATAACAAACAACAACAACAATAGCAACAATTGCAATGACAAAATAAGAAATAAATATTTGATGCGACTATCAAAATTCGTTTGGTCATCTTTTGTTTTTATTGTTGTTTTTCGTTTCACTTTTCACAAATTGAAATTAATTTGCGGACACTTTCAATATTTCAATACCGTTTGAGTTACACATGAAATAATCAAAACATTAGCAACAACCAGCATAAACGACTAAGAGATACCCTGCAGCTGCAATTAAAAGTACAATTTGCATTTGCACATCAAAAAAACTGTTAAAAGTAAATATAAAAAACTGATTTGTCAAATTTTGAGTATGCCAAAAAAAGCTACAATTTTAGATTTTGACACAACTTAAATATACCCTGTATTTTTAGCACTTTTTTACGGTTACAGGGTATTGGGTAATGAGCGTAAAATGCGAAACGACTTTTTCCACGTTGCGTTAATAATTTCTGTTATGAAAAATTGATTGAACTAAATGAGCTGGTGACACACTTGTTGAGTGTTGAGTGTCACACACAACACACACACACACACACACACACACACACACACACACACACACACCCCAGCATGTCAGCCAGTCATTTGTTGCTGCTGCTGATGATGATGAAAAAAGCCATAAAATTAGTTTCGTCTTTTAATATAGCATTATTATTGTTTTTGTTGTTGTTGTTGCTGTTGTTTTTGTTGCTGTTGTTTTTGTTGTCTTTGTGGTTTGAATTTTAACAACTTGCATATTTTATTAAGATGAGCAAATGGCCGACAGGTTCATTTAATAAAAACGTCATTAAGCAGGCAGCATCAAATTAATTACAACATGATATACAAAAAAAAATAGAAAACATATATATATATATATATATATATATAGATGTATATATATAAATGATCAATGTTTTATTTTTTTTTAATAACACATTAATTTAATGCCATTTAAAATAGTTGCCAAGGGATTTTTGCAGCTAAATTCTAATTAGTGCAATTAACTTGAATTTTGGTTATATTAATAATTTAATGCGGGCATTAAATATATAACAAAAAAAAAACCAAAATATATCTGAAGACCCGCAGATCTGTAAACTGAAATCAAACTGTATTCGAATCAATTAAATGCTTAATATCAATAAAAAACCAATAAGAAGAAGAAAAACTATCGAAAGTGAAAATAATAAAAAAAAAATAAGAAGAGAAAAATAAAAGAAAAATAATATTAGAGAAACGTGCAACGAACTCGCCGCAGATTGTTGTTGATTGCTGAGCCCAGTCACACAAGCAACCAGATACAAGATACGACAACAGAATATTGTTTGTCTGCACTGCAAAAAAATAGTTGTGCCTAAGTTGTGCTTAAATTAAGCTTGAATATGAAAGATCCGAAATTAAAAAAGATTTTTGTGTTAATTTAAAGATTGTCAAATTTAAATGTTTTGCAAAATTAAATTGAGCACAAAAAATTACAAAAGTGCTTGGAATTTATATTTTGTGCATCATTTAAAATTTAAAAAAAATGCATCTTTTTTTATTGATTTATCAATTTTGACTTTCAGAATAATTTATAAACTCAGTCAAAAATGTGTCGCTTTTTGAATAAGATAAATGGAAAAACCAAATTTATTTGCTTGAATAACTTTTGTTATGCAATTACAGCATTCAATTTCTTTAAGTGTATGTAGCTGTTAAAGTTGCAAGGTACCCGAGAGCCATTAATTTAGCAACGCTGCACATGTGAGTGCCCCTATGAAGCGGCGTCTGTCGCTCGTCTGTCTGTCTGTCTGTCCGTCTGTCAGTCTGTCTGTTGTCCGTCTGCCTGTCTGCAGGCGGTTAATTGGCTTAAATTAAGGTAGCGATCAAATAGCAACAACTGCAACTGCCACAGCAACAGCAGCAACAAAGACTCCCATTGTAAGATACAAAACAGAAGAGAAAACTGAACTCCATTTTGTACCTTACAACGTGCCCCAGGCAAATGTGGCTGCTACAACAAAGTTGCTTATTTACCAAGCGGCCATAAGTATCTCACACACACACACACACACACACACTTGTCTCTATGTGTGTGTGTGTGTGTGTGTATAGCAATTGGCTGACCCTCGGCATCGCCAGCGACGTCGTCGTCGTCGTCATTGAACAAAGCAATCTTCAAGATACTTTTTTTTTCCCATTTTTTTTTTATTTTTGTTTGTTGTGTGTGTGTTTTGTTGTTGTTGTTGTTGTTTTTTTATGATCTCCCTTTTCGCATGCTTGAACGCTTTTTTAAACTGATTAAGAGTCGACTCTTCAGTCTTTCGCTGTGTGTGTGTGTGTGAAAACCAGTTCCACTCTTTTTTTAAATATTTCATTTTTTTTTTGTTAATTTTTTAGTTTTTTTTTTTTTGCTTCATTTTTTTGATTGGCGCATGAGATCATCGCCTTTTACGTGGAAACGTTGCGTGAAGGCAACGCCAAGCCACAATGCCAATAAGTCAAAGGCTGTGTTGGTAGCTTAGGGGGGGAGGAGGGGCTGCGGTTGCAGCTGCGAGCTGGCAGAGTTTTGTGCCTCTTGTTGGGTTTGGCAAGTTGATTTGCCACGAAATTAATGTTGATCTTTGCTTGCTAAAGTTTGCCTGCCTGCCTGCCTGACTGCCTGGATGAATGCCACACGGCAACTTAATGCTGGCTTGCCACAACCCCTCCCTCTCCCCACCATCCTCTTTGCCACTCTGTGTGGCATTCCATTTAAGTCTTATCGCCTGTGCAGATCTCACAGTTAATTTGTTTTCATTAACAAAATGGCTGCCTTTGAGTTTCGCATGAAGAAAAAAACCGTTACTTTTTCATATAACTGAAATTCGATTTGTGTGCTATTTTTAGTGCAAACTAAGTAAATAAATAAATTAATCTTTTTCTGTGTGTGGGCTTGAGCTGAGTTCTCAAAAAAATGTATAACCGAAAATCCGCTGAGTTGCTCAAAATGATCTGCGTTTTTTGCGTCTTATTGAATCGATTTAGGATGATCTTGACGAGCAATTATCCTATATAAAAATATATATAAATTCAAAACACAAATTTAAAATCAGCTGCTTACTGAAAGTTATTTATTCAAAATAAAAATGCATTTTCATGAGTGACATTTGTTCTTCGTAAATATGTACTTTTATTTATTATATAAAAATTTATAAATTGGTTTTTTTTTTTATCAAACATCAATTTTATATCTATATTATTATAAGAAAAATATTTGTAGATTATTGTTAATATTTGTATGTTTTACTATATACAATTATTACAATTAAATATTTATTGTATGTTTTAATGTAGATTAAAAAACAAGTAATTAATTAATTGAATATTTTTTAAATATATTTTTAAAAATAATTTATTGGCATTCAACAGTTATTTCCGGCAACATTTCCAACATTTAAAAATAGTTATTACTGCGGTGAAATTCCATTTAAGTCTTATATAATTTTTGTATTAAAGTTAAATTTATTTATTGAGATATTTTAAGCATTTGTAATAATTTTTTTCTTTCACTTTTTGCTTGCAGTTCCCTCTTTGGCGTCCAGTTTACACCATCATCAAACCACAACACACAACAACAGCCAGCCAAGCAATGTGGCCGCAGCCAGTACGGAGCATGTGCCACATGCAACCAGTGCTGCCACAGCGAATGCGGCCGATGAGTGTCTGGTCATATGCCCCCAATGCCACAAGCGCTTCAATGAGTTTCAGGTGAGTCAAACAAAACAGAAAACAGAAAACAGAAAAAAGAGAATAAAAAATATAAATCATAAAAATAAATAAACATACAAATAATTAATTTAAATATAAATTCATAATTTGCAGTCATTTAGCGAGCACATTGCCAGCGAGCATCCCCTGGACAAGCTGAACTATGAGCAGCCGCATCCAGGCGCAGCTCAGCCGGAGAGCGAGCCCGAGGAGGAGGATGAGGAGGAGGAGCACAGCAATCTGAGCAGCAGCAGCAATCCTCGCTATGCCAAATCCCCAAGCAACAATAACAACAACAACAACAACAGTCACAACAATAATAACAATAATAATAATAGTGAAACGGCAAAGAATCAAAATAAACGCATTTCACATTCACCCGCCTCGTTGGGCTCCCCCGTTGCCCCCGCCACGCCAAGCGATCTGTTTGCCCATCTGCCACACCCTGCCGCCCATTTGCAATTTGTGGCAGCCGCCGCGATGGCCATGCAATCGGCACGCTCAGCCAACTCACCCAGCAACCAACAGCAACAGTTGCAACAACAACAACAGCAACACCAGCAACACCAGCAGCAGCAGCAGCAACAGTTGCTACAAAAGCCGAGCAGCAACAGCAGCAGCATTGGCAGCAATTCCGCCTATGATCTGGATCTGAGCGCCCATCGTTCCACCTCAAGTCCCGGCTCCACAGCTGGCGGAGATCTGCCAGCTGCCGGCTTCCCCTGCATGCAGTGCACAGCCACCTTCCACAATCGCGAGCAACTCGAGCAACATCAGCTGCTCCACTCGCCGACGAGGCAACACACAATCGCACAAAATGTCAAACAGGTGAGTCCAGATCGAGACATATATATCCCTACCTATATAAGACTATATCCTAGATTATAACGACTCGAATAGACAACAATTTTGCTGATCATTTTGGTTCAAAACTTCTTTTCACATTTTTAAAATATGTATTTTTGCTGAAAAAAGTAGACTTTGTACAAAAATCAGGTTTTTTCTTTTCTTAACTTTAGTGTACAAATTTCCACAACTTTGGAAAAAAAAATTAGCGAGTTAATTATCTAATATAAAACCAGAGCAAGTTAATTTAATTACTCGCTGAAAATTTTTACAAAGAATTTTCTCAAAAATAAGGATTTTAATTTATACTTTTTAGAACTGCATTTTTGAATAATAGAAAATATTTCTTGGCTTTCGAGTGTTTTTCTAGCATATCTTAAAATTCATTAAAACTAGATAAGAAGTAAATATGACCAAACAGACACTTTTTAATCATTTAAAATTATTTGTACGCTTACAGAAATTCGAATTAAACAAAATTTGCAATTATGGGTTGAAATAGTTATAATATTTGTAAGGATTCTTTTGATGAAAATGTGTTTTTGTGTATTCTGAATGGGTTCTTTTAGATATTTCGAATGGTTAATAAAATATTCTTAAATTAACTACTGAAAAACTGAATAAATACGAAGATGACTGATAAAATGTATTTGCTACACAAGTCCAGCAGCTGTGTGTTGGGAGGGGGGGGATCAAAGTTCACACGGCAGAGTTGAGTTGCTCGAGTTGACCACACGTCGTCTTCTGCACAGCTCTAAAAATATCCCAAGTTGAGATTGAGTTGATCTTTGAGGCAAAGGCAGACTTTAAAACAATGAGCTGGCATTGTTCAATTTGTTGTTGTTGCTGTTGTTGTTGTTGTTATTGTTGTTGTTGTATTTGTTGGCTTTTGTGCGGAAAGTGTGCAGGCAACGATAACGTGTGGAACGGATAAGAAGACGGTGCCAATCACAAATTCAACCTTATGAATATGCACACGTTTCCTGTTGACGCAACATAAATAAGAAATATATAGTATATATATAAATATATATATTCATATTTATTTCATGCACAACAATATATCGACAGCAAATGAGAAAATAATTAAGATAAAAAAATAATCACATGGGACCCAAGGCAAATGTACTTTTTTTTTTGTACTTTAGTTTTGTGCGCAGATAAAGCCTCTACTTGAGGTTTTTCCAGGGTTTTCGAAAGGTTTTCTTATATATATATATTTTTTTATATATTTATATAAATGCTTACGTAAAGTTTATCAGCACGGCAACCACAACAACAAAAACAACAACAACTATAAACTATGATAAGCAAACAAAATACTGGCACTAAATAAAAACGTAGGCGGTGACCAAGAGAAAAAAAAAACCACAAAAAAACAGAGAAAAAAAACGGAGAAAAAAAGTATTATCAGGGGAGCAAAAGAAAACGAGTGCGAGAGATATGCCAGCTGTGCCACGTTCGAGTGAGCGAGATGGCACGCACGCTGAAACGGCCTATCATAAAGTCGATGTCTTATAAGTGTGTGCATGTGTCTGTGCTTCTTCTTCTTCTTCTTTGTCTGTCATTCACAACACTCGTAACTCCCAATTGTGCAGTTGTTGTTGTTGTTGTTCTTCGTCTTTTTCTTGTTTCTTCGTGTGATAAGGCATTAAAATAAATGTTGCTACAGGCAGGCTCTGATAAGACAGCCCAACACTTACTTACAAACTACCCACACCACATTACTCCCCGCCCCCCTCGCTCTATCAGTCTCCCTCACTCCACTCTTCTCCATCACCTCTACATACTCTATTCTCGTTTAGGCTGTACAATCATAAAAAAAAAATTACAACACTGGCCCTGCGATAAGCGTCAAGTTGTCTGTGTGTGTGTGTGTGTGTGTGTGTGTTGTGAGGGAGGGACAGACGCACACTCACACACACTCGCACACACTTACACCTTGTACCCAGCGGCTATTAAAGCCACATAAATTATAATTTTGTTGCATTTCTTTTTTTTCTTTTTCTTTTTTTTGGGCTGGTCTAGTTGCATGCCACAGTTACTGGTCCCCCTTCCCATTTGACGCCCCCCCATCAAGCATTTGCTCATAAATTCATATAGGCTAGTTTGTTGCTTGCTTTTTTGTCGGCTTACTTTTTTTTACCTTCATAAAAGTAGCAGCCAAAATATGAGCCAAAAATGAGCCGAACCAAAAAAAAGTTGGACAGCTTGAAGCTATCTGATTTCTCATATGTGGGCGGTTTTTTCTGTGTGTAGCCACAGTGGAAACTGCCTATATAGCACACAAAGGGCTGCCTGGTGATTCATAGAAAAATGAGCAAGTAATATATTTAATAGATTAAGTACATCAGATTAAGATGAGATAAATTGTTGTAGATTTGCTTTGGGCGAAAAAATAATCTTAACAGTTTTTTTTTTTTAATAGAAAAATAACTTGAATAAATTTATTATTATTATTTTCGTTAATCTTAGTTTCAGTTTGCTTATTCTTAAAGGATCTTAAATCAATTAACTTTTCTACTCACTTAGCTTTGCTAGATTAAATTTATTTATTATAGAATGATGTTTATAAAACTGTATTTTTTGCCTAACTTTGCAGGCTAGAAAATATTCAAGATTCCAAAATAATCTTGCAACAAGTTTGTTTTCTTTAAATCTCTGCAAAGAATTAATAAATTATTCTACAAAAATGTAGATATTTAATCTCAATAAAAAATCTATTTACTTTTTTATTCAAATTTTTCTCATATTTCTTAAAAAATAAATCCTATGAATTTATTTAATTTATTCACGTTTTTTCATTTTCCGCTTCGCAAATTTTGAATCTTAATTTGAGATCATGTTTAATATAAAATATATAAATATAAAATTATATAAAAATTGACTCAGCAATTGCAAAATATATTTTTGAGCATTATTTAGTTTACTCTACTTTTATTTCCATTTAGATATTTGTTTGGATGTACATTTGCTGCAGCTTCACTGTAGCAGTTTCAATTATTGCTTTTACATTTTTGGTTTTTCATTTTCTCTCTTCTTTTTTTTTTTTTGACTGTTGGTTATTAATATTTACCTAAGCGGTCATAAGCAAAGGGCTAAAAAGCTAATAAAGCTGCAAGTGGACACAGAGAAAGGAAGAGAGAGAGAGAGAGGGAGCGAGAAAGAGAGGGGGGATAGAGTTATGAGTGGGTTTATTAAGCTTCATTCTTGCACCGCCCTCCGATGGAAACAGCGTGCAAAAAAGGCTCAACCTGTTTGCACTTTTGTTGCAGCGACACATACACACAGCTGGGGCACGTTGGCTGCTGCACGCTGGTTGCACACATAATTTACGGCTTTGTTAATGACATTTAAACATTGAAACACATGCAATATATGTAATATATATATAGATGAGGGGGAAACAGCTGCAAAGGTTGACATATTGCAACTATGGCCAATACGCATTTATAGCCATATTTGTTATTGATGGCTCAGAGGGGGCAGCACATTTTACACGTGTACAAACGTATTAAATTATTATGTGTGAAAACAATTAATTATGCCAACACAAAAAACAATAAACAATAACAAAAAGTTGCTCATTATAAAAAATCAGACGCGCAAAAGTAGGCAATAAGCATTTGGCCATTTTGCATTTTATTTTCTGGCCAATAACAATTGCTATTGAAAAGCCATTCAAATTGGCCGCAGACGTCAGCTTTAAAGTTAACAACATTTCAACAATTTGCTTGTTGCAAAGGTCAACATCATTAACACAGCGAGTGACAGAGATAGAGACAGCAAAAGAGAGAGCGAGAGAGAGAGAGAGAGAGAGAAAGAGACAGCAGCCGTAATTGTTGGCCAAATGGCAGCAGATAAATTATTGGTCAAACTCAAAATGTGTTGGCCAACAAAATATACAAAAAATCGTGGAAAAAAGTAAGAACTTAGTCAAGTGGAATATTAAATACTCTAACTAAAATGTGGATAGAGTATTTATATAGCTGCTATATAATAATGATCACAAATAAAGTTGGGCAAAATATATTTTGATTAGTTAAGTTAGAAAATTAAAGTCTCACTCTATATTTATATATATATATGATATAGTTACTAGAACTAGGCAACTTCAATTTGTATTGTACTGCCTAAGAAAATCATTATACCCTGCTCCAGGTGATACCCTAACCGAAAAACTGACGTTTGGCAAACTTTCAGCATATAACAACCGACTGAGCGAGTGCCAGAAAAAGTGCAGCAATTAAATATTTGCTTAACTGCGCCACACACACACTCACACACACCCCGAGAAAAAAAAAACACTTGCAACTTTTTGGCCACAATTCATTTGGGTCTGGCGCTAAAAGTTGCCACCTTTTTGGGGCAACCACAGAATCGCTGCCTGGTTGCCTGGTTTGGTTTGGCTTGGTTTGGTCAAATGTGTCTGCAGCACACGAAACATTTCAAATTGAAAAATTATATGCACTTTAGGTGTCCTAGAGCTACACTCAAAAAAATCAACACCCATTCAAGAAAATCTACCTGAAAACTTGCAAGTTTTGCGGGTTTTTAGAAATCATTTTTAAAATTGAGAAAAAAAAATGATTAAAAATTAGAAAGGATTGGTTTAAATCAACAATTCCTAGAAATTAATTTAAATAAAAAGCTAATTTTAGATTTGAAAAGAAAACAGCTTGAAAAAACACAGGCAAAAAATAAAACGAAAGATTTTACAAATTAAATTGCTTAATAATAATGCGAGTTGACCTTGGCGAATTTCAAAAATTCAGTTGCAATATTTTTCTGAGTGCATGATGTGCCTGTGATATGCCAGCCAGGACATCCAGGATGACTCCTCTCCTGGCTGACATCTCTCGTCGTCATCGTCGTCGTCTCGGCGCCGTTTGCCACTTGACGAACACAGCGCTGAAAAATTAATAGCAATTTATTTACTTCGTTGCTGGAGCAAACCCATTTACCCCCCCCCCTCCCCCCCTTCAACACTCCTTTACCAGTCCAAACCTCTACACCCAACCCCCTCCATTTGACCGCTTTTAAATGTATTTTTATGTATTTCGCTCAGTCGCTGGCCAAAGTTTAAAAATTATTTGCAATTAAAACAAACAAATTAAAAACCAGCAACAACAACAACAACAACAACAACAAAAAGAGAGAGCAACTCTTACGCTCATGTTTACAAATAATGAACATTTATTGAAATTTATAACGTCAAAAAGTTTATTCAACATTTATTTATTCAGTTGCCATGCAAATGAAATATACTTTTTTTTTCGAATATATCATAAAGTTGAACTTGACACGTGTTTCAATTATTGGCCATGTCATGTTTTATTCAAAACTGTATTTAATATGACTAAATGTCAAATTACTTTACTTTTAGCTAACAGAGTTTTTGCATTTTAGAGCTGAAATACACTCAAAATAAAGTTTAAGAAAATAGCTAGAAAGTTTTTATGTCTTTTACAAATATGCAAAGTTTAAAAATATTTTTTTTAGGAGAACGTGTAAAATAAATATTTATTCTAATATATATTAAAAAAAAAAACGATATTTTTGACTGTTTCTAAAAAGTTTAATTACAAACATTTATTTGTGGATAAAAACGAAAATTTCAAAAAATACTTTTATGTTTTTATTATATTATAATTTCCAATTGCTTGTCCTTTCAAGATTTCTTTCTTAGGCGTATATTAAAAATACATTTATACAGTTTCCTTCTTCTTCTTCTCTCAGCACCCTCTCCCAGAGCTAATTTAAGTCATTAGCTCAAACAGTTCCTGCTCCTGCTCCTGCAACATAAACCATTTCCTCTTAGCTACTTTTCCACGCTTTCTCTGCCTCTTTCTAAAAAAAAAAAAAAAAAATCATCACCTGCTCATTTTTTACCAAAACACATGCCGCCAACTTTGTTCCCCCCCCCCCCCCTCGATATATATTTTACCTTCCACTTTTTATTTTTATGTATAATCGCTTGCGGGATTTGGATCAACTTTCACCGTGCACATCATAAATTATGCTTGCCCCGTGTGTAAATTTTCCCAGTAAATTTTTCTTTTACTCACACGAAATTTCCCTGCACTCATCTCCCTTGGGGGCTCTCACTCTCTTCTCTCTCTTCGCTGTGACGTTTATTGTGCGGTTTGTTTTAGGCATGTATTTAATGCAGTAAGGCGAGAAAGTAAAAGGAAACATAGAGAGAGAGAGAGACGGGGAAGAAAACACTTGACTTGCAAGCAAGATTAAAGGGAGAGAGAGGAAGAGTAAAGGAGACAGAAGAAAACACTTGAATTTTACTTGTCATTTGTTTTGATTTGAGAATTTAGTAAAGATTTCTTTCCATAACTTGAGACATTTGCTTTTATCTTTGCACATTTAACTTATTTTACAATTATTATTCTGTGCCAATTTGAATTTTTTTGGGAAGCAGCTGTTGGCTCCCAGACGAGCAATTATTTATTCAAGTTTGTGCTTTGATTTTTCTTGCAACGTTTTATCGAAAGTGATAAATTCATTTTATTTTGCGGCGGCGCCTAATTTATCTTTTAAAAAAAAACACACAACTAATTTCGCATGCTTAGATGAAAAACGCGAAAAAAAAAGATAAATTTAATTGAAAAAAGATATAAATTTAAAAAAAAAAAGTTTTTCTATCCCCACGCATCATTGAGCAAAACGTTTTATTTATAAACAATTAAACTTGATTTGTCGTGCGTTGGCAGCACACAAAATGAAAATCAAAATTGAAAATGTAAATGAAAATTAAAATGAAAAATTTTAACGTGTTTCCGCTTTAAGTTTTCTGCTTATCTTAAATATTGTTGTAAATCGTTGAAATGTGAAATCTTTCAGGTTTTCAGTATTCAGTTTTCAGTTTTTATCAATGCGCCATAAAATATTGAAAAATGCGGCAGTCGTAATAAATTGTCAGCGCTTTAAAAGTATTTTCCTGTTAACAAATGCAAGAAAAAATTCTTCATATTATATATGAGATTATATATATTTTATGCTTAAATTGAAGACAGCCAAGATTGTTGGCAAGTGCGCACAAGTCTCCATAGAGAACCGTTCTCTTGTCTTAGCCAACAGAAAAATGTTAATGAACTTTTACACCAAAATACACTTAAGAAAACTTTGCATTTATTGCTAGGTTCTCAAATCTAATATAAAGCACATACGAAAATGTTTAGAAATGGGTTTCAGCAGAATATATAATTTTCTATTAATACACACTTGAAGCCTTTTTGTTAATATTTAAATGAAATATAGAAATAATAAAATAAACCAATTACTGGGTTTTACAGCTGCCAGCTACAGCACACGTGCCAAAGCTTAAGTCAAAGTGAATTAAGAAAGCAAAACAGTTACAATAGAAATTGGTGAAGGCGGCGCTTTTGTTGTAGGTGTTGACAAATAGCAATAAATTGTTTGCAGCTACATATACAATGTTTTCTACTAATAAACACATATAATTAAAATTAAAATAAATAGTAATTGACAAACCCAAATAAATTCAGAGTTTCACAGCAAAAAGCTTAAGCACGCCCGCCAAAGCTGGACTTTGTTGTTGTTGCTGCAACTGATCTCCTTCAATTGAACTGCTTAGCTTGGCATCCAGTGTAAAAGCTTGGCGCAGCCTGAAAATGCCACTGCTTACACTGCTTGCAGCAGGCTTAACAAAAGCTGAATAATTTAATAAATTTACAAAACAGAAATTAAAAAATGATGCAAACCAATTAATTATATGCTATAAGTTGTATATAGTGCAAAAACGGATTCATAATGAGAACAATGTGATCATATGGCTTATCTCTAAAGGCGCACCTATATAGAAAATGTCTGTTGCTCTAATCAGAGCAATCAGAGTTCAAGAAACCCTGCCTATAATACCTAGGCAGGCACAAACCACTTTCGATAACGATAACCCAAAACCAACCCATAACGAACTGAACTCGAAAGCGTGCTCAACGTGCTCCGATTTAATAATAATCCTACTATAGTTATTCACAATCTTATTTAGTATAGATTCTTTATTGTGCTCTGCTGTTTTTTTTTTTTATTTGTTGCTTCTTTTTTTTTTGAGGTACGTCAATGCTAGAAATTCATTCATTGCTCTAATCAGTCAGCAATTTTATTAAGAATCTATATGCTAAATATAATACACACTATAAACTATATAGAATTGTTGTTATTGTTGTTTATAGCAGCTGCCGCAGAGATAAGCACAAACCCAGAAAATTGGGTCGCATTTGCTATAAAGCAGTTAGACATTTGTTTTATTCTTTTTTTAAACAAATTTTTTTTGTGATTTTTATTTTTTGTGGCGTCGTTAATAATTTTTATATTTTTTTTTTTGCGTGCAAACTAATTTCTTGTTTAGACTGACCTCAAAACAAAAAGAGAAACATAGAAAGAATAACAAGAAACAGCAGCTAATTGTGAAAAGCCAAAATAGGGGTACTCTTTCAGATCAGAGAGTCTATAAGATGATAAGAATTCTAAGAAAACCTTAATATTATTCATAACAAGATAGATTTAGTTGAATAAAATTGGTAAATAGGCAAGTCATGCAAACAATAATTCACTCCGATTACAAAAATATATAGAATAATATAAAAAAAAACATATAGTTTATCAAAATAAAATACTTCCTCTGTTTTGGAAGGGTATAACATGTCGGTTGTTGTTATTTTTATTTAGGCGTTGCCAAAATGCGACAGGTGCGCATTTCTATATATTACTATGGTACAGTTTATATATACTATATATATATATATATATATATATACATATATATCCATACTGACGGTTTCATTTTGTCAAAATTGTATCTTGAAAGGCCAACAATGCTTTTGATTTTGTTTTTGGTTTTTTTTTTGTCAAGTATGTCAAATTTTAAAGCTTGTTGTTGTTGTTGCGTTTGCTTTAGAGCCAATTATGTGTGCTATTATGGCCAAATTCCCATGTCACTCAATGCATAAAGGCGTTCGTGAAATACTTTCACAAATTAGCGGCGTCGGTTGCCTACCCAAGTCTTATTTTTATATGTATTTTGACTTAAATTCTCTATTTGCATTTTTCTGCCCTCAACTATCGCTGTCTCTGTTTCTCTTTTATGAATTGGCGCCCACCCACTTCGAATTTGGTGCATAATTATAGCAAAAGGCTTCTTGTCGCCAACAATTAGCGTTGCCGGACTTTGTATGCTGCTGAACGCTGTCTCTTTCGCTCGCACACAAACTCTTCTTATTTCGGCTGTCAGTTGCGTTTAGCTTGATTTATGCTTTGAAGCGGCTGTGTGGTCTCCGCAGTGTTTTGGCTGATTTTCTACGAAGTGGCGTATTTTCACTCTTGATTTGATAAGCAACCAACTAGCGATAAGCAGCAACTGCTGTAAATATATACATATGTGTACATGTGTGGGATTTTATTTATGTTTTCAGTGACATCAGTGTACTTGGTGGCCTAAGGTACACACACACGAGCTGCTCTTAATTGATTTTACGAGGCGTGGAATTCCGTTTAAATTTAATTAATTAGACCTCTTTTCAAAGCATGTGTTGATCAAAAGCAGCTCTTTTCTGCCATCAATCCTCTCTATAAAAATTGGACAGACTTATTCAAAGCCAGTGTTGATCACAATCAGCTTTTGTTAGCACTCCATACACTCTTGGCAGAGTAAGCGAGTTAAATAGACACACGTGTGCGAAGCTTATCGCAGACGAGAGCAAAGGTTAAAACGCACCCAACAATAAGTGTTTTCGTAGAATAAAACGAATACATCAAATGTTGTAAGCACTTGAGTCATCAGACAAACAGACAGACTAACAGACAGAGAGAAAGAGAGAGAGAGAGCAGTTCCAACTATTAACGAAAGGTAGCTTCAATTGGCATTTCCGTTCACAGCAGCAGCCACATGACGAACACAAATAATAAAAATAAAAATGCATAAGAATCTCTCGCTGACGCATCCAACAACAAGAGTAACAATAAAAATTACACTGTGTTTGGATTTACCTTTTGTGTGTGGCTGCCATTTTGGTTTACATTTAATTGATAAGAATAAAGGCAACGACAACAACAATAGCAGAGAATGTGAATAATGTCCAAATGTACTTAAGCGCAGAGGTGAACACACACACACACATGCGTCGATAGTGAGTAAGAGCGAGAGCTTGAAACTTCACAGCGATAACGTGTTTTGCTTTGTGTGAGCGCAACAGGTAGCGAGCCATAACTGTAATCGTAGCCATGTTGAGGTGTTTGTGCATGTTCAAACTCGTTCGTTTTGTGACACGCCTGTCCGCTTGCTCGCACTTGCAGCTGCAAATGGCTGCCGTGACGTCAGCGACAGGTAAAACAACAAGCCCTATCTCACCCAACCCCACATTTATAAGCAGCGGAAACGGAAATTTATGTTGCCAGCTCTTTCGCTGCGCCATCAGCCGTTGCCAGCCGGCGATAAAAAAAGATACATCCATCAAATTGTAGTTTAAAAGTTTTTTCATGAAAACAAAACAAATCAATTTTCCCAATATTGTTGTGTGTTTTTTCTTTGTGACTTAAATAAACAAATTAGGCCGTAATTATGGGGCGTCTATTTTTTTTATTATTCTTATTTTTTCACCACTTGCTGTACAAATAAACACAGTTAATGTAAAAAACTAATTAGGCTGAAGAGTTTTTATCTGCTTCTTCATTTTCTGCTTTAGCTGTGATCTCATTTTGTGATGAGCACAAATTGGTTATGTGTGTGACTAATAACTGGTCACACCTAAAGCGCTTTAAATTTAAAATTTATGCAAAACCTCTGACTAAGAGAGTGACCCAGCGACAGAGAAAGAGAGGTCAATATAGAGCTCCACAGCACACAAAAGAGAGTGTGAGTAGTACAGAGAATAACAGTGACAGGACTGTTAAAAGTAAGCGCACACAGCCAGAAGACATTAAAAATTTATTGCTGATAATGCCATGAACTTTTACAACAATAACAATCAGTCTCAATTTTTATTCATTTATTTATCAAAAGCAAACAAAATATATTGAGGTGAGCTGCAAAATGCAAAAGTTAAAAGTTCAATGGCTCTGCATTGGTAAACAATAACCATGGCTAGTGCCAGGGGGAGGAACAACACGTGTTGCCATCTGTTGAAAGGGGCCAAAGTGAAAGTGGCGCAAATCTTTCAGCACGCTGGCTAAGTGGAATCAGGCTGTCAATCACTTTTGGACTTTTTAATTTTGCTTTGCTTTCATTGCACACCTTTTTTCAAAGCAACAACAATGTTGCATTTGATGCGTTCAATTTGTTGCCAAGCAAAATGCAAAGACAAACAAACGCATTCAGCTTTCTGTTGATTACCATCAGCTGTTGAAACAATTCTCGTTTTCGACTTGATTTGTCTTACGTTTTAATTCTATTTTTCCACGTCTTCTCGCTTTTGTTTATTTCTTCACTTGCCGGCGATTGTTGTTGTTTATGTTTCGATTTCTTATTGGCGCTTTGTCGCAATATTTCCGACGATTGAAGATTTTTTTTTTAATTTATCATTTATTTTTTTATCATTCCGCACTTTTTATTGCTTTGCTTTGTCTTGCACTAGCTAGTTATTGCAACTGAAAGCTACTTGCTATGTTACTCCTAATTGCCATCATCCTTTATGAACTGTCCTTCACTTATTGCCAGTGTTTTGTGTCAGTTATTTTTTTCGTGTTCGGCGCTCTTTACTTTTTATAAAAATTGTCGTTTTAATCGGGCAAAATGTAGTTTTAATTGTAAACACAAACAAAATTTATAAACGCACACGCATAAAAATTATTAGAAGCATGGTTTTGGTTGGCGGTTTTGCTTTGCGCGCCTTATGAAAGAAATTCAAAATCCGTTTAATTTCAAACAAGTCAGAAAAACAAATAAATACAAGCAGCATTTTTGTTTTTTTAAACAACATTTATTACCTGAGCGTCGTCCATGCATGTGTGTGTGCTTGGGTGTGCGTGTTTTGCTCAATGTGGGCTCTGCTGAAACGCAGAAAAAAGCGCGCAATAAAAACAAGAACAAAAAATGCAACAACAATGTCAGCTGCTGGTGCGCAATTCACAGTTAACGGTATAACCAGGGCAAAGCGCTTGACGCAGACGCAATTGTGAAATAGTCTGCAAATACAATTATGATTAGCTTTTGCGGAATTTTTGTCTCCTATCGAAGAAAAGTGAAATTCAAATATTTATAAATTTTTTATGAAAATTCAGTTGATTATACTTGTGAACAGTTTTTTTACGCTTGTGCATTGTGCGTGTATTTTTATTTTATAAAAATTTGTATGTGGTACTAAACTGTTTATTTTGTGCATTCTACCTGAATGAAACAAAGTACCCAGCAGCAAGAAGATCCATTACGAATTTGATTCGTAATCGATACTATGGTAGGCATTGGAGGTTGATTTACTAGTTTGCGGCTGGGAAGATGTAAATTTGATAAATTCCCTCTATTATTTTTGCGCTAACCCAAGCAAAATTCCGTTAAGCATCAATTTAATATTTTGATTAATTGTTGTGCATATGAAATTAATACATTTCAAACCAATTATTGCAGTTAGTTAAACTGTTCAGTTGTGCAACTTATAGTTTATATTTTTATTTTATCTCTAATGCTAAGTCAAATACAGAGATTTCTCACAATTCCCACTATTTTTGTTCGCGCTCTCACAAACAGAATACAGGGAACAATATACAAACTTACTACGCAGGGCACCTAAATAGGCCTATTTAATGCATATTAATCAATTATATAGCACAAATTAATAGTTTTTCGCACGTTTTGCTCTCATTTCAGACCTGCAAAATCTGTCACAAGACTTTTGCGAATGTGTATCGCCTGCAGCGGCACATGATTAGCCACGATGAGTCCGCGCTGCTGCGTAAATTCAAGTGCAATCAGTGCGAGAAGGCGTTCAAGTTCAAGCATCACCTGAAGGAGCACGTGCGCATCCATTCCGGCGAGAAGCCCTTCAGCTGCGACAACTGTGGCAAGCGATTCTCGCACTCGGGCAGCTTTTCCTCGCACATGACATCCAAGAAGTGCATCAGCATGTGCCTCAAGCTGAACAACAATCGCCAGCTGCTCAAAACGCTGGACAAGAATGCCGAGCAACTGCCTCCGACTAAGCGTTCCGCCTGCAAACAACTGGTGGAACCGGTTCTCCCAAATCTGCCCATGAATTATTTTGCTGGTGATTCACAAACATCTCCGGTTGGAGTTGGAGTTGCTGGCGGTGCTGCAGCTGCTGTTCCTCCTCCGCCTCCCTTTTATTCCAATTATAGCGCAATGAATGCGGCTTTGTTGGCATTTCCCAATGCTTTTATGGCGGCTGCCTTAGATCCACGCATGCATCCCTATAGCATACAGAGATTGCTGGAGTTAACAGCGGCAGGACAACAGCAGCACCAGCAGCAGCAGCAGAGGGAGCAGGAGGAGCAGCACAGAGAGCAGCAGGAGCTGAAGAGGGAGCAGGAACAGGAGTTAGAAAGGGAGCAGGAGCAGGAGAGGGAGAGGGAGCAGCAGCTGCACAGAGAGCAGCAGGAGCAGCAGCGGGTTAGGGAGCAGGCGCAGCGGGAGCAGTTGCAATTGCTGCCCAGCAAACAGGAGGAGTATGCAGAGGAGCCCAAACTGGTCATGGATCTGGAACAGGATGCAGAGCATCCCGTAGCAGCAGCAACAGTGGAAACCAAGACAGCTGTCAAAATGGAGATCTGTCGCGAGACAACACCACAGCCCGAAGGAGCACTCAAAGCCATCAAGCAGGAACGGGAGCAAGAGCAGGAGCAGGAACAGGAGGAGCAAATGGAGTTGGACATGCAAATAGATCTGGAGAAGGAACAGCAGCAGCAGCATCAGCCACCCTCCCCGGTGGCCATGCCCCAGTCGAGTCCGGAACTGCGTTGCAGTCGCTGTGCGAAGCAATTCAATCATCCCACCGAGCTGGTGCAGCACGAGAAAGTGCTCTGTGGCCTGATCAAGCAGGAGCTGCAACAGCAACACTATCAACAACAGCAGCAACTCCAGCAGCAGCAGCAGCAACTGCAGCAAACTCCTCGTTCCCTTTCCGATTACGATGACGACGAGGATGTGGAGGAGCTGCTGGAGGAGCCACGCCACGCAGACTACGCCGCCGGCAGCAGTGATAGCAATGAGCGCAAGGTGCGCGTTCGCACCGCCATCAACGAGGAGCAGCAGCAGCAGCTGAAGCAGCACTATGCCCATAATCCGCGACCAAGTCGCGACGAGTTCCGCCGGATTGCCGCCCATCTCCAGCTGGATGCACGGGTTGTCCAGGTCTGGTTTCAAAACAATCGCTCGCGGGAACGCAAGATGCAAAGCTACACAAGTGGCGGCGCTGGCAACACTGAGACAGCCTCGACAATTCTGGCCAGCTCTGCTGCACTGCCACCCACACGTGGCGAGGATCAACCCTTGGATTTGTCACTCAAGCGGGATGCAACGCCGCCGCAGTCGCAGCTACAGTTGGCCCCGGATTACAGTGAGGCAAGCATGGCCATTAATCTGAGTCGCCGCCAGTTGTCGGGCTCCGCGGCGTCTGCCATGTCGCCGGCTTCCCTAGCAGCGGCGGCCGCGGCAACTCTTTACTTTGCCCCAACCTCACCGACGGCAGTGCCGTTGCACAGCGCCACGCCTCCTTTGGCGGCACAGCGGGGCACGCCCTTTGCCGGCCTGCCGCCCTTTCCCATGATGACCCGCCTGCCGATGGAGGCGCTCTTCCAGATGCGTCCCGGCGGCGAATATGCGCCGAATCCTCTGATGAACAGTATTAAATTGCCGGACTATCATCGCGGCACCAGCCTCAGCCCGGGTGGCTCCGAGAAGCGTTCGTGGCGCGACGATGATTCGCGCATCTCCCACGAGGATGACTATGTGCTGGCCACCGGTGGCCTGCTGGCCCCCAAACCAAGGCGTGCCAAGGCCGAGACCCATGGACATGCCGGCGATCCCGATCTGCCCTTTGTGTGTGATCAGTGCGACAAAGCGTTCGCCAAGCAGAGCTCCTTGGCCAGGCACAAATACGAGCATTCCGGTAAGTTTTTTTTTAGAAATAGCGCCACAAAAAGTGGAATTTTGTGCTACATTTTTTTATTATTATATTTCCTTTTTAATTAATATTTAATTCTCTGTGTGATTTGCAGGTCAGCGACCTTATCAGTGCATGGACTGCCCGAAGGCCTTCAAGCACAAGCATCATTTGACGGAGCACAAGCGATTGCATTCCGGTGAGAAGCCATTTCAGTGTTCCAAGTGCTTGAAGCGCTTCTCGCATTCGGGCAGCTACAGTCAGCACATGAACCACCGCTACTCCTATTGCAAGCCGTACAGGGAATAGGTAAGCGACTCCTCAGTGCCGCCCACCTGCGTAGCCAGTGTCGCCCTGACGCCGCACCCCACTCAACGTGGTCAGCGTCGTGCAACCAGTCAGGCCAGAAATCACAGCAACAACAACAATAACAACAACAACAACAACCACCCGAGTAATAACAACAACAGTTATCCACATCAGCTGGCTGCAATGGCGGCATTTCAACATCAGCAACATCAGCAGCAGCAGCAGCAGCAACGCTTCCAGCAGCAACAGCAACGTTTGCCCTGCTGGCCAACGTCCGCTGTCAGCAGCAACATTATGTTGCCGCCACCACACAGCAATAGTACAGTGCCTAAGCAAACCACACAACAATTGCAACAACTGCAACAACAATCACAATCAGCAACAGGAGCTGGAGCTGGAGCCGGAGCAGGAGTCGGTGTCGGAGCCGGAGCAGTTGCAGTTGGTGCACCACCACCTCTGCTATCCGCTGCAGCGCCGCCTGGTTACTTTGCCAGTTCGCTGCATCATCATCATCATCATGCAGCAATGATGGCACCACCACATCCGCATCCACATCCACATTCGCATCCACATTCGCATTCGCATCCACCGTCCTTCAATTTCTTCAATGCCAAAATGTATGCGAGCCAAACAACTAACATAAGTCTTAATTAGCTACAGTGAACTAACGCTAAAGCTAACGGTGCACTTAAATGCTGTACTTAAAACACACAAAAAAAACGACGTAAAAATCTCAAATTGTGCAGGTACACAAAACAAGCAAAATGTAAAAAAAAAACAAAAAAAAACTCAACTGGCATATTTTTTATATCAATTTATATATTTTTCAAACGTGTCATTTTTTTGAAAAAAAAAACCCCAAAAAAAAAACAAAAACAAAAAACAAGAGAAATAAGCAAAGAAAAACCTTTCGTTTGAGCGAATTTATTATTTTTATTTAGGAATGTTTTTTAGTATTCTTTTTTTTTTGTAAAAATGAGTTGAAATCGTTTTTATTTCTTTACATATATAGTTATATATATATATATATATATATAAATATATATATTTTATACATTCGGTTTGATTTAGGTTTTAGTTTTAATTCGTTTTAGTTTTTTTTGTAAGTGCTACAAATCCCAGTACCAAGTACTGCGAATACTCAAAGAAAAGCTTTGACAAAAACGACAAATGTGTCAACTTTAATATTTTACTAAATCTTTTTATTATTATTATTATTATTATTATTATATTATATTAAATTAGTTTTGTTTATTTGCGGAATAAATGTTTAAATGCAAGCTTAAAACAAGAAAATGAAGATTAAACTCAACATTTATCTTTTTGGACCAAAAGCCAGCAAACGTTAACTTGACAATATTTCAAAAAACTAACAAAAAAAAACAAACAAAAACAATTTCAAATAATGCCGAGCTAGATGCTCTTTCTCTCTCGCTCTCTCGTTCTATCTCTAGCTATTTCTCTCTCTCTCTCTCGCTCTCTCTCTCTCGCAAAAGTATTAAACATCAGCCAAGTGTATTAAAGCCACAAATACAAATACCAAAAAAAAAACAAAAACAAAAACAACCAACTTAATAAATAAAATGCCAAAACAAGAACAAACAAAAATGTAAAATTTATGTTAAATGAAAACCCACCGCTTGCTGCGCGTTTCAAACAGTCGAAAAAATTACACAATTTCTTTAATAATTATTTTCTTTAATTTTGTATGAAAGTTACGAGTTATATAAGCTAAAATACTATATAATAATAATAATCGAATCGAACGAGACACCTATACGATCATTCCATTTAGCTGGAGTTGCCCGAGCAGAAGGTGCCCTCAAAATGCATTTAAACCTTCCGCTTCGACTTCGAGCAAAACAACAAAACAACAAAAACACAAACAACACGAAACAAACACAGCAAATACAAAAAAAAACAAATGTTTTGTAAATGTAATGCTTATGCACTTAAAAACAAATTTAAACAAAAAAACACATAAAAAAAAGAACTCGTCAAGAAATTAAATTTAAAAATTAATATTTAAAATACTATAAAATACAACATAAAGCTAAAGCGCAAAACAAAAAAACTTAATTTGGCCTTATTAAAAATTATTTAACAATTAATTAATTAATTACTTACAAGCAACAAGAAAAAAAATCCCAATTCTAGTTTTAAGTGTGAAAAAACGTTAAAGAAGCAAAACCAAAATATAAATATTTAAAATTTAGCATGTAAAAAAAAAAACAAAACAATTTTGGAAAAGTCTCTAAAGAAAAATTATTAGCAAATTTCAATGTGCGTATTGATGTAAAAAACAATTCTCCTCTAAAAACTAAAAAAACAAAAATCAAAAAAACCCAACAACTATTAACATTAACTATTGAAAATGTTTACAAGGACAATAAATTTTCTAAATAAATTAGAATGCTTTCCCAAACTTTTGCTCCATTCAAATTCAATTCAAATAATTTACTCGCATAGCCATAAAAAAAAAACAATAAAATACAAAATAATTATAAAAGTTGATCATATAAAAAAGGTTTCCAGAACAACGAAAATTTATGTTTAATGTTTATTATTGTTAAACACAAAAACTCAAAATGAATCTAAAATTTTATTTCAAATTGAATTTTCTTTTGCTTTTCCAAAAAAAAAAAGAAAGAAAAAAATGCATTTATTACTTAATTAATTTTTATATTTGTATTCTTAAAACATAAACCCAAAAAACTCGATATATATATATATGATATGTATATATATATATATATATTTTGTAAATTATTTCGCAAGAAAAAAAGCTAGAGAATCCAAAAAAAAAAAACGCGCCAAACTGTAATTGTTTCAACTAAAAAATAGAGACAGCACTTGTTTAGCATAAATTATACTATAATTAATAAATTAGACTAGTTAAACGTCTTTATAAATGTTAACTTACAACAACAACAACAAAACAAAACAAAAACAAACAAAAAACACTAAAACTAACAAATAATTATTATTAAGCGCAAATATTTGAATTGTGATGGAGTTGGAGAAATGCCGGCGATAATATTTGCACTCTAGGGCCTTATATGAGATACACACACTTACACACACACACACACACATATATACAGATTTACACTTAAACACTTGTTAGTTATTTAAATTAAGCCTAATTAAGATGTGCATGATGTGCGTCCCTCTTTTAAGTTATCCCCCCCTGCAACCAACAAGCTCTTTTTCACTATCCTCTGTTAAAGTTGTTCGCCAAAAGTTTTATGTACATAAATCTATATATATATATATATATAAATACATACATGTATAAGCAAAAGCGTGAGAAATTTTTACGCATACATACGTTGATTTTCGTGCAGTGTATGTGCTTGTATTATTATTATTTTCCTCTGTTTTATGTTCAACAAACAAAAATCTTCAATGTTTTTTTTTTAGTTATTGAGACGGGCATCAAAAATGTTAATTGCTATATACAAGTACACTTTGAGAAATAAACAACAATTTAAATAACTTATATTTCAAATATTACGCATAAATGTATTTTAATCAAAAGTAAGCAAAAACAAAAAAAAAAAAAAACCAAAAACAAAAAAACGGATAAACCATTTTTTGTCTTGATACATTTACAAAATTATTATAATTATTAAATTTACAATGTGAAAATAAAAAACAACAAAAAAAAAAACAAATTATTAAAATTTAAAAACATTGTTTTGTTATTTAAAAGGGGCGTCCGCATTTTTTTAGCCTGGAAATATTAAAAAAAAAAAGAATATACAAAGTTGGTCCAAGAGGAAATCCAGCTGGAATTGCTCTGATTTGGATCTGATCATCTTTACTTCGGATATAAAAACTTCTTTTCTCTAAATGTGCCTTCAGGAAGAAGTTGCATTTCAAATTTAAATTGGATGGTTAATTAACTTTCCAGAATTTAGTTTTGGTTTTTAGAGGTGAAAACGCAATTCTGGCAAGTCTGAAATACTCTGAAATTGTATTTTAAATTTTCAAAATAAAAAATTCCCACCAAGATCTAATAGACATTTGTTTTAAGATTTTTTTTACATATTTTTCTTTCCATTTATTGATGTGTGTTATTGTAAATTAATTGGCCAAGGCACGCGCAGTGTTATTATTTTTTTATTTTTTTTTGTTGTTTAACTTTTCGATATTTTCGAAATTGTTGTTCCTCTCGCATTGAAAACAAACTCGGGCTAATGAAACAAAGGTAAGTATTACTATATATATAGTAAGTATATCGAAACAGATCGCATTACCAACGAGAACTTACAATAAAAAAAAAACAAAAAATGGTTTTATGTACTTTTTGCTTAGACATTAGAAAATTACACTAAATTATTGTTAGCGAATTATAAACTAAAAAACATCTTAGCGCTAAAAAATAATGTATTGCATATATTTAAAAACTATCAATTAAATTTCTTTTACAATTTTCGTTTATATTTATATAATTTGTATGTATATATTTATAGATATAGATTTTTGTTGTGTTTTATGTATATATATATTTTTTATAGCATTTTTTTACTGTTGAACATTAGATAAAAAAAAACAATTTCATTTGGCATTCAACAAGTTGGTCTAACATTGCTATATATGCAGCTAGATTAATTAAATATATATATATATATATATATAAATGTGTGTGTATATATATGTATTTAATCTATACGATAGATTTTAATTTGTTCTTTCATTTTTTTTTAAGGGAAGGGGAAGTGGGTTAAATTGTAGAATGAGCACTGATCATAGTTGTGATTGATAGAATTCATTTATAAGATTTTAAGAGTTATTTTATAGATTAGGCTTATAAGACCCGCTTATATCGCTAACTTGGTGCGATGCTCTGCGCGCTGATCAGTTGATTGATTGATTGATCAATCGCACAAATTGAATTGATTTTGTTTTCTTTTTGTCAAGCTAAAGTTTCAAGTCTCGCTCAATGGCCAGAAACTAATCAGCCTGCTGAAATAGTTGCCATCGGCGATAACATTGTAAAAATTGGTCCAGTAAAAGTTTTTCTTTTTCTCCATTTTTTTTGTCTAGTTATAGTTTAAATTCGCTTTTTTTGCAATATATAGTTTTAAATACATGTTTGATTTGAATCTTCATTCTTTTTTATTCTTTTGTCAAGGCACATAGTGTGTGTAAATATAGCTTTAATTTTTTGATTTGAGCACCACGAAATTGGTTCAATTGCTTTCTCCTCATGTCTATATATAAATTTAAATATGTATATAGATATAGATGTTCATTCCATTGTCATCGTTCATCATAATAACGTACATAACTATTTTGTAATATATATGTATATATATATATATAAACTGCTTTTGTTTGTATACAAGATCTTTAGTTTACAAAAAAATCAAAAGTTATGACTCAATTCATTTAAATTTATTCAGTTCATGCAATCAAGCATATATATGTATGTATGTATTTATGTATATATATATATAAATATATATATGTGTATGTAAAGTCCCTTTTGCTAATCAACCGTATATAATTGTTTTTTTACTTTTGTTATAAATATGTATGAATTATATATGTATATATATATATATATATATATTGTTCCGTCTTGTGTGTCACTTTCAATAACTGCTAAGATATACAAAAATAAAAACAACAATATATAAAATACAAATAAAACAAAATGCCAGATATGAAAACAGTGCCTAACGTTTTTTTTTTTGGCAACAAATTCAACTAAAAACATTAAATTGAATAATTGCATTCAAAAAATTATTGCTTGTTGCTTAACATAGGTGCCGCTGTTAAGGCGCTGTTAACGCACTGTTAACACTAATTTGTTGTCTGTTGTTGTTTTGTGACTATTTGACTAACACATGAAAAAGATATATACATATATATATATATATATATATAGATGGTTTTTTTGTCAGCTCAGACATAGACCGGCGCCTGATCGTCGGTCATGTCCGGCTGTTGTCTGTCGTCGAAGAATCGTCTAAAGGTAAATTCGAAAAATCCATGGAATTGGCGATCATTGAGATCGATATCATCGCCGCTGCTCAAATTCGAATCGTTCGAGCGCAGCTTGTCCGGATCCACCGGATCAAAATTGGACGTATCCGTTGGATGTTTAATTTCCGGTATGTATGGCGCCTTTTGTTTGCGCATATCCGCAAAATCGATGCCCTTGAAGAACTCATGACCTTTGACCTCATCGACACTCTTGCCCAGCCGCTTGTCCGCTGAGGCACACAGACGCCGGATGAGATCCATTGCCTCCATGGACAGCTGTGCCTGCGGCGGTATATGCAACGTCTTCTCCCAGTTTATGACCTGCATTTCAAAGTGAATTTTAAATATGAGATTTTCATTTAAGCTTGAAATATTTATAAATTACTTTTCACAAAATTTAACTCAAGTTTGTAACGAAAATTGATACCTTTTGCTGTGTCTCCATGGGGCTGTTGGCCAGAAATGGTGGCTGACCCACCAGCATCTCGTAGAGAATGACGCCAACGCTCCAGTAATCGCACAACTGCGTATATCCGCTCCTCTCGAGCACCTCCGGCGCTATATAGTTGGGTGTGCCGACCAGCGAATGGGCCAGCACTCTTTGATGATCCCGCATGCGACGCCTAATCAAAGGGAGCACAAATGGTATTAGCAAATAATATTTAAGAATATTGTTTCTATTCACCTTTCCAGCACTGTGGGTTTTGGACCATTCTCCGAATATTCCTCCCACGGCTCCATTGAATCTTGCCTCGAGTGATTGCCTGGCAAAAAAAATGCGTTAATCTTATGTCGGAATTAGATAACTGGAGATAGTTGGAGGACTCACCATTCTCCTGATAGTATTTGGAGTTGTGCGTCCATCTGAAGCCGGTGCATAGTCCAAAATCGGTCAGCTTTATGTGTCCGTCCCGATCGATGAGTATGTTGTCAGGCTTGATGTCCCTGCATAGAATAATGTTAATAAAATTTATGAAACAGTCATGTTTAGCTCTAGTTAAATATTAATATAAAATATTTTATATAAAAAAATAGACATTAAACAATGTGGTAAAAATTAATTTAACTTTAAATTGATTAAACTTAGAAGCGATTGAACTTTGCTGATAAGAAATTAACAGTTTTAATAAAACTCGTTGAATTAATTTTTAAAATAAGCCTAATTTTTGTAGTTTTTAATTACAAACTGTAATTTTTCTATAGTCACGGGAAACATAATGAAACATAATAATATATTCCTGCTACAAGTATTTTCACAACTTCATTAAACATTAATCAATTTCAATGGGATAAATAAATAATAATTAAATAAATGTTTGCTCTAAGCACAGAGCAAAACTGTACTCAAATTCTACTTTTTCAATCGTAAAAATAAAATATTTTATGACTACATTAAAAAATCATTCAATATTTGAATTGTGGTATTCAAATACTATACAAATATATCGTATGGCTACTATATAAGGTAAAAGATCGAGCGAAAATTTAATTTTGGCATGCATAAATATTATGCCGAGTTTTAGAAATTGTTGTCAAAAACTGAGCAGAAGTTCTTTGCAAAGTTAAATATTTTGCTCAAGTAGAGATAAATTAAATTCACCAATTACAATTATATTAATATAATGATGATTAGGAAACGATCAAAATTTGAGATTATTTGTATACAAAAAGCACAATTTGGTTTGTCTACTTTTTAAGATCAAAGATCAAGCGAAAATTGAGTTTTAGCATAGATTAAAATTGTGCTATAGTAAAAGAATTTTAGTTCTTTAACTAAAATTATTAAATAGATTTCAAAAGGACAATTCAAACCTTCAGTTTTAGACAAAAAGTTGCAAATTCTTAACAATTAAAAGTTACTTTAATAAATGGCTAAAATCTGCTTAAATTCTATATTCTAATTATTATTTTTGGTTCACTCATCGCACCTGTGAATGAAGCCCATTTTGTGGACACTGTCGACGGCGCAGGTGACTTCCGCAATGTAGAAGCGGGCGAGTGGTTCCTCAAAGATGCCCAGCTTGATTAGCAGCGACATCAGATCGCCGCCTGCAAAAAGAAAGACCATAATTAATATACATATATATACAGGGATTGTGGGATAGAAGTGACGCACCTGGTATGTAGTCCATGACAAAATATAAATTATCCTTATCCTGAAAACTATAGTAGAGCTTGACAACCCAATTGTTGTCGGCCTCGGCCAGAATATCACGTTCGGCTTTCACATGTGCCACCTGATTCCGCTTGAGGACATCGGCCTTGCGGAGCGTCTTCATCGCATACAAATGATTCGAGGTGTCTATTTTGCGGACCAGGGTCACCTCACCAAAGGCACCGACGCCGATGGGCTTGATTTTGACGAACATGGTCTTGTCCATTTTGGCGCGCTTGAGCCGAATATAGTTGGACTCCTTCTGGTTGAGCATTTTACGCATCTCGATTTGCGTCTCATCCGAGAGGCCCACTTTCAGCATCTCCTTTTCCAGCTGATTCTTGCGGAAGGTGCGCTGGCGATACGATTTGATGACGTTCTCAATGTGCTGCTCCATGAAGAACTTGAAGGCTTGCGGCGAATATTGTCGTATTCGAAACTCTTTGCGCTCCTCCTCCTTCTCCTTGGAGATCTTCTTGCGCTCCGGTATGGGTGAGGCATGTTTAATCTTTTTGCATGCGGCAGCAGCTGTGGCAGCAGCGGCGGCGGCAGCAGCCGCAGCAGCAGCAGCTGTGGCATTTGTTGTGGAACCATTGCTGCCACTCGAACTGTTGCCACCACCCATGACAATTCCGCTATATTTTGCAGGTGGAATTGGTGGCGTTGTCGCCAAATTGCTGTTGCTAATTTGTATGTTGTTGTTGATGCTTGCGGGTTGTTGTTTAAGTTCAGGTTGCAGGTTGCTGTTGTTGTTGTTATTGTTGTTGTTGCTGATGTTGATAGACAACTCGGGCGTGGTGACGCGCGCACTCTGATAAGGTGGCGGCGGTGGCAGTTGCCGATTCGCATTCCCATTGCTGCCACCAACGGGCAGTGACTGAAAAAAATAAAACAATAATTAAAAAGTGATTTAAATTGTGGCATAAAAAATACTTTTTAGGGATACATTTTTATACTTTAAATACGGATTCCACTTGGAATCTATTCTGTGTCGACGGGTTGAGTATTTTTTTGTTTTCCTTCTTTAATAGTTTCTATTTGCACTCTTTTATCTCCTAGATTTATTTTTAGTTTTATTTATTTATTGGGGTTCTGCGCACTGCGACCTAATAGATCTATTGTGCCCCCAGTTCCTGAATGAATATCAGGATCTTTGATGGGTCGAGGGTTACTATGTCCTTGACATTCATAGTATGCTTCCCTGGGATGCTGCAGCTTCTCCTGGCAAGGGCAATGCAGTCCATTAGAATGTGAGTTGAAGACTCCTCCTCAATTTCACAAAACCTACACTGACTGTTGCTAAAGATACCCATTTTGGACAGGTGGCTTTTTAGTCTACAATGTCCTGTCAGTAGACCGACAAGTATCCTTAGCCTATTTCTGCCCATTCTACTAGATGCTATCTGATATATTTCATCTGCTATCTGCTTTATGCTTTCTTCTAACTGCTTTCTACTAACTGCTTTCTTCTATCTTCCATCTGCTATCTGCTATCTGATATATTTTATATGCTATCTGCTTTCTGATAGCTGCTCTCTGATATTTGTTCTCTTCTTTCTGCTCTCTTCTTTCTGCTATCTGCTTTCTCCTATCTGCTATCTGCTCTCTTCTATCTTCCATCTGCTATCTGCTTTCTGCTTTCTGATAGCTGCTTCTCTTCTTTCTGCTCTCTTCTTTCTGCTATCTGATTTATCCTATTTTCTATCTGCTATCTGCTTTCTCCTATCTGCTATTTGGTCTCTTCTATCTACTAGATGCTTTCTGCTATCTGCTATCTTTTTTCTGCTTTCTGCTATCTGTTTTCTGTTCTCTTCTTATATTACTGGGATACCAATTCTATGCCCCCTTTTTCCCCCTTTTGAGTACATAGCTCCACCATCAACACCAGCTTCTGCACAATTGCAAGCATTCTTCTCGGGTTGAAGATATCCATTGCTTCTAAGCATTTCTTTTCCTAGCTAGGATGTGCCTTGAGAACTCTGCCTCACTACTAAAACTAACCAGTTTAGATAGGTGACTTCTTAGTCAACTATATCCTGTCAATAACCCGTTGAGAATTCTCAGCCTAATCTTTCCCATGTTGTCTGTGACAAGTGCAATAAGATCAATGAGAATTTTTATCTGCTCAACCTGCTCCTTCTGGCAATTGCTGTGGAGCTGCCTTTTCTTCCACTCCCTTATAGCTGCTGCAGAAATCATAGCTTGGAATCACTTGGACGTTATTTACCTTTTGTTGTTGCTGTTGTTGTTGCTGCTGGAGTTGTTGTTGTTGTTGCTGATGCTGCAATTGTTGCTGTTGCTGCTGTGCTTGCAGCGCACGCAACTGTTGCTGCTGCAACTGCTGCTGCTGCTGTTGCAACTGTTGCTGCTGTTGTTGTTGCTGCTGCTGCTGCTGCTGCTGTTGCTGTTGTTGCTGTTGTGGCTGTGGCGTTGTTGTTGCCGCCTTGGCCTGCATGCTCTTTGCATACGACGGTGGCTCCATGCAGCCCACAACCACTTTGGCAACTCCACTGCCAGCAACACCAGGACCACCATTGAGCAGAGGCGGCGTTGTTGGCGTCGGTGGCTTCACCGCTCCCGCAATGACAACAACTGGCACATGTTGCTGTGCTGCTGCCGCCGCTTGCTGTTGCTGCTGCACCACCGCTGCCGACTTTTGTGGATAGGATGGCGGCGCAGCGAGCACATGCACCGGAGAATTACTCGCCGAGGCACTCACCGGCGATTGGGGGGCAACAGCTGTTTGGAGCACGGGCTTCTGCACCTGGGTGGACTTGACGCTCTGCATGATGATCGGTGGCTGGGTGCGTGTCTGGTAGACGCGTGGCTGGGGCCTGGCCACGCCCACGCCTGTGCCACTGCTGCTAACCGTTATGGGACTGGGCGACCCGGCCGAGTTGGCCGAATAGATGCCACTGCTGGGTGACTTGCGATAATCGGATTGCTGCGATTGCGTCGGCGATTGACGCGACTGCATTGAGGCCGTGTAGCTGGGCGGCGGTGGTGGTGGTGCAGCCACAGCTGCTCCTCCGCCTGATCCACTCACCACCACCGTATTGATAAGATAGGGTGGCGGTGGCTCCACAGCGGCACCACTCACCGCACCACTCGGATACATGCTGAGCGCCTTTAGCTGCTGGCTGAGCTGCTGCTGCTGTTGTTGCAACTGTTGCTGCTGCTGCTGCTTGTTGCTGCCATTTTGTGATATGCTCGGCGA
Source organism: Drosophila longiperda (assembly GCA_035042125.1). NCBI lineage: Eukaryota > Metazoa > Arthropoda > Insecta > Diptera > Drosophilidae > Drosophila > Drosophila longiperda. The sequence goes on along the minus strand of JAWNLV010000010.1, from coordinate 7,610,597 downwards.
GGTGCAGCTGGGCGCAATTGCCGCTGGGCGATTCAGTGCCGGTGAGCGTCGCTTGAATATCGACTGATTGGTGGGCGGTGGTGGCGGTGGCGTTGCCGAGCTGGACAGCTGTGGATTGCGTGGCGGTGGCGCCGGCGGCGCTGCATCGCTAAAGCTGCTCGGCGATGGTGAATATTGGCCAGTGCTCGTCCTGCCACTCATCTGCTGATGGCTGTGCGAATGTGGACTGTCCGAGCGGGAACTGCCAGCTCCCGAATCCAAGGCGGGACTGCAGCGTAGATAATGCGTTGGTGTCTCCCGCTCGATGCTCGGTTTGCGTATCAATTTGGGCGGCATCAGCGCATTGATCATCTTTGGCACATGACCATTGGCAACGGCATTGGCGACTCCCTGCTGCACCTGCACCTGCACCTGACTCTGCTGCTGCAGCTGTCCCGGTTGTCCCTGCTGCTGCTGCTGCTGTTGGGCTGCAACCAGCTGGGGCACAACAACAACAGCAGCGGCCACATCGGGCGAGGGGGATGAGGCCGAGGCCAGTGGCAATGATTCCAGGGGCAGCTGCTTGGCATGGTGGTAGTCGGTACCGTCGTTGCGTCCATTGGCGGCCGTATATCGCAGAGGTGTGTAATTCTGCAAAACAAGATATCGATAAGTTATCGATAAGTTAATAAACAAGTTACACATCTATGATCTATCGACTATTTAACTAATATTAAGTGTTATTGGTTTATTTATTATTGTTAATTTATAAGATTTTGGGCTGTTTTCAGTTTGAATAAAAGTTATCGATAATGAAAAACAAATTAAAGAAAAATATTTAGTCGATATACTTGGCATTACTTATTATAGTTCTGCTTTAAAGTGCATTACAAGAACTAAAATCAGTTGCTAATTACGAACAAATCGTTCATTTAGTTTTTTCGTTCAATTTTCGTTCGTTTAGTTTGTTTAATAATTATAGCTTGCCAAATCTGAAAATAATTCGTTAAGTTCATCTATTTCAGTTCTATTATTCATATTATTTTATTTTAATTATAATTTCATGCACAGAAGTCTAATTTGTACTTTTACTAAAATAAACAAAACGAACATGAATCAAATGAACATGAACCAAACTTTAAGAACAACACAAATGATTGAAATTAGTGAACTAAATGAACGAACTAAACGAAGGACAATAAGGGAATCACTTGTTCCCTTGTCAAATAAGTGGTTTTATAAATATTGATCGATTATCCTCATTTAATTATTAATAGTATCGATATCGATAAGCAAACACACAGCAGCAAACCCAAATTCCAGTTATTCTCCCGCCCCACAGATTCTTCACCGTTGCATGGACAGCATTCTTGCGCTGTGAAAAAATTTGTTTGTGTATTCATATTGGGTTGCATCAGTGTGCGTGCGTGTGTGTGTGTTTAGATTTGGTAGCAGTTCAAAAACTAAACAAAAGATGCGCATACAAAATAAAAACAAAAATGCGAACAAAGCCTAAAACAAAAGGCAGAAGAAACGTTGCGGCTAAAGCAATGAAATCAAATTCTTGCCATCGTTCAGAAATTCCTAAAAGTCAGGAGCTCACACACATACAAACAGACATAAATGATACACAGCAAGCAGAAGAGAGCAAAAGAAACGGGTACAAGAGCAAGAGAGCAAAGAACAACAACAACAAAGCAATCGCCGGCTGACAGATTGCAGCAAACAGAAGAAGAACAGAACAGGGCAACCTTCAGTTTGTGTGTGTCTATATATTATATGAGTATGTGTGTGTGTGTATGCACTTTGCTGCTTCTGCTGCTGGCTACCCGTTTTACGCATTCTTTCATCATCATCAGCGTTTTTCTTTTGTGACTGATCCTCGCATTTTGACATTGCATGAGTGATGGCCATATTTTTTGTGATGGCAACGTGACATGAAATATTTACCTACGCATATACATATGTAACAAGATAACCAGTCACGCACGTTCACGAAATTGCAATTTTGACAGCGCTGAGTTTTAACGTCACATATCCAATGTTAATCAACATTAAATACTCACAACAAAAGTTGTTTAACCTGAGATTAGTCGTTAAGTTGAGGGAAATTTGTCTTATCATGAAAGGTAAATTTATTATGCATGTTACTTTGTTGCTGTGTTCATAAATATCAGCTGTTGATTGCCGCTGTTAATGTTAACATTAAATTTAACAAATTCAAAATTGAAAGAAATTTGCTGTTTTTCCTCCGAATTGTTGCGTGTTCATAAACTTAATATTTATTTTCAATTCGTATAAATTCATAGGGCGTATTTATTTAAAGATGTGCATCTCTAGCAGAACAAAACGCAGAGATACATTTTGTTATCTGCTGCCAGCTGCGTATTTAAACCTCAAGTGGGCGACTGAGCGAGAAAGAGAGACAGAAAGGGAGAGCATGCGTTTGATGTTGCGGCCAACGCAGACTAATTAAAACCAAGGACGCGAAGAAACCCAACAAAAGAGGGGAAAAAAAAAAATTACCCCCAGCAGACAAATTGACGACACTTTATTGCCTGCTGCTGTTGCTTCTTATTTTTCTACTTCTTCTTCTTCTGCTTATTCTGCACGATTTACATGAACAAAACAATTGACGAAATTAGCTAATCCGTTAAATAGCCCAACCCACAAGCGTATCCCCCAACCACCCTCCTCAATTCGGACAAATTGCAAATAAAATAAATTGGATTTGCGGTAGGCAAACAAATATAAGAAAACAGAAAACACTTTCGTTAATCCACTTGAAATTAAGACCGACAAACAAGGGCGCCACATTTTGTGGCACTTATCACCTTGACCAAAATAACTTTGAACCTGACAAAAAAATTATAAGCATATTTTTACTGGCGACAAACCGATAAAAACAATACATGAGGCAAAGAGCAAAAATGTGGAATTTATATTTTTTCGTCTTTAATTATGGGATTTTCTTGGTTTATGCAAACACACACATGAAAATATATAAAAATTCTTTGGCAACTGGCAAATACCAAAATATATATTTAAAAAAATGTATAAATATTTTCTTATATATATTTATATTTTTGGGATGGTGGGGTGGGGGAGGGGGGTGTAATGCTGCCCGAAGGCATTTCAAACATTTTTTTGTTGTTTTATTTGTATATTTGTTGCTGTCTTTTGTTATTTATAGAGAGAGAGAGATTCGGGAAAATGTTAATTTTTGGCCATTTTGTTGCTCAAAATAAAATACAGATATATATATATATATAGATATATATACATATTTCATTTATTTGTAAATTCCGCGAAAAATTGCGACAAATTAAATTAAATGAAAATTTAAACGTATTTAGGAAACGTGCTAAAAATAAATACAATGGGAAATTCTTGGGAATTTTATATTTAGCAGCCTAATCGGATTTAATCTTTCATTGGAGGTGAACTATTAAAAAGAAATAATATGCTTAATAGGCAAAACTAGCTAGAATTAGTAAGGATAGAGAGAGCTCGACGAGCAGATGCCCTGCTGATAGAACTTAAAAGTTGTTGGCTCACATAACTATTTTGCAATCTTAATGAAATTTGCACAGCTGATTAATAATATTTTTGGCTATCTTTTATGGACAGACAGTCGAAAAAAAAACAGTTCTTTAAAACCTTAAAGTATAAATAAGTTTTACAAGTGGTGCACATACTTTTAGCAACAGCTGTTTGCGATTTATAAATACCTAAAAATGTTCTCTTTTGTTATATATGACAAGCAATTAGGGCTCTAAAGACAGATTACAAATGTATTTTGACGAGTGTATTGATACAGAGAAAAGGTGTTGAATTGTGTGTGTGTGTGGGTAGAGTGATGGGAAAGGGGAAATTAAATTGGTTGATTGCCTTTTGTGTGTTGTGTAATTTATTCATGCATATTTCGCTTCTATATTGTTTGCCTCACATTTGGTTTTTTATTTTTTAAATGCCATTTAAGCCCACTGTCTAGTTTTTTTTTGTTATTATTTATTTAACGTTGGTGTTGGCAGTAATTTTATATCGAACGTTTTGTCATTTTAATTAGTTGCAGCCTTAGTTTTATTTATTTTTTATTTAATCATATTTGGGCAGAACTCGTGCTTCGACTGGTTCGCGTCTCTGCTAATTATATCACTGCCAAATCGATGATCGTTTTATGGTAGCCGCCAAAGCGAGCTAAAGAAGAAGCACCAGCAGTAGCTGTGGGCGTTAAAAAAGTGTTAAAAGCGAACCATGAATAAATTTTAAATTGTTTTATTTATCGCATCGCTTTTTTATTATTGGACTGCCCACACTTGGACTATGACTATAGTCGCTGTGTGCTATATTTGATCAGATTATGCTTGTATATTTTCGCATTTTAAGCAGGCCACGTGGCTTAAAGCCAAAAGTTGGCTAAAAGCCGACAGCCGACAGCCGACAAATAAAGCTGGTCGTGTCGAGGCTACCTCAATAACAAATAGCTTCCATTTCGGATATGAATATGTTTTTTTTAATTCATTTTAGTCATAAAAATACCTTAACTCAATTAAATTAAAATCGGTTTTTGCTTATTTATCTATTTTTATATATTGTTTACTTTTTACAAACTGAATAATATTGCTATGTTTTACCAATATTGAACCAAGGGATATTGCCATAAAATTTACTGATCAAATGTTTGACTTTTGTTGCTATAGAAATCCGATTTGTACTGAGTTATCGATAAATTGAAATAATCCCAAGATACGTGTGGCTTTCTTACTATCGGAAAACAATTTGTGATGTTTTAGCAGTAGTTATCGCTTGATTTAAAGTTGTTTAAAAATATAGTTGGGCTTAGATGAACTTGACTGGATCACGACATTTTTATAAGTTATCGGTTTGCATTTAAACGATGTATTAAATGAGAAGTTATCGATACAATATCTAGCTTTTTATATCCAATGAAATGCTACTTATATCTACTGGTATTTAATCTTATCTAACTGATGATTGAAGCAGGCTTAAAGAGCCAAGTGCCTGGCTGTGGCTGCTTCACAACAATTTGCCGCATATCATCTTCGTCAGCAATATATTTTTATGAGCCAAAAAAAAAAAGAAGAAAAAAATTAAGAAAAAAACCTGCATTAACAACAAACAACTCGACTGCATTTGTTGGTCGGCTTAGCCGCAGGAATGTTGGCTAATCGAATGGATCGCTTGCCCGACCATAATTTACAATCGCACAAGCAAACAGCAAACGGCGAACAGTAGCTGAGTGGCTGAGGCTGCCTGTTGGAATCGTAAAATTTTAAATTAATGACCCGTCAGATCATATTTAAGCGTTTTTATGAGCTAACTGTCTGTCCACAGTCCACACACACACACACACACGAACGAACAGAGCCTGCCTCAAGGCAAAGCACAAACAAAATCAATAAACCAACCAAAACACTGTTTATAAATGATTATTAGCCAAAGATGTTGTGTTTGTTCTTGTTGCCACAAATTGAAAATTGCATTTCAACGCCTGTCTGTGTGTCTGTGCAATGAATAAATATTATTACTAACACTACTAATACTAATGCTACTACTTATTTCAGAAACTGTCTACTAATGCTACTACTAATTTCAGTTCTTATCGATCAAATGACTTCAGATTCAACTCTTATAAATATAAAGTTTATTGACTATTATTGATACTACTACAAATACTTCAACTAATATTCCTACCTATTATCTACTAACTTAAAATTATAGTTTTACTAGTACTAATAATCTACCCTTTTAATACTATTTGTTGCTTTTTCTACCACTAAAATTCCCTATAAATTCTTAGTGCAGCTCTCAGCTCTTGACAGCTGTGACGTCAATGCATTCATTCGCGTTCAAAGCGATCGCATGCACACACACGCGCGCGCTCTGTCATTCACGCATATCGAATAGAGAATATAAAGAGAGAGTGTGAGAGAGTGAAATTTATAGCTGGACATTTTGTCTGGCAGCTTTTAACAGTGAGTAATAAAGAGAGGCCGCCCACTCAATGCTGTTCATAGCAGAGATCTTTATTACATACAAGTTAAGTGTGTGTGTGTGTGTGTAAAATGGCAGAAGGTCAATTGCATTTTGTTGGCGGTTCATTAATTTCATTTCAAGCTGTTTTTATTTATATTTAGCACAAAAGCAAACACACACACATCCACCCACACATGTTTCATTGAGCAAAAAAAAAAGTTCATTTAATTGCCAACTCCTGTTCAAAATGGTTGCCCACACACACTAAACAGCTGATTGTGACAAATGTCATTGATGTCTTATTAACAGTTAGTCTGTAGGTGAAACAACAACAATAACAACTCGGCTCGTGCCATCAGCAGGTGAACATGTTTTTTTTTCTTCGCCCACGCTTTTGTGTTGTTTTATTGTCTTTCTACTTTTTTGAGTCGCGCGACATGCGTTTTATCTAGTTGTTCATTTTTTTTGGTTTCTTTTTTTTATATTGTTTGTCGTATTTTGTGGTTTTTCTTTCTCCTTCGAACTTTTTGCTGAATCATATGTAAAGAAGGTGATAAATTGCTGTTGTTGTTGTCTCTTTTATTTTAAAATATGCTATTCTTTCTACTTAACAATCTTGTAATATATGTTTTGGGAGTGTATGTGTTTATATCTATTATTATAGTCTTGTTTATTGGTTTTCTTTTTTTCATAAATGAATCATGATTAAAAATTTCATTCTAAAAATGCGAGATAAGTTTTCATAAGTTGAATTTTTTATTGAACAAAATATTTTGCATTTCATTTCCTAACTACAAACGTTAATTTGATTGGTAATCGATTTTCGCTTAACGATTTTAAGATGCTTTTTGATCACGACATTTTCATATCTAGAATAACAAGCTGCAATTTGTTTGTGTTTGTTTAATAATTGCTATGTAACTTTGAAATATCTTTCGCTGTGATTTTTTTATTCGCTTAACTTAATTTTGTTATCTATAATTAAATAAAACTCACCTGATTATTTTTATGATTATTTTGTACTTCGAATCGTGTTAGATCCTGTTTAATGCTCTCGAGCGCTTTCGCTGTGTATTTATCATTGGGGCGACCCCTTTTTTCGCCCGCTGGATGCATTTTTATGCTGCTGCTGCTTCTTCTTCTCCTTGTGATATTTAGCACTCATATCACACTAACACACACGCACACGCACGCACGCACACACACACGAATACACGACGACGTAAACACACACACACGCACACAAATACGCACACACACACACACTCACTCACAAACAGTCAGCAGCCGTATTTATATTTGGCGGGGGGTTATTTCTGTATGTGTGCGTGTGTGTGTGTGAGAAGCTTTTGTTTCGGCTTGTGCTTCTTCTGTTTTGAGCTGCTTTTCTTGTGTGTTGTTGTTGTTGTTGTATTTTAGGCACTCTTTTCACTAGTTACTAGCCTTGCTCAAAGCAAAACTGTTGTTTTTTATGTTTTTTTTTTTTCAGTTGTTTAGTTATTTATTTTTCATTCTTTACAAATGCCATTTACTTTACATAAGAGTAAAATCATTTTTTCTGTCACAAATTCCATTATATAAATATAAATTTATGATATTAAACAAAAATTTTATGTTTATTTAAATTAATTAATATTATTCGTAGAGATTTATCTACGTTTTGTTCAGTTTGAATATTCCCTATCACATATTCTGCTGCTGCTGCCATTATTTTATTTTATTATTTCCTTTTCTTAGTTTTATCACAAATATTTTGCGTCACTATCATTTTGAGCGCACAGAATACAATAAATATTTTTTACTCGAACACTCGATGAATGAATTTTTTAATATTTGCATATACAAATCATTTATATAATTTTTTTTGTTTGTTGTATTTTAGCCGAGGCTCGACGGAATTTTAACTTAATACACGAATCGAAGTCGGAATTGCTTCGATTTGCTGAAAATAGATGCAAGACAGAGACAATAATTACTAAAAGTAGAAAGAGAAAAAAAAAACAAACTAAAAGAGCGTACACACTAGAAAATATCCTGTAAAATATGTATAAAATTATTATGTTAAATTTACAATTTCTAAATATACTTTAAAATTTAAATTTATGATTTTTGATTGATTTTTATATATTTGCTTAAAATTCGGCTCTTTGGAAATTTCTTTTTTTTTTAATATTCTTCTCTTGCAAAAATCATTTGCATTTCAATGCGGTTTCATCATGATTATTCTAAATCCTTCCAACTCTCTATTTGCTTTAGCTGCTGCGTATTCCCGAAGACCGATCACTTCCAATTATTGTAAAGAACTGAAATGGTTATTTCCAATGCAGTTCATACTTTTCCATTTTCTTTTATAGCTACTTTTCGTTAAAAATAGTTGTCTCTAAAAAAATCTATCCACTTTATTTAATAAAAATGCTACTCTCTGGAAAAAATCCTTCCAATTCTCTTATTACTTAAACAGAGATATTCTTCCAATATGCTTATTCCAAATGTGCGTTGTTGCTACAAAACGTCCATTTTCCAGTAACACACATTTTATTGTTCATACCCTGTTTTTAATTTTAATTTAAAACAGGGTGTGCAAAAAAATTGTCACACGCTACGCAGACGCGCGACGCGTTTTAAACTTGTCCATCATTCATTCACTCACACACGCACATTGCTCATTTACATGCCAAAGACGTGACGCAGAAAAAAATACAAGAATTCTGTTATTGTTGCTGTTATTGCTGCTGTTGTTTTTGCTGTTAAACATTCTGTTACAATATTCGTATTTTAAAATGAAAAATACACATTGGAAATGAATTTCAATATTGGAATGTTTATTGGAAAAGTGAATCAGAATTTGTGCCTATATCTCTTGTACATGTGCTCATAATTTATGCGTCGTTCGACGCATTATGTCATGGAAATATTCTTGGAAGCGTGTAAAATCCATCAAAATCATTAAATTCCAAATTGATTGCGAATCAGCAGCGCAAAGGCAAAGGGAAAAGGAGGATTTAACACGCGCACCTGACTATAAAAATGAGAAACAGGTACACAAAAATATATGTGTAAACAAACAAGCAAAAAACGTCGAAAAAGCTAAAAAAAAAAAATAAATAATTCGTCGAATTGTGCCAAGTGCAAATAGGTAAACTGAATACCAATTGCAGCAAATTATTTGCATTTAAATATGGATATAAGTGACAAAGAGAGACAGGAAAAAAATTAATAACAAGATAACATTTGCAATATAAGCTTAGAATGTTATTTACTCTTTGGCTGTTAGCAAAACATATCTTTGTTAGCAACAGGTCGAAGGATATTTCATCTATGTTAATATAATATAAGTATTATTCACGACAGGGCGCGTGACACTTTATTCTTGATTAATTGTCATTTGCTTTCCATCCAATAGAATTAAATTTTTTTATATTATTTTTAACATGGGAGACAACATCACTTTAAATTAAGTAATAATAATAAAATAACATATTTTAAGTTTAAGCTTCTAATGTTAATGTTATTTACAGAGGTCGAAGGACATTTCACACATGTTATATTCTTCGCTGTTACCATAAGATAGCAATGTTAGCAATACAATAAGGGACATTTTTTCATACAATGGAATTTTACTATTTTATTCAACACTTTTAAACGTGTTTTTAAAGTTGACGTATGCATTCAAAATAAGTTCGGCGTACAAAATAAAATGACATAAACATATCAATGCTTATACATTTAGAGCTAGTTGACATACACTCACAAAGCCAAATGCATATATATGTTTGCTAAGTAAGAGAGTTTAATTATTTTGTTGACAAAAATTTGACTTTTGCGCTCTGTTTTTTTTTCTGTTTGGACGAGAAGAGCTCTGGAATGTTAAATAAAGACATACAAAAACACATATTTAAGCTTACGTATTTGTATGAGATAAGAGCGATGCTGGAAGGTGGGATAAAAGCGAACTCGCGCCAAATACAAATTTTAGCAGAGAAGAGCAAAATAGTCCACAGCGCCTCTTACACATATTTAAATTGGGAAATTTTTTTGCACATTCCACCAGAGTACTATTTGTATACATTTTAACCCATAACTAATTAACAGTACAAATATGTACAACACACACAGCCACACGAAGAGAGAGTAATTGTTGATGCCCGATGAATGCGAGACGCTATTGGAATTTTTAATTGTTTAATTGCGGCCAACTTAAAAGACAATTTGCCGCATTTCACGTAATTTTTTTTTATGAGCTATTTAAATTCAAATGTTTATGATTGTGTGTAAATCAAAAATTGCAACAGTAACTTTGTAGTCAAAATAAACGGAGGATATTTTTACTGCTGCTGCAGCTGTTTGTGTTAAGTTGTATTTTAATATTAACGGGACATATAGTCTCTTTTAGTTTATTTACGTAAAAACAAAAATTGGCATGATAAAACTAACAGACAAAACAAAGAGAGGACATTTTTACAAAAGCTGCTGCTCTTGTCCCTGTTAATTTTAACAGCACATGTAAGCAGTTCTATTTATAGTCAGTTTGTGTGTGTGTGTGGGAGATAGTCGCGTGCGCACGTTAAAAAATCCTATGAAATTGGCCATCAAAATGCACAAGGCAAAAAGTGAACAA